>CM057832.1:74874001-75474001 GCA_030068075.1 Paguma larvata
AGCTCAGAGCCCGGAGCCTGCTTCAGATTCTGTGTCTCCGTCTCTCTCTGCCCCTCCCCCACTTGCGCTCTGTCTCCCTCACTCGCTCTCTCAAAAATAAATATTAAAAAAAATTTTTTTTAACGTTTCAAACATGTCAGTTTGTCAATAATAGAGTTTAAATTTGTCTAAAATATTTATTAGGTATTTTGAAAGGTACATAAAATAGGTACATTATTTTATGTATTGTAGAGCCCTAGATATACTCATCATGAAAAGCCACATCATAAAACTTGTATTGATTTCATGTATTTTTGCACATTGATTTGAAGTGCTCGAAGCGCTCAATATGGAAAAAATGATGTCCACCATTTCCTGCTGGATGGAAAGCCCAAGACACTCAGAGGTATCGACAGACTCCGGAAGTGCCGAGGAAATTCCCATATTAATCGTCGAAGGCTTCCTTCTCTTTAATTACAAGTAAGCATCCTCAACCTTACATTGACCTTCGATGAATGGAGGAGGGGGAACCTTGTGAACTAAATATGCTGTTATTTTAGGCCCCTCGACACGCTATGGAACAGAAGCTACTATCTGACCATCCCGTATGAAGAATGTAAGAGGAGGAGGAGGTGAGTTTTGGTATCACCTTTATGGACTGGAATTCAAGACACAAAATATACACGGGGTGAAAAGTACAGCATAGGGAATGGAGGTGCTCGTATTTATAATAGCTTTTATGGTGACAGATGGCAGCTAACTTGGGGTGACCATGGAATCACACGTAGACACGTCAAACCCCTGTGTGTACGCCTGAAACTAACGTAGCGTGTGTGAACTGTACTTCAACAAAAAATAAAAATTTTTAAGTAAAAAAAATGTTTTTTAATTTTTTTAAAGACAAAATTTTAGGAAAAAGAGAACGTTATTGAGCAATGTGTATATGTCATCTTTCAGACAAGGCAAGCCTCATCTCTTTTACATGAAGAGCAAAACCTTTTTTCATAAATGCTCATCCACATGGAGTAATGCAAATTATTTTTCTTCTTTTAATTAATTATTTATTTATTGAAAAAGAGAGGGCGTGAGCAGGGGAGGAGCAGAGAGAGAGATCCCAAGCAGGCTCTGAGCTGTCAGTGCAGAGTCCCATGTGGACTCAATCCCACCACCCTGGGATCATGGCCTGAGCTGAAATGAAGAGTTGGACGTTTAAGTGACCCTGGCTCCCTGCAAATTACCTTTCTAAGAAAAGGCCCTCTACAAACCCTTTGACTTCTCTTTCTTAAATCTTCCAATGAACCAATCCCATGTTGAAATGATTTTAAATTTGCAAGCCATTATTATGTTATAGGCACAAAGGGCACCAATTAGTTGAAAGTTTAATCCAGCATATAGTTTCTCTGTCATTATTTGCATTGATATTTGTCTCTTAATTTTTTATAAAGCACTGAAGCATGGGGAAATAATTACGAATGATAGTGAATTACAAAAATAATTTTTTGAACCCGAAAACTAAATCCATGTTATTGTTTGTAAGTAGCCTTGAATCTAAAATGTACGTATGCTCTTAATCCTGTTTAGATTAAGTCTCAGTGATTTTCCCATTATCCTGACTATTGTTAGTTTACTTTGTCAGTTGTGTGTTTCTATTGGTATGAAGTCTCCTATGTGTTTTTATAGTACGAGAGTCTACCAGCCTCCAGACACCCCAGGGTACTTTGATGGCCACGTGTGGCCCATGTATCTCAAGCACAGACGAGAAATGGAGAGCATCACGTGGGAGATTGGTAAGTGCCTTTTCTCCCTCTACAGCAGACTTTCCTTGTCACTGCCTTTAAGTCCACAGGAGAAAGGACTTGAGGAGGTATTTTTCTCACGGATTAAGCCACAACACTCTGGGCTCCTCTACTTCCACAGTCGGCTCTACCGGTTTCTGTTTCTCTCTCCAGCTCAAAGCCTGTCAACTTCTAGGTGGTCATTCATGAAATACATATTGATTGAATGTCTTCTGCGTGCACGGCACTGTCCTGTTGATATCAAGGGAAATAAGACAAATCCTGCCCGTACTCGCAAGAGCCAACGTTCTGTCCAGGAAACAGCCGTTAAAGATCCTAACTGCACGGGCATGTCCTGTCTAGCTATGCTAAGTGCTGTGCCACCAAGTTCCAGGGTGGGCCCAAGGCCTAGCAATCAGGGAAGGCTTCTATGAGGAAGCCTCTTAAACCACACTCTGAGGGGTTTAACTGGACAAAGGGAGATAGTTTGGTGGACAGAAGATCGCCCGAGAGAGTACTCAGAAAACTGGGGACAGAAAGGAGTGAGCAGCACCTGAAGGAAGGTCGGTGTATTTTTGGTAGAGAAAACCAAGAGAAAGGTGATACTGGAGACGCAGGGAAGATCTAAAGTCTACAAGGCCATAGTCCAGTTGAGGACTTGGGTTGTTATCCTGGGAGAAGTGGGAAGCCCTCTACAGAAGGCTTTTAAACAAGGACATGGTAGGGGCACCTGGTGACTCAGTGTCTTGTTCTCGATTTCAGCTCAGGTCATGGTCTCACGGTTTGTAGATTCGAGCCCCACATGGGGCTCTGTGCTGACAGCATGGAGCCTGCCGCCTCCGGTTCACTCCCTGTGTCTCTGCCCCTCCCCTGCTTGCGCACGCTCTCTCTCTTTCTCGAAATAAGTAAACTTAAAAAAAATTTTAAACAAGGACATAGTTGATATCAAATTCTTGTTTTAGTGAGATTCCCCTGGCTATGCGAGGGTGGATGCAGAGGGTGTGAGGTTGGACGCACGGGCTCAATAGAACAGGGTGACCAAAGGGATACGGAGCCCGCTCTCCCACTCCGTCCAAAATGCCAGTCTAACCATGCCCCCACTTTGCTCACATACCTTCAGAGAGTCTCTGGCTTTTTGATACTAAATCCAAACAGACTTCTAGGCCCCTGAAGACTAAGGCATAGACAGCCTTGCTCTAAAATCTCATCTCTACAGCCTCCCACCTTCTAGCCCTTCCAACCCGTGCACCCTTTTCTTAACAGGCAAGTTTATCTCCTACCTCCAGTTTTCTTTCTTCTTTTTATTATTTTTTAATGTTTATTTATTTTTGAGAGAAAGAGAGAGACAGTGTGAGCAGGGGAAGGGTAGAGAGAGAGGGAGACCTAGAATCTGAAGCAGCTCCAGGCTCTGAGCCATCAGCACAGAGCCCAGTGCAGGGCTCGAACTCATGAACCGTGAGATGGTGACCTGAGGCAAAGTCGGATGCTTAACCAACTGAGCCACCCAGGTGCCCCTTACCCCCAATTTTCTGATTAAAGGGTTCTTTGCTTCCTTTAACCTACACAACTTCCACTTTTTCTCCAAAATTAACTATGCCAGTTTGGGTAAAAATACCTGCTGGGCCTGGAGAATTCTGAGTCAGTATACACGTGGCACAGCCCAGACCCCTGCATGATTCAGGAAGCTGCACAGGCAAGCCTGATGCATACGTAGGTTGGAGAACCACCCCCTTAAATGTTTCTTTCGGGGATGCACCGCCTCAGTGCTCCTGAAGTGCCACATGCACAGCACCGCTTAACTCTTGCTTTTTCAAAAAAGAATTTTCACATCTGCTCGTATGCATTTCTCAAATCAAATTTTTTAACCTATTGTTCCTGACTGTACTCTATTTTTCTTTTTAATGGTTATTAATTTCTTTTTTAAGTTATGATCCTGCATTCTTTGTTTAAACCTATTCATATTCTTTTTTTTTAAGTTTATTTAATTATTTTGAGAGATACAGAGAAAGCATGAGTGGGGGAGGGGGGGGGAGAGAGAGAGAGAGAGAGAGAGAGAGAGAGAGAGAGGGAGAGAGAATCCCAAGCAGGCTCCGCACTCAGTGCAGAGCTCAAAGCGGGGCTCAAACTCAAGACCGAGAGATCATGAACTGAGCTGAAACCAAGTGTCAGACGCTTAATGGACTGAGCCACCCAGGCGCCCCAAACCTATTGGTATTCTTAAGAGATGCCAAATGCCAGAGTAAGAATCCTCTACTAACAGGTCCACTCTCCTTTCTCCTTCCCAGTTTACCTAGATGGAACAAAATCTGAAGAGGACCTCTTTAAAGAAGTGTATGAGGATCTGATACAGGAGCTAGCAAAGCAAAAGTGTAAGTATTGTGGATGGTGAAGGAAGAGCCGGGAAAATAGTTCGGGCCCAAGAATGACTTACCAGAATGCTAATGCGGGAGTCATTGTATCCATTCATTCACTGCTTTGAAGACAATTCAGAATCAGAGACTCTGAATGGATTTGAGGACTTGATTATTTTGTTTATGAGGTTTTTTTATTTAAGGGTGAAAATATCCACCCGTTGTTACATTCCTTAATCGTGTTTATGTTACGTAGTTTGTATTGTTTAGTAGATGGCCGTTATTTCAATGGGACTGAAATTATCCTTTAGGCAGAGTGAAGTTAAAATGCTGGTTTTAATATGTCTAGAGTTCTCTTTCTCTTTTATGCCTCTTAAAGATTTCCCGTGACTTTATTTTCCCAAATACCTCAAAAATAAACACAAGATGCTAAAAAATATTTATCGAGTGTTTCTTTAAGGTTTTCATATAAGATGACACATTTTCCAAGTATCAGAAACTTTCCTTTATCTGCCTGAAGCACAGGGAAAGTACAGGGGCAGCAGTGGCTTCAGGCTCAGCTGGATCAAGGAGCTCAAATGTCATCTTCAAGGCTCTGCCACTATTCCACATTCTGTTTGGGTTTCTTTTGAAGTCAGATGCTCTCCACTGACAGATACCATGGCCGTTGGCAGCACCCTCCTAGGCTCAGCATCCTCCTAGGCTTATGGGTAGAAAAAGACCATTAATCCTTTCCCAAGATTTCCCACGAGTTGATAAATGTTGAAGCTGGGTGTTGGGTTCCCAGGGGTTTATGTGTGATTCTCACTGCTTTAGCATACGTTTAAAATTCTTTATTTTAAATAGTTTTTTAAAAAGCAGTTTTACACTTTAGCCGAACTAAAAATTCCCAGGGAAGATTTTGATCGGTCCTGCTTGGGTCACATGCCTTGCACTAACCCAATCACTTTGGCCAAGGAGGTGGCATACTCTGATTGGCTAGGACTGGATCATGCTCTCATCTTGTAATCGAATGCCTCTCTTCAGGCCTTTTGTTTAGTGGGGAAACTCCCCAAAGGGAAAGCAGAGCAGGAGGTAGAAACCGGAAGGATGAAAAAGCATGTGGGGAGAGCAAAACTCTAGATCGAGCTGCCGTTGTATTCAAACTATTTGAACTAAAAGGGTTTTCATGGTGAAGGTATGCAAAGTGCTTATTCAAGACAGCAGGAGTCACTCCTGCAGTGGAGAACATGACTTGCATTTAACTACCCTAGTCCAGATGTCCTCATCTCCAGTAAGAGTTAATTTCCTTTGTTCTCGGTAATTCCTGTCTTACAAGGAGACTGGGCCCAGCCAGCCAGCCCACTGACCCTCCACACTCCTGGTTTCGGGCTCCGCCCTTCATGGAGGCAGGAGCCCGTTTGCAGAGATCTCAGGAGCGCTTTAAGGTTTCTGCTACATGGAACTTACAGCCCTTGGCCGCTATGCCGGCCCACCCTGCCGTCTGGTATTCAGATGCAAGGCAGGGAAACGCAGCACTGACATGAACAGCTAGAAAGGAGTGTAGGGTGAAGGGGGGTATTCAGTCTTCAGAGATCATTGCACCTGAGCCGGGGCCTCTTTCTGAGGGTTGTCAGCCCCCTCTCTGGCCCTAGTGGATACTGCAGGGTGTTTTAGCTGCTGGACTCCTTCCATCCTCTTAATAATGGCCAGTGCTCAAGTCCATTTTGTTTTGTTTTGTATAAATGTTTATTCATTTTTGAGAGAAAGAGCATGAGTGGGAGACACAGAATCTGAAGCAGGCTCCAGGCTCTGAGCTGTCAGCACAGAACCCGACGCGGGGCTCGAACTCCCAAACCGTGAGATCATGACCTGAGCTGAAGTCAGAGGCTTAACCAACTGAGCCACCCAGGCGCCCCTCACATCCATTTCTTTAGTGACGAAGTCATACTCTATGGAGTTTGGCCTTGTGATCCATCTCCTGATAAAGATGAAAGGGGTCTTACTCAAGTAGCTCAGGCAAACTGCACCTAGTTCCGCGGCCAGCGTGTGCTGTACGTCCCAAGGGCCAAGAACAGCAGGTATGTTTTGATGGACACCGAAAGCCCACAGGAAAGTACATGCCCACGTGCGTGGCACCTGCCTCTTTCCTCGCTTACATCCTAGAGGCTCGTAAGGAGGATTCAACTTCGCCTTTTAAGGCTCTCTTGTTTGAATTGTAAATATTGGGCAAAGTTAAATAGAAAAAAACATACCAATGTTAGAAGAGAGAGAAAATACGAAGCAGATGAACTTTTCTTTCCTCTTAAGATCTCTGTTGTTTTTTTTTTTTTTTTCCCCAAGTGCCGAAGTAAGTTCTGGTGTTATTTATAGTAACTCACCACCTTTCCCAGTTCTTGAGCCGCAGTGCCCTGGCAAAAGCCTCCTGGAGGAATCTTCAGCGTGGCCTGGCTTAACCCACAGTCGGGGGGACCGAGCCGGCAAGAAGGCCTTCCCCATGTGTCTCCGCACTGCTCTGCAGGCCGCACAGAGCAGCCCCTACACCTGCTGCACTCAGTGTCCACTCGGAGCACGTGAAATCATACTTGTGATAATGTAATAATAACGAGGGGGAAACAGAGATGGGATTTAATTATTAATGAAACAAAGGACCCAGGAGAGTAAGAAACACAAAGTTAGATGTGTAATCCTTATTTAAATTCAGCATTTGAGGCAAAATGTAGTCGTCACATATTCTCACAATGACAAGGCAGCCTAGCCACCAGAACAAAGTCCTTTGGGGAATGCTTATTTCCAAGACCATGTTTTCTTTCTGGGACACTTGTCTCTTTTTCAGAGGAGCCCGACTGCCACGTATACCAGGTCGGAGCTGGCAAGGGTTGACGGGAGGTCGGCTCCCGCATGTGGGAAGGAAAAAGGGGAAAGTGTGTATTTCTATCTCATTATAAAAGCATATTAATTATTTTTAAAAAGTTTTAATATGAGAAACAAAATAATCACTTGAATTCCCACCGATCAGCAATGTTACCATTTTAATGAGTACATATTCCATATTTTTGCTGCTCCCATCAGTCTCTTACATGGTTACATGGTTAATCGCCATGTTTTTTTCTGTTTTTACATTAGTATTTACTATTTAAGGAGCATTATAGAGCTTATTAATTGTATAATGAAACTGACGGGGTACCTGGGTGGCTTAGTCAGTTGAGCGTCTGACTTTGGCTCAGGTCTGATCTCACCATTTGTGAGTTCGAGCCCTGCGTCGGGCTCTGTGCTGACAGCTCAGAGCCTGGAGCCCCCTTCAGATTCTGTGTCTCCCTCTCTCTCTCTGACCACCCCCCCAACTTAACATTCTATGTGTGCCTCTCTGTGTCAAAAATAAACATTAAAAATTAAAAAAAAAATAATGAAACTGAGTAAAACTAAACAACTCTTCCAGTTAAAGGAGTCAAAGCTGAGTTCTATTTTGCTCATGAAAAGTAAATTATAGGGGCATCTGGATGGCTCAGTCAGTTAAGAGCCCAAGTCTTGGTTTTGGCTCAGGTCATGATCTCACAATTTATGAGTTCAAGCCCTGCGTCAGGCTTTGTGCTGACAGCAGAGAGCCTGCTTGGGATTTTTCTCTCTCCCTCTCTCTCTGCCCCTCGTCTGCTCACTCACTCTCTCTTTCTCTCAAAATAATAAACTTAAAAAACTTTTTCTTAAAAAAGTGAATTATAAGGGGGCACTTGGGTGGCTCAGTTAAGTGACTGATTAACTGATCAACTGATCAGTTAGACTGATCAAGTCTAACTCTTGATTTTGTCTCAGCTCATGACCTCAGGGTCGTGAGTTCAAGTCCTGAGTCGGGTTCTGTGATGGGCATGGAGTCTGCTTAAAATTCTCTCCCTCTCCCTCTGCCCCACCCCCTGCCCACACGCTCTTTCTCTCTCTCTAAAAAAAAAAAAAGTGAATTATAAGACTTGGCACTGACATCTCAATGCAGGAGAAAGATGTCCTATGTCTCATTTCTAATCTAAGGAATAAGAAATTGCAAAATAAAAATTCAGTAAAATGTGCGTATTTTCTTTTTGATATTTTTATACATTGAATTTAAAATATAATGTCCAATTAAAGGTAATAGTAGTATAATTATCCAATACAGTAGCCCACATTATCATAGGATTAATGACCCATTTCACAATTGCTGGACATTTAGTGCTGTTGTAAGTTTTTCACATTAGCAAATAATGTGCTAAAAAATATCTGCCCATATCACTTGTTTTATTCTTCTTGAATTATTAAAATTTTTCAGGGGCCCCTGGGTGGCTCACTCAGTTAAACATCCAGCTTCAGCTAAGGTCATGATCTCATAGTTCGTGAGTTCAAACCCTGTGACAGGCTCTGTGCTAACAGCTCAGAACCTGGAGCCTGCTTTGGATTCTGTGTCTCCATCTCTCTCTCCCCTCCCCCGCTCATGCGTGCTCACGCTCTCTCTCTCTCTCTTTCTCCTTCAAAAATAAACAAAAAATAAAAATAAAAAAAATTTCAGAAGTAGCCCTTTCTTGGTCAAAGACTATAATCACTTTTATATTTACACACTTCAGAGATGTCTACACCAAAAAATGTGTGTTCTTCTAACACAAACTGTGTAACACGAATACAGTGGGCTTATCACTGAGTTTCAAGCCAAAGTCACCAGGTCGGGCTTAGGTGCGCTTCCTTGGTTTACAGAAAAGATTAAAGGTACCAGTACTCTTTCCCCAAATCAAGAATAACATTCCAAAACAATAATTCCAGTGCAGCCAGCCACCCTTCGTGATAGTCTTCTAATTTTCAAACTACTTCATTCATTGAAGCCAATGATTATTATACCAATTGCAAACGATACTGGACATGTGATATTTTCAGATAGGCTTAAATTTAATCAAGCATTAAAAGAATGAGACGTGGCTTCTGTTTAGTTCCCTATGGAAAACCAGCATTTCTGGTTTCAGAATCCCTGTAGCCTTAACATTAAGATTAAGATTTACTGTTGGTAGTGTGAAGATTTAATAAAATGAGAATTGGAATTCTCTATTAATTTCTGCTTGTGTTTGTTCCCAAGGTTTGCACGTGACAACATAAAGATGGAGTGCACCGAATCCTTCCTGGGATGAAGTCAGAAACTCGGAGGAGTCTACTTAAGAACCCGAACCAAGATACAATATGTACTTTGGTATGACGACAGCTGTAGTTCGTTCGTTTGTGTTATCACAGATGGGTTCTCCTACGTGAGGAACAGTAAATGGTGATCGTGCCGACAGACAGGAATTTACCTTGACGAGCTGTTGTCACTCCAAGGGGTGCAGAGATACAGCATAGCTCACAAACGAGTCCGTTCCTCTAGACCGATGATTGTCAAACTTTTCCGAACGGGACCGAGTACGAAATAAGGTTTACATCACAATCCAGTGCAAATATAACCAATTTGTGTGTGTGTGTGTGTGTGTGTGTATGTATGTGACGTGTGTGTACATATCCACACACATACAAAGATGACAAAGGATTAACCTTAGACATAAAGCATGCTGAAATTTTGCTATTTTTAATTTTTTTATAATCTTCATTACCATCCAATACTGATCAGTGCCTATTTACTGCAAATAAAGGCTTTACCCAGAGTAGCAGTCATATCGAATGAATCAACAATTTACTACAATGTCTTTTTTGTGTGGGTTTTGTCACTGTTGCTGCTGCTTCCTGTTTCTTGCATATGTGTAAAACCACATATTGTTTTTGTGGGTCGTCATGTCTCTTATGTTGATACTTTGTTACAAATGGTGTGTTTTCTGTTTTATTTTGGTTTCTGTCAAACCGATGGTCTGATGTCACAGAAATAAGTTCCAGTTACTTAAATGATAAGTAGTGCCTTTCATTGAAAGGAAGAGACAGGAGATCTGAATTCTATAATGTTTTGAGGCCTCTTTCAAGACTGGAATTTAAATTATCTATTGTACTGATCAACCTCTTGTTTTTTAACAAATAGATTGCTCACAATCCGCTCAGTCTTTACAAATACAAATATATTGGTACATTAACTTTAACTGTAACTCATTTCATCAGCTCTCATTATTTCTGTATTTCTAACTAGCTTGTACTCAGTGCCAATTAGGGAGGGGGTTTTTTTTGGTCACACACACTACACAAGAAAACAAACATGAACCAAAAAACAAATCCTGAGCTCAACTGACCGTTCTTCCACCTAATAGCTATATGACTTTGCTCAAACTATTGAAAGTCTTCATTTCCTCTTTGTAAAGTGGGACTATCAACAGTACTTAGCATGGGTGTAGCATACAGTAAGGATGGTGTTCAAAATCCTTACTGTGGCCCCCAAGGCGTTCCCTGAACCAGCTCCAATGTGCCTTTCCATTCTCGTTGTCCATCACCCAGTCCGTTGCTGTTCCGGGCTGTGACCTCCTCTCCTCAAACTTACCAGGGCCCTTCCTGCCTCCTGGTGGGCACCCATGCTGTTCCCGACACTCAAACACTCACAGCCTCTCCTTCCCACCAGCCTGTCCCCCACAGAGCCCTGACAGCCTACTTCACGGAGGACTTCCCTCATCCTTCCCTCCGCAGATGCTCTCAAAGCTGCCCTGCCTGTCCATCCAAGCACTAATCACAGCTGTCATTGGACTGCCACCTACAGAATTGCTCATTTAGTGACTGTCTAGCTGCACAGAAGCTTCACAAAGGCAGGTCTTACCTCTGTGACTTATTTACAGACACGCCCCTGCTAACCAGCACAGTGCTGGCTCACGGTGAACGCACAGAAAACATCGGGTACTTTTTATAACTTCCTATTACATCAGGAATGGATTCACATGCAAACAACATCTTATTTGAGGAGGAGGAAGAACTTAAGCTCACTGGGGTTTATTATTTTTTTTACAAAAGAGAGTTCAAGGTAGGCAGTCTAGGGTTTGCACATAGAGTTATCAGATTTAGGGGGAAAAACAACAAAATTAGAGGACACACGGTTACACTTGAATTTCAGAGAAACTGTAGTTCTTTTTCAATAAGTTCAAATAAATTCCAAATACTTTATATATAAGACTATTGTTTTTCTGAAACTCAGATTTAATGGGCGTCATATTTTATACACCTCTGCTTTTGCAGCAACTCACAAATGTCAAAAAAAAAAAAAAAAGCCAGGGTTTTCCATCCTTGGCTTGTGGGCCCATCACCAGGAGGTCACAGGAAGGCATTGGAAGTTCCCAACATAGTGTCAGCGATCAACATAGTGTCAGCAGTCGAGCAGGGAGATGGCGTAGGCAGGCACACACAGGTAGCCACAGGCCGTCTGGAGTCACCCAGCAGTGTCCCCAGCAGACTTCGCATGTCTCTGGAGCCGGAACTGGCTCACGCGGCCGCTTCTCACTGCAAGGGAGGCTGGACAGAGGACGTCATGAAAGAGTTGAACCAATCATGATTCATTGTCTGGGAATGCTGCCACAGGAACAAGCTCAAGCCTCTTTCAGCAAAAGGAAGGAGGAGGGAAAGGTGAGCAGTCACAGGGGCTTGCCACAACCTTTTTTTCTTTTTGTTTTTAGTGTTTACCATTTCTGAGAAAGCGTGCACAGGAGAGGGGCGGGAGGGGGGTACTGATCCAAAGCAGGCTCTGCGCTGACAACAGCCAGCCCGATGCGAGGCTCGAACTCACAAACTGCGAGATCATGACCTGAGCCAAAGTCAGACGCCTAGCCGACCGAGTCTCCCAACCTGTTTTCTGCCTGCCTTCCCGGGCTATGATTTTATCAAGCTGGGATTGCTGTGAATCCAAATTCCTGCTCTCAAAACTGTAGGAATTTTTTCTAGAATAAAAATGCAGAGATAGTTTTCCAAACATCATTTCGAGGAATTCCTGAAATACCCTCTCCGCCCCTTCCCCCCAGCACAGAGGGAAGTCCGTGCTGATTGAAAATCTTTACACTTGACTTTTCTCCCCATTTCAGCATGAGAAAACAGGTCAGAGAGAGGCTTCATCTTAAAGGGGAAAAGAAAAACCTTAGCACACACTAAAAATGGAAATATTCAGGGTGCCCGGCTGACTTAGTCAAGTGTCCAACTTCAGCTCAAGCCACGATCCCAAGGTTCATGAGTTCGAGCCCCGAGTCAGGCTCTCCGCTTTCAGCGTGGAGCCCGCTTCAGATCCTCGGCCCTCCCCCACCCACCCATCCCCTGCTTGCTCTCGCTCTCTCTCAAAAATAAATAAACATTAAAAAAACTAAAAATGGAAATATTCAAAGCACTTTGAGAGGAGATAAATATCCTTTTGCCTACTACTATCAGGAATAAGTCAGGAATTGGAAATAAAGGCTATGAGTGCCTGCCTCATTTCTGCCTCCAGCTCCTCTTACCCATGCAGCGAATGGGACATTATGTCTGTTTCAAAAGGCACACGCTCTTCTATATTGAAAGCAGCGAGCTTGCTGAAATCTTCACTCTCTGTGCATAAGTGACCTCAGTCCTTTTAGGTGGACTGGTCCTAGGAAGGTTTCATCGTTCTTAGTATCAGAGGCGGGAGTTAAAAAGGGACCTCATATACAGACTGCCCCAGTAGGGGGCGAGTTGCAAACCCAAGGTACCTTTTAAGGATATGCTTGCGGCAGTACACAGAATCCTAAAATGCTGGAGCAGGAGCAGCTGGTCCAATGTTCTGTACTTCAGTATGGAAAT
Organism: Paguma larvata; assembly: GCA_030068075.1. Classification (NCBI taxonomy): domain Eukaryota; kingdom Metazoa; phylum Chordata; class Mammalia; order Carnivora; family Viverridae; genus Paguma; species Paguma larvata. Next base: position 74,886,786 of record CM057832.1, read on the forward strand.
CAAAACCAGAGCTGGTGACCTGCCCAGCCCCACGCGGCTAGTTAGCGGCGGGACCAGGGCCAGGCCACAATCCGCATCCCACTCAAACATGTGCTCACACACGTATTTTTAATGTTAAAGCAAAGAAGGGCAGAAAAATCATCCGTCAGAGTACACCACCTGCCCTCCCTGCTGTGAAGAGAGCAAACCAAGGAGCCTGGGAGGCGAGCGCTGAGTCAGGGAAACATGAAGCTTTCCGATCTGGGCTGTGGGAGCCTAGTCCAGGAGACAAGCCTGCTCACGAGCAGTGGGGAGCCAGAGCCTGCCCCATGCTGCTGGCTGGCTGTGCTGACCTTAGGCTTGTGGCTCTAGCTGTTCTTCCAACGCTCCATCCACGGAGGCGCGTTAGGGAGGAGCAAGGATATGGAAAAAGTGAAACAGGCATGACCCTCCTTTTTTGGGAATACAGAAATAGATGGAAATTGCAAAAGCAGGTTCAGGGCCCTAATCAAGGGAGCATGACCTGCAGATGAGAGAACGTCAAAAACAGACTTTCTTACCAAAGTGAGTGTATCTGATAGGTTCGCGCCCACAAGTCCAGAAATGTGTCATCAGTGCAACAGCAGAGATACAATAGCATACCCGCGGCTGGCTTCCAGATACAAGAAAAGACATGTCATCTTCCAAATTAAAATTTGAGACTAGGGGCGCCTGGGCGGCTCAGCCAGTTAAGCGTCCGACTCTTGATTTTGGCTTAGGTCACGATCTCACATCGAGCCCTGAGTTGGGATCTGTGCTGACAACCCATAGCTTGGGCTTCTCTATCTCCTTCTTTCTCTCTCTGCCCCTCCCCCCATGCTTGCTCTCTCTCTCTCGCTCTCAAAGTAAATAAATAAACTTTTTTTAAATCGAGACTAAAGCTCAGATCAAGAAATCTCTATTGACTCTTCCCTCCAAGCCTGCACAACAAGCTCCCACCACTTAATGTGACGGCAGTGGTTTTCCAACCTAAGCTTGTACCACAATCACTTGGAGGGCTTGTGAAACACAGATTGCTGGTCCCCAAACCGAAAGGATGGATTTCTAGCAAGTTTTGTCAGCATGGCACCACAGCTGCTTTTCCGCCTCTCGTGAGCCATGGCAGTGCCTTCTCCAACAAGGTTTGGCTCTCATTAGTGGCCACATAAATATGACGTTTTGAGAGGTAAAATAACTACCAAAGTTACGTGGCTAACACTTGTTGGAACCAGCTTTGGAACCCAAGTCGTGAGCTCTTAACTACCATATTATACTGTACTCTAAGGCCAGTCCTGCAACTTTGTGACCTGGCTTGCTATTGTCAGGACATTTAGTTTGCAATCACACCTCCACTGCTCTTGGCTACCCACTTCGTACACTAGGAAAGGGCTTCGTAGTTCAAAATCCAAGAACCGATCAGAGTAGCCTTCCGACTCTGAAACATTTTATTACATCACAGAAGTCAACACAAGAGTCGGCTGGCAGGAGAATGCCTGGGATCTCCAGCTACCCAGAGCAAAACACCATGTTCAACACACTCCTTGAACTTATGTCTGTAAGTGAGTTGCTGCTATCTCTCTCTCTCTGGGCAAAAGATACACCCAGCAGGCACCCTGGTAGGACCCACTCATCCTCATATTCACTTTTTGTCCCTCTCCTTGTTCTACAAATGCAGGATGTGGTAGAAGAAGGCACAAAGGCATCCAGCATTGATGGCAATAGCATTTGAAGCTGTTTTGTTTAGATCCATGCTGATCTTCATGACTTCTCTGTCTGGTCCAATAATACTAATCACAGTAGCCTGTACGTATGTGTTTATTGGGCTCCCTGATTAAGCACTTATTTGCCTGACTCTTTATTTTTTTTTAACATTTATTTATTTTTGAGAGACGTAGAGACAGAGTATGAGCAGGGGAAGGGCAGAGAGAGAGGGAGATACAGAATCTGAAGCAGGCTCCAGGCTCTGAGCTATCAGCACAGAGCCCGACATAGGGCTGGAACTCACAGACCGTGAGATCATGACCTGAGCTGAAGTCGGCCGCTCAACCAACTGAGCCACCCAGGCAACCCTCGCCTGACTCTTAAAGTTCTTAGGAGGTAACCTAGCTTTAGGAAAAATACATGCAGTAATAAACATAGCTATCACCTGTGGAGTGCTGACCATCTACCAGGCACCATTCTAAGCTCCCTACCTATATTTTCTCATTTCATACCCATTAGACTCCTATTAGAATATATTTTTCATGTGAAGAAATCAAGGCACAAAGAAGTCGAGTAACTTGCACATTGCCACACAAGTAGTGCCAGAGCCAAATTCAAATTTTATTTCCAAGTTCATGCTCTTAACGGCTACACTCTATCATAATAACAGGAGTGACTGACCCTCCGATTGACAGGATGGAATGAGGGAGTGAAGGGATAAAACTTCACTGAAGATATGACTGGCCGAGTGTTCCGGATGCCAGGATGTGTGGGGCATGTAAACTATGAGGCCCTCCAGTCCTCTATTGTGATGTGGTCCATAAGGAAGCAGAGGTGTTACAGGGTTCAGGAAAGGAGTTCTTTCCTGGGATTGTGCTGACAATACTGGGTTGAGGACATATTGCCTAGCTAATCTCTAGAAACAGCAGACTTATTTGATGGAAGAGTTGACATCTATATTGGTTAATCACAGGTATTATTATCATTATTATTGTTGTTGTTGTTGTTGTTGTTGTTGCTCCTAGGAAACCACGAACAGCATGGAGAAGTAATGTTTACCTGCACCTGAAAACCTTGACTCGGTTCACATTGAGGCGTATTTGTAGATTATAGGAGCATTTAGAAAGTTTGAGGTCATTAGCAATAGAGATGATGTTTACAGCCTGAAAATGGAAATCACTTATGTCTCCCAAACACATAGAGGAACACAAAATGTTTCCCGTCTTTCATGCCACCCATCCTTACACATCCGTGAAACTTAGACCAACCTTAAGAAGTATTACTCCGCTTGACAACAAAGGAAAAGGAGACGCCGAGTTGTACTCAAGGCCCTGAAGTAGTCTGCACTGGCGCCAGGTTTTTAATAAAAATCAAACAAAGGGAGATATTCCCAGAGAATTGGATTTATTTCAGTATAAATGGTGAACTTGATTTCTTTTCCCACCCAACATATTTTCTTCTGTCCTCTTTGTTTTGTTTTGTTTTGTTTCTTTCCGGTAGGCCTGTAACGAAGTGCTCACCCACGCAAAACAAAACAAAAAGCAACTCGTTCTCAGGGTACAGTAAGTGTGGGCCACAGTTGCAAGGCCCTCTGTCTTTTGGGGAGTCCCAAGCAGCCAAAGATGAAGATTGATTCAAGGATGTGGCACGTGGACAAAGTGGCAGCCGTGGTTGGTCTTGCTGAAAAGTGAAGAAACTCATGGAAAGCACGTGGGTAGGAATACCTGGCTTCTCATTCTAGCTCTGAGTCTTGAGCCTGGGCATGGCATTGAACCTCTCTGAGCCCAGGAAGGCTAAGTCTCCTCACAATTGAAATTATTCATATCCACCTGGGAGTATCTGGTTAAAAGGGTTAGTGAATTTCAGGGGGAAATCTGGTTTCCTTCTCCTCTTGATCTCTCACGTAGAAATGAGCAAGAAAGATTCATCTTCACTGCTTTCCTCTTGAACTTCCCTCTTGGCTTCATTGTTCCGACTGATGACCGAAGCCGGTTTACATGAAATACTCCTTGGCTGTCATCACGCTGTTGCAAAACCCTCCTCTGCCCCTGACTCAGACGCACTGACTCTTTCAATCCACAAATATTTGTCAAGTACATATGAAAATTCCATTCAACCCAGAGGAGATGAGGGTCATGATGAGAGGCCAACGCTCTGTCTCTCTCAAACATACGCACCAAAGGTGCTGAATGTCCAAACCTGAAACTTGAAAACAAGAGTAAAGGCATGGCTGAGATCTCCTTCTTTCTATAGTTTTTTCACAAACACCCGAACAGCGTCTTAGAGCAGCCACACGCTGGCAAATTATTACTTTTTTTTTATCTTTGGAAAACTGAATTACAATGACCTTGGCCACCAAGTGATCCCAGAGTCAACCATCTACCTATTCCTAATATCCTAGTAACTATCCTCGGTTCCTCCCCTCACTTCACAAATGGAAACAGCTCCCACATCCTATTGGCTTCACTTCAGAAATCCCATATTCAGACTTTGATCTCCACCCCGACAGCTACAGCCTTTTCTCAGATTACCTTCACCCCAGGCTCTTCACCAGGGCCTTGAACATAAGCTTCATCTACTCCAACCCAATCTTCACCATCTGCCAACAGTGATCATTCCAAATTGTAAATTGTATCGTAACCACTCCCTTGGTTAAAAACACTCCATGATGTCACGTACTCCCTAATATGATATGCTGGGAAGGGACACCGCTTCTGTGGTATCCTTGCCAGAGCTACAGAGCCCCACGCTAATTGAGAGAAAACACTAGATAAGCCCAGCTCAGGGACATTCTATGACACAAATGGTTAGTATTCTTCCATAGTGTCAAGGATATGACAGAAAAAGACAAAGGAGCTGTCACAGATTGGTGAAGACAAAGGAGACCCAGTGACTAAATGTGATGCCAGATCCTGGCTTGCCTTCCAAAACAATAAAAATGTTACTAGAAAAATTGGTGAAGTGCAAAACATTTTGTTGTTAATGTCGTCCTGCCAGCTTCTTAGTTTTGACCATTTTGCATGATGTTGAAATTAGAGAAGCTGAGCGAAAAGTATATGAAATTTCTCTTTAATACTCCTGCAAATATTCTGAAGTCTAAAATTATTTCTGAAGGTGGATTAAAAGGAGATGGTGGGGAGGATGGGGGAAGGGCCATTGCATCAAATTCCAATAACTATATAGGCTTAATGAAGAGAGAGACAGGACGGAGGTGGTATCAGTGCACACCTGGTAGGTACCGCGGGATGAGATGTGAATTTATAAGATCTCTCAGGAGCCCTCCAAAAATACATTTAGTCGGAGCATCCCACAGGGCTAAATGTCATTTGACTCTTTTGAAAACGCAATCCCTAGGGATATGTGGGTGGTTCAGTCAGTTAAACATCTGACTCTTGATTTCAGCTCAGGTCATGATCTCACGGTTCATGAGTTCGATCCCGGCATCAGGCTCTGTGCTGATAGTTGCAGAACTTGCTTGAGATTTTCTGTCTTTCCCTCTCTCTGCCTCTCCCCTGCTTGTGTGGTCTACTCTCTCTCTCTCTCTCAAAATAAATGAACTTAAAAAAATTTTTTTTAAAAGAAAGAAAATGCAGTCCCTTAATGCAAGCCAGTTACTTCATCTGGTGCTCAGGTGAAGAAACAGTGGTTGGCTGCTAGGAAAAACTGACTCTGCTGTTTCATTGAATGTGGCAGAGAATGGCTTCCAGTTTCCACCTGCTCCTTCTTCAGCAATACAATTCCCGGTCTTCCAGGTGGAATGGTGTCACCCGGTTAAAAGGAATTGAAGAGTTTCTCTATTTATTTGGAAAAGAGCATAACATGGTAATGAAAACCAGACCTTTGGTGTCCCTCATGTAGAGCAGAATCACATCTAACTGTGTGACCTCCTGCAAGTTATTATTCTCTATCTCGAGGCTTGGTCGCTTTATCTGTGAAACAGAGAGATAATGATAAAATTACTTTATAACATTGCTGTGAATATTAAATTTTTAACCCATGCAAGCGCTTTACATTTAGCATAGTATTCTGGCACAGGATAGGTGCTTATTAAATATCAGCTATTATTTAAAGGCATAAAGAAAAAATCTAAAATTTGTAGTAGCGGAAGGTTAGTGATGAGACATTCAAGTATAACTCCGATTGCATGGCCCCATTAATCCAGCACTCAGTAATTTTGAAATCGCGAACTTGTACTCAGCTGTCTTTTACCATTCTAGATTTTACTCCTTCGGGAATTCTCACATTCTCTGTATTCTGTTAGCCAAATCACTGAATCTCTCCAGTTTCCTTCAATGAAGGAGAATCCATCCTCTGATCTAGTGAGCCGGGAAGGGAACCTGGAAATGGCAGTTGGCTCCCATTGCCTAAGGGCTACTGTCAGTGGGCTCCCCAACCATGACATGACTCTACCTGAGGCACTTTTCATCCTTCCTCCTCCCTCTTCTTTTCCTCATGTCTGTATATAATTGGTTCCTCTATCAAATAGCCCTAATTACTAAGATTAGATAGATATGTTTTTATTTTTAAACATTTGGAAATTATTGGGGAACTTGGGTGGCTCAATCGGTTGACCATCTGAGTCTTGGTTTCAGCTCAGGTCATGATCTCGTGGTTCCTGAGATTGAGCCCCAAGTCCAGCTCTGCACTGACGGTGGGCAGCCTGCTTGGGATTCTCTGTCTCCCTCTCCCTCTGCCCCTCCCCCACTCACACTCTGTATATAATTTTATCCACTCATCCATTGAAGAATGCTTGAGTTATTTTCTTATCTTTCTTGCTGCAATGAATATAAGAGTGTAGATACCTCTTCAATATCCTGTTTTGTTTCTTTTGGGGAAAAAAAAGAATTTCAACTGTATTAGAGCACCACTATAAAAGTTGCCTTTAAAAAAATCCAAAGAACATGTAGTCTAAGAATATGTGTTTTCTTTTTTATTTATCTTTTCAGAGAGAGAACGCATACATGCAAGAGGGGGAGGGGCAGAGAGAGAGAGGCAGAGAATCCCAAGCAGGCTCCACACTCAGCATGGAGCCTGATAAGGGGATGGATCCAACGACCATGAGATCACAACCTGAGCTGAAATCAAGAGTCAGATGCTTACCTGACTGAGCCACCCAGGCACCCCTAAGAATATGTATTTTCTTTCTTTTGTTTTAATTTATTTTTGAGAGAGAGAGAGAGGCAGAGCACAAGCGAGGGAGGTTCAGAGAGAGAGAGAGTCAGAAGCAGGCTCCAGGCTCTGAGATGTGAGCACAGAGCCCGACGGGGGACTTGAACTCACGAACTGGGAGATCACGACCTGAGCCAAGGTCGGTCGCTTAACCGACTGAGCCACTCAGGTACCCCTAAGACTTTGTGTTTTCCACCTGAGGTGAAAAGTAAGGACACTAAGAAGCAGTGCTGGCTTACATAAACTAAACATTAGGGTTCCTGATTAGGAATTAGGGTCTCAGCAAGTAAAGTTCTAATGAGGAAAAAAAACATAAAATGGTATTTGTAACTATAAAGAAACATTACAGTAGCATCATGTGACAAATCATGCTGTTGGATTTCTTGTGCTTTTATTATTATTATTATTTTGGTATTTATTCATTTCTGAGAGAGAAAGAGGGGCAGAAAGAGAGGGAGACAAAGTATCTGAAGTGGACCTTGCACTGCAGCAGAGAGCCCTATGGGAGGCTTGAACTCACAAAGCTTGAGATCATGACCTAAGCCGAAGTCAGACGCTCAACTGACTGAGCCACCCAGGTGCCCCTGGACTTGTGCTTATCTTATCATTTACTGTTTTTGTGTGGAATTGCATATTTTGGTGGAGGTGGGGCACCACGATCTTCCAGTACTTAGAGTCTCTAGCAGTTTTTATCTAGCCCGCTGATGGAAATCACAGGATAAGAGCAGGCTTGTGTGGCGGGGACACAGGGAGAAGGAGAAATCCACTCTCCTTATAAATTTCTATCCGTGATATTTTTGTAACACTAGCTACGACCATTGTCCTCCCTTTCGACTCTTCTCTTTATTCATCCCCTATATTAAATCCTGCCTTTTTCCCTCTGAAATTATGATCTGGATCTATCTTCATCTCTTTCCTTCACTATTACTGTCTAGCATAACTCTTTATCACATCATTTCAGGATCATTCGAACCATCTCCTCATCTGGTCTTCCTGATAGCAGTTTTTCCCCTGGCTCTTGCCAGATTAATCCTTCCATAAATCCTACTTTCATCATATCACTCTACAGCTTCGGAACCTAAAACGAACCTCCGTTGCTTAGTGACTCATCCAAACCCTTCTGTCGGACTTTGAAAGTTTCTAATCATTTTATACCACCTGAATTATTGCAATTTATTTCCCTCCATTTCTTTATACGGATTATAATCAGACTGGTCTTTGCCTTCCTCTCCGCCTTGCTCATGCTGTTATTCCTCTGCCACACCAACGATTTTTATACATTCCCATACAGAAGTGATTTTCCCTTTTGGAAGCATCGCCCAGAATCTCCTTTGGGAAACATGAAACCCATCAAGCCCATAGTTTTGGATGTAGCGGACTCCACCACCAGCTCTGGGGGGACATGTGACCCTGGCTAATCAGAAAACCATATCTGTTGGTCATAGCAGTTGATTCAGTGTAGAACAGATGACCCGAGCTGTCCAGTGAGACCCCTGCCCGGATCTTTGGTCAGAACCTTTAAAAAAAGAGGAGTACTTGGCACAGCCAAGAAACAGCAAATAACAGATTCCCGAGGATATAATTTGAGCTTCTAGATCTACCCATGCCTGATCTTTTCAGTAATAAGAAACAATAATACTTTTTCTCCTTTGGTTTAAACCATCTTGAATTGGTTTGCAAAGACTCTTCCACCTTCTTTAACTCTTCGAGTTAAATTCATCCTTTGACATATAGTCCCATGCCACTTTTGAACTGTTCTTTCCTTTCCTTAATTCTCATTGCACCTTATACTTCATCTATACTGCATTAACACTAAATCACCTCAATTGTTCAATATTTGCTAATGTTGCTCCCCCGCTATACCATTCGCTTCTTGAAAGCTTGGGCCATGAATTACATTTCTCTTGTGTCCACAACACTTAAGGGTTTTTCACATGTAAGATGCAGATTGATAAATTCTTGGTTAGGATACTTTTCTTTTGGAAGTCAATGGTCAGAATCTCAAGAGTAAATGAAAAAGTGGGCAAACTGTTGCTAATCAGAGCCCTGCTCTGTGGATAATTCCGCTCCCACCTTCCTGATTAAAAACAAGTATGGGAGGAAAGAAAAGGAAATGACATCAGTGACTATGTTATAAAGTTGCACTTCGCATCACCTTCTGAAGCTATCTGTTCAGTTCAGGCCTTTGGAAGGGCCCAATGACAACTGCCTGTTTTAGAATGTAGGTGTTATTTTAAATGTTTTATTTATTTTTGAGAGAGAGAGAGAGGCAGAGCATGAGCAGGGAAGGGGCAGAGAGAGAGAGGGAGACACAGAATCCAAAGAAGGCTCCAGGCTCTGAGCTGTCAGCACAGAGCCTGATGCTGGGCTGGAACTCGTGAACCATGAGATCATAACCTGAGCTGAAGTTGGATGCTTAACCGACTGAGCCACCCAGGTACCCCAAATGTAGGTGTTATTTTTATTCAGGTACGGTGAAGCCAATGAATCAGGAGATGACTGCCATTGAAAAGATAGTTCGGAACTCACAGTCCCCAAGAGAGGGCACACCACACCCTGCAGGACCACGTGGGGAAGCACAGGGCTGTTCCGCAGACAGAAGGAGCAAGGGGAAAGTCTTTGCCATGGTTTCCACAGGAAAGGCCAGGTAAGTCACAGCAAGTGGGTTTAGGATTGGCCAGTTTGAATAACTTCAGGAGGCTCTAGCGTGTAGGGGCTGTTCCAAATTGTCTCGTTCCTGAGCCTGGGTTGATTAGAACAGGGGAATATTGGCCTGGTGTGTGAGTTTGATAAAGGAGGTTGTTGGGGGGACATGGGTTCTGGATTGATCAGTTACATAGGAAAGGTTCTGCGGAGTTACTTGCTATCTCAGGAATTAGCTTGTCCTGGTGGGGGCAGGGAGAGGACCGTCTATCTCCAGTCAGTGAGGCTTTGGTGGCAGAGTATCATGAATACCAAAAATAAGAACGTATAGTTAACATGTTCCCCTCTTGCCCACCTGGATTCAGAACAAATTGAACAATAAGACAAAAGAGAGGCAGATGGTGGACAAAATATCCCCTCTGTTACCCAGGAAGCCTACATTTGAGAATGTGTCTGCACGTGAGGGCTTCTAACTCCATCTGGAATTAGTCAGACTTACTCATGTCGTCATAGGCAGCACTGAACCAGGACAGCTTTCCCAGCTGGGAAGGACTTTTTAGTATGAGCAACAGACAAGAAATTGTGCTCACCGCAGGCAAATTTACTTCCAAGAAAATAATACTAAGGTTGAGAGATGAGTCAAGCATGCCCAGCATATTCTTCCCAAATGTACCAATCAGATGAGACACCCCACCTTCCCCCAGGCAGAGTGAGTGGAGGAGAGATGGTTAAGAGGATATTGCTTGAGTAAATTCCCTTTTCATGGAGGGAAACATCAAGAGTGGGAAAGAAACATTACCTTCCACCAAAAATCTGATTTTTCTAGAGATTTTAGGGAGAGAGTGAAATTCTGGCACTTGCCTAGCGATGCTTCCAGCTTCATGCTTTACATTTTATTTTTTAATTTAATTTAATTAATTTATTTTGAGACGCACAGAGACAGTGCAAGTGGAGGAGGGGCAGAGAGAGAGGGAGAGAAAGAATCCCAAGCAGTCTCTGCACTGCCAGGGCAGAACCTGACACAGGGCTCGAACTCATGAACCCTGAGAGCATGACCTGAGCCGAAACCAAGAGTCAGGTGCTTAACTGACTGAGCCACCCAGGTGCCCCTATGTTTTACATTTTAAATCCAGAGTTTCAGCTAACTGATACTCAAAGGTTGATTCAATTCCCCCACCTGCCACCCCAGGGTTTCCTGAGTGGCTCCTAAGGCTATAAAATTTAGGGTCAACTTTCAGATTCGGGGTGTCTGGGAAATATCCTGCTTATGGCTCTTGGTTGTATTCTGTCTCCCCTACTTCCACTCTTTATGATAAGACCAGAGAATGGGCAAACAGGTCCAGACACTTGGAAACTGTCATCTGGTGGATAGCTCAATAAAGAATGACCTAGAGATAATGTTTAGCGTTATGGGGAAAAAAGGAAAACAGTCATTACGACAACACAAAAGTTTATTCTCAACATTTATTCATCTATAACAGGGTCAGCAAATTATGTTCCACTGGCTAAATCCAGCCAGTCACCTGGTTGTTTTTTTTTTTTAATAAAATTTTGTTGGAACACAGCAACACCCATCCTTTTTCGTGTACCGTATGGTTGTTTGCATGCTCTAACAGCAGAGCTGAGTAGTTGTGATAGACCCTTTGGCCTGCAAGTCAAAAACATTTACTACCTGGTTCTCTGTAGAAGTTTGCCATCCTTTGTTCTATCTCTGCTCGTGGGTTGCTTATGGATTCCCTACACGGTGCTAGGAACAGGAACAGTCTGGGCCTTAAATGAGCTCACAACCTGCTGGGGAATCAAATATTTTTAACGACTACTTACAAAGCAACGTGAGAAACACAGACACAGATGTAGGAGAACTCTGAAGCCATAAAGGAAGGAGTGACTTTTGGGAGTGATGAGGTGAGGGATGGGAGGCCCCTCCTAGAAAGGTTGCCTACTACCCACTGGGAAGCATGTCATGTTATGCTATATAGTTTCGACTTTATCAAAGAGCAGCAAGACATCCCTAAGGGATTTGAATCAGAAGAGCAACATTATCAATTTGCTTCTGAAAAAGAAAATTATCTCTTGAAAAAAAGAATCAGATGAAGTCTCTCCTGTATCTGATACATGGGAGAGAAGTCTGAAATCTGGCAGTTAAGTTAGAAGTGTTGCAATCAATCAGATCTTTTACCTGGGCCAAGCTCGCCCCAAATAATTTTTATGTAAGCCTAATTATTAGCCAGTGAAGCACATATCAGGGTTTCATTTGGCATGGAGCATAGACTGAAATAAAGTAAACCGAAGCCAAACATTAATTAGATGCACGTAGTTATGCTTTTAGCCTGGGTATATATTAAATAAGAGAGGATTCATTCCTTAAAGAGGATTTCTGTCATCCCTACTTTGTTCTTTTTTTCTGTTTACACATGAAGGTAAAGTTATTATCAGTCACCTTCCCTGCAAACTCACCCCCCCCACCCCATATCTACCCCACCCTTCACCTTTTTTCTTGTTGAGAGATAAGAGGTCTGAGTGGTTTAAGGATCAGGTAAGTGTTTCAGGATTATGAAGAGGATATTCATGAGTCTAAGCCTGTCAAGGTAATCCTACATCCTCTGCCTAGCATTATTTTAGAAGTGGGACCGTGTTACAGCAAAGGGGAGGTCGGCTGAGAGGCTTCCGGGAAAGGTGTACCTACTGAAGAAAAGGAGCATACATAGGAGGAAACGGACTTTCTTCTTTGCTAGATTTCTCTATCTGGATGTGATGCCTGGCCCATGGCAACCATCTGCGATGATGAGGGACCACGCTACCACACTGAAAATAGCAGAGCCGAAGGATGGGGGCCTGGGTTGAAGACATGCATGACTCAGCCTGGGACTACATGTTGCTTCAGATAGTAGATGTCCTTATTACTGAAGCTTGTTTCAGTTGGCTGTTCTGCTCATTTTGACATAGGCTCTCAGAGAGAAAGATACATAGGAGCTTTCAATCTATCAGTAAAAAGATTCATGGGTGTATGTTCTCTGTGGTTTCTAAAGCAGTGCTTTTCAAATTTCAATGTGCCTGTGAATCACCGGAGGACCTCCTTTAAATGCAGATTCAGATTCAACAGGCGAGGTCTGAGATACTGTATTTCTGGATGTTGATGAGACCACAGGTATAGCTCATTAAATGGGGACCATGGGGAGATCTCTCAAAAACTGAGAGACTTTTTTTTAATGTTTAATTTTAATTTATATTTGAGAGACTTTTTTTAATGTTTATTTATTTTTGAGAGAGAGAGAGAGAGAGTGAATAAGGGAGAAGCAGAGAGAGAGGGAGACACATAATCTGAAGCAGGCTCCAGGCTCCAAGGTGTCAGCGCAGAGCCTGGTGCGGGGCTCGAACGCACAAACTGTGAGATCATGACCTGAGCTGAAGCTGGTCACTCAACCAACTGAGCCACCCAGGCCCCCCAATAGGACTATTAAAGGAAAAGCCAGGACTCATGGCGGGGTATAATAATGATTCTGATCACTCAGATAGAATAGCCCAATATTATGTCTTCATAATTCCAGAAAAGTTAAGGGGACAAATGGCAGAAGATGGACAAGCTTTGCAGAGAGTATCTTTCTTCCCTGTGTGAGATCCCCACATGAAGCACAAATCCATGGTTCTGGCAGTGCTTTCAGATGGCCATACAGACTTTCGCCCTGAAATTACGGTGGTACACCCATCTTCATCGCTCTGGGTAATGCAAACCAACAACAAAAAAGGAATCTGTAAACTAAGTGTAAGGAAGCCCAAACAAATTCTGATTTTTTTCCTATGATTACTACTTAGATGCTTTTTTCCCCTTTGATGCTTTTTTTTTTTTTTTTTAGAGGTAATATATAATTCCTTCTAAATGTTTTTTGGGGGGAGGTACATTTGTTTGGCTAGTACCCTCATCACGCAAAAGTATGCTTATAGGGTAATTAGCCCTGCATTTCAGAATGAGAAAATAGAAAAAGCTTGGAATAATGTCAGTTCAAAATATCTCTTTAATCTGAAATGTTCAACAACGGCAACAACAAAAAAGATTTAGAGTTTATGGGATGGGAAGATAACTCTGTCAGGACTATTTTAGTGTTCCTGCAAAGAAACAGTGATCCCTGGCAGTAAGCTATGATATATTTTGTAAACCGACTTCCACTCATAATTTACACAAAAACCCATTTTATTTCACTTTTTATTTGAAAAAATTAATGATAGTAATAGAATTTTCATCCCAAATTGGAGAATAACTATTGAGAACATTAAAACAATGTGCATACAAAGATTGCAAGTGGCCCTTGGCTTTTGTGATTAAGAATATAAAGAATCACAAAAAGCACATGGAAACCAGGTGTCATGTCTCTACTTCTATAGGGGAGAGTGTGCTTGTTATTTTAAGACCAAAATGATGGTCTCCTTCGTCTAGATCCGGCTACTGCAACAAAGAATACAAAGGCAAAACAAGCTGGTTCTAAGACAAACACTAGACCCATGAAGAGCAGAATTAGTAGAGGAATTCCAAGAATAAAAACCATAAATCCTAGAACGATGCTGCTGATGATATAGGAACTCTGTTAGTGAGCCAAAGAAATCCCAAGTGCCCTTTTCCTTTTTCCACAAGATCCTTAGGTCAGTAGCAGTTGGGGTCTGTGTTGATAGAAAATCAAGATATTTCATATAAAGCATAAGAAGTAGTTTGTCTCCACAAATGTATTCCTTGGGCAATCTAGTCTCTCAGTTTTGGTTAGCAAAATCTCTACTCTTCTTGTCTACCTAGAAGGTTAAGTCTCTGTAAATAACAATTATTTGCAAGCTAATAAGGTTTCCCAAAGTAAAAGGACTTCATGAATCTTATTTAAGGATAAACAAGACCAGGGGTGCCTGGGTGGCTCAGTTGGTTAAGCGGCTGACTTCAGCTCAGGTCATGATCTCATGGTCTGTGAGTTCGAGCCCCGCAGAGCCTGGAGCCTGCTTCGGATTTTGTATCTCCCTCTCTCTCTGCCCTTCCCCTGCTCATGCTCTGTCTCTATGTCTCTCAGAAATAAACGTTAAAAAAAATGTTTAAGGATAAACAAGACCAACTTCAGTATAGGCAGTAGATTCAGTGGTTAATAGTTTCTTTTGGGGGGTTTGTAGACTTGCTTCCACATCAAGGCTTTACCATTTAATTGCCATATGACTTTGACAGAGCCATGTAAAGTCTTTTTAGTGTTCTCATCTGTTTTTTTTAAAAAAAGGATGACAATACTATTGTATTAAATTATATGCAATTATGTATGTACAGTGTTTAGTGCAGTGCCTGGAAATTATGAATTCATTTATTTATTTGACAAAATGGTTTTAGAAAATCTTGACATGCCAGACACAGTGCTGGATGCCGGGGATGTGGGCATCGACAGAACAAATATGCCTTCCACCCTCAAAGAAGTTTTACTTCAAAGTGGGTAAAGCAGCCAATTAAAAGGAAACTCAACATAATATACAAATATGATCTTTCAATGAGATATCTTCTCATTGTATAAGTATAGATGTATAATAAGTGTAGATGAATAGGTCCACAGATATCTAAGCCTATGTTTTCAAACGTTTAATGGTTATGAAACCAACTTGACACTAATGAGGGAGAAACTTCATTGGCACACTAAGAAAACTCAGGAATGCTTTTGTTAACCATTTTACCTAAAGCAGGAAAACAAGTTTGGACTTCTTGTTTAGACAATAAAACACGGAGTTTTCTTCTTTCGGTTCATCGTATTTATCCACGCTACACCTGAGTGAAAGAAAGATCAGCTTTGGAAATGGTATGCAGGAATCCCATGCTGGATACCAAGGTATAGATGTACGTGAATGTGTGTGTGTGTGTGTGTATTTATAAGTATGTATGTGTGTATTTACAAAGTTTATTTATGTATTTTTGAGAGAGACAGAGCAAGAGGAAGAGAGGCAGAGTAAGAGAGAGAGAGAGAATCCTAAGCAGGCTGCCTACTGTCAGCCCAGAGGCTGAAGCGAGGCTCCATCTCACAAACCTCGAGATCGTGACTTGAGCCAAAATCAAGAGTTGGACACTCAACCAGCTGAGCCACCCAGGCATCCCTGGATACCAAGGTATTTACAAAAATAATAGGCAAACTGAGAGCAGAAAAAGCAAAGAAACTAAACACAGAAAACTGCAGATATAAAACTTTCTGAACAGCATTTGTTTTGAAGGAGACTGCTTGAAATGGAAGGATTTTGGCTATAAAATGATTTTTGAATCATAGAATGTTAGAGCTAGAAGGATCTTTTAAGAACAATTGTCCAACTGTTTCATTTTATAGGTGAGGACATAGTCCGGGGAGGTTAGTTGACTTCCTTAAGGTCATATACCTACTTGCATCAAAGTCAACATCCTAGCCCAGACCTCCTAAGCTAGATCCGGTGTTTTTGCTCTGTACTGCTCTGCTCCTTGTCACCTGGCCCCAGTCAACCCAATGACTACAGTGTTCATTAATGACACACAAATAGTCATCCTGGCAGTGACATAGATTAGCTCTCTGAATACCCTCCTTCCACTTTCCCGAATGCCTTCCTCTACTTTAGAGATTAGAAAGTGAGAAAACACATTCCCCACACTTATTTGTAACTAAGGTTCTCACTTGGAAGGCAGAAGTAAGCGTGACAAGGTGATGGCTGCATATGGAAAACACGATCTCATGGCAGAAGCATTTGGTGTTTTCAGGGTAGTTACAGCTCAGGTTTTATTATCTGGTCCTTAACATTATAAGTGATGAATGTTGGGCAGTGGTGGAATTGGTGTCCATTAAAATCCTTTCCCTTGGAAGAACAGGTATTGAGCTATATTATTTCCATATACAGGTGAGGCTCAGTTCCCAGGGCTTCCTAAAAATGATGTGTGCCAGCATTTCAATAAATTATTTTCTGCGTAAAGTAGCTAGAATGGACTCTGTTGTCTGCAGCTAAGAAATCTGACTTGGGTTGAGTGGTTTCCAACAGAATCTTGGCCATAAAGGAAAGCCCTTTATGTCACTATTGAGAAGAAAATTGAAATTAGGCAACTGGAGTCTGAGGTCTGAGACTAGGAGGCTGAAGGTGTAAGTCCAGGTCTGAATCTGAAAGCTTGTGAACCCCAAGCTCTGACTCTGACGTCCAAGGGCAGAAGAAGCTGATGGTTTCAGCCCAAGCAAATTCACCCTTCCTCTGCATTTTTGTTCTACTCAGGCCCCCAGAAGTTTGGATGGTGCCCAGAAATCATGTTTTAACAGCTATCCGGGCATCTCTCAACCCAGTCACATGGACGCATAAAATTAACCATTACAGGAATGCTATGTCGGGTATCACTGAGTACTCCAACGGAAAAAATGGATAAGGGAGCTGGGGTGTACATGAAGAAAAAAAAAGATGTCTTCTAATAACAAATCAATTGTGGTATGTTCACCCAAGGAATACCACATGGCATGAGAATGAACAACCTATAGCTCTACACGTAACGTGGAAAAACTTTGAAACACAGTATAGAGTAAAAGAAGCAAGAAATGAGGCCATGAGAAAACAATCAGACTAAATCCAAAATCTGGGATATTCTGCAGGTCCAATGATCTAGCTTTCTAAAGAAAGAAAACCAAAACCAAAACAAAGCAAAAAAAAAAAAAACAAAAAACAAAAAACAAAACCCCGCCATGATAACAAGAAAGGCAGAGGGAAGAAAGCAGGGTCTTGAGAAATAAAAGAGATATAGGAGTCACCGTATTCTAAGTTTTACTGACTCACTACAAAAAGACATCTTTGAGGCCATGAGGGAAATTTGAATAAGAACCAGGTATTAGAGGATGATAAGACCGATTATTAATTTTTGTTGACAGAATAATAACATGATGGTTATCTTTTTCGAAGTTCCTCTCAGATACGCACACCGAAGTTTGCACTGGGGAAAAACAATACAATGTCTGGGAATACCCTTGCAAAACAATCAGCAAGAGGAGGTTAGGCAAAACAAGGTTACAAAACTGTTGCGAATTGGTGACATCGGGTGAAGGATTGTAATAATATAATAGGTTGCTGGGGCACTGTTAGGTGGCCGACTTCACCTCAGGTCTTGATCTTACTGTCTGTGAGTTCGAGTCCCGCGTGGGGCTCTGTGCTGATGGCTCAGAGCCTGGAGCCTGCTTCGGAGTCTGTGTCTCCCTCTCTCTCTGCCCTTTCCCTGCTCAAGCTCTGTCTCTCTATCTCTCAAAAATAAATAAACTTAAAAAAATAATATAATAGGTTGCTTCTGTTATTGCCTCTACTTTTCAGTTTGAAAATTTCCATAATTCAACATTTTTTAAATGAGAAAAGTATTTAATTTACTGAGAAATTTCTTCTGGGCTTACATGTAAAATTTTATCTATAAGAATTAAGTAGAAGTCACACGTTTATGTGTCATTCTGAAGACCTTTTGTTTTGAGATTATTGTAGATTCATATGCAGTTGCAAGAAATAATCGAGAAATATTTCATATACTCTTGACCCCAACGGCATTACCTTGTATAACTAGAGCACAATATCACAATCAGGAAGTTTTACAGTGATACAATTGATTGACCGTATTCAATTTCACCAGTTTGGTATGTATCCATTTATGTGTATATGGCATATATATTAATTTCTATGCAATTTTATCAAAGCATAGATTTGTGTGACCTCCACCACAGTCAAGATACAAAACAGCTCTATCAAAAGATTGTCTTGTCTCACCACAGACTGCATCCTTACTCGCACCACCTCTATTAATCTGTTCTCCAGTTCTATAGTTTTGTCATTTCAAGACAAAATATATAAATGGAATCCTACAGTATGCGTAACCCTTTGAGATTTTCTTCCCACTCACCAGAATTCTTTCAAGATTCATCTAAATTATAATTTTAAGTTATTTGCTTTTTAAATAATCTCTACATCCAATGTGGGGCTCGCACTCACAACGCCAAGATCAAGAGTCCCATGCCCCACTGACTGGGGCAGGCGCCCCTCCTCTAAGTCACCGAGTGTATAAATAGAACATTCCTTTTCTCATGGCTGAGTAAGTATTTCACGGTATGGATGTGCTCCACTGTGTTTAGCCATTCGTCTGCTGACACTCATTTGGGCTGTTACTAAATTTTGGCTTTTACGAATAAAACTACCATGACCTTCCGTGTGAATCAGGTTTTTGTGTGAACGCATTTTTTCATTTCTGGGGGATAAATGTCCAAGAGTGCAAGGACTTGATTGTAGAGTCACGTTCAGTTTTGTAAGAAAGTGCTCTACTCTTTCCCACAGTAGCTTTTCCATTTTCCATTCCCATTAGCAGCATGTGAGCATATGAGTGTGTAAGCTCTAACTGCTTAACTCACAGCTCTTCAGAATAACCAAAGAAAGCATGATCTGATGAAAATATTTCTGCCCGAATGGTCCCAGCGTTTGGGAAGATTTCTCTAGGAGGCACTCATTGTAAAGAAGTAAGGTCAAGGAAGTCTGAAAAGGACTTTGAAACAGGCCAAAAATTTATCCTAAAGACATCTGAAAGGAGGGGAGAAGATTAACATTTATAGAGCAGAAATACCAGGCATTTCTCATTCTTTATCTCATTTATTCCTCAGATGACCCTGTAAGAAGGGTAATATGCCCATTTTAGAAATAATTGTAATCAAGTCTCAAGTAACTTTTCAAACAGTCAGTTACCAACTGGCAAAGTGAGGCCAAAAAGCCCAGCTTCCAGCTCAGCGCAAGAAACATAGGAGGCAATCAACACATTTGTTGAAAAGACTGAATGGATAGATGAATGTCAGTTCTGCTATTTATGTATCCGTTGGCAAGACAATTAATTTCTCTGGGTCTGTGTCTTCGTTTGTTAAAGGAAGACAGTAATAACACCTCCTTCACAGAGTCGTGAACAAAGGAGGTGATACGAAAAAAAAATTGAAACACGTAAAATGTTAAACAAGTGTTAGCACAATATTCCAAAAGTACAGTCAGTGTCCTAACCAAATACTGATAAAATACAGGCACAAGAGGTACTGTGCCCCCATGGATCACTTAGTATCTGTTTCCCTGAGTGTCCTTATCTGTGAAATCACAATTGAGATTAAGGTGGAACACCTTAATGACACAGACCCTTAGATTCTCACCAAGTAATGAGACAGAACCAAGCAAACCTCTACATAGGAGATTAATTTGAAAATGCTTATTATACTTCCCAGGCTGATGAAAAGTATGTTGCTATTATCAACCATGGCATTCTGGCCTATATCAGTTAGGTCACTGAGAACTATATCAGTGCATAAAAATTATTACATATGTAATTTGTATATTTGTATCTGCATTTATATACGAAAACAGTATTGGTAACGGTTAATAATATGAGAATGTAAGACCCTAACCCTAACCCTAACTTCCAAATACCAGTCCCTAAGAAAAATATGCACCTGATAAAAGTGCAAGAATGGGAAAGGAATTGATATATTGTGTCTGTGTAGGGGATAAGACTGGCTAGACGGGTAAAGAAAGTTCACATTTGTAACTCTTCACATTTTCCTTTAGAATTTTGGAGTGCATATAACTGCATTAGTATTCAAAAAATACTTTAACATTTTATAAAAACCTTGTATAAAAATGTAACATTAACATAGACTAACCACAGGACTTCTTAAAGCATTGCTTTTAAATTATTAAATTCCAAAAATATGAAGCCACTTCCTTTTCAGTATCATTATGTTTTTCCCGAATTCGTGGTCTCTGGACGTATTTAACTCTTGCGAATAAAGCAATCTTTTCCTTTTAGCACTTTTTTTTTGGAAGACTGATATGCTGAGTAGTAAATAAAATTTAATAAAATGAGTTATTTCCTAGGAATAATATTAAGTGTGGGGCGGCACCTTTTTAAACTATGAGCTCAGAAGAAATGAGGCAAAAAGTGTATACAGACGAAGAAGAGAAAGAAGTTAAGGCTGGCATTGCTAAGGGCCACCGTTGGAGGCTACTAGTACCAATGCTGAGGCATTATCGTTCATGTACACTTTGGTGGTCTTCCAAAGCGCGGGTACTGGACAGAGTGTGGTTCCAACATGTTCTTCATCGGCTACCATCACCAGTCAAGGCGGAATTAGGATTTTCGCAAACTCCTAAACACTGAACAGATGATGTTATCTCTCTCCCCCTATGTAATTGCAAATGGAGATATATATAGAAAATAAATTACAACTTAGGGTGAACGCAAGACCTTCCCTCTAGATTTTCTTAAATAAAAATTCCCAATAAAGTCATCAAAGCTGATCATTTTTTCTGTTTTTCCCTCCTTTATACCTAGTTCAACTGCCTATTCCAAAATCCAGCACTCTCAGGCTCTTAAATCCAACCCACGCGGCGTCTCGCAGGTGCCAGCCCCACCCCACCAGGGATCCCCTCCTTCGCTCCTCCCACCTGACCCTTCGCCCCGCCCCATTGGGCGCGCCGTCGTTACGGCAGCGCGCGGTCGCCGGAGCCCGGCAGCAAATGAGCGCCCGCGACCGCGGCCCTCCGTCGTACCCTCGCATGCGCATGCGCGCTCGTGCCGGGCGCTCCTGAAGACCTGGCGGAGCCCGGCGCGGATGGAGGCCTGAGGGCGGCGGGGGCGGAGCGCACCGCGAGCTGGGGGCATGTCCGCGGCGGGCGCCGTCTAGAGGAAGGCCGAGCAGCCGCCACCACGCTCTCAGTCGCGGCGAGACGCAAGCGAGCCAGGCCTAGGGCCGCGGCGGCGATGCAGCGACGGCGGCGCCCTCCGCCGCCCGCTTCTCAGCTGCCCGAGGGCTGCGGGGGAGGCGGCGCCGGCCGCGGCGGGAGCGAGGAGGTGGAAGTGCAGTTCTCCGCCGGGCGTTTGGCCTCAGCCGCGGCGGTTTCGGCGGCGGCGGCGGCCGCGCGCAGCACCGAGGAGGAGGAGGAGCGGCTCGAGCGCGAGCACTTCTGGAAGATCATTAATGCCTTCCGCTACTACGGGTAAGAAGCCCGTGGCGGACCCCGGCGCAGCCCATCGAGGTGCCCGCCGGTCGCGGCGGACCTGCCGGAACGGGGGCGCCCGCCGCGCTCGCCCTCGGCCGCCACGCCTCCGGGGCACCGGGACCGGGCCGCCAGCTCTGACCTCCGGGCCCTGAGTCACCTCGTACCACCTTAGCCCCTCCCGGCCCTGCACAGCCGCGTGTCCGCCGCGCCGTCTGCTGCTCAGCCTCGTGTCTTCCAACCTCGGGATCAGATTAGCTCTCTTGCCTCCCATCCCTCGTTAAAGGTTTGGCTTTGAGGCCGGTGGGGGTGACCGGAAAAGTGCTGTTAACAATTGCAGATAGAAGATGATGGTGGTAAAATCGTCCAGTGCTGGGCATGATCTGTATGTGTTGTCGATGTCCTCCAAACTGAACACACGGAGAAACCCAAGTTCACCTACACGTGGGATGCCGTAGGACGAATTTTCCCAAACTGTTGGCCAGTTCTTGTGAGAGCTGCGTTAAGATTTCCATCCCAAACCCCTTGGCGCTTTGAAGGCACAGGCACGTTAGTGGTGAATGATGGCGCTCAGTGTCTTTAACTGGTGGGTGAAATTAAGGTCGGAGGTGGTCCGGATGCTCTAAAATATGTGAAGTTTTAAAGAGGGAAATGAGAGAAGGCAGAGCAAAGAACCGCTTTTGTGACCTTTTCTTCTGCAAATATGTATCCAATTCTTCCTGTGGGCCGGGCACGGTGGTAGGACTTTTAAACTCCCTAACTTCCACTTTTCTTTTTCTTTTTTAGATACGTGTTAAAATAGCTTAGTCACAAACTTAGAATTCCAAGATCTGAAAGGGACTTAGGTTTTCAGGTAAATATAGCACTTTCATTCGTGTTAAGAGATGAGTCCACCGACGGCTGTGTTCTCAGTCTGCAGTTGGAATGAAATAGACATGACCTGTACAAGTAAAACTGTGTTCCCTTAGATGGGCTCCTGCTGTGCTTTATGCAAACTGCTTTTTTTTTTTTTTTTTTTTTGCTTGGCTGTGACCTCTTCAAGGGCAGGGACTGAGCCTTATTTATTTTTGTGTCACCAGCGCTTGGCATATGTTCTTGAAGCTCTATTTTTAACAAATAAGACAAGTAGTAGCAAAGGAATACATTTGTCATTCCCAAGTAGTCTGTGAATTTGTGACAGGTCGGTAGTTTGTTACTCTTTTGAATTTGGAAACTCGCTTGATAAAAGCTTAACGTTATTTAGAATCTGACTACACTTGTAACATGAATTTTTGAAATGCATAGATCTTGATGAAATAATTTACTGATTAAACGCAGGCAAAGGCACTGTGGACTGCATTACTTATGGAGCCCAAAAGGAAATTAACTAGTATGTGTATTTAACTTAATATCAACACAGGCAGGAAGGCAGAAAACCACAGAAATGAATTTGATGCATGTATTGTGCCTTCAAGCATCATCCCAGGGAGGAGAAACAACTGACCTTAGATTTAGATAGCTAGGAGAAGTAGGTACAGAAAAGTCTGGTACATTTTACTATTGAAAATTCTAGAAAGAGTATTGGAATATGTTCTGGAGATACAGTGAATACAGTGGACCCAATTAGTTAAAACGTGTGTTTGTGCAGGTTCATATATAAAATTTATATTTATGATTAGGTGTCAAATTGGCCTTTTTGATGATGTATTTTGACCAGGCACAGGGGCCTTTGATCTGGAATGAAGCCTCAAGTGTGGCAATATAGAGAAGAATACTGTGTGAATGTTCTGGTGGTTGTGGTATAGTTTCCTATACTTAGCCCTCTGTTTAATGTGGGATTGAGGACAATTTCATTTTTTAAAAACAATCCTTTTTATTTTTGTGCACTGTTTATTTTGAGAGA
The DNA here is from genome assembly GCA_030068075.1 of Paguma larvata. Lineage (NCBI taxonomy): Eukaryota > Metazoa > Chordata > Mammalia > Carnivora > Viverridae > Paguma > Paguma larvata. The sequence continues at coordinate 74,910,169 of CM057832.1, forward strand.
GAGACAGAGAATCCCACACAGGCTCCTCACTGTCAGTGCAGAGCCCAGTGCAGAGCTAGATCTCATGAGCAGTGAGGTCATGACCTGAGCTGAAATCAAGAGTCCGAGGCTTAACTGACTGGGCCACCCAGGTGCTCCCAGCGTGTACTCTCTTAAGGAAACATTGAAATAGACTGAAACTAGTATTAAAAATACGCTTTTTTAAACATCACTTGAAGGACTAGAAGGTACGGAATGCATTTTGTAGCAGAAAACTCTCTTGAGTTGTTACATTCCAACATGTTATGATTTTCTAGAACTGCACGGTTCAGTACCGTAGTCACTAATCAGAAATCACATCTCGCTAAATTTAAGCTTAAATTAATTAAAACTTAATAAACCACATTTCAAGTGCATTTCAGATGTGGCTGGTGCCTGCCATACTGGACAGTGCAGGTGTAAGCCTGCCCATCACTGCAGGAAGTTCTGATGGACCATCATACTCTAAACCTTTAGCAAGTACTTCTGAATTTTGAAGAGTTTCCTTTTAGTCCTAAATGTCTTTTAGTTATGATATAGGGAACTTGGATTAAAAGTCACAAGGCAAGAAATGTCTTGATAAATGTTTTTCCAGCAGCTTCCAATTTTGTGTTTCCTACAGATTTTGCATAGATGATATATTTTGACCAAGGCAAAAATGATTAGAGCATTGTAGCAAATAGCAAAAAAAAAAAAAAAAAGAAAAGAAAGTAATTGCTAGTCCTAAAATGAATGAAGATATTTAGTCATGTAGAAGATGTTACAGTTGAGGGGCACCTGGGTGGCTCAGTTAATTGAGCGGCCGACTTCGGCTCAGGTCATGATCTCGCAGCCTGTGAGTTTGAGCCCCGTGTGGGGCTCTGTGCTGACAGCTCGGAGCCTGGAGCCTGCTTCGGATTCTGTATTTCCCTCTCTCTGCCCCTCCCCTGTCATGCTCTGTTTCTGTCTCAAAAATAAATAAACATTAAAAAAAAAGATATTACAGTTGAAAAATCAAAGGTCTTGTCAGAAACATCCTACTTTTAGAAATAGCAGTTAGGCGAGATTTAAAAAATGGAGCTGTAGAGTTCTTTTGTACAGGGGGAGGAATAGTCATACAAAGAGGCAAGCAGCTTGCCCAGGCTTACACAGCCAAATGTGGTAGAGTGTGGCCTGAAATCCAGAATCGTTCACTAAGAGTTTACCCTGCATTAGTAAGCAATGATTCTTAGTAAGACGATTTTAACTGTGAGATTTTAATAAATATTTAAACTGGATTGAGACAGATTTTCCTTCTGAAAAGATATGCTTTCCTGTTTGGAATTCTAGAGTAGTTCAACAGATGCAGAGGTATGGGTCTATGACCTTGACTCCCACCTGGTATCAGACCCATCCCGATGAAAGGAGACTAAATCAGAGTTGGGGGCACTGCCGAGACCAGCCTTCTGGAGAGAGCTGAAGGTAGATACCTCAGGGAATAATGGCTGCTCACTCTGCTTTCTCCCCTTAGCCACCAGAAGCTACGGCCTCTTGCCACTGAGTTCAGAACCAAGGAGAGCCTGAAGGTTATAAAACATTCTTTAAAAGCAGGCTTGGGAAACTTTCTTTAAAGGGCCAGGCAGTGAATATTTTTAAGGTTGAAAGGCTGGGTAGTCTCTGTTACAACTATTCAATTCTTCCCTGTGTGGAAGCAACTACAGGCAGCCATGTGGGCATGGCCGTGTTCCAGTAAAACTCCGTATAAAATGGGCGTACTAGCCAGGGGGCCGTAGTTTGTCCACCCCTTCCTTAAAGCACTTTGGTGGGGGTAAGCATTTCCAGAACAGTGAAGTTAGCCCCATTTAAAATAATATAGGAAGGAGTAGACTCTTCTCAACTTCTCAGACCTCCCTTATTTCAAGAGACACACTGTGGTCTTATGTTATGGACAGTTTTGCGCACCATAGAGTAATCAAGGGTTAAAAGATATGCAGCAACTCATCCTGTTGTGTGTACCTACACCGCTGCTGTATCAGTAATTGATAGCAAATACGTGTGGGCTCTTCTGACCAATCTGTAACTTACCTCAACTGCCCCGCAAACGTGGGTATTAAGTAAGTAGTCTTCATCGAGCATCAGAAGTGGCACTTAGGAAACATAACTGAACGAGCATTCATTGCTCTTGGCATATGCTGAACTCTGGAGATTCAGCGGGGACAAGACTGTATTTTAGAATTCATTGGGAGTGGTAGACTTAGGGCGGGTGCGGCATTCCCAGGGAGTGTGCCTCTTAGGAATCTTTGGGAGACCTATTGAGGGCCTGGGAGAGGGAGTGATTTGCAGACAGTTTATGAAGTAGAATCAAAAGGATCTGGGGCTTGTGACCGGGGGATCTGTGAGAAGAGGCATTTTAGGATGACTCATTTGTCTCTGATCCGAGCAGATATACGGTATACCATTTGTCAGTACCATTCATCAGCCGTGTAGGAAGTGCAAGGTTTTTTGGAGGGATGATCGTGTGCTAAGTTCAGTGTGTCTGTGTTGAATTTTGAGGTGTGCTGAGAGGGAGGATGAGGGGCATCCAGTGGCCAAGAATACCAGAAATGAAGTACTGTTGAGACTCTTTTAACCAGTTGAGCTGTAAACCTTCACAGCTCCACTGTTTGCCTGATGTATTGTGGTCACTTTACATTGTTTTTTCGTGTCATAATCTATTTTATAGGAATGCAAACTGATGCGATCTTTCTGCAAATCAGTTTGTATTGAGAACCTGAAAAATACTGATTCTTCTTTTGGGAATTTGTAGTATTTTTTTCCCCCTAAAATATAGGGCAATTTAGAACACAGAAAGTTTATCATATAGACAAGGGATAGTATCTGGATGTCCAGTGTTTGGGAAATAACTAAGTGAATTTTGGTTGCATGGATGGAATAATGAACAGTCATTATGTAGTCTTTTGCCGTGTAGTCATTAGAGAACTTTTTTCTGATCTGGGAAAATTCTTTAGATAAAGATGAAGAATTACAAGTGCTTCTAGAAAGTTGGTGTACGTGTGAATCATTTGGAGATCGTGTTAAAAGGCAGGTCACATTTCAATAAGTCTTCAGTAGGGCGTCAGGTTCTTCATTTCTAGTTACCCCGAAGTGACCTGCTGTGCTGTGTATCACGTTTTGACTAGAAAAGTACTAAAGTGACTTTGTCTTAACGACAAGGAGAAACAGACCAAAAAGTTAGAAGTGATTGTCTCTAGAAGAGGAATTCATAGTAGCTTTTTTTCCTGGAGGACTTTTACCTCTCTACATTATTATTATTATTTCTTTTTTTCGTATTTTCACTGCGAACATGCTAATTATGTAAATTAGATATATGTACCAAATTTGAGCTGTGTTTCAGGCCCTGGGTTAACCAATGTGTGTGCATTATTTTGTTACATTTTCAGTGAAATCTATCAGGTCGGCAGAGGAGTATTATGGTAGGTAGCTATCATGGAATTTTATGGAGAGTTTTCAGAATAATTCATGTGTAGTGACTTGTGACATAGGACCTGGCTTTTATTAAATCTCAATAAGTGATAGTTTCTGTCGTCATTGTCGCCGCCATCATCATCATCATCATCATCATCATCACTGTTGTTATGTATTGCCTCATTTTGTATATGAGACAGTTGGGGCCCAGAGGAAGGCAGTAACTCTCCAAGGGTGGCATAACCCAGATTTCAATTCATATGTGTGTTTTGAACCCAGAGCTCACTATTACATTGTCTCCAGGGGGGAGAAGAGCAAACATCGATACAGCTGCTGCCAACTTCATGTCTTCCCCTTACCCTGCCATCCCCCTCGCCCCCGACCACCACAGCCACCACACGTAAGCTTCTAAAAGCATGGCCAGGTTATTACTGTAGTCTAGAGCTTCCTCAGAACTTCTTTATTACTATTCAGAAATTACTGATTCGGCGTAAAAATGAGACAGTTATTTGGATGAATAGAAAGATTCAGTCAACCAAATGAAAAAGTGTTTTTCATTTTCATTTAGTATGGAGTCAATGCCAAAGAACGTTTAGGAGAAACAAACATTGACTGACTTGATGGTATAAAATGTAAAGAATGATGCAGTGAATACCCAGGAAACTAGCACTTGGGTTAAAAAAACATCCTTTCCCTTTCCCTTCAAAGAACATCACTTTATTGAATTTTCATTTCCTTGCTTTCCTTGTAGTTTTTCTACCTGTATTCAGTCCCTGTAATGTTTATTTTTATACAAGATGGAATTAATTGTACATTATGTATTTTTCTGAGACTTGCTTTTTTCAACAAATACTTACATTCGTGAGTTTTATCCATATTATTGTGTAGATTTGTAGGTTATTTAAATGCATTCCATTGTATGATTGTGCTGTATTTTCTTCATTTTACTGCTGGTGGACCTTTAGGTTGTTTGCAGATTTGTTATTTATAACAGTGCTATTAAGAAGATAGTTTTGTGGTGCTTGTTTGTAAGAAGAGTTTCTTGAGCATGTGTCTAGGACTGTAATTACTAGGTCATAGGGAATGTGCATATTAAGAAATACTAAATTATTTTCTGGAGTGTTTGTACTAATTTATGCACCTACCATCAATCAGTATGTATATGAATATATATTTATATATTTCTGTAGTCAGGCTTTTAGCACTCATTGCAAATGTAATATTCAACTTTTTAAAATGACAGGTTTTTTTTTCAGATTTTATAAATAGATAATCTCCAAAGTGACCTTTAGAGTTCCCTGGAAAGTTCTGGAATGCAAATTATAAGAAATATCACATAAATTTCTTTTTTTGTTTTGTTTACTACTTTTGCAGTATATAAGATCTTTTGTGATTTTTAAAAATTTAGCTTGGTTGGCGTTTACTTAATTTCAAAACACATTTTGTATATTCCGAAGTAATTTCAGAGCAGTATTCTGCTACAGATAGAGAAATTTAAAGCATTTGACTAGTTTGCTGAAAATTTTAAGTTTGGAAATTAAAATCATAAAAATAAACTCCTTGTATGTTAATCCTTTTCATGTTTTCTTTTACCCCGCCAAATGGTGCAGATGTTTACTCTGCTAGTTATAAACTCTTTTGTTTGCCTAAAGAATTTGTAATAAGGTGAAAACAAAATTTTCTAAGTTGATATCCTTTAAGAAACCAAAAGATTGTAAATAACAGGACAGTATCCAACATTATAAAGGAATAATGGTACAGAAAGACAACCTTAAAATGAGATTGGCCCTGGTGAGAATTCTTTTGCCAATTTAAAAAACACCTTTTATGTTTTAGCACCAGTATGCATGAGCGAGTGAACCGAACAGAAAGACAATTTCGATCACTTCCAGATAACCAACAGAAACTACTTCCTCAGTTTCTTCTTCACTTGGACAAGATTCGGAAATGCATTGATCATAATCAAGAAATACTACTGACCATTGTGAATGACTGCATACATATGTTCGAAAATAAAGAATATGGAGAAGATGTATGTGAAAGTTTCTTCTGTTTTTATTTTAGGGTTTAACTTTGGTCTTTAGAGGTCTTATCTTTCTGGATTTCATTTTTATATTTTGCATGAGTCATTTGCTCTCCTCAGAGAATGTTTTCACGTAATGTGTTCAGGCATTTGGTTAGGCTTAATAGGATAGTATGCCAGAAACTGGATTTGTTCACTGAATTTTTCCCCCTAAAAATAGTAAGATAATTGTTGCCATATGGATATACATTTCACATAGTATTCTGACTGTTCTAGCATATAGAGCTAGTGACTTAAATTTTTGTCAACAACTTTAGTAGCTGTGTAAAATTAATTTCCCTTGCTAAACTCATTTTCAGTATCTTGTATCTATTGATATTTATCTTTTACTTTAAGAAATTATTTTCACTTATAAATCTCAAGGGACTGGCAGTAATAGAAACTGAAGTCCTCTTTTTGTATCCACAGGGTAGATACAGTTGGGCCACTCCAGTGTGAGCCTCTCCATGCTGCCCCACCAATGACCCGAAGGGACTTTCTTCCCTCTCTTAGAGAGAGGTGTTCCGTCTCCATAGCAGCTCAGTTCTGGTCCTCTCCCGAGTAAAGACTGCTTAATTATATGGTGGTTTCATGATTAATGGACCTTAATCTATTGAGGGTAGAAGTGAGACCATCAAGCTCTTTTCATTTAGAATCTCAAGCTGCACTTGAACCCCGGTTGAGGTGAGAGGCTAGTGACTTACCCACTAAACTATCTATATGGCCCCTGAGTAGCATGTTTGTTTGACCATAGCCAAGGTTGATTACTTTGTCAGAAGCTAATCGATTTCTGTTTTTTAAACAGGGGAATGGAAAGATTATGCCAGCATCTACATTTGACATGGATAAATTAAAATCCACACTGAAACAGTTTGTGAGAGACTGGAGTGAAACCGGGAAAGCAGAAAGGGAAGCCTGCTACCAGCCAATCATTAAAGAAATTTTAAAAAATTTTCCAAAAGAAAGATGGTAAATAGTATCTTATTTTTAACCCATTTCTTTAAAGACAAGCACCAAGTTTTTCTACAAGAAATTTCACAGTCTTGATTTATTTTTATAGTTGCTATGTGCCTGTATTTTTTCATATATGGATGTGTGGTGTCGTATGTGTCCTTAGATGCTTTGTGTGAAGTTGTAGTTAATATTTTGAATACTCTTTGCTCTAGCTCTTAATCACTGTGGAAATTAGTTAAGGTTACATTGAATGTTCATTACCAATGATGTTTTCTTTTCATAATTTGCTTATGGCAAAGCAAAAGCTTCAGACTAATTTAATTTTCCTTATTATGACAAACCTGTAAGTAAATTGGGGATTTATAGCTTAGAGCAGAGATTCATAACTTTTTTGGGCCATGGAAAACCTAAGCAGACCACTCTTCTGAATAACATGTATGAATGAATAAAATAGAAGGCATAAGATTACTGAGAAACCAGTTTTGAAGCACAGCTATAAAAACATTTAAAAAGAAAATTTGTGCTATAACATGCTTTGTATCCTGTATCGCATTAGACCAGATCTAGCAGCAGGTATAATTAGTGTATTTTAACCAGCGTGTGTATTATTTTGAGAATCGCAACAACTTCAAGGTATCAGATAAGTTGCATGCATTTTACAGTTCTTAACATACTTTCCCTAATCACCAATTCTTAACATTCTACATTTACTTAATTATTTCTTCTTCCTAACTTCCCTCCCTCCTTCCGCTGTTTTGTAAGTATATCTAAGACCACATATATGCACAGCCACTATTTAAACCATTTGAGAGGTCAGTTTGTGTGTACATCATGGTGTTTTTTTTTTTTTTTTTTTTAACCTCTTAGTACTTCAGAGTTCATTTCGGAAGAACAAGGATATACATAAATATAGCGCAGTTACCAGGTTGAGGAAAATTTCATGTTGTCTTCTAATCTACAGTCTGTAGTCAAGTTTTATAAATTATCCTGAAAATGTTCTTCATAACATTTCTCTTTCTAGTCTAGGTCCAGTCCTGGATATTGTATTATACTAACATTTCATTATAATATTTTAGCTTTCAATCTGGAAGAGTACCTTGGCCTTTCTTTTTCTTTCATGACGTTGACATTTGGGAAGAATACAAGGAAGTTATTTTATAGACTGTTCCTCAGTTTGAGATTATCTGATGTTTCTTAATGACGAATCTGGATTACATGTCCTTTACAAAATAACACATAATTGATACATAATTGATGTGTTCTTTTCAGGATGTCACCTTTGGAGTAGTATAATGTCTGTTAGCCCATCAGTGATAATTTTAATTTTGATGACCCATGCAGAAGGTCCTTCAGTTTCTCTACTGTTTAGTTACTGTTTCTCCTCTTAACAACTAATAAACGGTTTCTGGGAAGACTTTGAGACTATGTAGTTAATTTCCTGCTCCTCCTCAAATTTTCTCTGCCTTAGAATTGTCCGCCATTGAGGATTCTTGCATGAACTAATCTGTCCTGTGATGGTTATGAAATGATTTTCTAACTTTACAATTATTGGTCAGGGTTCTACTGTATGTATAAACTATTACCTGAAAGGACTAATGGTTCCTGTTTTATTCAGTGAGTTACGATCCGTTGCTGTTGGTTTATTTTTGTTCAAATTGCCTTAGATTTAGCCAGCAGGAGTCCCGTCTCTTCAAGTTGGCTCCTATGTCCTTTTGGCGTGGCCCAGTTGTTTTTTAGCACTTCCTTATTTCTCTGGCACAGTAAGATATTCTAGTCCCATTGTGTATCTTCCCGACTTTAGTCTTGGAATTGGATGTTTTTCCAAGTTCCTTCACTGTGAAATGGTATATAGAAAGCAACATCTGGGCCTAGGCATTTTTGTTATTACTAAGATGTCACTCCTTCTGAGCTTTTAGTGGATAGAATACACACACACACACACACACACACACACCCGTATTAGAAATCATTAGTTGATACTAATCCCCTTAATTCCAGTCTAACCCCAAAGGTTTCCTTCTTGACTTCCCTGTTCTCTACCTGTCTGCCTCTTTCCACAGTACATTTTCTCACTCCCTCAATCCTGCAGTGACATAATGCTTTCAGAATTGCTACCTCCATACCACTACGAAAAACACAACCATCACGAGTTAGGGATTTGCTAGCAATTATTTTTTCCCCTTAACTAATCGTATTCCCGAAAATATTCTTCACAGGTTACTCAAATTAGCTTCCCTTCAACCCCCTACCCTCAGTGTGGTTGTGTGTATATCATGGTTTCTTTCTGTTTGATTTCAGTTTTTAGCGTTGTTCTGTCCTCCACCCATTCTCCATCCTTGCTGATTTATATTTATTTTTTTGATTCATGAACTGTCAGCTATCAGCTTGTGATACTCAGAAAAAGTGTCATTCCCTTCCCTGTTCCTTCGATAGCCTATTTCTTTAATCCTCATTCTCAGTCCCATACCCCATGTAGATAATCAGTATCATTGATTTCTTGTTTGTCCTTGTTTCTATTTTTTGTTTCGTATGAATGTAAACAGGTACAGGTTTTCTTCTTAATTGCCTCCTTTTGTCATACACAAAATGTAGCAGCCTGTATATTTTATGTTACATTCTGCTTTTTTCACTTAACAGTTTATCTTAGAAATAGCCAATTATTGGAGCACCTGGCTGGCTCAGTTGGTAGAGTATGTGACTCTTGATCTCAGGGTTGTAGTTCGGGCCCCACGTTGGGTGTAAAGATTACATAATGTTACAATTAATAACATATACATGTATATTTTTGTACTGTTGCAAGTGTATCTTTAGTGTAAATTCTTAGACATGGGATTACTGAACCTGTAAGGTAAATGCATATGTGGTGTGGTAAACGTATTGGTTGCCTGTTACTGTAGAAGAAATTACCACAAATTTGACTGCTTAAAACAGACACATTTATCATTTCAGAGTTTCTGTGGGTCAGAAGTCTGGGCATAGCTTAGTTGGGTCCTCAGTGTAGAATCTTTAAAAGGTTGCAGTCAGGATGTCTAGTGGGCTGTGTTCTCATCTGGTGGCTCGACTGTGGGAAATCTGCTTCCACGTGCACTCATGTTGCCAGAATTCATTTTGTTGGAGTTGTAGGACTGAGGGCCCTGGCTTCCTCTTGACTGCTGTGGAAGCCTGCCTCAGCAGTCTTGTCTTGTGAGCTCTCCCCAAGTGGTCACTTACTTCACCAGGGTGGCAAGGAGGGTCTTTAGAAGCCTTCAGTGGAGTCTTTATAATGTGATGTTGTCACATGGATGATTGCTGGTTGGAAGAGCAAGTCATAAATCTCTGCACACATCAAGGGGAGCAGATGGTAAAAAGACGTGAACACCAGTAGGTGGGGCCCACTTTAGGGTCTGTGCCACAGTTATTGCCACATATCTCTTTAAGGGCTGTACTGTTTCGCCTTCTTGTCAGCAATGTACAAAAGTGCCTGTTTAATCGCACACTGTATTACCAAGCTCGTGAACTTTTGCCAGTCTGATGGATGGACAATCCTATCTTGGCCTACTTCTTATTTGCATTTCTCTTATTATGAATAAAGTTGACTGGTCTCATATGTTTAAGGGCCATTTTATACTTTGTTTCGAGAAATACATATTGGTGTTTTTCCCCTCATTTTAAAAAGTTGAGGTGAAATGCATATAAAAAATGTGACAGTTTTAAAGTAAACACCTTGATGGTATTTAGTAAATTAACAGTATTGTGTACCCATCATCTCTTCCAGAGTTTGAAAACATTTTCATCCGCCCACAATAAATCCCACACCCATGAAGCGGTTACTCCCCATTGTCTTTACCCCACCCCCGACCTCTGTCAGAAGTTGGACAATGAGGTACTTAGATGTGGTTTTCTTTGAGTTTATCCTGTGTGGGCTTTGTTTTGCTTTGGGAGGCTTGGGTAGATATGTATCTCCAGTCAAAAATTGTTTGCTCTTATTTCTTTCCCTTCTGGGACTGAATAGTATGTACATGAAACTGCTTGACATGGTCTCTGAGGTGTCAATGGCTCTTTTCCCGCTAACACTTCCTGTATTTTAGTTTGGGTAGTTTCTGTTGACCTCACTTGAGTTTCACTAATTCTTTGTTATGCCAATCTGTTGATAAACCCATTGAAAGACTTCTTCAACTCCGATACTGAATTAAAAACAAAATTTCTAGTACCTCCACTACACATACACTTCTGTGTATGTGTTCTCTCTGTGCTGACATTTCCTGTTTGTACACGTGATCTACCTTTTCCACTTGATGCCCTAATGTATTTTTTATGTTTATTTAAAATTTTTTTTTAATTTTTTAATGTTTATTTTTGAGACACACACACACACACAGTGAGAGCAGGGGAAGGTCAGTGAAAGAGGGAGACACAGAATCCAAAGCAGGCTCCAGTCTCTGAGCTGTCAGCCCAGAGCCCATGGGGCTTGAACTCACAAACTCTGAGATCATGACCTGAGCCAAAGTCAGATGCTTAACCGACTGAGCCACCCAGGCCCCCCTTTTATTTTTAAATCCCTGTCTGATAAGTCCAACATATGTGCTGTTTGCGGGTCAGTCTGATAATGGTTTCCTCTCATAGCAATAGGTTACGTTTTCTTGCTGCTTTGCGCATCTCAATTTTTCGATAGAATGCCAGATGATGTATGTAAAAGAACAGTAGGAACTGAAGTAAACAGTAGGAACAACCAGAAAAAAGACATTCTTCTGGCAAGCCATGAACCCGGGAGGTTGAATGAATCTTTTAAATGTTTTTAATATTCAGTATTATTGCATGTGTTAGCTACTTCAATCACTTAAGAAAAAATTGTCTATATACCATGCATCTAGAAATGTGGCAGTGTAACCATTGTCACTTTCTAGATTGAAATAGTTCCTACGTTTTCATCTGCATCTCACCTTTTACGTCATGTACATTGGTTTTACTATCTTTCCTGCATTAATTAGTAGGAAGACGTTTGCAATATTAAACACTTGGACTCTCAAGTCATGAAAATATAGTTACTTCTTCAGCAGTAAACGAACTACTGGGTTCACAGGAAACCATTCGTATATTGGAATTGTCATCTGCAAAAGATAAGATTGAGGCTTACTGTTTAGTCAGCCTTTTACATGTAGTGATAGCTAATCTACCTTGTTTGAGTATCTACATGTCTGTGCCGTGCAGATTGTAGCTCAGAACCAGGAAGGGAGATAAAACATAAGAGACTCTCAAAGACTAAGAACAAACTGAGGGTGAGGGGGGTGAGGGAGGGGGGAGAGGGGGTGATGGGCATTGAAAAGGGCACATGTTGGGATGAACACTGGGTGTTATATGTAAACCAATTTGAAAATAAACTATTATAAAGTGAAAAAAAAAAAAAAGAAAATTACCCACCGTACTTCTCCTTGTGGCCAGTAAAGTTTTGACACGCCGTGCTATAATTCTGAACGTGCGGTTGAAGGGATAATAGATTCATTATATACTTGTGATTCCTGTATCACTTAAAGCTTTCATTCTTTTATTCCATTGTTGGTGACAGTTATGATACTTCACTGATTTTCAGTTCCGTAAATATTTCTTCAATCACATTTATAGTGTTCTGGGTCTGAAGTCCAGATATAGCTCAGTAAGTGAGTAACATTGGAAGCACAGTTGAAATTATTATTATTCCAGCCATGTAATTACTCCTGGGGGAAAAAAAGGCCAGTGCTGATTTCTACATGTTCAGATATCCAATCTACAAGATTCAGAAGTAATACAGGTAATAATTCACTGACTTTTTTTTTCTTGTGCCCTGCAGATATAATTTAGGAAGAGGTTTTCTAATGACTTGTTTTTCTAGAAAGAAGTTTATTCATAGGCTTCAAAGCTAGGCAGATTCCAAATACTTCAACTACTAGAAATGCTTGGCATATATAGTACTCGTTTACATTTTTAGTGTCCACAGACCTGTTAATGCATTTTGTATTCCAAGTTTTATCAGTGAGCTTGGAGTTTCTAATTTTTTATAATACCGATTCTTTTCTTCATGCTTTTGTAGCCTTTATTATGTTTGGGTTGAAGACCACTTGCCATAGATGAACTCGTGTGATCTTTGTGATCTTGCATGTATGGGTTCCTTGTAGGGTCTACGATTTATAAATATTTTCTCCCAATTCTGTAGGTTGTCTTTGCACTTTATAGTGTCCTTTAACATACAAATTTTTTAAATTTTGGTGAAGTCCAGTTTATTTTTTTCTTTTGGTGGTAGTGATTTTCATGTCATGTTTATGAAATCATTGCCAAATCTAGTGTCCTGAATACTTTCTTTTTTTTTTTTAAGTTTATTTATCTTGGGAGAGAGAGAGAGACACACAGAGAGAGAGAGAGAGAGAACGATCAGGGGCAGGGCAGAGAGAGAAGGAGAGATAGAATACCCGGCACAGTGCTTGGACTCCAGAACGGAGCCGAAACCAAGAGTCAGATGCTCAACTGATTGAGCCACCCAGGCGCCCCTCCTCAGTACTTTCTTCTAAGAGTTTTATAGTTTTAATTCTTAAGTTTAGATTTTTGATCCATTTTGAATTCATTTTGTATGTGATATGAGGTAAGGGTCTAACTTCATTTTTTTTTTTCAGATGGATATCCGGTTTTCCCAGCACCATTTCTTAAAAGAATATCTTTCACCATTGAACTGTCTTGGTGCTGTTGTTGAAAACAAATTGACCGTACATGTGAGGGTTTCTTTCTGGGCTCTCTGTTCTATTCTGTTGGTCTATACGTTGGACCTTATGGCAATTCCATAGTATTTTAATTTCTGTAGCTTTGTAAAGTTTGAAGTCAGGGAGCCCACGTCCTTCAGTTTATTATTTTTCAAGGTAGTTTTGGCTATTTGGGACCACTTGTAATTCCATATGAATTTCAGAATCAGCTTTTCCATTCTCGTGGAAAAAAAGCTCTTGGAATTTTGTTAGGGATTGTGTTAAATATGTAGGTTGGTTTGCATAGTATTGACATCTTACCAGGGTTAAATCTTTTTATCCGTGAACACAGGATGTCTTTCTATTTATTTGGATCTTCTTTAATTTCTTTCAGCACTGCTTTGTAGTTTTCAGTGTACGTGTCTTTTTTCTTTTTTTTTTTTTTGCCCTTGGTTAGATTCCTTCTTTAAGTATTTAGTTCTTTTAGATGGTATTACTGTAAATGGAATTACTTTCTTAATTTCCTTTTGGATTGTTCATTGCTGATGTATAGAAACTCATCTGATTTTTATGTGTTGATTGTGTAACGCCTACAACTTTGCTTAATTTATTTGCTCTCGGAGCTTTCTTATGGACTATATTTGCAGTTTTCTGTATACAGGTTCATGACATCTGCAAGTAGAGATGGATTTTCCTCTTCCTTTCCCACTTGAATAGCTCTGGCCAGAACTTCTGGAACAGTGCTGAATAGCAGCGATGAAAGGGGACATCCTTATCAGGTTCCAGGTCTTTCACTATTGAATATGATGTTGTTAGCTGTAGGTTTTTCATAAATACTCCTTTTCATAATGAGGAATCTTCCCTCTATGCCTAGCGTCCTGAGCGTTTTTATTAAGAGAGAGTGTTGCCTTTTATCAAATACCTCTTCTGTGCCAAGTGAAAAAACCCTCTTTCTTTCCTTTGTTCTATTAATGCGATATGTTATGTTGATTGATTTTCTTGTATTGAACCACTCTTGCATTCCTGACACGAATTTCCATTTGGTCATGGTGAATAATCCTTTTAATATGTTGTTGGGTTCAATTTGCTAAAATTTTGTTGAGGATTTTTACATTTGTAAAGGGTATTAGTAATCTGTTCTCTTTTTCTTTTGTGAAAATTGTTGTGAATTTTCTTTTCCTGTGATGTTGTTACCTGATTTTGGTATCAGGATAATGGGCTCATAGAGTGAGTTTGGAAGTGTTCTTTAATTTTTGGAGAGTTTGAGAAGAAATGGTGTTCATTTGTCATTAAATACTTAATAGAATTCACCTCCAAAACCATCTGTCCATGACTTTTCTTTATTGGGAGACATCTTTACCTCTTTGACTATGGAATATTGAGGCGGCAATGTTGAAATATGCTTTTAATTTTTCTTTAAGATGTGAAGTCTTCTTCCTCAATAACGCTTGTTTTGAAAACTGAAGGCTCAAATTGGAATAAATAGCTAAAAATCACACAGTTCTTAAAGGCTGTCTTTGTTTACTTTAATACATTCTATGGGTTATTTTCTTATCCTACATTAGAATAACAGTCGGTTAAGCATCCAACTCTTGATTTCAGCTCAGGTTGTGATCTCATGGTCTGTGAGTTTGAGCCCTGCATCAGGCTCCCCGCTGACAATACAGATCCTGCTTGGGATTCTTTCTCCCTCTGTCTCTCCGCCTCTCCCATATGCATGCTCTTTCTCTCTCAAAATAAATAAGTAAACTTAAAAATGAATTATGATATCTCTTATTTCCTTATTTTTCGTAAGTAAGTGTTTCAGTTTTATGGATTTTATAAACATTGATGTATTGAAGCATATATTGTAGGATGTTATATTCATAGACTTACTAGTTGGTGCTCTCTGTCAATGTATATATTCAGTGCTCTGCTCTAAAAATAATACATAATAGCTGAATAGCTTCTATAAACATAAAGTTAAGGTATTTCTCAAAATTCACATTATGTGTTTTTGAAAAGTAGATTATGAAGTAAGACTCTTTGTAATTGGAATGTACCAAATGTTGGGGTATTTTTGGAAAGCTGAATACCAGATGCTTAAATCAGCATCATTTCTAGCACTTTCAACAGGACTTTGTCCACTCATTTAGTCACGATCAGTAATGCATCATGTATGTTACCATGGTGTTCAGTCCGCATAACACTGTCCGCTATAGGGGCGCCTGGGTAGCTCAGTTGGTTAAGCCTTCAGCTTCAGCTCAGTTCATGATCTCGCAGTTCATGAGTTTGAGCCTTGTGTCGGTCTCTGTGCAGACAGCTCAGAGCCTGGAGCATGCTTCGGATTCTGTATCTCCCTCTCTCTTTGCCCCTCCCTCGCTCATGTTCTGTCTCTCTCTGTTTCTCAAAAATAATTAAATGTTAAAAAAAAAGTCAGCTATATGATAGGGCATGTCATTGTTAAAGGTACCTGGTGAACTAATATGGAACATTATTTTACTGTATCTACTATTATTACTATTGCTACTGAAAGATAAAATGTGGGCTGGTGGGAAAAGGATGGATTAACTCTTAATGATTGTAACAGTTTATTTTAAAATAAAATAATAATTAAATGATTTTGATTTGGTAAAACATACCACAGTATTCAAAAATTTTAAAACTTAACAGAATTTAACATCTCTTTCCCATAACTGTTACCCAGCCACCCATTTCCCTTCCCTGAAAGTAATCAATATTATAAAAGTAGACTGGTGTATTTAAACTTTAAATGGAGTGTACCAAACTGTCTGTCAGACTTCTTTTTTTGTGCCATTCTTGGGCCCAGTGGGAACCTTTCATTATCTTTTCCCGTGTCGTTTGTTTTGCTTGTTTAATGTAGGTTGGTTTCCCTATAGTTGGTAAGATGAGCTGTCACAGAACCTTAAACACATGAAGCTAATAAAACAGTAAAGTCAATATCTGTATTAAAGTCCTAACTTTGCCATTAGAAAGTAAACCCCTAGTCCTTGAAAAGAGACATTAATCACAGCCCTTCAGAATACAGGTTGATTCTTAGGTAAATCCTGGTCAACTTTGAGTTTCAGGTGAATTTCCAGGACCCTGTGTGTGCCACAGCAAGCACATGGCGATTTGATGTCTTTACACTTCAGGCTGGATTTGACTCACATTCATGTC
Source organism: Paguma larvata (assembly GCA_030068075.1). Taxonomy (NCBI): domain Eukaryota; kingdom Metazoa; phylum Chordata; class Mammalia; order Carnivora; family Viverridae; genus Paguma; species Paguma larvata. The sequence continues at coordinate 74,926,468 of CM057832.1, forward strand.
CGCTTCTGTTCTTTCTTTTTGAAATTTTAGTGAAGGCTTTTTCTAACTGAGCTGTCTATAAGAGATAATGTACATAAATATGCATAGAGTTAACTCTACCTGTGATCATTAAATACTTTTTTTCCTATGAAAACACACTCATCATTAGTTTGTCCAGTTTGTCTCTGCTTAGAGTTTTTATTTTTATTTATTTATTGTTTATTTGTTTAAAGCTTTAAAATGCCTGAGTTTGCAAGCACAAGCAGTGGAAGCCACAGATTGACATGTACGCTGGGGTCTCTTTGTGCTGAATGCTGACCATTTCAGTAGTTATTAGACTCTAGTCTGTTTTGGTTTAAAATAGATTTGGACCCTGCTTTAGTAAGCAGTTGCTCATTGAAATCAGCAGTGTAATTTTAAACTTTGTTCTTAAATATGAACATGAGCACAAAACATTTCAGTTGGTGGTCTGAACCAAATGTATTGAGAATTTTAATTTTTCAGGGACTATCTAATATTTAATCATTTGAATTTAAGAATTTTGTACTATAAAGTTTATAGTTGCTAAGGAAAGAGAGTCTTAACTACCTGGGATGAAAAATCAAACCATGTGGAACCATTTTCTCTTATGAATCCTGAAAACTGTCGGATTGTATTTTTACATCTTAATTTCATCAACCCATCCTATTTGAGAATTTGAAGTGATGTTTTGTTAGTGTGTAGGAGGAATATCATGTCTTTGCATTTCATTCCAAAAAGGTAACAGGTACACAGTTGTCTAGTTGAATGTATTTTTTCTTTCATATAGTTGGGCATTAGGAAAACATATGCTGAGGTTTAAAGAAGCATTTTTTTCTACTTAAAGACTATATAATTTATGAAAGGATTCTTTTAGCTAAAAGAAGCCGTTTAAAAAGAGAAAATGGAGGAAATGTAGACTGCCAAATAATGCAAGAGTGGAGACTGAAAACTCAGATATATCCCTCATCCTGAAAGCTCTCTTAGGCCAGAGCCGAATACTTCAGATTTCTTTCAAATGAGATCTCAGGCTCTTAAAATTCAGGAATTCAAGTGCTTGCAAATCTAGAGTAATAACTCAGTGGGAAAACAATGCAAGACTAATAACCCAGTAGAAAAATAGTGTAAATAGACAGTTCATAGAAAACAAAGTACAAGGAACTCAATATCATAAGAATATGCAAATGTGGAAACCACACTAAGATGCCATTTCTCACCAATTACAATGCAAAGTTTAAAATTACATAACTTACTTAAGACGTGAAGAAACTTATAGCTTGCTGATGGAAGAATAAATCAGTAAAATCTTATGGAGGGCAACTTGGCAATATTTAACAAAATTTTAATGCTTCTCTTTTGACTCTTAAAATCCAGTTTTGGAAAAGCTTTCTACAGACATATTTATTCCTGCATGTGGAAGGTCATTTATGCCAACCAAGGGTATTAACTTTGACATCCTGCCGACAAAAGATGGGAAACAAAATGTCCTTAGTAGATATTGATACGTTATGTTACAGTCATGCAATAGAATACTTACTCAGTCATAAAACAGGTTAAGGAAGCTCTGTGTAGGAGTAGGAGAGAGGTTCAAGATGTATAATGGTGGGATGGCCAACTTCTTCTTAAAGGGCCAGCCAGTAAATATTTTAGGCTTTTCTCTGTTGTTGGGGGACGCAGCCATAGACCATATATATGTCTATGTGTATGACTATGTTGCAGTGAAGTCTTATTAACAGAGACAGGTGACTGGTTTGTGGGTCATAGAAGAACTTGGAATATAAACTATAACAGAGGTATGAAGTGCTGAAAGCACTGGGAAGTGAGTTCAAGCTTTGCCTGGGATATTTGGGGAAGACTTCACAGATGAGGTGGGTGATAAATTAAACTGAGTGGCTGTGGATGTGTAGGAGCTCCGAAGATTAAGGTGAGGAGGAGGTGTTTTCTGGAATTGGTGAGTTGTTTGATACATCGAGTTCTTTGTTGAGAGTGGATGAAGAGGTAAACTGGGGTCATGTTTTTGAAGGGGCTAGACACTAATGGGATTTCTAACCCATTTTCTACTTCAAGTAAAAAATATTTCAATGCCTAAGTCTGTTAAACCTTGAAATTTTGCCATATTTACTTCAGGGCTTTGTTTTGTTAGTGTGTTTTTCTGGTATATGTTTTTTGAAGGAAACATTGTAGATGCAGTCGAAACCATGCCCTGCAAACCATGCTGGGTATATTCTCATTTCTTTCCCGAGATAATAGCAAATATGAATTTGTTACTCTAACCTTCCGACAGTAACTACATGTTCATATACCTTTATAAACAATACATTTTATTGTTCTTTATATTGTAAAAGTTCATAGACTTGTTTGTGATGTCATTTCACAATTGGATTTTGCCCAAAATTGTGTTTTTACTATTTCTCTGTGTAGGTCAGCACCGGTCAGTAGAAATAAGACGCAAGCCATGTATGTTATTTTAAATTTTTTGATAGCCACATAGAAAGTCACAGGTGGAATTAATATACTTTAATAACCCAGTTTATCCGAAATATTATTTCAGCATACAGTTGTCAGTATGTGAGATTTTTAGTGGGGTCTTTTGCATTCCTTTTTTATACTAGATCTTAAATCTGGCATCTGTCTCACACTCACAACGCCTCTCAGCCCGGACTAGCCACACTTTTAAGTGTTGAGGAGCACAGGTAGCTAGTGGCTTTTACTGTACTGAACCGAGAATGGCTACAGTTCAAGCAGGACCTAAGGCTCCGGTGCTTAAAAGTAGTGTGCGCTCCTGACCTCCAGGGGTCCTGTTGACACAAGAGAAAGTCTTGTGTGTGTTGGAACTTGCTTATCCTGCAACTTCAGCCCCCAGATTATTCTGTGTACAATAAAGGACGCCTCTCTCAAGAAGAGCACTTACTGCTGGCGGTGGCTGGAGCACAGAGCGAGGGACAGGTGCCATGCGTGGCCTCTTTGGACCCGCAGGGGCCCCCGGCCTGTCCTTACAGGAGTACGCTCTGCTTCTTGCTTGTCTGGGGTAAACCGTTGAAACTTTCCCTGCTCTTCTCGGGGGTGTCACGTCGGTAGTAAATATACTGCTTCTCGTAGTCGGACCTTAATAACTAGGTAAACCTGTCAGCTTATGTTTCTTTGCTAAGAATCTCCAGCAGCATCATTTGATCATTGAGCCACTTGTATTATGCCTCTGTTCCTGGGTTTCTAAGTTTCAGCCAGGTTTAACGTCACCTCACCCTAAAGGTCTGTATGTACACTTCTGGTTCTCTTATTTGCTACAGAAATATCTTCATCGAAATGCCCTGGCGTTGACATGGAGTCCTCGCGGAAACTGCCTTTTAGATTGCTTCAGTTTCAGACACATTAAATTAGAGGGACTTTCTATTATGCTGTTAATATCCCTCCATGTAATAACCCAATGAAAAACAAATCCAGCTGAGGACAAACATTTAGGGAAAAATTCTCTCCGTGTCACCCATTCATTGCTTGATTTCTGATTCCTTTTTTCAATTCTGTGGCATTTATTTTAATGTGGGCATCTTTTATTTGCCTACAGAAATATATATTATATAATAGGTAGCTCTATCATGATCTCCGCTAACTCAGTCTGGGGCCTTGATCTAGTCCGCATTCCATGGCTTGATGATAGCCTTTTAATAGTTTTATACAGCACTTTCTGCCACTAGGTGGGGGTGGAGAGTTTTATAGGCCTTTTTTTAGGCAGGGAGAATTTGGTCACAAAGTTCAGCTTTCCATAAGTTAACAAAACAGTCGTGGGCACTGTCATTAACACAACCTTCCCTTAAGGTTAGCATGATTTCTGATTACTTCATGCTGATATTTTCCTCAGCTCATCAGCCATTCAGAAATTATTAGTGATTATTTTTATAACAGTTTAAATACTCTATGAATTTACTTCCACATCATTTGCTTGCTTTTTCTTCCTTCCTTCCTTCCTTTCTCTCTTCCTCCCTCCCTCCCTCCCTCCCTCCCTCCCTCCCTCCCTTCCTTCCTTCCTTCCTTCCTTCCTTCCTTCATCTAAGGTGAGAACAGCCACTTGGGAAAAATGCATGTTTTGATTGGGCAAATAGGAACTGAGAAAAAAAAAAGGTAATTCTAGGAGAGGAAGGGTTTTGGTGGGTCTGGTAGGGAGAGGAAATGAGAGAGAGAGCCTGGTGGGGTGCCACGGTGGCACGTCCTTTAAACAAAGGGTAGTACAGACTTCTATGGTAGTTTTTCAAATTCTAATACTAAAAATATGTATATACTTGTTAGGTAACTGGTACAGGTGGGTCTAAACCAGAAGAGAGGATGTTACCCATTCTCTTCGTTAGAAATTTAATCAGAAGCGCCTGGCTGGCTCAGTCAGAAGAGCGTCTCACTCTTGATCTTGTGGTTGTTCGAACCCCATGTTGGGTGTACAGCTTACTTAAAAATTAAAAATATTAAAAAAGTTTTCTAAAGTTCATTCTATTAAATAAAAGTTAAAATGTTGGGGCACCTGGGAGGCTCAGTTAGTTGAGCATCTGATTCTTGGTTTCAGGTCGGGTCATGATTCCAGGACTGTGGGACGGAGCTCCACATTGGGCTCCATGCTGAGTGTGGAGCCCACTTGGCCCTCTAGCTCTCTCTCTGTCTCTCTCTTCCTCTGCCCTTCTCTCTTGCACACGTTCTCTCTCTCTCTAAAAACAAAACAAAAAATTTCAAGTGTTTACACATAGACATTGTGTGTAATCTGAAATAAGAAAGCATTTTATTTTAGTGAAAACTGTTTTATGGCAACTTGGCATCAGTTTGCTCATATCAAATATTAAAGAAAGACTACTAATCATAATAAGCCTACTCGCAGAAATAATTTTTAGCGAATATTGGTTATGCCTTATTGTATATATAAAATTAAACACTGAAACTAAAGAGACTTTGTTAAGGTTTTTATGCAAATGCATACATAATATGTTTCAGACTGGATGACCCTAGACAAATTCCTATGTTACTATATTTGTACACTCAATTTTCAAAAGCCTCATAGTTCTGTTTCTTTTTCATTTCAGAATGGGAAATGTTGAGGTTACCACCATATGGGCCACTAGTAAAAAGACCTGTTGCTGTTGGGAGCACACCAAACTTAATGACCATGTAGTATAAAGATTTAAAAATAATTCTACATGGGAGTAGATTTAGAAATTGGATTTCATTAATTTTTTAATAAAAATGTTTAATGTTTATTAAAAAAATTTTTTTAATGTATAGCTATTTTTGAGAGAGACAGAGCATGAGTGGGGGCAGAGTAGAAAGAGAGGGAGACATAGAACCTGAAGCAGGCTCCAAGCTCTGAGCTGTCAGCACAGAGCCAGATGTGGGACTTGAACCCATGAACCATGAGATCATGGCCTGAGCCAAAGTTGGACGCTTAACGGACTGAGCCACCCAGGTGCCCCGAATGTTTAGAGACTGAGCATGAGTGGCATGGGGCAGAGCAAAGAGGGAGACACAGAATCCGAAGCAGGCTCCAGGCTCTGAGCTGTCAGCTCTGAGCTGTCAGCACAGAGCCTGATGCGGGGCTTCTTAAACCCATGAACGGTGAGATCGTGACCTGAGCCTAAGTCAGATGCTTAACCGACTGAGCCACCCAGGTGCCCCTGGATTTGATTTGTGAACTAAATTTGGAGAATGCAGATAATAGTGAAATTCCTTCTTAATTGAAGTGATGACAGCTGATTTCTAAAAGAGTGCCATTGTAGTTTCCCTAGAGTTCTACTGATTTGATTGAAATTTCTGAGAAAGTCCCTTGTTTTGCTAAGGCTTTTTAGCTATTTAAAAGTGGATGGCGGATCTTAACAGTGAAGAGAACTTGTGACTGTGGTGTGAGAGCCGGTGGTTTGGTGGGACTTACTTGCCATTATCTATGCTCAGTTAGTAGGTGGTTCCTCATTTTGCCCATGAGAATACCCTCCCTTGAAATTCTTTTGCCAGTGAAAATATATAGGATCTTAGAGATATACCTAACACATTAATATCTGCATATATTTTATCTGTTTAGTCATAAAAACCACTGTACTATAGAATTTAGAAATAATGTTTTACTGTTTCATGATAAAATAATTTTGTTCAATCTTTGTGTGTATTGGGATCCCTTCCTTTGGGATAATTTCTCATCTTGATAGTTGTTGTTCAAGTGACAGCTACTTAGGAATATGAGTATCTTTGTAAGTCTTTAGATATAAGGCGATTCCTTTTTTTTCTAAAAAATTTAGAGCATAAAACTCATCTGATATCTAAACATGTGATAATTCCTCATATTCTTATTTTTCATTTATATTTAGAAGTCAAGAGTCTTGAGTGAACTTACTGAATATCTAAGTTTTTAGTTAATGTGGATTTTGTCTTTTTTTTTTTTTTTTTGTTCTTTCTTTGAGGGGTTGGACATAATTGCCTTATTTCATTTCAGGGATCCTTCTAAAGTAAATATTCTGGTACCTGGTGCTGGACTAGGAAGACTGGCCTGGGAAATAGCTATGCTAGGTTATGCTTGTCAAGGAAATGAATGGAGTTTTTTTATGCTCTTTTCTTCCAACTTTGTACTCAACAGGTATTTCATTTACTTTTTGCTGGAAATAGTAATTTCTCAGAATCAGATTGACTTGCCTATTTTTGAGCAGTTCTGAATTTGAAGATAAATACATAGTGTTTGATTATGTCTCATAATTGTTTCTTATATTAACATCAAGTCGCTTATACAGATTACCACTTTTAATCAGTTTCTAGTTAACAGAATGTTGAAACAGGATGGATAAGTGACTTTTTAGAACTTGATGGGATGGCCCATGAAACAGAAATGCTTCCTGTGCAGAATTTCAAGACTGTATGTATGACCCAGGAAGAAGTGTTTTCTCTCTTCCCCAAACTTCTCCACCCGTTGGTTTCTTTAGTGGAATCAGAGTTCAGTGTAGTAGTCGTAACTTTTTCCCTTAAGCAAATTCGTACAAAATGGCCAAGCATGCTTGTATGACTGAGTTGGAAACATCTCTCAGAATTTCTACGGCCTCTTTTAAAAAATATTGGAAAAGTTTGTTATTTTTAAAGCCAGAAGAGGTGTGTTGGGAAAAAAGAACTAGCTGCCTTGTTTAAATAATATTATGTTGTCTTTGTGGCAGTATGAGTTAGGGAGTGGTGAGAAGGTAAAAAGGAGAGAATTAGAATGAATGGTTGGGTAGCAAAGGAAACCCATACCACTTTTTTGAGAAAATAGTTGGACTGTTTTTTAACTTGAGTCTGAAGTTTGGAAATACATTTTTTAAGATGTGAATGAACGACACATTTATATTTCTGAATTTAATTTTTTTTCCTGTCTTTTAATTCATGATTGGTTGCTCATCTACATGTATATGTGCATTTTCAGATAATTGGTGGGGTGTAGTGTTAACACTTTTAAGTATTAATGAGTTTTATAAGTAAACCTTCAATCAGAGTGTATTTTAGTATTTAAAGTAGATTTTCTTGGTGAAATTTTTAGTTAACACCGAATTCTATGCTCCTATTTTGCAGATGTTCTGAAATTAATAAATATAAGCTTTATCCTTGGATTCATCAGTTTAGCAATAACCGGAGGTCAGCAGATCAGATTCGACCCATCTTCTTCCCTGATGTTGATCCCCACAGTCTTCCTCCTGGTTCTAACTTTTCGATGACAGCAGGAGATTTTCAGGAGATATACTCAGAATGCAGTAAGTTCAAAACGAGCATTTAAAAGGTCTTGTCCTTTATTCTAAATTTAATGAGCTAATTTTATACTAAGGCAAAATTGTGGTCATTCATTCTGATAATGGAATGTAAGGCATACTTCAGTGACAATTTAGGATATTCAAAGTCATATATAAGGTAAGGGTGGGAAATATAAAGAAGCCTAAGAGTCCACAATTAAGAGATTTAGAATCTGTTGGGTCTGTTAATATAAGACAACATGTAAACAGATTTCAGTGAGCAGCGAGTACAGTAAAGATAAAAGTAGATGAGTGTGGGAAAGAAGTTCTTCGCAGAGAGAAGGCTGTGACTTCAATAGGGAGAGGGAGGTACAAAGAGATGAATGAATAAGGGAATCAGAGATGGCGACACACCCTGCCTGGAAGGGAAAGAGAGGCTGGTCTGGGAGTTTAATGGGAGATATGGCTAGAAAAGTAGGCTGGTTCCAGATCTGGAAGACCTTTATAATCAGGTTATGAAGTTTGGATTTCACCTGGGCAAACTGTTGAAGTTTGAGCTAGCATTAGAGAAAAGGAGACGGTAATGGAGAGAGGGGAGAGGGCGAAGTGGATTGGCAGTAAAAGGAAGAAGAAAAGTAGAATGCTGAGAGGTCAGTGAAGTCCTTCGTTCAACAGATGCTTTTTTGAGCGCCTGCTAAGGCCCAGGTATGTTCTAGGCATTGGAGAGAGAGCAGTGAGCAAAGTGAAGTTCCTGTACAGGGGGTTTCTGTTCTAACAGGGTGTGAGGGGCAGCAACACGAATCTGTGAGGAAGCATACTAAGGCAGGGTGACAAGGATACAGAGTGGCAGGGGACGAGCTGCTGTTCAGTAAGTTCTCAGGGAAGGCCTTTCCAAGCAAAACTTTAAAAAAAAACGTTGAGCGGAGAACCTCGAAAAAGTGAAGAAGCAGGCATTAGATACTTGGGGGGAAATGTTGCAGACAGAAGGAATGGCGAGGGAAGAAGGATCCGGGGGTGAGGAGGCTTGTTCTGCTCCAGGAAGAGCGAGAGGCCCCTCTGGCTGGGGCGTAGTGCAGTGGGCACCGCAGTGGGAGGCCGGGTTGTGGAGGGTTCGATTGTACTCAGAGAGGCGGGAAGCCATTGGAGGGATTGGAGCAGGGGAGTAACAAGGTAGTCAGGTTTTTGTTTGCTTTTCCTTGAACTCTGACATTGGGAAAACCTGTACTCTGAAGGCGGAAAGAGCGAGATGGAAGATGTTGCATGTTGGGGTTAGGTCGGAGAGCGAGGGCTCAAAATGGAGGTGAAATAATGGAAAATGTCAGTTAGGCGAGTCCAGGGGACATTGCTCGGAGGCAGGGTTTGGGAGAGCAGGTGGTGAAGGTCTTCCTCGGTTGGATGCGTGCCTTTGTCGTGCCAGCGTTTGTACAGTGGCCTGTCTTCAGTTCAGCCTCTGTCCCTGTCCTGGGTCACAGCCTCCAAGGACACTGCTCTCCAGGGTGTTCCCTTGCCCACCTGGCCCCCCTTTTCCAACGGCCAGTGTCTGGAGCACTGGTGGGTGGTTTGAGTATCTTGATGGCATTCATTTCTCACTTGGCAACAGGTACCTACAGTCTTTCTGAAACTTGCCAGAATTGGTGGTTAGCACTGGCTTAAATCACAGTTTAAAATTCAAGTAACTATTACTTCATCTTAACTGATTTGAAATCAAGGCTAGACATTGCGTAGATTATAAACAAAACTCTTACGAGTACCTTTTTGTTAAGATACATAGGTTATCAAAAATGGTTTCCAAGCTAGACATTGTGTAGATTATAGACAAAACTCTTATGAGTACCTTTTGATAAAGATATATATATAGGTTCTCAAAGATGGTTTCCAAGTCGATTATCAAATTCTTAATAAAAACTTTAATGAATTGCCAAGTATTTCATAATTGATTGTTTGGTTACCCTGAGTACAGAGTTGATTGGAAGAGTTTAGCTTCTGTATTACCCCAGTTAAATGAAATACTCATAGTCTCTTAAGAGGTAGCTGGTACATTTATAGAATTCATTAAAAGAAAAGGCAGAATAACATAATTAAATGTAGTACTTTGGCTTTCCTTCACTAGATACCTGGGACTGCATTGCTACCTGTTTCTTCATAGACACGGCTCACAATGTAATCGATTATATCGACACAATATGGAAAATACTCAAGCCCGGTGGCATTTGGATAAATCTTGGTAAGTCCTTCAGTGCTTATTAGAATCTCATACATACACCCGAGTACTTAGAGCTGTTCTCTGTTTGGTGATTTTACAGTAACAGGTGTTCACAAAGGGCATAGTAAGTTGTGCAGTTTCCTGTAGACACTATCCCAGTTAGTAGTGCGGTTCCTCTGCAGGCAGTGGAACCCCCAGAAGGTGTGTATTCTACTAGCTCATTCTCACAGCAGTCCTAATTTCAGAGTACGAATTAGTACTCTGACGATAATCCTTCTCTCACCCGCCTCCCCATTGCACAGCAGTCTGTCAAGAAGGAAGTGTTCTTTTTTCTTTCAAATGAAACGTTCGAAAGGAGGCATTTAACCTCCCCCGTAGAAACTTCCTCCGAGGTACATATATGTAGGGTAGGTATGGTGATTTTCAGGGCTGCCTTGAGTTTAAGAGAGAATATCATTTCAATTATGCAAAAACCTTTTTACTGCATCCTACTACTAGGTGATGAATATTCCCATCCAGCATCTAGAGGAAGTTACCAGTTTTATCCTCCTCCTTTAAAATAAAGGGAGAATAGGGGCGCCTGGGTGGCTCAGTTGGTTAAGCGGCCGACTTCAGCTCAAGTCATGATCTCACAGTCTGAGTTCAAGCCCCACGTCAGGCTCTGGGCTGACAGCTCAGAGCCTGGAGCCTGCTTCGGATTCTGTATCTCCCTCTCTCTCTGCCCTTCCCCTGCTCACGCTCTGTCTCTGTGTCTCTCAAAGATAAATAAATGTTAATAAATAAATAAATAAATAAATAAATAAATAAATAAATAAATAAAATAAAGGGAGAATAATAATATCAAGGTAAATATACTTGTCTGTTTTAGTGAGATGTATAATCCATGTTAAGAAAGACATAACGGCTAGGGGCGTCTGGGAGACTGAGCCGGTTAGGCGTCTGACTTTTGGTTTTGGCTCAGGTCCTGATCTCAAAGTTTGCAGGACTGAGCTCTATGCTGACAGTGTGGAGCCTGCATGGGATTTTCTCTCTCTCTCTCTCTCTCTAGGACCCTCCCATGTTCCTGCTCTGTCTCTCAAAATAAGTAAATAAACTTTAAAAAAATAGACATAATGACTAGATAAAGATTTTCAAGATGAGGGTTATTATACAACATAAGAGGACAGATACACCTTGTTTGAGTCCGTGGCCTTCTGGATTGGTTTAGTTTTGTTGGTTCTGTCATGTGTTCTCTTTGTAATGATTGGACTTGACCACATATATATACACATATAAAGAAGTGTCTGTCTGCACTGACAGCATCAAGGCTGATGCGGGGCTTGCACTCACAAACTGTGAGATCATGACCTCAGCTGAAGTCGGATGCTTAACTGACTAAGCCACCCAGGTGCCCCAAGTAGTCACTTCTTTAAAGCAGATTTCTTTAAAAATTTCCCAAGGAATGATTGAAATGTAATACAGTTGACCCTTGGACAGTGTGGGTGTTAGAGGGAATATGATCCCTCACACAATAAAAAAAAACTGCATATAACTTTTGACTCCCCCAAAACTTAACTACTAATAGCCTGTTGTTGAGCAAAAGCCTACTGATAACATAGTTAGCACATATTTTATATATTACATGTATTATATATTGTTTTCTTACAGGAAAGTAAGCTAGGGAAAAGAAAATGTTACTAAGAAAATTATAAGGAAGATGGGGCATGTGGGTGGCTCGGGTGGTTAAGTGCCGACTTCGGCTCAGGTCGTAATCTACCAGTTTGTGGGTTCAAGCCCCATGTCGGCTCTGTGCTGACAGCTCAGAGCCTGGAGCCTGCTTCAGATTCGGGGTCTCCTCCTCTCTCTGCCCCTCTTCTACTTGTTGTCTGTCTCTGTCTCTCTCTCAAAAACAAACATTTTAAAAAGTTAAAAAATTAAAAGGAAGAAAAAGTACCCTGAGTATATTAAGTCTCACTGACCTGTATTTACCAACAAAACAAAACAAAACGTGTGTAAGTGGGTCTGTGCAGCTCAAACCTGTGTTGTTCAAGGGTCAGCTGTGCCACCTGTTGGGTATGTGCTCACCGGGGGTTGGGCGGCATGTTAGACACTTGTAAATAACTTACTTGATCTGAAAACAAGCCTATGTTGAAATGGTAGGTCTACTGTCTTAGAGTCGAAGAAACTGAGTCTTGCTTTAAGTAACTAGCTGTGGGGTCCTTGGGGTCCTTGGGGTCCTGGAGCTTCTATATGGCAGAGACAGGCTCATCGCCCAGATCCAACTCTTCGAATGCCTAACCAGCTGGCCCTGCAGGCTCCCCTGGGTCAGATTGTAACTTAGCATTAACACTCATGTTGATTATGCGATTAATGTTTTTGATCCCAATTACTGAGGGATAGTAAGGTTTTGTGTATTTCCAAAGCATCGATTTAACTTTCACAGAAACAACTTTTCTGTTTGAACTTTTATTTTAATTGGTTTATTAATATTTTATTAAATTATATAATAACAATAATTATTTATAACTGCCTGGAACAAATAAAATTGTCCCTGCATAAGCATCCTGTTTGATAAGAACGCATGTGCCGGGCTCCCTTGTGATCGTCACAGGCACCGGAGGGGATGGGGCGCACGGTCAGCGGGAGGCCAACGAGATCTTCTGTTCCTACCAGAGTTTCAACGCAGTTCTGAGAATCGGAATAATGGAGAGCGTAGTTCTTAAAAATAGTTGTTCGGAAGGTTAGTACTTTCCAAGTAAAATTCTTTAAATGTGTAAGGTGAATTTTAAAAACAATAATTCTCTAGGGGTGCCTGAGTGGCTCAGTCAGTTGAGTGGCTGACTCTTGATTTAGGCTTAGGCCTTGATCACAGGGTCGTGGGATTGAGCCCCATGTCAGGCTCTGCACTGCGCACCGAGCCTGCTTAAGATTCCCTCTCTCTCCCTCTACCCTTCTCCCCCTGCTTGTGCTCTCTGTCTAAAAAAACAGTTAAAAAGTAAAGGTAATAATGAGCTCAGAGTGAATACTCCATCAGTGCCGGCGTGCTCTAGGGTTCTGTGCTTCACTTCTTAGGCCATGTGCTCGTCCTCTCCCAAGCGTCACTCTTCCCGCGGCCTCTCCCCTTCTCTCATCTCTCCGGAGCACACATCTCTGTTCCGTGCCGAGCCGCTCAGCGCCAGTCTGGATACTTCGTATCCACGAGAGCCCCATGTCTTTTTTTTTTTTTTTAATTTTTTTTGTAATGTTTGTTTAATTTTGAGAGAAAGAGATGAACTGTGAGTAGGGGAGGGGCAGAGAGAGGGAGACACAGAATCCAAAGCAGGCTCCAGGCTCCGAGCTGTCAGCACAGAGCCCAATGCGGGGCTCGAACCCACAGACCATGAGATCATGACCTGAGCCGAAGTCGGATGCTCAACCGACTGAGCCACCCAGGCACCCCCCCCCATGTCTTTTTTGATCCATCATCTCTGCGGATTTCCCCCCAACTGGAAAACTGTGTCCTCCTACCCCTCTTCTTCCTCACCATCAGCACCCAGTCCACAAGTTGTGTCTCCTAAAGCTTGTTAATAGGTCTTGAGTCTCTTTCTATCCTAGGGTTTCTCAGTGGCAGCACCATTGACATTTGGGGCCGGATCATTCTTCATTTGGAGGGGTGGAGGGGGAGGGCCGTCCCATATACTGCAGAGGGGTGAGCAGCATTCCTGGCTTCTGCTTACTCAGCTGCAGTAACACCTCCCAGTTTTGAGGACAAAAATGCAAAATCACCCCAGCTGAGAACCACTGCTCCAGTCTCGGGCTAGTTCCTTAGCTCAGGCCTTCATCACTGCTCGCCTGGGTTAACCGCAGTCGTTTCCTTAGGGTCTCCCCATCTCCAAGTTGTCTCCAACCCTTTGTGCCTCTTCTCGCTCTCTCTTGGACCATCGGAGTGGTCTTCCCAACACGCCAGGCTACTCCTGTCACACTCCCTGCATAGAATTCTAGCTTTGCTGTGTCCTGTGTCTTAGCTTCATTTTTTTTTTCCCCACCACCCCGGCCTTGACCTCAAGTGCCAGTCCTCTGACCTGGAAAGCCTTTTCTCCTTTCCCTTTGTTCTCTTGTTGGCTCTTTCCTGTGTGCTCTTAACACTCAGCTCCCGTGACCCTTTCAAGCTGGAGTAAATATTTTGTTTATTCCTCTTTTATATTCTCACAGAGTGTGTGAGCATTTAACACAACATCGCGTTGCCACCATGTTTTTCTTTTCCCCAGTAGTCTCAGAGCCCAGTGAGAGCCAGAAGCTAGTGCTTGCTCTTTCCCTCCCACAGAGCCGGACAGTCAGTGGCTGTTTAGTGACTGTTCTGTGTATGAGTGTATTGTTTCAAAATTTGAAAGCGGAAACAAAGTAATGGTAGAAGATTGGTTCCAGGAGACTTGACAAAGTGGCATTTATATTGGTAAATTTGTAACATTCCCATGTTTTGACCTCAGTCATGTGGGCCTGGAAAATTAATTTTACCGGTAAACGGAGAGCACACCAGCCCCTGGGGGGTGGTTTCAGCCTCACCATGCTGACCTAGCCCAGAACGTCCGTATGTTCATGTGGAATCAGAACCCTTGTGAAAACGGGCAGCTGCGGGCCTAACTAAAAAGCTACCTTGGAAGTTAAATTATAACGAAGATATTGTCTGCATTCTATGAAATCAGAGTTGGGAATATGGTTAATTTATAAACTGCTTTAAGGGGGATTTGAAGTACTCTCACCTTCCTCAGGTGAGGGAAGGCAAGTGAGCTGTTTCAGGGAACCGTTTACATGTGTCCTGCGGGAACCCTGGTGGTCAGTTTTTCGTGCTCACTGGTGCCCCTTAAACATGTCACGCGTGATGTATTTTACCCTGTGCACGGGGGTGCATATGCTTGCACTGACACACTTACGGTCCAGTAGTGAAGGGCAGGCAAGTAGCCAAGGGAATCTGAACTTCATCTGGAAGAATGAACAGGTGAACGTACTCAAGAAAGACCCACAGTCTTTTCCTTCCTGTAGGCAAAAACCCGCTTCTTCCTAAACACACCTGACCCGGGTTTCTGGACAGCAGACGAGGGGTTTTTCTTCCACGATAAGTAATTCTCTTGGACACGAGCTGGGTGTCCTGCAGTTTAAGTGCTTCCGATATTGTCTACCTGGAGATAGTGTAAGATACCACAGATTAAGGGTTCAGCCTCACAAGACCCCTGCCCCCACGCCCCCCACACACTTCAAACGCTAGTCACAAATTGTCACCTGTGCTTCCGACCGACTGTAGGTCTGTAGGCTGTAGATGGCAGGTTCTCTGCCAGACTATTACGTACATTTTCTGTTATCTTACAAGCACCAAAGGAGAACTTTATGAAGCGTAGTGAGAGATGAGTCTTATATTTGAAAGCATTAAAAAGCTTAATATTTTTTAAACATGAGAGATTTCCTATAAATGGTGGGTATCTGACACATTATCTCCTTTACCCACGGAGACTTTGCTGCAGCGATTGTAAAAATAGAAAAGGTCTAAAACAATGACAGAGAATGGCAGGGATGTCCTCAAGGGACAACAGAACGTAACAGTTTTTCAGAAGATACGGTAGGTGGGTAAGTGTTACCAAAAAAACCCAATGTGAACAGAGCCGGCTGACCTGGAGTAGCTCTGGAAAACGACTATCTGTGTGGAACACCAGGAATAATCCTGGAACATGAGTGGGTATATGGGGGAAAACAGAAGTCGAAGGTCAGCACATAGGGACCAGTCGATCCCTATGTAACCAAGACGCCTGCCTCCTGCCCATTCCAGTCCGTGCTCAGGCAGAGACCGGAAGTTTAATTTACTGGGAAAAGTGAATGGGAAAGAAGAAAGTTTAGGAAGACATGACCTAGTGGAAAGTAAGAGCGGGACATAGGACAGAAGAGAAGGAGGTTGATTAAAAGTCTGCTTTGGAAAGCAGGCAGAGACTACCACCCACCCTTGCCCGAGGTACCTCCCTCCCTCCCTCCCTGCCTGCCTGGAAGCCTTTCTGTTGAGGTTTGCGTGCTGGCTCTTTTGTTTTGAACAATTGCAAACTGTGTTTCTGTAAGTGGGTGTGTCAACATAGCTTCCGGGAGCTTTCTTCTAGTTAATGTATAGGGTATCTTTTTCTGGATCTTAAATCCTTTCTGTATCTTTGTTTTAGAAATGTCTTATAGACAGCATAGTTACATTTTGTTATCCAATCTATCTCTGTCTTTTAACTGGAACTTTAAGGCTCTAGCCTTAAGGGTATAAATGGTTTAAATTAACTTGTCCCAGGTTTGGCAGGGGGGCCCCCTTCTCCGGTGTCCTCTGGACTTATCCCTTTTGAAATGTTTTGAGGTGTTGGAGCACCTCCTTTGTGGAAAAGCCAGGTGTTCCGAGCTCATCTTGTACTTTCTCTGCCAGGCCCTGAGATAAGCCATTTCCCCCACATGGATTCCTGGTTCTTTTTAATAGAGAATGGTGTGTAGAAATGCTAGATGAATTATATCTGTAGAAGTCTGAAATCTCACAGAGATATTTGTTGAATTGCCATCTGTAACACACTGTAAAAAGTACACAACTATCGGGGTGCCTGGGTGGCTCAGTCAGTTAAGTGTCCAGCTCTTGATTTTGGCTCAGGTCGTGATCTCATGGTCTGTGGAATTGAGCCCCGCATTGGACTCTACGCTGACATTGCAGAGCCTGCTTGGGATTCTTTCTCCCCACTCTCTCTGCCCCTCCTTCTCTCAAAATAAATACATAAACTTTAAAAAATTAAAAAAAAACCACACAACTATAGTAGTTATCTGTGGGTGGTAAAGTTACCGATGCTTAACTGTATGTTCACTGCTATGCTGGGCATTATTGTGGACTCAAGAAGCTGAAAACATGTTCCTTTACTCATGTAGCTTGTAATCTGGTTAAAAACATGCAGATTACATGAAAAATAATCAGTGAGCAATGCGATACTACATTAAATGAGTTTTAAAGTACAACATATTGAGAGAGTGAGCAGTAGGGCTGGGAACTTGCACGGATTCTAGTAACACTTGATTCCAGTGAGGTTTTGGAGCATGGCTAAAGCTGGAGTTGGGAAGTTGGAGCTCTCTAGGTGGGACACAGCATGAGTAGAGGTACACATGACCGAGGATGTAAGAATCATTGGAGTGTGTTTATTTAGATCTAATAAAACAGTATTGTTGGAGGCTCTTAAAATAACGAAGCAGAAACATCATACACTTTAGACCTGGACCGACTATGATGCTCTGCATGTTTATACAAAGGCTTCCAAGGCTTCGGGTTGGTCTAGGACACACAGCAGGTACTCAGTAAATGGTGGCTCGTGTCTTTTTTACCAGTACTAATAAAACTAACAGAAAGTTAAGCTCGACAGAACAGTTTGATAGGGAACCGTTGTTGTCTTCTGGAAAGGACTAATAAGATATACATTTGTAGTCATTTTTTCTAGTGTTTTACGTAGGGTTAAAAAGAGGGGAAGGAAAACATTTTAAGTCTTAGTATGTTCCACAGAGTGATGAGCCTTTTGGGAGGAGAAACTGTCCTCTTATTCTTATTCCCTGTGATTGATTAGCACTTCGTATGAGGCTTAGGGGTGGGGAGTTGGGCCTGGGATCCATAGCTAACCCAGTGACTGGTTAAAAAAAAAAAAAAAAGTTGTTTAGATTAGTCCTGAAGCATCACTGTTGAATGGTAGTGTTGCCTGGATGAGGCTTGATGGATTGAGCAAAATGAGAGAGATTGAAAGATTGAAGAATCTGGTTTGAGTCAGATGATAGTTCCTCGGACATGTGGGATGAGAGGATAGTAAAAGGAGAGTGTCATTTTAAAAAGTTGTGATTGCTGTCATTCGCTCAGTGCCTTCTGTGCACCGGGTGCGTTGGATGTTACCTGCTAGATGGAGCAGAGCCAGTGGCTTGCTTGCCCACAGGCACACAAGTAGTAAGTGTTAGAGCTGGATAGGAGCTGAGCATGTGAAAAAGCCGGCTCCGGTGTCACCTCTTCCTCTCAGGAAGCCTTGCCTAGAACTCCCCTCACACCCACACACTCTCTCACCCAGGCTAGCTGGAGGACCCTCGTGTTCTCACGGGACGTCCAGTTCGTAACTGCCATTGGGCACTTAAGGAATTATAATGACCGCGTACCTTTGGAATTTAGGGACTTCGAATTCTCTGATGCATTTGCTCCTTCAGTAACTTTAGAGTTACAGGTGTAAGGCCAGCGATGTGGAGAGTCACAGAGCAGCTGTGGTGTACCACAGGGACTCGGGCCCCAGGAGTGCAGCCCCAGCAGTCGAATGTCAGCTACTGGGCCAAAGGCTCAGGGGTCTGGACACATGCCCTTGGCAAATGTATACGTTCTTTATTTCTTTTTACATTTCATCCACTACCCAACTTACAGTTGAGCTTGGAGTTGTATCTAACACAGCAACTAGTGCATGTTTATATTTAAGTAATTCATTCATACTGTCTTTAAACCGTAGGTCCTCTGCTGTACCACTTTGAAAATTTGGCAAATGAACTTTCCATAGAATTGAGCTATGAAGATATAAAAAACGTTGTTCTGCAGTATGGATTCCAGGTGGAGGTAAGGATGGAATGAAATACGGCCACAGTTTCACTTGCAAAGCTTTAATATTATGACAGTTACCCGCTTTGCCTCTCATTCATACAGTGAAAATGATAACGTACTTAGCTTTTAGAATTATAAGGATTGGGCACAATGTATATGTAAAGGGAAAACTGTAATCCCTGGTGTAATCAGTCACCTTTCAGTACCTGGTAGCTGACGGCGACAATGGCGTCAGCTCCCGTAGACTCACAGATACCAAGTCCATTAGGGTCTGGAGAAGCAGAGGCGGGAGGGCAGGGATATTGTGCACTGTATGTACTTTTGCAGTCTTAATTTTTTAATCATGATATCATTTTTTTTATTGTGGTTGTAAGGTTTTATGATACTTTGACTTATGTTTTAAATGTGTGTTTATTTAAAAGCATTCCATTCATTTTTAAAGTCAACAGGTTAGGTCTTAAAAATAAAGAGAAGTCGGGGTGCCTGGGTGGCTCAGTCGGTTAAGTGTCTGACTCTTGATCTCATGGTCATGGGGTCAGGGGGCTCCACGCAGGGGCTCAAGCCTGCTTAAGATTCTCTCTTTCCCTCTCCTTCTGCCCCTTGCCCACTTGTTCTCTCTCTTTTTCTCTCTCTCAAAAAAAAAAAAAAAAGAGAAAGAAAGAAAAGCAGCATATTAAAGTAACATAGAGCTCAAGCCCTGGAGTTAGACTGCCCGAGTTTGACTCCCAGTTCTATCACTTATTGGAGGTGTGACCGTGAGCACTCCGTTCCTTGTAAAGTTAGGATTACTGATAATGCCAGTCTTGGGGTATTTGTATGTAATAAATGAATTAATATACAGAATATGTTTAAAATAGCACCTGTCACTCACAAGTGCTCAGTATTTGTGTTCTCATTATCGTCCTCCTCATCATCATGATTACTGTTTGCATTCCAGGTGGAAAAAGAATCTGTCTTGTCAACATATACTGTGAACGACCTCTCCATGATGAAATACTACTATGAATGTGTCTTGTTTGTGGTCCGTAAACCACAGTAATGTTCTCAAGTGGTATCAGCAGGAAAAAAGCTTAATAAGAGCAAATGCTGAAATAAACAACTCGAAATCAACTATCCCAGTGACAGGACACAACCTCAAATCAGTGGTGCCTTCTTATTCCTAACAAAATTTAGAAATAGCGTCTATTTTCTTAATATGTCTATCGCTTTTTCAGAAATATCCTATGCTGTGCATATTTGTACTACAAAAGTAAAAAAGGAGGAAATGTCTTCAAGCATACCTTTTCCTTGAAGCCCAGAATTGTCTTTCAGTAGGAAAAACTCTGTCTCCAGTGGTCTCCATGAAGCTGTCTGTGGCCGAGCCCACCATGTTGATGACTGACTAGTATTGAAGTCCCCCCAAATCTTTCTGTTCTGTGTGCATTGCACATGGTATTTTTAGGAGTCTGAGGATCCTCTGCCGCATTCAGCACCTGGAATTGGGACTTTTGTTCACTTTGGACCTAAGCAGTCCCTACATAAAACATGTGCCCTTTTATCATTCAGATTATTTTTTTGCTAGCTCAGCTGAATTTAGAGAAGCATCAAACATTTCATTCTTATGAAAAGCTAAATTTAATAAGATCGCAGACTGGTAAAATGCATTCAGGTAACTGAGGAATTGGCCTTTTGGGCACACTACACTGCCATTATTCGAAAGCATACTCGTCATGAATCACTCTGAAACGTAGAAGAGCTCAGCACTCTTAAGTGAGGCACAAAAGCCTTTATTAAAGGTACGGCTAGGAAAATGGGGAAATAAACATAAAATCCGCCTGTTTGAAATGTATGATTTTAAACTAGAAGTGAATACAGTCTGTCAGTGAGATGTTTACAATAATGTCTTTTCTTTAAATTACCTGGATTACAAATGCAAGCACTTTTTTTTGGTTAAAAAATTAGATACTAGTAAAACTGTCATGATGGTATTACCGTGGGGAAATTTTGAATATGAAATTCAGGGATACATTACTGCCTGTGGTCTGTGTCTTCAGTATTGTAAGCAGCAGCCGTTACTGTAATTTCAGATTAACACCAATTTTGTTCCCTGATAGCTGGAGTTAAAAGAATATATGCTGCTTTAAATTTCTACCTCTAGCAGAATCTTTCTTGGAGAGAGTTTTCCTTTGTATTTTTTTATGTTTATTGTTTTGTTTCCAGTAGCTTGGAAAGCAGAAATGACTAATGTTTTAACCTTTCCTTGGGAAAAGGAAGTACTTCTGAATATTTCCACAGGTGGTTATGGTGGCATTAAATGACCTCCGTGGCCATTTGAATTAGATAGATATAAACTCAATAATGTGCTGTAGGATTCGTGTCATATTTTAATCGGAAAACCTCCTTGTGAATCTTTAGATGTTTTTTGTCAGGCTGGGGGAGTCGACACAGTGTGGCATCTTAGTGGTAGGAGCTGTTCTGTGTGCAGTAAGAGGGCTCCTGGGGAAAGGGCTCCAGGAAGGCTATTTGACTTGCTAAATTACAGAAGCTTGTAGTCTGTTGAGTTAAAAACAACAACAACAACAAAAAAAGAACAAAACACAACTTTCTCTCTTTTGTGCCCCTCCCCCATACTTGCAGATGTTCAGTTAATTAGAATGCTCATTAACTACCACATGAATGAATTTTAATTTTTAGGGGACCCCCCCATTTTTGTTTATTTAAGAAAAAAAGCTAATAGGATCCTAAGTATTTAAAAAATGCATTGAAAGAAAAGGAATGCATGCTATTTTTGAGTAACGGAGAAAGGCTTTTTATTCACTGACGAGTATTCACTCTCTTACTGGGATCAGAACCGATGATCTTGTTTTTCTCAGAGGCAAAACCGTGTTGGCAGCAATGGGTTGGCTTTAGGACTTCCAGGTTTTGGCTATCAGGTTTTATTCTTTAATAATGTTTCTTATATTTCTAAATTATAGCTTCATGTTAGTTAATTCTGAAATCAGTTTATTTTCATCTGTTTTTAATCTCTCGTATCATGACTACTGTTTTTCAAATGTCCTGCACAAATTTGCATCACTTTTTTTTCTTACCACTTTTGTAGTTACTTTATTCTAAACTTGAAAATTGTGTCAATCAGTAACAGAAGCGTCACTGGAGGATTTAGTTTTATCTTATGTGTAGTCCTGGCTACTAAAGGGTGTAAGCCTTAAAGCTTTGTGTTCTTTTTCCTTACATTCACTCCTTACACAAATGTTTCCATTCATTTCCGTAAAGCAGGAGGAGATAGGTCATTGTGCTTGCTTCCCTCCCCGCCCCCACCCCCGTTTTCCATATTCTGAAGTGGTGTAGGTTAGGGTATTTTAATCAAGTGAGCAAGACGGGAAATGTAAAGTATGAAGAGAAGCTGTATAAATCACAGTATAAAATTATGACGTTTGGGAACTGTAAAATGTACTGTATTTATATGTAATTCTCATTCTAAAAATTGCCACAAAGGCTGAATTGGAAGCTTCATGTCTGCATGAAATTTCCTATATTTTTAATGTGTATGATGGACTTAATTTTTCTTGAATATTAAAGTCTGCCAATTGCTACGAAACAGTATTTGCTTTGTTGTTTCCATCTAAGTTAATAGTAACTGTAGATGTAGGAATTTTAATTAATTGAATGCATGCTTTTGACTCCTGAGATGAGCCTATTCTTGTATGCTTCTAGAAAGTCAATAATAAGAGTACTTGGTCTTTGAGTATGTCAGGTTTTATACTGATTAATCTTCATCTTTGGTTTTGTTAAATAATAGAAAAATAACCATAAAGGAAACCAGTACAAGAGACTTCCGGGACCAGCCATTAGTTGGTAAGCACTGGACACGGCACTTAGGTACTCCGGGTTTGTTTTCCTGAACTTTCGTTTGTGATCTCAGGCAAGGCACTCTAAGTGTGTTTCCTCATCTGTAAGAGAAGATTGATACCACGTATTTCAAAGGGTTTTTATGAAGTCATGCACTACTATGTGCAATATTATACGTGAATATGTGAAAGCACCTGGTAGACAATGCAGTTTCAGCCTGCGTTGACTGCTGTATAGTGACAGAAAAAGATGAAGATTAGTAACAGGACATTAGTTTTAATAATGGTATGGTGGAATAAAGTTTCAGTGGAGTCCCGGGGGTGGGGAGAGGCCAAGAGGACAGGTATGGATAGATTCTTGAATATTAAAGTCTGGTGGGAATTGTAAGGAAATAACGGAGGGTAATCCCGTAGGTAACGGGAGAGAGGGCACAAGTAAAACTTAATGGAGGGTTATTCCCACTTTTAGAAACATGTCAGTACATGCCTCTTGTGTGTTTATGGCTCCTCAATAGATACACAGAAGTAGAGTGTTTCTGCCTTTTCAGTCAAGTTGCCTTTCAAAAAGATGAACAATTTACACGCCATCGACAGTGTTTCGGAATAACTTTGGTTTCATTCTCTGCTCAAAACGGATCTTGCTAGAAGCTTGTCATTTGTCAGTATGCTAGGAAAAAGTATTTAATTTTAATATTCATTTCTTTAACTACTAGGGAAGTTGAGCAGTTGTGTAAATGTAATGCCCAAAGAGAGGGGTGTTTAATCTGCCAGTCCATCGGCTTCCACCTGGCGTACCAGACAGGTCACTGGCAACAGTCCGAGAGTTGGTAAAAATGTGTCGAGCTTCATCTAGAGGAGGACTGGCCAGTCTTGAGGACCGCTTCACGTTCTGTCCACTGGCAGGAGTGGCCATATCTGCTTTTGGTTTTACATCGAGGCTGAACAGCTGCAGCCTGTGGAGCCCCCAAGTGTCAGCTCAGCCAGCCAGGGGTCTAGGCCTGGGAGTCTAGGGAATGTCCGTGAGTCACGAGCCCCACTGAACCAGCGGCTCTGCTGTAGGGGGCAGAGCGGGGCATAAAGTTTACTCCCAAAGAAGTAGCTGCCATTTTATCATAGCACCGAAAAGCTGCTGGGGCCCGGCCAGCTGCACTCTTGGATATGCTATTTGACCTGTAAGTCTTGTTGGGTATTTTTCACTTTGTTAGTCATCAAGACCAAACTGACCCACCTCCAAATGAGAATATCAAACCAGAGTCCCAGGGCCACCATAAGTCATGCATTCAGTCCCAAAAGCTTAGTAGCAGATTAATGTCTTCCTTCTTTTGTACAAGGGCATGTCTGGTGATGGTCAGGTAGTTTATCCTGTTGTAGTACCTGGCGATGGCCTGTGAGAATATGGGCAGCCATTGGATCTTTGAAGCTGTGGTTTCTGTCTTGGGAGTTCAGTATTATTCTGCTGAACCACCCAGGAGGGGACAGTCCATGCAGTAGTCCTTGAACATGACCCTTACTGGAAAGAAAAATGCAGGCATGTAACCCATCAGATCCATAATATGTGTACTGAATTGGTCCAGAGGGCCGAAGTGAGAGGATATTTTTGAGATCTTGGACTCCTGATAAAAAAAAAAAAAACTGTGATTTTTTTTTTTCCCAGGCCTGAACATAGGTAATTAGCTGGCAGGCTCATGGAAGAAAGCTGCCCTCCACATACCAGACCTGGTGCAAATTTAATGCACTGTGGTCTCTAGTGGGACGTGCAGTCAAGGACTCGGGCTTTTACACACGGCCGCAGTCCTAGCCCAGTGCCTCTCTCCAGAGCCTCTTTCTCAAGAGCTCTGGCAGAAGCCTTCCTCAGGTGCCCCTGCCGAGACCTGCTTATAGGAGGGAAGGGGGTGAGCCTGAAGTCACAGCTCTTCACCCTCAGTACTTTTTCCACTCTTGGGTCTGTTTCACTTCACTCCATCACCCCCACTCCACATGTACAAGCCTGCAAGAGCCTTTTTAGCGGAACCTACACTTCACTGGGTTTAGTCTACTGCTTACACTATTGAAGTGATCAGAGGCTTGACCATTACTTTGATTCTGGCTTCTATTAACCTATTTCAACACTTGGCGACTCAGCTCTCCCTGGCTGAGATGAGCCCCTAACAACTTCAGCTTCCTTCCCCACTACAAGCCCTGTCCAAACCATCAGTTGAATTCAAGTGTCTTTTTTCCCCAATAGGATCACAGACCGAGAAGTTTAACCCATGTATCGGGCTATAGCACAGACGCCAAGAGACCAAGTCACCCCCAGCCAGGACGGGAGTTGGAGGAGGCTTGTCCGTGGGGGCAGCAGCAGGGAAGGGCGAGGGGTTTTCTCCATTAACCTCTGGCTCGAGATAATGCTTGAGCACCGCTGCTGCTTCCTCCCCCAGTGCTCCCTGCACCCAGTGGGTGCCCAGGCTTTGGGACCCTTTCTTTCCTGCTCACGCACATGCCACTGTGCTGCAGTCTTCCAGCTTTGGCTACCCAGAGTCCCATCTTTATTCCCTGCCGGACTGGCTGAGACTTTGCACTAACAGGCAAGGCTTCACCCTCCCCTCAAGGGGTCACCTGCATCCGTTCAGCCAAATGGACTTCTGTTTTCAGGTCACCCAAAGCTGTGTTGGATAGCAAAGTCCTCATCACGGACCACATTAATCTCAGTTTTGAGGACTCCTTTCCGTAGCGTTCTTAGCCCTGTTGCCTTCCTGCTGGGGCCACAGGGCTTGTTGCGCTGCTGTGATAGCATCCCTATCTCATCCTGCCCAGAAGAGGAAGAACATTTGGGTGCCAGACTTCTCTCAATCCCACCTCTAGCTGCTCATCATCATTAACAGGAGGTAGGGAGCTCATTACTTTGTTTCCACGTTAACCATTTAGACAAGAGCATTTGTTGCTGTCTCCTACGAAGTCTCTTGTTCCTGAACTGGCCTGGGGGACCTCGGCCTTCCTGATCTGGAACGCCATGTCTGTCAGCATCCCAGACCTGTCCACAAAACTGCCGAGTCTGGGATCGGGTTTTACCTTGTCGACAAATGAGTAAGTCAGCTGTTCCAGTTTCGTGGCCGCTTTATTATTACTTTAATAATAATTATTAATATGGTGAATTTAAACCGAAGACATGAGAAGTTACACAAAAGTAGAGCTCCTGGGTCCCTTCCCCCAGCTTCCCTCCCACAGTGACATTGCACGTCGTCGTCAGACCTTGGTCAGAACTGTAATGGACATCGGCATGATTCTCTTCCATGACTGTAGACCTTGTCTGAAGCTTGCTGGTTTTTGCACGCACTTTTAAAACTGCCTTCTACTTTTAAACTTTACGATTTATATCTCAAGTGAGTGTCTTATTGACAGTATATAAAAGGTCTTGTCCTTTTATTCAATCTGATTTTTGGGGGAGGTATCTTTTAATTGGGTGTTTAAAGCATTTTCATTTTAAAGTAATTATTAATATGGGTGAATTTAAACCTACCACCATTTTGCTATTTTTCTACTTGTTCCATTTCTTCCTTTCCCCCTTCTTTACTCACCTATTTCTGGACTATTTTCTTGATTTCATCTCCACTATTGGCTTATTAGTTATAGCTCTTTACCAAAGGAAAAAAAAAAGAAGTTTGAGTGGTTTCTCCTAGGGTTTCCAATATACATCGTTAGCTTGTCACAGTCTACCTTCAAAGTATTACACCACTAGATGTATAGTTGTAAGGATTTCAACTCTTCCAATATGCTTACAATTCTTCTCTTCCATTATTCATGCTATTGTCATGCATTTTAATGTGCATAGTAAACCCTAGGATACACTACTATTTTTGCTATTAACAATTCTTTTAAAGCAATAAAAATAACAAACATTTTATATTTATCTTCACTTTTATAGCTCCTGATGCGTGGTGCTTTTAAAATCTCTCCACAGACTCTTTGATACTCTCCTTTGGTACAGCCTCATTCCTCTCCCTCTTGAAGTGTGGGCTGTAGCCCACTTCTAATGAACAGAATGAAGTAGAAATGTGAGATTTATGTCACCCCCCCACCCCCGCCCAGCAGCAGCTGTGCTGTGCTGTGTGTGTGTGTAGTATAAGTCCCCTGCTCCAAGTCTTTATTTTGAGGACTCGATGGAAGGCCACAGAAAAAACCCTCGTGTCTGAGACTCTCAGCTATTCCAAACTGAGATGGTAACCCACTTCTGCCAAGAATGTAAAAAATTTTGCAGGTCAGAAAAGACATTGTAGCTTCCATTTTTCTCTCAGATCGCTTGCATTAGGGGAAACAAGAAGATATGTCATGAGGACATTCGAATCACCCTGTGGAGAATCCCACAAGGTGAAGAGCTGAGGCCTTCTGGAAATAGTCACATATACTGGCAGTGGGTCCTCTAACTCCATCAGGCCTCCTGATGACTACAGCCCCAGCCAACATCTTGACTGCAGTCCCATGAGCAACTCTGGTTGGCAACCCTAAACTACCCAGCTAAGCTCATATTGGAATTCCTGACCCACAGACTGAGAAACTGCTTGTTGGGTTAAGCCAAGGAGTTTTGGGGTGATTTGTGACAAAATGCTTTCATTTCTTTGTGTGCATCTCAAGTTTCCGTCTGGAACCTGAAGAACTTCCTTTAACATTTCTAATATTAGGTCAGCTGGCACTGAATTCTTAAGATTTTTTTCTGAAAAATCCCTTATTTTTAGTTTTATATTTTAAGAGATTTGCTGAATACAGAATTCTGGGTTGACTTCTATTCTTTAAAGATGTCACACCTTGGGGCGCTGGGGTGGCTCAGTCAGTTGAGCATCTGACTTTGGCTCTGGTCATGATCTTGCAGTTCCAACAGTTTGAGCCCGCATCAGGCTGTGTGCTGACAGCATGGAGTCTACTTAGGATTCTCTCTCTCCCTCTCTCTCTCTGCTCCTGCCCTGCTCATGCTCTGTCTCTCTGTCACAAATAAATATCAAAAAAAATTTTTTTTTGAGATACCATTGTTTCGATGAGTACTTTAAAATTCATATTTTTCTCTCTCTGAATGTGTTTCTTTTTTCTCTGGCTGCTTTCGATATTCCCTCTTCAGTTTTCAGTAGTTTGACTATGATGTGTCTAATAAGAGTGTGTGGCTTTCCTGGTTTGTTTTTGGAATTTATCCTGTTTGTCATATCTGTGGTTGAGGTTACTATTTCTGGAAAATTCTTACCTCTTCAAATATTTCTTCTGCCCTGTTCTCCTTCTGGGACGGCTTCTGCATGTACATTAGACTGCGTGGTATTGTCCCACAATCCATGGAACCTCTGTTGTGATGGTGGTGTTTTGTTTTTATTTAGCTTTTTTGACTCTTTTTATTGTCCTCTTCATGTTTCAGACACAATATTTCTTTTACTCATCTTCAGGTTCCTTGAAACTTCCTTCATCTGTGTCCATTCTAATAATGAGCCTGTTAAGAATTTTCATGTAATGCTTTCTATTTTAAGCATTTCTGTTAATCTTTAATTTCCATCTCTCTGCTGAAATTCCCGTGGTTGTTTGCCTTTTCCACTATGTCCTTTAATATATATAAGAATTTGACTAGTAAAGGGGGATAATAATAACCCCAATATCCTGGCCACCTCTGAGTCTAGTTCTGTTAATTGCTTCATCTCTTGACAAGGTTTTTGTTTGCTTATTTTCTCCTTTTGCTTTCTGAGTCTCATAGTATTGAATTCCATCTGCTGTGTACAAAACAAATGGAGATAACAGTATTTCTGCCTGGGTATGAATATATGCCTGGTAGGCTGGTATGGGAGGCTGAGTCAGCGTTGCCAGGAAGTTGGGTTTGCATTTCATCTGCATGCATCACAGGCTTCAAACTCTGCTGGCGGTAACCTGTTGTTACCTGGTGTTTAGAGTGGAGGACAGGATGCCAGAGGGTTTTTCCCAGTGTTCGTGTCCCCTCTCCAGCCTTCAGCTGTGTCTGCATGCCTGTGCCACAGAGGAATGTTCACCCCATGCTCCAAGCTCTTCCCCAGCGGCAGACTGCTGGTCCTTGTGAGTCTGTGCTAAGTTCATGGTATGAACATGAGAATTTTTGTCTTAGCGTTGCCTCAGTCTTAGGCAGGCTCTGTCATCCAGGCCTCCTAGGTGGGTTTTTCTCAGCATTCCCATCCTCCTCGCCATATATTTGTGGTTGGTCTTAAGCAGGAATTTCCTGATTTTTCCTTCTTTTTTCCTCCAAGGATTTGCTCTTGTCCTGGAGATGAGAGACTTTTTCCTATCCCTCCCGAGGCAGAGGGGGGTTTGCTTCTACCCTTCCCCACAAAGAAACAACGTCTGTCCCTTCCAGCCTCCTGCCCTGCCCCAAGTCTTTGTCTTGAGCATCCGATGGAAGGCCATGAAAAACAAAATTTTATGTGTACAAACAGCTTTTGTGTAAGAGACTCCCAGCTATTCCAAACTGAGAGGCTAATCCACAATTGCCAAGAATGAAAATTTTTTGCAGATTTCTAAGCAGTTTATAAAGCAGCCGCTTTTGACACAAAACTCCTACATCAAAGTCAAAAGAGAGTTTATAACTCACAGCAATAGCACTAGCCAGAGTATTAACTTTGCACAGTACCCTGAGGCCCAAATCTTACAGAGTGACACAGGAGAGTTCTAGGTGACACCCGCACAAGCACTGGTTGCATTAGAGGAGAACTTTGAGCTTAGGAAACCTTCTTTTATGGTGGGCTAGCATTAAGTGTGACTGACTTTTTCCCCTGGGAGAAGATACTATGCTACATGGTAAACAAACCTGCCCTTTGTTCCCGAAGGAGGCGCTGTCTCTTCCAGGCCTGTTCCCTGTACACATATCCAAGAAAAGATAATCTGGAATATAGCTAGCCAGTACCTCTGCTTGCAAAAGAGGCTAAAATGAAAAACAAACCAACAATCCAACAAACCAAAAAAAAAAAAAAAAAAAAAAAAAAACACAAAGAAAACCATGGAAAATTGGCTCCCAACAGAAGATTACGGAAGACACAAGCTTTGAAGTGTTGGCGTAAGGAAATTGTAACCCACACAAGCGACCAGTGACACTGAGATAATCTGAGGTGGCCCAAAGATGTGTCCCAGATGCTCTCTACCCATGTTTCCTAATATCCCACCCCACGGACTGTTAACAGTCTTGTCCCAGGAACATTTTGTGTAATACCAAACAAATGCACATAAACGTGTGTGCACATACATGTACATGATACACATTCTCTACTTTTTCATGGTTTTGGCCTATATATACATATACACATATATTTTTGACTTAATACATTTTGCCAATTGTTCTATACCCATACATATAAATTTACTTCATTTAGTAAAATCTGCAGGTCTCTCTGTGTAGCACACACACACACATGCACGCACAGTGCTAACGAGTAATATCTAGGTTGTTTTCAACCTTTTACTACTCAGCACTGTGTTACAATGAGCAGTCCGGTACACACTGGCTTTCTGCCCATTCTCAACGGACACATGTATACGTCGGGCGTAAATTCCTGGAGGTGCCAGTGCATTTTTAAATTTTCACAGATGTTTTCAGATAGCCGTCTGTCAACCTTGCTTACAAGGTTACACCTTAAAACAAGGGATGTATCTGTTTTTCAATATCTTCACCAACACAACCTATTATTAAACGTTTAAATGGATAATCTGATGTTGAAAACGGCATTAAAATCTTTTGAAACAGGCCATGGTTTTTGTGGGGTTTTGGGTTTTGTTTTATTTATTTATTTTGCTCTTTTGGTTTCATTTTCCTGTTGTTTTTGTTCTTCACTATCACAGGCTGCCTGGTAAGGAAGAAATAAAGTGGAGAAAGATAGACCTGGTCAGTATCCGGCCTCACTATTTTCTGTGTGGTCTTCACTTTTTCATTCACCCCACATTTACTGAGAGCCTGCACGATGTCTGGAATGGCTTGATGTTGGGGATTCGGAGGTCAGAAGACAGCTTCTCCCACCAGAGCGTATGTAACAGAGGAAAGATGCCAAGCAAGTAATTACAAAACAAAAACCAAAAGACAAAGAACAACTAATGACATAATTGTAAGACCTGGGGTAACCATTATAAAGGATAGGTACACAGTGTTCTGAGCAGTAGGAATGTGCTGACTTGGCGAAGACTTCCCTAAAGAGATGATATTTGAGCTGAGACCTGAAGGGAGACCAGAACTTATCAAAGACATGTACAGATAGAATCAAGGATCTGCATTTCATTTTTCAAGTGTTCCTGCTATAATCACCATTTTCTTATGCCCTAATTAATACAAAGAGAAAAACTGGTATTTTCTAGTCTCTAAGAAAATTTATACAATTTTCTTTATATTGGCTGAGTTCTTCTAGAATAAAATCAGGTTATGTCATAGTGGTTTGAACATGACAAGGTTGATGAATTTCTTTCTACATATTATAAGCATGTTAATTATGTAGTAATATAGGTTAATATGTAATATACTAATAAATAGTGAATAAATACAGTCTCCTACAACAAATGAGGAAACAGGCATACCTCAAAGTTACAATATTACCTTAAAGTCAAAGTGAAATCTTAGTCGTCTAGGAAGGCATTTTCTGCTTCCAGTCAAGATGGAATAATGGATCACGTTTACCCTCCCACCTAAAACAACCAAAAACCTGGACACAATATATGAACCAACTGCCAACAAAGGCCAGTGATTTCTGCGAGACGGGAAGCAAGCCTGGCAGCGTGCCTGAACTGAGGACATGCAGTTGACAGTCCAGGGAAACCAAGACAGCTAGAGGTGGCAGGGCTGAGTACCTGACAGGAGAAAACTACACACACAGAACACTCTGGAGATCTGAGTACAGTCCGCCAGAGTACCGACTTACAGAGTCCCGACCAGTACGTGTGTCTGAGATATCTACCCAAGGCCAGAGAAAGAAGCACTGACAAAGTAAAACTCGTAATACCTGGTATCCAATCAAGAATTACCATGTACACAGGGCGCCTGGGTGGCTCAGTCAGCTAAGCCTCTGACTTCGGCTCACATCATGATCTCATGGTTCATGAGTTCAAGCCTTGCGTCCGGCTTATGTGCTGAGAGTTCAGAGCCTGGAGCCTGCTTCAGATTCTGTGCCTCCCTCTCTCTCCCTGTCCCTCCCCTGCTCATGCTGTCTCTCATACATGAATAAACGTTAAAAAATTAAACAAAAAATTACCATGTATGCAAAGAACAAAACAACACCCATAGAGAAGAGTAAAGGTCAATCAATGGAGACCAACCCAGACCCGACACAGATGTTAGAATTAACAGAGAAGGACATTAAAACAGCATAACTGTTCCGTGTGTTCAAAAAGTTTTTGAGATGTGTCTAACACTTAACACTGAACTTCTGGAGACGCTAAATGCATTGGGATAAAAAATATAGTAACAGCAGAAAAAGCATGAGAGAAGAAAAGGTTCATGAACTTGAAATCATAGCAATGGAATCTATCTGGAATGAAACACAAAGGTGGAAAAGGCTACACTGGCCCTTTTTTTTTCTTTTTCTTTCTTTTTGCTGTCCCAAGCTCAGGCCAGGCATGCTCTTGCTCTAGCACGTTTGCACCTGTTACTATCTCTGCCTACAATCACCCGGCATACGTACTCAGCTCACCCAATTTTCCTCAGGTCCCCACTCAAAAGTCTCATCTGAGAAACCCTCCTTGACCACCTGATATAACCTCCCCCATCCTTCTTATTCTTTGTTTTTCCTCAGCGCTTAACACTGTCTCCCTCAATATAAGCATGGGGGGGGGTAGTCACAAGACAGGGATGTTTTGTTTACTGTTGTAATTCTAGAATTTTCCCTGGTCCGTAGCAGATGCTAGTTTTCAAAGAATAAATTAATGAGTCAGCCTAAGTTCGTGAAAGGGGTACAGTTACACTCCCTGGTTGGATGAATGATGGGGTACAGGGGACATGAGGATGGACTGGGAGATGCCTGTGAAACATCCAAGTGGAAACGAAGAAGAGTCATTTGTTCAACAAATATGTACCAAGCACCTGATACATGCCAGGCACTGTTTCTGGTGCTTGAGTATACCATAAGTGAAAAAAATTCAAAGAACCCTACCCTCAAGGAGCTTACTTAAATACTATGGGGCTGAGGGAGGTAAAGTCAAGGGGAAGTTTCTTAAAGAGATTTCAATATGTTAAAGACTCACAGAATACTACCGTCAAGCTAAGATTGTTTTCTCCTCCAGCAAAGCATTAACATTAGGACATAAGAGTTCCTGCAGAAACTCTACCTGCCTCAAGTATTTGTCAATGGGCAGCAGGTTATAAGGAAATTCAATTTTATTTGCCATTTCCTTCTCGCCTTTGTCTCCCACATCACCACAGAGCGGAGGGTGATACTGGGGATCCAAGAAACTGGGTCGATAGATTTCTGGAGATCAGGATATTGGTAAGATTGCCTTTTTCTTGAAATTTACTAAGATACGTGTAAACGGAGGGAGGCTCTATCAGCTTTGTTGAACCATTTGTTTTCTGTCTTTTCCTTTGTCCTCTCGCTGCCAGGAGTGCCTGAGGAGAGTCACACATATCCCACCTGGGTGGGTGGGTCATGCTAGCTTGTACTTGGCCCTCAGCTCGCCTTATGGTCCCTCCTCACTTACCAGTTAGAGGGATTATCCTCCTTGCACTTTTGCTAGAATATCATGTAGCTTCTCCCCTCAGAGCACTTATGCATAATTTTCTTCCTCTCATTTTTATTTACTTGGTTAATCTCTTTCTCAACCATTAAAATACAAGCTATAATAAATACACTGCTTCATTCCCCTCACTTTGCTTGATAACAAATTCTGCTGCGAGGAAGGTCTTGGAATCTCACTTCTGATCACTGCACGAGTTAAGAAGGGAACTCTGTGCGCTTCCCACATGATTTAAGAGCCAAATAATTTTAGGCTTGGCTGTAAAAGGAAAGAGCTGTGCTCCAGGCTTGGGCTCTAGGATGAGCTATTTTAGATGAGCTGCACATTTCCTCTACAACTTCATCAATGAATTTTTAATCAAAAGATGTTCGAAGAATGTGGTGCCTTACTTCACTTTCCAGGACAACCAATGAAAAATATACACTCCGTTGGGTTTGTTCTGTTCCGCTATGTTTATGGGTATTGGCTTTATCCACTCCCTCAGCCTGACTCCTGTCAAGTGGCCTCGAATAATCACTTAACGTGACGCCAGTCTCCTAACAAGTTTGCTCAAAAGTCTGTACCTCTTGGAGGTGATTTTAACCTCCCGGAGGAGTCCCCGAAGCCACAGACTCCAGGAAGAGAATACTAACAAATACGTTTTAAAGGTCTTAAACCCACCCGCTTTACCAAGTTCGGGATTTGCGGAACCACGCCCCACCTAAGAGGAAACAAGGTCACGGTCACGCCCTCCGCTGACAACGCCTCTGGGCCTTTAATAAAGCTGCGGCCGCCTTCCCGCCTCCCCCCCAGGGCGCGCACTTCCGGCCGCGGGGGCGTTCGGGAGCGCGCCCCGCGAGCCTCCACCAACCAGCGGCTCCGCCTGCCCGGCGCGAGTACGCGCGCGCACATTTGTGCGCAGGTTCGAATCTCCGCCGCTTCGCGGTTGCTCGCCAACGTCCGGCAGCACCTCGGCCGCCGCGAGGGCAGCGCGCGGGCTGCGCCGGCCCGGCCGCCCCGCCCCGCCCCCCACCCCCGCCCACCCCACCTGCCTGCCGCCGGCTCTCCGCGAGCAGGTCCTCGCCCTCGCTCGCGCGCTCCGCCCTCACCCTCCGCCCCCGGAGCTCTCCGCGCTCGGCCTCCCGCGCCGGGCGGTTTCCGCCCGAGGCTCCGGGGCCCATGGCCAAGCGGCGTGCGGCCGAGCCGCTGACGTTCCACGTGCCTTGGAAGCGGCTCCTGCTCTGCGACTTTCCCGAAGAGCCGCCGCCACCGCCGCCGCCGCTCTGGATCCCGCCGCCCGGGGCCTCGCATCCCGGGCAGCCCGTCGGCGTCCCGGAGCTGCCCCGAAAGCGCAAAATCGACGCGGGGGCTATGACTGAGCTTTCAGCTTCGCCCAGCAAGCGCCGCGACGGCGGGGACACCAGCGTTTCGGGTGGCGCGGAGCGTGAGGGCCGAGGCCTGGAGACGGGCGAGCCGCCGCTGCTGCAGCCTCCCGTGCGGCCCCGCGGGCCGGGGGAGGAGCCCCGGAGCGCCCGGCCCCCGAGGGGCGGTGGCGACGACGGGGCGGGGCGCACGGAGCCCCCACGGGAAGACTGGGGGGCCGCACCGCGCCAGGTAGGGGCTGGGGACCTGCCGAGCGCTCCAGAGGGAGGGTGGGTTGAGGAGAAAGGGGGGGTCACCCTTTACGCAGCCATTGCGCGCCCCTGGAAGAACAGATTGTCCCCCCTCTTATGTTCATCAAGAAACCCCAAAAGGCGGAAAGCTGCTGTCCCTACTTCAGGAAGGACCCGGACTCCCAGGCTACCCACCGAGGGCCCCAGAGCCCTTGGCCGCTTGGCAGCGTTTTGGGAGAGTCGTGTGGGCTGACAGCTATTGGCTAAACTAAGGGTGACCGTCGGGTGACGCAGACGTGGGCTTGCACCTTTAGTGCCTGTGCTGTGGAAGAGGGAAGCAGGAGCGTGGGTCACGAACCGCTAGAGTCTCTGGTGAAGACCTTGACCATGAACCGCATTAGGTCAGCTCAACGGCAAATGTTGAAAGCGTAGCGCGCATTCCTTGGCTTAACGATGATTTCTTCTAGAAGTCGTGGTAGAGTTCTTTCTAAGGAGGGTGACCAGTGTGGTAGCCATCAGTTGGATGGCCTGTAGGCATGGTACCGCACTTCTGGTAGAGAGGAAGGGCCTCCCTGGCTTGGGAACCGGCATTTAAAAACTCGGTGTTAAATCAGATTCTTTAAAAAACGATCGTTGTTGAAAGTTAATTCGTTGTTGAAAGTTAATTCGGGCCCTCAAGTAAAACGTATATGAGGATCATATATGAGTTCCTCTCCTTTGGGAAACGAGCCCGCCCCGTCTCTGCACCTAATATTTCATTTGTCTAGGAGTTGAGCATGGCGGCCACCCATTGTGTGAGACAGCCGAACACTCGCAATGGGACCAACCCAAATTGAGATGGGCTTTAAGTGTAAAATACCTCTAGATTTCGCAGCTCTCAAACATTTTTGTACTGATTACACATTGAGAGAACTTGAAGATACTGCATTGAATAAAATGTATTAACATTTGCCTGTTTTACTTTTTTTTTTTTTTTTTAGTACGGCCACTAGAAAAATTTAAATTGTGTCTGTGGCCTGCATTCGATATTTGTGAGACACATTTGGTCCGTGCTTAGGAATTCGGGCTGCGCTTTGGCAGTTCTGGCTTGACTTACCAGGAGCTTCGGGAATAGGACTAAACGTAGGGCCTAGAATTCACCAAACTGCCTTCAGGCACTATGTTATAGCCTCCGTCTCACCTTTTTCCGTCGTCGTCAGTAGCTCCTGCGGGATTAACCAGATGCCTTGCTGAAGGAAAACAAAAGTGAATTGAGGTTCCTTGGGCATGACTTCTTGGTGGAAAAAAAACAATAAAATAATGAGAATTTCATAGTTGGGAAAGAGCTTTTTCTCTGTTGTGAGAAATCCTCCTTCAGATAATAGTGAGCATTTCTGGATGAAATTCTAAGTTGTAAATATTCCCATCCCCAGTTTTCTTAGAATCTAGAAAACATGAGGTTTGGGGTTTTTGTGTTTTGTTTTGTTTTGTTTTGTTTTTAGACTTATCTTTAGATTGCTTTTGGATATTCAAAATCTGCTTACTTAACACTGAGTGATAACACTTAGGTTTCGAAAACAGAATAATTAGAACTTCCAGTTATATTATTGTGTGTGTTTCCAATGGCAAAATCTAAGAAAACAAACAAACCCAGAATAATAGTCCAGATGTATTTGATACGAGGAGAAGTACTGAATAGTTTGAAAACTCTTCCTCTTCAGACCATTTTGGTACCCTACCCATGTATAGGCTTGTCCTCCCTACCAGAATATACTCACTGCAGTATGCCACAGATTGATAAGAAGGAAACAGGGAAATTATAGATAGAGGAGAATTTTTTGGTAGACTGACACACCTTAGAATCTCTTAGACACACCCGAATCTTCCACAGCCGTGACTCCATCCGACAGCTCTTGGCTTCCTAGTCACTACAGGCCCATGGCGAGGGCTGCGCTTAGCCATGAGGCTACCTTCTTCACCAAGACCGTCCCTGTTCCCTTTTCTTTTGCCAAAAGCCCAGGAACCATCATGTTTCTTCCTTAGTTCTGTTCCATGAGCTTTTTGTCTCCTGCAAGTTTAAGAGAGGGACGTGTTTTCTCCAGCTTCTCTCTTTCCTTCCTGCATGTCCGTTTTAAGGGATTTATAGCTACTTACCAAGATACGTGGTATAACAAAAACATGGAGAAGTTAAATAGGCTTTTCAATTCATGCAGTAAGTGTGTCCCTGGTTCCTAGCCCTCAGAATAGAGCGGAAGTCCCTACCTTCACCCTTGGGATCTCATTTAGGAAAGGTTTTCTCAAACACGTCCTTTCTACATCGAGGATTTACTTTAGGCAGAATAGAGATACCTTTTTTCTGTCCTAGAACCTCAAAATTTTTTGAGTTGTCTCATGTTTTTTTGTTGGCTTGGCTTTTTTCCTGGGTGGTTTTTGTTTTGGTTTGGGTTTTGGGTGTTTTACCCCGAGAACTAAAATAAAACCAGGTATTACTTCATTAAATATTTACGTGTTTTCCCATGATAGCGTCTATTCCTAGGAAGAAAATAATGAATGATTCATAGGTTTCTTGGGGTAGATGCATAGCAGTGTTGAACTATTACAGTACTAACCCTTAATTTCAAAGAGTCTTGAATTTCACCAATGAGGAAAAGTCTTAGATCAAAGTCAGAGTTAGTGGGTGGTGGAATTATCTTGCAAACCCAGGTCTGTCTGGTGGCAGAGTTTCTGCTCTCAGCTACTAGGTTACACTGATGTCCTTAACGGATCTTTTTTGGGCCCATATTTATAAGTAGGTAATTTGAACAGAAGATTTTTTTTTTCCAAAAGGCAGAGATACAGGCCCTTGTTTTTAACCCTATTTGCTTACCAAAATGATTTTGTGGGTGGGGGGGGGGGCATCCTTTGAATTATGGCATTTAAAAAAAATTTTTTTTTTAGTCCCAGTGTAAAGAAATTCCAAAGACACTATTAATTCTCTAAGCTTTAGTGTCTAAGATTTCCTTTAGGGCCTGTGTGGTCCAGTAAAGTAACTAGCCACATGAGGTTATGGAGCCTTGAAATGTGGCTAGTCTGAAAAGTGCTGGAAGTGTAAAATACTCACCAGGTTGTGAAAACTTAGTGTGACAAAATAATGTGAAATATCTCATTCAATTTTAAAAATAGTGACTACACATTGAAATAACAGTATTTTGGATATACAAGGTCACATAAAATATTGTTAAGAGTAATGTCATCTGTTTCTTTTTTCTTTTTTAAAATTATACATGTAGCTCTCATATTTCTGTTGGGTAGTGCTGTAACAAAAAGCATGAGCCTAAAGTAAAAACACAGCCTGGTAGAATAGATACATAAATAATCATCTGGGCAGGGTGTTAACCTTCAGAATGGTCACCGTGGAAGCCTATCTATAATTCCAATGCTGCTTCCTTGCACAAATTATTTTGGGAGACTTTTGAAATTCCATGCCAATCTTGAACTTCATTGGAATGTCAAGTTCATAGTTCTTGAAACAATTTTATAGCCATTCAATCTGTTGAATTTTAAAGGAGCCAGCACTCAACTTGGATTTATCAGTGTTGATTTATTGATTTAAAAAGTCATGCTTTGGGGCATCTGAGTGGCTCAGTCAGTTGAACATCTGACTCTTGATTTAGGCTCAGGTCACGATCCCAGGGTCTTGAGATCAAGCCCATCTTAAGGCTTCACGCTGAGCGTGGATCCTGCTTAAGATTCTCTCTCCCTTTGCCTTTGCCCCTCTCCCCCACTCGCTCTCTTTATAAAATAAAATAAAATAAAATAAAAAAATTAAAAAGTTCTGCCTTGTATCAAATCTTGTATCTTTAATAAAATAATCAGTTTAAGATTTTCTTGTTATTTAGCATGTTTATAACCTAAAACTTCTTGTCCAGTTTTCAAAATATTTTAGCCTATGTAAAGTCAATCGCTTAAAATACCAAGCCTCAGGGGAAAGACCAAAAAATAAGTTTTAAGGTATGTTTGTATTTTTAAAACAAGTTGTGTTCTTCGCTGAAAGATAAAAATAAATTTAAGACCATTTTCCAACATTTTCTTTGGTTGAAAAATGGAAGAAAATTATCAAGAAGAGATGCTCTCGGAAGATCTTTTAAAGTTAAAGTATTAAAATATTTTCACAAATCCACGAGTGTGAAAATGCACAGATTTGACTGAGCCCATGAAGTACTTTGGTCAGGTAGAATTAAAAATGTATATTTGTCGAAGATGTGAAGTAAAAGACCACACAATCTTAATGTGAGTTTGCTTTTAAAACAAAATTTGTTTCCTGAAGAAAAAAGTAACTTTTTTATAAACCGATGATGTACCTTCGTCTCTTTCTTTTTTCCCTAAAGCTCAATGAAGAGTTTTGGCAGTATAACACCTTCCAGTACTGGAGGAATCCTCTACCCCCCATCGATCTGGCAGACATCCAAGGTGTCAGTGAAGACCGCCTGACGGAGGCAAGGCTTCAGGGCAAGAATGAAGTGGTTGAGATCGACATGGAGTCCTGACAGAAGGAGCTGAAGAATGGGTTTTTCCTCATTTGAGGAGACCTCTCTTAAGTGAATTTACATTTCCTAAGGAGAAAAGTTATTTTCCATACTTGATGTAATGCCATTCCCAAACCTGAAAAAATAAGGAAACGTTTTAAAGAGAAATGCTTGTAGTCACTACTGAAACTCCCAAAAGGGATTTGTCAAGGGCATAGTGCAGTTAGAGGGGAAGTATTTTATATATGTAATCTTAAGAAAAATTTATGTTTAGATTCTAAATTTGAAAATATCGATCTAGAAAAGAATTCTGACAGTTTTAGAAACAGGTGGGAAACACTCAAATGTCCCTCTTGTCTGTACCAAAAATTTAATTCGTGGTACATGAAATGAATATTGTTTTATAACTGTTATTAATAAAATACTTTCTAGTACACCGTATTGACTCTTCTTAGTTGAACAAATAGCTGACCTAAACATCTATGCAAACTTAAAGTGCGGGGGACTCTTAGTGGTGGTATAGTGTGAAAAGAACTTTCTGAATGTAAAGTGTAACGTAGTGAGATTTTCAATTTGGGTAGCGTGTTTGCATAGCTTCCAGTATTTGATATTTGTTTAACTCTACTTTGGGGAATCAAAAATGGATAGAAAACAATGAGAAGTGAGGAGGCTTTTCCCTCCCCCTTTTCCCGGGATAAGAGGAAAGAAATTTTGTTGTATTTCTTAATTTCTTGGTTTTGAATTGCTTTGAGGGCATGGTTTTCATTGCTTTTTGCTTCAGACTTGTAGTTCTTAACACTGACAACACTTCAGAAATCTTTGCCTAAGTCTCACTCGAGAGGCTCCCATTTAATCGTCTGAGACGGGCCGTGGGTATAGCTATTTTTTAAGCACCAGTCCTCCTTTGACCTAATCCTAATGTGCCGACAGCTTTGAGAACCACTAGACTAATGGTAGTTTTTCCTGTTTAAAGGAGATAACTAATTCGAGATGAAACAGCGCCTCTTAATTAGCTTTGTTTTTATTTCACTTGGATTTGTTACAAGTAAGTTATTGTGTTGTTATTACTACTTCATTGTTAAAAAAAAAAATAAAGTAAGCAGTTTGTGTTTGAGTTGAGTATCAGTGAGTAAGTTAATTAACTTTTGTACTATATCCAGAATGTTGGCTTTGTAATCGAGTAACTCGTCCTTGTATATTTTTTGTTGTTAATGACAGTAAACCCCAAATTCAGCAAGGATGATAAATGCCAATGAGAGAGAGAGAGAACAACGTTTTGTGTATACTGTAGGATTTAAGTATGCGTTGACATTACTAAGAATATCCTAGAACAAAAGACATGTGTTGTGGTTAAGAGTTAAGTCTTTGGAGTCAGATCTGGTTCAAAGGCTTGTACTGCCACTTTTACCTATGTAACATTAAGCAAGTTAATTTTCATCGCCAAGCACTAGGTTCCTTAATTGTAAAATGAGAAACAATAAATAGTATCTACCTCAAAGAGGCTATGTGTATTGTCAAGCAATGGACTAATTACTTCACCTGCACCTTGTTTAATTCTCATAATAATCTTATTATAGGTACAAAACAGTAATTAGAAAAAATGTGCTTTTTGTAGTTATGCTTCATTCACTTGAAATCGCCACTAGAAGTTTCACGATAAGAATTGAAATTGAGATAGTAAGGATGACAAGCTAGTGGGGAAAGCAGTTAAATTACTGTGGAAAAAAAGGAAAATGGTAAACTGCCTTCCCCTTCTGCTTGACCTGAGAGTAGGGAAGGTGTCCACTTTTCACTACTTTTCTGTTGCCCAGAACAGTGTGTGTCACACAGCAGATAGTCCGTAGAAATTGCATGAGCGAGTCAATGAGTGATCTTCCCTATCGGTGGGAAGGCGAATGCCAGCCGTTTTCTAGGAACATACCGTACAAAGTTAGGCATTCTACCAAAGGAGTGCATACGAGAGATGTGTTGGAGAGATCAAATAGTAAAACACCGGAAACATACAAACTAAGAGCTGTCCAGCTAACGAACTACAGGAAGTGGCCATTCACTTTGATGAGAAGTCTCATAGGATACCTCAGGGCAGGTTTGTGAATGAGAGATTCAAAGTGTAGCTCAGACAGGGGTTCCTGGCTGACTCCGTTGGTGGAGCTATGTGACTCTTGCTCTCAGGGTTGTGGTTCGAGCCCTACCACAGGTGTAAAGCTTACTTAAAACATGAGCAGCTCCATTTTTTTTGAGCATTATGTATCAACACACAAAACTAACGTAAAGAGATTCAGGGAAAATATTTGCTATCAATATGTTGAAGGCTGGACATTTTTATACAGGTATATGTATACTGTAAACATTTCAACATGTTTAATATGTAAAATATGACTATATGTAAAGATGTATACATACATACCCATATATGTATATATATAGAACAGATTTGAAATAAGTACATCCTTTTAGAAAATATTGTTAACTCCAGATAATTTGGCAAAATTGCAGAGTAGATAAATTAAGATGGAAACTTAAAGGTAGGTTTTCGTTTTTTTAAGTTGTATACACTTCACCCAGATTCCCTAATGTAATATCTTACGTTACCACAGTACAATTATGAAAATGAGGAAATTAATATAATTCTGTAGTGCTATTATGAGGACATGGAACAAATGACTTAAGACAGTTCTTAAAAGATAGAAATAAAAAATGTACAAAATATATAGACTGTTCATATTTTACTGTCACCTCACCGTTTCCTGGCCCAGGATTCAGTCCCGAGACACCTGTGATATTTAGTGGTAATATCTCCTCAGTCTCCTTTAAAACAATTCCTCGGAATTTCTTTGCTTTTCATGACTGTACTTTTTGCTGAGTACTGAGCAGTTATTTCATGGAGTAGCCCTCAATTCTGGTTTGTCTGATATGTCTCATAATTAGGCATTTTTGGTTAAGAACTCCAGAGAAGTGATGTATCCTCAGTTCATCACACCAGAAGGCACTGCGTGGCATGTCACTTTGTCTTGTTTTTGCTGATTATAACTTTGATTCCTTGGTTAAGATGGTGCCTGCCATGTTTCTATGTTATAAAGTTAATATTTTCTCCTATATGATAGTTCTCTTCTGGGAAGATACTTTGAGACTATGTAAATATTCAATTTCTCATCATAGTCTGCCCATAAATTATAAGATCTGTTGATGTTTCTTACGTGAAAAATTTTTGGTCTGGCATATGTCAACTTTCTGGTGTATGGTAACTGTTTTCATCATCCCTTCTACATGTGTTCATTGGAATTCTATAAAGCAAGAGCTTTCCTTTCACTCCCATTTTTATTCAGTGATTTACATCAGTACAGACTTAGGAGCATATATTTTATTCTATGAGTTATAATCTGTTATTTTGTTGTAGAAATTATCCCAACAGATTTGACCGCTGGGGGGCCATTTGAGTTGGCTCTTGTGCCCTTCCCCATTTTTTTCTTTTTTTTTTTTTTTAAGGTTTATTTATTTTTGAGACAGAGAGAGAGCATGAGTGGGGGAGGGGCAGAGAGCGAGGGAGACAGAATCCGAAGCAGGCTCCAGGCTCAGAGCTGACAGCACAGAGCCCGACGCGGGGCTCGAACTCAAAGACCGCGAGATCACGACCTGAGCCGAAGTTGGACGCTTAACCGACTGAGCCACACAGGCGCCCCTTCCCCATTTTTTAACACGCTGTTTATTGTGTGAGTACTGGTTAACCTTGGCAATGCACTTCTGCATTTACAAGGTTAATGGGCGGAAATTATGCCCCCTCTGCACTGCTGTGTTTTTCACTGAGCAATCGGAGCCTTGGCATCCTCTTCAGAAAATGGGGACATGAATGCCCACCTAGAGGAGCACAGTGGGGATGAAATGACACAATGGCTGTGCGGAACCCATAATGGGCACTAAATATATATGTCTCTTCCTTATAGCACATGAAATGCACATTTTTGTCATCTTTCTGATAGATAACTAGATAGGTAAGACTATTAATGATCTCTGACAATACCCAAAATTGAGGCAAACACTAAGGTCACTTTTAAAGAATTTCAACAGTTATCTGGAGTCCACAGACCTAACCAATAGTGTTCTAGTAATTTATATTTATTGATTGCTATCTCTTGTGTCTTTTTGATACACCCGGTTGTAGAATTCTAAAGTGGGCCCAAAGATTCCCAGACCGCAGTAGATCATCCAGTCCTCTGATCAAACACTAATTTAGGTACTACTGAGGAATTTTGCAAATGTAAGTAAAGTCCCAAACCAGTTCATCATGAGATGAAATCCAGGTGAATGTGACTTCATCATGTGAGCCATTTAAAAATATGGGTGGAGGGGTCAGAGACCGAAGTCAAGTGCAAAACGTGGGAGGGATTCTACATAAGAGCAGTTCTCCTGGCTTCAAAGATGCATTGAGCCACCTGACAAGAACCTAAGAATAACCTCTAGGGGAGGAGAGTGAGTTCTGGCAGCCAGCCCCAGGGAAACAGCAACCTCAGTCCTACAACCTCAATGATCTGAATTGAACCAACAACTTGAATAAACATGGATTCTTTCCCAGAGTTTTCAGAGAGGAACGAAGCCTGGCTGGCACCTTGATTTCAGCTTTGTGGCACCCTCAAACACAGATCCTTCCCTGCCAAGTGGGACTTCTGACCTACAGAACTGTGAACTCATTGATAGGTTTTTTGTTTGTTTTTTAAACGTGAAATTTATGGTAACTTGTTATGAAGCAACAAAAAACTAACACAGACTATCATTTTTAGCATTTCTATAATAGTTTATTTTCAAATTGGTTTACATATAACACCCAGTGTTCATCCCAACACGTGCCCTCTTTAATGCCCGTCACCCCCTCTCCCCCCTCCCTCACCTCCCTCACCCTCAGTTTGTTCTTAGTCTTTGAGAGTCTCTTATGTTTTATCTCCCTCTCTCTCTGTGTCTTTTTTTCCTTTCCCCTCTTCCCCTCCCCCTGGTTTTTGCTTAGTCTCACAAAGTCCACCTATTCGTGGAAACATACAGTATCTAATCTTTGACAAAGCAGGAAAGAGTTTATCCAATGGAAAAAAGACAGCCTCTTCAACAAATGGTGCTGGGAGAACTTGGCAGCAACATGCAGAAGAATGAAACTAGACCACTTCCTTACACCACTCACAAAAATAAACTCTAAATGGATGAAGGATCTGAATGTGAGACAGGAAACCATCAAAATCCTAGAGGAGAAAGCAGGAAAAAGCCTCTTTGACCTGAGCCGCAGCAGTTTCCTATGCGACACATCTCCAAAGGGAATTTAAAGCAAAAATGAACTATTGGGACCTCATCAAGATAAAAAGCTTCTGCACGCATTTTTAGCATTTCTATACCTTCTCACACAGAAGATTGTGATGTTCCATCACAAACATTTCTCTTGTGATATCTTCACTCTAGTCTTGTTGGAATCATTTCTCCAAACAGCCCTGGTTCTGTTATTAGGGAATGGTACTTAGAAATGAAGATCTGGGTGCAAGATTGCTCACTGGTGCTGAGTATCACTGCTTCTAGATCTCAGCTGACAAAACTGCAAAATACATGTGTATACAACTATCTGTGTTTCTACATCTATCAGTA
Source organism: Paguma larvata (assembly GCA_030068075.1). Taxonomy (NCBI): domain Eukaryota; kingdom Metazoa; phylum Chordata; class Mammalia; order Carnivora; family Viverridae; genus Paguma; species Paguma larvata. The sequence goes on from CM057832.1 coordinate 74,971,130, forward strand.
TACTTGTGTTTGTGTCTGTATATATACTTAAAAAATATCAGTGGATACTGACACTTCCAATCCCAATCCAACACCACAGTGTTCATTATAACTTCCCCTCTTTTTTCTTTAAGTTTATTTATTTTAAGGGGTGCTTGAGTGGCTCAGTCAGTTAAGCGTCTGACTTCAGCTCACAGCTCACTTCATGGTCTCATGGTTTGACAGTTCGAGCCCTGCATTGGGCTCTGTGATGACAGCTCAGAGCCTGGAGCCTGCTTTGGATTCTGTGTGTGTGTCTCTCTCTCTGCCCTTCCCCCACTAACGCTCTGCGTCTCTTTCAAAAATAAACATTAAAAACATTCTCAAAATTTATTTATTTTGAGAGAAGAGAGTGTGTGCGCACATGTGCCTGAAAGGGGGAGGAGGAGGGGAAGGGAGAGAAGGACAATCTAATGGGGTCAATCCCACAACCTGTAAGATCATGACCTAAGTGGACACCAAGAATGGGACACCTGAGTAAGCCACCCAGGCATACCTTATTTTTAACTCCTTTAAAAGTAGACCTCATATCCCCTATTTATTTATTTGCCCAATCCTCAAATACACTACTGCACCAAACATGCCTGCTAATGGGAGTGGAATATCTGTATATACTTCTTTTTGTGTTTAGCCGTTGGCTATTTGATTAATATATTGTTTCCTAAAGTTACTTAGGTTGTTTATTTACTTGTAATACATTTGGAGTGCTTTGTTTCTATTTCTCTATCAGTTTTGACTCCCCATCTAATGTTGTTGTTGTTGTTTAATTTGTAAAACATTTCCATGGTTCTATGAGTCAGAACTATACAAAAATGTATAATCCGAGAAGTGTTACTCACCCTAACTCTTCTCCCCCATTCTCATTCCTCCGTTCCCCTTACCTCTGTAAGTAAACAATCTCATTAGTTTCTGGTTTGTTCTAGTGTGTGGTTTTTTTGTCTGTTTATTTTTGTTTTGGTTTTGGTTTTTTTACATTAATGGGCATACACACATATAATTTCTTCTTAATATATTTATAACTGCTACAAATTTATTAGAAAACTATAATTTTAATAAATGAGTAACAGACATAGAAAAATAGTTTATAAAAGAAAAATAAACATGAGCATAAAAAATAAACATTTTTGCTTAATCGTGGTCTCAAATTTTAAGTAAGAATCTTTTTTTCTCTATAAATTTGCAAAAGTTGCAGACGATGCTTTATTTTTAGTAAAGCCTCTCTGAACAGCAGTTTCATAATATGCTTTAAGAGCCTTATCATAATCTTTGAACCACTTTTCATTCTGTATCTAAAAATATATCCTAAAGGGATAATCAGAAAACCAGATGTAAATTCACACACCACTGTAATAGTAAAATCTTAGAAATTTTAAAATATTAACTTTTAAGAGAATTGATGGAAAATTGAAATATACATGATACAATATAATGAAATCATAAATTGGTATTATGAAGAGTTTTAATGGTACAGAAAAATGCTCAAAAATAAGAAAAAAACAGGACTTTCAGAGAGCTGGTTAAACTCGATCTTCCACTAATTACAACTAAGAACCCAACTAAAATACATCTCTGGTCTCTAAATACTAAATGAAGACATTACTGAATAGAGAATGGAAGTCAAACTTGGCAAAGCAAATCACACAGAGTGAAGTTTTATGGTTTTGTTTTTCGCCTTCTCTCCCAGCTTTGAACCAAGAGTGCACACCCAGCAGAACGCCACTGGCCAACATGGGCAGCTCAGACGCTGAAAGAAACCTACCCTTTTGGCCAGAAGACCAGGAAAGGGAGCTGCTCTGAGCAAGAGTGCATTCTGGGAATGAGAGAGCTGAGTAAGTGATCCCATAATTCTGTTTATAAACCGGCACTAGTCTTGAGCTTGTTTCTTCTTATCGTTTTAATCTTTATTTATTTTAGAGAGAGAGGGAGAGAGAGAGAACAAGCAGGGGAGGGGCATAGAGAGAGGGAGACACAGAATCCGAAGCAGGCTCCAGGCTCTGGGCTGTCAGCACAGAGCCTGACACGGGGCTTGAACTCAGGAACCACGAGATCATGACTCGAGCCAAAGTCAGATGTTGAACTAACTGAGCCACCCAGAGGCCCCAGTCCTCGGCTTCTTTTTGAGGGATACATGCAAAGGGCGGATTGAGAGCCAGATAGCAAAGACTTTGAGAACTAAGCCACAATATAAACTTAAGCTCAAATCCCTCACTAATGTGTGAGTGATACATACGTGGAACAGGCCCAAAGCAGCATAGCCGAGGGTTTGAACACTGACCTGACCTTAGAACCGTGCCCAGGGAAGAAGAGATAGTACTTCCGTCTGCACCTAACTGTGTTGAATATCTACTTAAAAAAAAAAAAAAAAATCAACACCCTCTGGAAGATTTTGACGAGGTCCATAGTCTCACAAAGTATTTATTCAAGACACAATTCAAAACACTTGACATGCAAAGAAGAAAAAAAAATGTGGCCAGTTTTCAAAGACAATCAATAGATGTCGATTTCAAGGTGACCCAAATGTTAGAATTACCCAAAACTTTTTTTAAAAACTTTTTATTGTCAAATTGGTTTCCATACAACACCCAGTGCTCATCCCAACCCATGCCCTGCTCAGTGCCCGTCACCCACTCTCCCCCCTCCCAGACCCCCCTTAACTCTCGGTTTGTCCTTAGTATTTAAGAGTCTCTTATATTTTGTCTCCATCTTTCTCTGTGTCTTTTTTCCTTCCCCTCTTCTCCTCCCCCCTGGTTTTCTGTTAAGTCTCACAATGCCCACCTATGCATGGAAAAATGGCATCTGTCTTTCTCTGCCTGACTTATTTCACTCAGCATAATACCCTCCAGTTCCATCCATGTTGCCACACATGGCCAGATTTCATTCTTTCTCATTGCCACATAGTATTCCATTGTGTATATATATATACACACCACATCTTCTTTATCCATTCGTTGGTTGATGGACACTTAGTCTCTTTTCATGATTTGGCTATTGTTGAAAGCGCTGCTATAAACATTGGGATACAGGTGCCCCTATGCATCAGCAGTCCTGTATCTCTTGAGAATTACGCAAAATTTTAAAGCACCTAACTGAACCGAATAAAAACAGAGTTTCTCAAAAGAGAAATAGAAACAATAAGAAAAGAAACGATGGAAATTTTAGAAGAGAGAAATCTGATGCCTGAATTAAAATAGTCAGTAAATGTGCTAGGTGGCAGAATAGAGATGACACCATCTCCAGAATAGAGATGATTCCTTCCGAGGAAGGAATCGGTAAGTGTGAAGACCGATCAATAGAGATTCTCCAATGTACAAAAGAAGAAAAGGGGTCCCTGCATGGCTGGTTGAGTGTCTGACTCTTGATTTCGGCTTGAGTCATGATCTCAGGGTTGTGGGATTTAGTCCCATATCAGGCTCTGCCCTGAGCATGGAGACTGCTTGGAATTCTCTATCTACCTCTCTCTGCCCCTTTATCCCTCACGCTCCCTCTCAAATGAAGGAAAGGAAAAAAAAAAATTAAAAATGAACAGAGCCTTGACAACCTGTGGGACAATATCAAAATGTGTATATATTTCTGTCACTGGAATCACAGGTACTACAAAAAACATTATTCCTGTAAATTTGACAACTTCGATGAAATGGATAAATTTCTTCAAAGGCATAAATTACCAAGGCTGATTCAAGAAGAAATAGATAATCAGAATAGTTCTTTATCTATTAAAGAAATTGATTAAAGAAATCTATTAAAGAAAGAAAATAAGAGGAGCTAGTTAAAAATCTTCCAACAGTAAACCTCCAGACATACGGGTTTTCCCTGGAGAAGTCTACCAGACATTAAGAAAGAATATAATCTCTCTTAGGAAAATAAAAGAGAACACTTAAAACATTTTTTAATGTTTTATTTATTTTTTAGAGAGAGAGAGAGAGAGAGTGTAAGCAGGGGAGGGGCAGAGAGAGAGGGAGACACAGAATCCAAAGCAGGCTCCAGGCTCTAAGCTGTCAGCACAGAGCCCGACACAGGGCTCGAACTCATCAACTGTGAGATCATGACCTGAGCTGAAGTCGGACACTTAACCGACTGAGCCACCCAGGCGCCCCTGGAGAACACTTTTTGATTCATTTTATGAAGTTAACATTACCTCGATACTACAATAGTACAAATATATTGCAAGAAAAAAACCACTACAGATCAATACCTTTTAAGAACATAAACACAAATGAACGTAAATGGACTGAACACTCCAACCGAAAGATATAGGATGCCAGAATGGATAAAAAACCCACAAGACCCATCTATATGCTGCCTACAAGAGGCTCATTTTAGACCTAAAGACACTTGTAGATTAAAAGTGAGGTGTTGGAGAAGCATTTATCATGCAGATGGATGTCAAAAGAGAGAATAGCAAAACTTACATATATCTCAATAACACAAAACAACAGGTGTTAATGAGGATGTGGAGAAACGGGAACCCTCTTTGCACTGCTGGCGGGAATGCAAACTGGCGCAGCCACTCTGCAAAACAATATGGAAGTTCCTCAAAATGTTAAAAATAGAACTACCCTACAACCCAGCAATTGCACTATTTACCCAAAGAATATAGAAACACTAATTTAAAGAGATATATGCACTCCTATGTTTATAGCAGCATTATCAATAACAGCCAAATTATGGGGACAGCCCAAGTGTTCAGTGTCCATCAGCTGATGAATGGGTAAAGAATCTGTGATACACACACGTATGTGCCCGCGTGCACGCGCGCAAACACACACACACACACACACACACACACACACACACACACACACACACACACTGGACTATTACTCAGACATAAAAAAGAATGAAATCTTGCCATATGCAATGACATGGATGGAGCTACAGAGTATTATGTATGCTAAGTGAAATAAGTAGAGAATGACAAATACCATATGATTTCACTCGCCTGTGGAATTTAAGAAACAAATGAGCAAAGGGGAAAAAGAGAGAGAGAGAGAGAGCACCAAACCAAGAAACAGATTCTTAACTGCAGAGAACAAACTGATAGTCACTAGCAGGGAGGTGGGTGGGGGGGGGGTTTAGGCAGGTGACAGAGATGAAAGAGTGCACTTGTGACGAGCATCGGGGATTGTATAGATGTGTTGAAACACTATATTGTACACCTGTAACTAATATTACATAATGTTAACTAACTGGAATTCAAATAACAACTTGAAAAAAAAGAAAAGGATAATATATTAAAAAAAATACATACTCCTCTCTGATCTACTGGAATAAGTTGGATAGATATAAACATTATTCATTTGTACTTGTATGAAGCTAATTCTGATTTTTGTTTGTCTTTTTTGTTTTGGTTCTTAGTCTAAGTTAGAATGATGTTGAATATTTGAGTTTTTCTGAGGCTTAATGAGTCTTTTGAACACTTGGAATTTTTAAAATAGTATTGCTCTCCATAAAAGTGGCTCTATATTTTTAATCGCCTCTTTAAAATATGTTGGTTTACCCTTTAGAAGAAAGGAGGTAATTATTAGAATTACAAAGGACATTATTACATAATTCTGTTATGCTTATTAAAATTTGAAGACAATATTTTTATTTTTATTAATATGATAGGTTTTCTACCTCGAGCTTGTAAAACTGCAGGTGCAAAAATGTGGGCGTATCCAATAATGTCTAATGTCACTCCAACCCTAAGCTTTACAGGCGTCATTGGACTACTGTGTTCTATTGTGAAACAAGCACCTGCGAAGTCTTGCAGGCACAGTTATTGGTGTAGTACATGACTGTCTATCTGTCCGTAACAAAATCTATCAATTTTTTCCCGATTTCTCCTACCCCTCACTCACCACCTCTGGTAGCCACCAATCTGTTCTCTGTATCTGTGAGCTTGGTTTGCTAATTTATTATTTACTTAATTTATAGATTCGAAATGTAACAGAGATAACACAGTAATTATCTTTTTCTGACTTTGACTTATTTCACATAAGCGTAATTCTCACAAGGCCTATCCATCTTGTTACAGATTTTGTAGCTGAATGATATTCCAGCTTCTTTATTCATTCAACCACAGATGGAGATTTAGATTGTTTCCATATTGGGGTGCTTGGGTGGCTCGGTTGTTTAAGCAGCCGACTCTTGATTTTGGCTCAGGTCATGATCTCACAGTTCATGAGGTGGAGCCTTGCGTTGGGCTCTGTGCTGTCAGCACTGAGTCTGCTTGGGATTCTCCCTCTCCTTCTCTCTCTGCCCCTCCCTAGCTCTCTTTCTTTCTCAAAATAAATAAATAAACATTAAAAAATAAATTAAAAAAATGTAATGGCTATTGATAAGGAATGCTGAAATGAACTTGGAGTTGCATATACCTTTTTGAGTTAGTGTTTTTGTTTTGTTTGGATAAAGACCCAGAATTGAAATAACTGGATCATATGCAGTCATATTTTAATATTTAATATTAATATTTAATGCTTTTTTTCATAGTGTCTGTACCAATTTACATTCCCACTAACTGTACACAGGGCTTTCCCTTTCTCTACATCCTTGCCAACACTTGTTATTTCTGATGATTAATGTTATAGTGCCTCTTTTCATGCACCTGCTGGCCAAGACATGTCTTCTTTGGAAAAATGTCTATTCAGATGTGCCCAATTTTTAATTGGATTTTTTTTGCTATTACGTTGTTTGTGTTATTTATATATTTTAGCTATTAGCCCCTTATCAGATATATGATTTGTAAATATTTTCTTCCAACCAATAGGTTGTCTTTTCATTTTGTTGATGGTTTTCTTCACTGTCAAAAGCTTTTTAGTTTGGTGTCAGATTAAAAAAATTATTGCCAAGACCTATGTCAAGGACTTTACCATTTACATTTTATTCTAGGATTTTTATAATTTTAGGTCTGTTTTCAAGTCTTTAATCCATTTTTAAAACTTTTTTAAAGTAAATGGTACTCCCAATATGGGGCTTGAACCATTAACCTCACAATCAAGAGTTGCATCCCTGCCAACTGAGCCATTCATGTGCCTCTAGTCTTTAATCTATTTTGAGTTAATTTTTGTGTGTAATAGAAGACAGTGGTTCAATTTCATCCTTTTGCACTTGGCTGTTCCATTTTCCTAGTACCATTTACTGAAGACACTTCTCTTTTCCCATTGTATATTCGTGGCTCCTTTGTTGTAAGTTAATTGACCATATATGCATGGGTTTATTTGGGGGCTCTCTGTTCTGTTCATCTCCGTGCCTGCCATTTGATGTCATTACTGTACTGTTTTACTTATTATAGGATTGTAATATAATTTGAGACCAGGACGCATGATGCCTCCAGCTTTGTTCTTCTTTCTCAAGATTGCTTTGGCTGTTCAGAGTCTTTTATGATTTCTATTTCTGTGAATAATGCTATTAGAATTTTGATAGGGATCCTATTGAATCTGTATATTGCTTTGCAGAGTAGGGACATTTTAACAGTATTAATTCTTTCAATCTGTGGGTAGTGGAATGTCTTGTATTGTTCCTAGACTTTAAAGACAAGCTTTCAGCTTTTCACCATTGAGTATGGAATTAGCTTTATCATATTGAGGCACGTTCTCTCTTATACCAACTTTGTTGAGAGTTTTTGTTTTTTATAAATGTTCGTTGAATTTTGCCAAATGCTTTTTCTGCATCTATTTAGATAATTATATAATTGGTGGTGATGTTGACTATTGATTTGTGGATGTTGAAACATCCTTGCATCCCTGGAATAAATCTCACTTCATCATGGTATATGATTCTTTTAATGTATTTTTGAATTTGGCTTGCTAATGTTTGGTTGAGGATTTTCCCATCTGTGTTCATCAGGGATATTGACCTGTAATTTTCTTTTCTCCTGGCATCCTTGTCTGGTTTTGGTGTTAGGGTAATACTGGACTCACAAAATGAGTTAGGAAGAGTTCCCTCCTATTCTGTTTTTTGGAAGATTTGAGAAGGGTTGGTCTTAATTCTTCCTTGAAAATTTGGTAGAATTCACCTGTGAATTCTGGTCCTAGACTTTTTGTTTGTTTGTTGTGAGGTTTGTTATTACTGATTCAATCTCCTTGATAATAATTACGATGTCCAGATTTCTCTATTTCATCGTTATCCAGTGTTAGTAGGCTGTATGTTGAAATTTATCTATTTCTTCTAGGTTATTTAATTTGTTGGCATATAATTGTTCACACCAGTCTCTTAAGATTCTGTGTGTTTCTGTGGTGTCAGTTGTAATATCTTTCATTTCTGATTTTATTTATTTGAACCCTCTGTTTTTCATTGTAAGTCTAGCTAATGATTTGTCAAAAGTTTATCTTTTCAAAGAACTAGCTCTTAATTTCATTATTGACCTTTTCTATTGTCTTTTTAGCCTCTCTCTGTTTTATTTATTTCTGCTCTTATGTTTGTTTTGTTGTATGTTTTGTTATTTCCTTACATTAACTTTGAGCTTCATTTATTCTTTTTTGTCTAGCTTCTTGAGGCAGAAAGTTAGGTTGTTTATTTGAGAGCTTTTTTGTTTTTCGAGGTAGGCATTCATTGCTTTGAATGTCCCTCTTAGAACTGCTTTTGCTGCATCCCGTAAATTTTAGTATGTTAAATTTCTATTTTCATTTGTCATTTCTATTTTTTGATATCTCCTTTGATTTCTTCAGTGACCCAGTTGTTATTCAGTAGCCTGCTGTTTAATCTCCATATATTTGTGTATATTTCATTTTTCTTCATGTAATTAATTTCTAGTTTCATACCATTGTGGTCAGAAAAGATGCTTGAGATTATTTCAATCCTCTTAAATTTATCAAGGCTTGTTTTGGGGTGACTGGGTGGTTCAGTTGGTTAAGCGTCTGACTTTGGCTCAGGCCATGATCTCCCAGTTCATGAATTGGAGCCCCACATTGGGCTGTCTGCTATCAGCACAGAGCCTGCTTCGGATCCTCTGTCTCCTCTCTCTGCTCCTCCCCTACTTGTACTCTCTCTTTCTCTCAAAAATAAACAAACATTAAAACAAAAATTAAAAATAAAATTAAATAGTTAAAAAAAAAAGACTTGTTTTATGGCCTAACATACAATCTATCTTGAAAAATGTTCCATGTGTCCTTGAGAAGAATATGTATTCTGTTGTTTTTGGATGGAATGTTCTACAAATATCTGTTAAGTCCATCTGGTCCAATGTGTCATTTAAGGCCAGTGTTTCCTTATTGATTTTCTGTCTGAATGATCTATGCACTGACATAAATGGAGTATTAAAATTCCCTACTATCATTTTATTGCTGGCTATTTCTCTTAGATCTCTTAATATTCATTTTATATACTTAGGTTTTCCTATGTTGGGTGTGTAAGTATTTACGAAAGTAATATTTTCTTGTTGGATTGACTCTTTATCATTATGTAATGCCCTTCTTTGTCTCTAATTACAGTCTTTGTTTTAAAGTCTATTTTTTTCTGATAAAAGTACTTCAGCTTGCTTTTGGTTTCTATTTGCATGGAATATCTTTTTCCATCCCTTCACTTTTATTTTTATTTAAAAAAATTGTAATGTATATTTATTTTTGAGTGAAAGAGAGACAGAATGTGAGCAGGGGAGGGACAGATAGAGAGGAAGACACAGAATATGAACCAGGCTTCAGGCTCTGAGCTGTCAGCACAGAGCCCAATGCAGGCTTCAAACTCACGAACAATGAGGTCATGACCTGAGCTGAAGTCAGACTCTCAACTGAGCCACCCAGGTGCCCCTCCATCCCTTCACTTACAGTTTGCGTATGTTCTTACATCTAAAGTGAGTCTCGGGGCACCTAGTTCGTTAAGTGTCTGACTCCTGATTTTAGCTCAGGTCATGATCTCATGATTGTGAGATCAAGCCCCAAACTGGGCTCTATGCTGATAGCCAGAGCCTGCTGGTAGTCTCTCTCTTCCTCTCTCTCTGTCCCTGCCCTGCTCATGTTCGCTCACTCGTTCTCTCTTTCAAAATATTAATTAATTAGTTAATTAATTAATTAATAAAATAAAATAAAGTGAGTTACTTCTAGGCAGCATAGAGATGGATCCTGTTTTTACATCTATTCAGCCACTTTATGTCTTTTGATAGTAGAATTTAGTCCATTTACGTTTAAAGTCATTGATAGGTATGCACTTTTATCTATCAATGGTGGCTTTAAATGTAAATGGACTAAACTCATCATTTGGTTAATTGTTTTCTGGCTTTTTTGTAGTTCCTCTTCAGTCTTTTCTTCTTCTCTTCCTTTGTGGTTTGATGACTTACTTTAGTGGTATGCTTATATTCCTTTCTCTTTCTTTTTCATGTGTTTGCTATTGGTTTTGTTTTGTGGTTACCATGAGACTTATATATAGCAACTTAAATATAAAACAGTCTATTTTAGGGACACCTGGGTGGCTTAGTCATTTAAGCATCCAGCTTCGGCTCAGGTCATGATCTCATGGCAGGTTCTGTGCTGACAGTGCAGACCTGGAGTCTGCTTCAGATTCTGTGTCTCCCTGTCTCTTTGTAGTCCCCCCACTATCCCAACTCTGCTCACTCTCTGTCTCTCTCAAAAATAAATAAACATTTAAAAAATTAAAAAGAAAACAGCCTATTTTAAGCTGATAACAACTTAAGTTTGATCCCACTGGAAAGCTCAACATTATTATTCCCCCCACCATGTGTTATATTTTTAATGTTACATTTTACATCTTTATATCTTATGTATCCCTTACCTATTATTGTAATCATAGCTTTTAGTACTTTTGTTTTATAACCTTCATGTTAGCATTGTAAGTGATTTAGCAACTACCTTTATTATATATTCATCTTCCCAGTGAACTTCATTCTTTCACATGTGTTCTTGTTACAAATTGGTGCCCTTTCTTTTTAGCTTAAAGAAGTCTCTTTAACAGTTCCTGTAAGGCCAGTGTAGTGGTGAGGAACTCCTTAAGTTTTTACTTTTCTGGAAAACTCATTATCTCACCTTCACTTCTGAATGATAACTTTACTGGGTATAGTATTCTTGGTTGGAAGTTTTTTCCTTCAGCACTTTGAATATGTCATACCACTCCCTTCAGGCCTGCAACGTTGTTACTGAAAAATTTACTTGCAGTCTTATGGGGGCTCCCTTGTAGGTAAGAAGTTTTTTTTCTTCTTCCTGTTTTTAACATTCTCTCCTTGTTTTTTGACATTTTAATCAAAAACTTTTGACATTTTAATTAAAATATGTCTTGGCTTGGATTCCTTTGTGTTCTTCTTATTTGAAATTTTCTGGGCTTCCTGGATCAGGATGTCTGCTTCCTTACCCAGGTTAGAGAAGTCTTCTGCCATTACTTCTTCAAATAAGATTTCTGCCCCCTTTTCTCTCTCTGTTCTTTCTGGGACTCCTATAATGCAAATGTTGGTCTGCTTGATGTTGTCCTAGAAGTCCCTTAAGCAACCTTCACTTAAAAAAATTTTTTTTCGCTTCACTGCTCTGATTGATTGCCTTCTAGTTAACTGATCTTTTCTTCTGCTTCATCTTGTTTGTTGTTGAACCCCACCCTCTATTGTAGTTTTCATTTCAGTTACTGTATTCTTCTGCTCTGTGACTTCTATTTGGCATTTTCATATATTGTTTTAATCTCTCCATCAAAGTTCTCACCATGTTCCATTCTTCTCCCAAGTTCATGGAGCATCTTTGTGACCATTATTCTGAACTCTTTATTGGATAAATTATCTCCTTTTCTTTAAGCTTTTTTTTTCCCCTTGAGGTTTTATCTTGATATTTCATTTGGAATGTATTTCTCTGTTTCTTCATTTTGCTTTACTATCTGTGTCGGTTTCTAGAGCAGGTGAAGCAACCACTTCTCCCAGTCTTGAAGGAGTGGCCTCCTGTAGGAGATGAACCTTGTTATTCAGCCCTGCCTCAGCTCTTGGTTGTCTTTTAAACCTTTGTACTTGTCCAAGCAGCCTATTATATTTTTAATAGCTCTCACTAGTTCAGAATGTGCCAAGGCCTGTCAGTGTCCCAAAGGGGAAGATCTTAGCACCTAGATTCAGGCCAACTGACAGCCAGATCCTCGGGTATCAGCTTTTAAAACTGTGCAACTCTGTGCAGTCCTTTGGGACCACAGACCTAAGCCCCATTTGTCACCAGGGCCAGGTGATCTGGAGGTGTCCATAGGCAGCAAGCACAAATATCAGGCTCCAGATGAGTGTATAAGCTGTTTTCTGGAAGATACCGGCAAGCTGGAACAAGGCAGAAGGAGAGCACTAAGGTGGCATCCGTAGCCTACATTCCTTGAGAACAACTCCATAGGCCACTAAATGTGGGCTCAACCTGAAGTGTGCTCCTCAGGCCGAAGCTCCAGCACAAGCAAAGGGGCCTCCTTCACAGAAGGATTGGGGGGAGGGGTATGCCTCAGTCTGGAATCTGTGTAGTACCTTGGGGGGCAGTAGTTTGCCAAGAGCCATCTTTCTGTTTTCCATAGTTCAGTGGGACCTAGGACTGCAAGCCATTAGAGTTAGGTGATCAAGGGGTGTCCCCTCAATGGCAGTCACAAAAACCCAGTGCAACAGATAGGTGTGTAAAGCTGCCCTTCAGGAGACAGTAGTGTTCCAGAGTATGTCAGCAGGTAGCATGGATATAGTACCTGCCCTCTGAGGTCTCTGGAAAGCATTCCAGTCAGTCCCAAGATGCGTGTTTAATTAGAACCCTGCCCCTCAGACCACAGTCATGATCCTTAGCTTAATAGGCCTTCTACATGGAAACACTGAGATCCTGGGTCTATTGCCTCTTGCTATGTCCTGTAGATGGTAACTATTTAAGAACACTTTTTGGTTCCCTCCCCGTGGGATTCATGAGTGTAAGCTCCACTGGCCACCAGAGCCAAGTGATGTAGAAGTGTCCCCTCGCAGCAGTCACAAAAATTAGGGAGCCAGACAGAGGTATGAACTCCTTTCTGGGTGATATTAATTATAATAGTCCCATGGAACCAAGAGCCAAGAGCCTCCAGAGCCAGGAGATCAAGAGACACCCCCTGGGGAGCAGCTGCAAAAATCTGGGCACCAGATACTTGTGAAAGCTCCCTTCCATGAAATACAGGTGCTTTAGAGCGTGGCAAAGGGAGAATGTGAAGGTGGTGCCTGCCAGTCTCCATCCCTGGATAGTGTTGTGGCAAGCTCCTAGATATGTGTGTGTAGTCAGATGCCCCTCAGACCAATGCTTCAACATTAAGTCCAGGTGTGGTAAGTGGATTCCCTTCTTCACTTTAAGTCCAGGTGTGGTAAGTGAGTCTGAGCACAGGAGCCCTTTCAGAGGTGTTTCTGACGTCATTTCAGTCTTGTGAGTCTCAGGGCATGAGTCCCATTGATTTTCAAAGTTAGATGTTTGGTGGCTCATCTTGCAGGTGCAGGTCTTAAAAGTTAGAGTGTCTTTGGGCACCTTTGTGGCTTAGTTGGTTGAGTGTCTGACTTTGGCTCAGGGCATGGCCTTACAGCACTTGAGTTTGAGCCCCATGTCGGGCTCCCTGCTGTCAGCATGGAGCCCACTTGGATCCTCTGTTCCCCTCTCTCTGTCTGCACCTCCCCCACTCTCACGTGCTCTCTCTCTCTCTCTCTCTCTCTCTCTCTCTCAAAAATAAATAACATTAAAAAAAAGTTGAAGTGTCTAATGGGGGTTTAAGCCCTTTGCTCTTCAGGGAGAAGCTCTTGGGTTTTGAGTTCCTTCCTGGTGATGGGGTTTAATTGCAAGATTGTGTTCCAGCCTCTCCTACTGCTTTGAGGTGGTTTTCTTCTACTTAGCCTGATGTGTAGTTATTACTCAACCAGGCTTTAAGGTTTTTTAAGAGGAAATTTTTCCATATGTAAGCTTTAGACTCTGTGGGAGTAGGTGAATTCAGGATCATCCTATGTCACCATCTTGAACCAGAACCTTAAATTAAACAATGTATATTCTTTTCCTGATTATATAAATAATATGTTCCCATTTTGGAAGTTCATGAAGGCACAAAAATATATAGGAAAAATTAAAGTTCTTTTCCTAAAGACAACCATGTTTAGTATTTTAGCTTGTTTTTTGATCCATAGTTATATGTGTGAATTCATCATTATTTCTTTACTATAATACATGGAGATTGCAATATATATATATGTGTGTGTATATATACGTGTGTGTATATATATATATACATATATATATATATGTATATATATATATATAACAAATTAACATTTTTTTTACTTTTTATTTGCATCCAGGTTTATCAGGGATATTGACCTGTATTTCTCCCTTTTTAGTGGGATCTTTGTATGGTTTTAGAATCAAGGTAATGCTGGCTTCATAGAATGAGTTTGGAAGTTTTCCTTCCATTGCTGTTTTTTGGAACACTTTGAGGAGAATAGGTATTAACTCTTCTTTAAATGTCTGGTAGAATTCCCCTGGGAAGCCATCTGGCCCAGGACTCTTATTTGTTGGGAGATTTTTGATAACCGATTCAATTTCTTTACTGGTTGGGCCTATTCAAATTTTCTATTTCTTCCTGTTTGAATTTTGCTAGTGTGTGAGTGTCTAGGAATTTGTCCACTTCTTCCAAATTATCCAGCTGGTGTATAATTTTTCATAGCATTCCCTTATAATTGTATTTCTGTAGTGTTGCTTGTGATCTCTTTTTGTGTGTACGATTTTATCTGTTTGAGTCCTCTCTCTTTTCTTTTTGAGAAGTCTAGCTAGGAGTTTATCAATTTTGTTTATTCTTTTAAGAAATCAGCTCTTAGTTTCATTGACCTGGTCTAGTGTGTGGTTTTTTGTTTTGTTTTGTTTTGTGTTTGGATTCTATACCATTCATTTCTGATCTAATATTTATTATTTCCCTTCTTCTCTGGCTTTGGGCTTTATTTGCTGCTCATTTTCTAGCTCCTTTAGGTGTAAGGTTAGGTTGTGTATTTGGGACATTTCTTGATTCTTGAGATAGGCCTGAATTGCAATGTATTTTCCTCTTTGCTGCATCTCAAAGGGTTTGGACTGTCTTATTTTCATTTTCATTTGCTTCCATGTATTTTTTAACTTCTAATTTAATTTCCTGGTTAATCCATTCATTCTTTAGTAGGATGTTCTTTAACCTCCATGTATTTAAGGACTTTCCACATTTTTTCCTGTGGTTGGTTTCAAGTTTCATAGTGTTGTGATCTGAAACTATGCATGGTATGATCCCAGTATTTTTGTACCTGTTGAGGGCTGATTTGTGATCAATTATGTGATCTATTCTGGAGAATGTTCCATGTGAACTTGAGAAGAATATATATTCTGCTGCTTTAGGATGAAATGTTCTGGATATATCTGTTAAGTCCATCTGTTCCAGTGTGTCATTCAGAGCTGTTGTTTACTTGTTGATTTTGTGCTTATATGATCTGTCCATTGCTGTAAGTAGAATATTAAAGTCTCCTATAATTATGGTATTATTATCAATAAGTTTGCTTAACTCTGTGATTTATATATTTAGGTTCTTCCAAGTTGGGGGGCATAAATATTTACAATTGTCAGCTCTTCTTGATGGATAGACCCCTTAATTATGATATAATGCCCTTGGTCATCTCTCATTATAGTCTTTGTTTGTTTTTTTTTTAATTTTTTAATGTTTATTTATTTTTGAGAGAGAGAGAATGAGCAGAGGAGGAGCAGAGAGAGAGGGGGACAGAATCTGAAGCAGGCTCCAGGCTCCAAGCTATCAGCACAGAGCCCGACACGGGGCTCAAACTCATAGACCGTGAGATCATGACCTGAGCTGAAGTCGGCTGCTTAACCAACTGAGTCACCCAGGTACCCCTACAGTCTTTGTTTTAAAATCAATTTGTCTGATAAAAGTGTGGCTACGCCAGCTTTCTTTTAATGTCCATTAGCATGATAGATGACTCTCCATCCCCTCACTTTCAATCTGCAGGTGTCTTCAGGTCTAAAATGAGTCTCTTGTAGGCAGCATATAGATAGATGTTGTTTTTTATCCATTCTGATAACCTATGTCTTTTGATTGGGGCATTTAGTCCATTTACATTCAGATGATTATTGAAAGATATGAATTTAGTGCCATTGTGTTATCTGTAGATTTCATGTTTGTGGTGATATCCTTGATCCTTTGTAGTCTTTGCTGCTTTTCACTCACAGAGTCCCCTTAGGGTTTCTTGCAGGGTTGTTAATTGTCACAAACTCTGTTAGCTTGAATTTGTCTGAGAAAGTCTTTCTCCTATTCTGAATGGCAGCCTCACTGGATTCCTATTGAGCACATTAAATATTTCCTGCCACTCCTTATTGCCTGCCACATTTCAGGCGACAGGTCTGCCACTAAACCTACCCTTGTAGGTTAAGGACCATTTTACCCTAGCTGCTTTCAGAATTCTCTCTTTGTCTTTGTATTTTGCAAGTTTCACCATGACATGTTGTGGTGTTGACCTGTTTTTTTTTTTTTTAATTTTTAAAGCTTATTTATTTATTTTGAGAGATAGCATGGGGGCGGTAGGGGCAGAGAGAGAGGGAAGAGAGAGAATCCCAAGCAGGCTCCTTGCTGTCACCACAGAGCTTGATGCAAGGCTCAAACTCATGACCTGTGAGATCATGACCTGAACTGAGATCAAGAATCAGACACTCAACTGACTGAGCCACCCCGGTGCCACAGTGTTGACCTATTTTTGTTGACTTTGAAGGGTGTTGTCTGTACCTCTTAGACTTAGCTGCCTGTTTCCCTCTCCAGATTAGGGAAGTTCTCAGCTATAATTTGTCCAACAAACCTTCTGCCTCTTTTTCTCACTCTTCTTCTTCTGGGACTACTGTGATATGGATATTGTTTTGTTTCATGGAATCCCTTAGTTCTCTAAGTCTCCCCTCATATCTAGTAATATCCTTTCCGTCTTTTTTTCAGCTACATTATTTTCCATAATTTTATCTTCGATTTCACTGACCCTCTCTTCTGGTTCTTCAGTCCTCGGTGTCCCTGTATCTAGTTTATTTTGTGTCTCAGATATAGCATTTTTAAATTCATCCTGACTAGTTCTTGGGTCTTCGATCTCTGCAACAAGGGTTTCTCTGCTGTCTTCTATGTTTTTTTCAAACCCAGCTATTAGTCTTATGGCTGTTGTTCTAAATTCTTGTTCAGATATATTGTTTATATCTCTTTTGAGCAAGTCTCTGACTGTGATTTCTTCACCTTTCTTTAGGGGAGACTTCCTCCGTCTTGTTATTTTGGCTAAGTTTCTGTCTTTTGGGTATTTTGAAAGCTTGTTATGTGACCTGCACCTGCAAGTACTTCTATATTAAAAAGGGGTCATACACTGTCCAGGGCCTGGCACTCCAGGAAGTGTTTTTGGTGTATGTTGGGTGTACTCTGTTGTTGTGTTTTGGCTGCTCTATCCCACCAGTCGGTCCTCTGCAGAGTTCCTTCTAGCTTGCAGTGGGCAGTGTTTGGACCTTTAGCTAGGTGTGCTTTGATTTGTTTGTTAGAGTAACCCTGGAAAAAAAAGGTAGGTGGGGTAAGCCTGATCCCATAAAAAGAGAAAAAGGATAGGAGAGAAAAGAAAAACCAAACAGAGAATCAAAAAACTATAAGTCTGATTACAAAGAAAGAGAAAGGAAAAGAAAGGAGAAAAAAAGCAGAAGAAAAGAGAAAAAGACAGAAAAAAAATAGAATAAAAAAGCCTGATCAAAAAAAAAATGTATGTATATGTAAGAAGAAATGACATAAACCAAGTCAGATGCTATGAGCCTGATTCCAAAAGAAAAGAAAAAAAGAAAAAAAAGGAAGAGGTGGGGAAGAAAGAGAAAAGAAAAAAAAGTTGACTGTTGGTGCCTGGAGGTGGTGGCTTGTGCTGTCTGGAGGAGAGGCGGGCTGCCTTGGGTCCGTCTTGCTCCAGCAGAGGAGCAGCTGCCCGGCACCCAGGGGCGGGGTAGGTGTAAGCGGTCCCACCTTCACTGGGGACACTGTGCTGCTCTCTGAAGTCCCACCATGTTGGTGTTGGGGGCGGGGAATGGCATCACCGCGATTTCTTGTCCCGGGTCAGGGGATCTCAACCACGCAGTTCAGGCAGCCATCGGAATAGTGAGCGTGGTCAGCTCGCCCTGCACCACAGGTCTCCTGAGCCTTCCCCTTGGCGCTCAGCTGGGTTTCAAAACCCCGTGTCTTAGAGGACCTGGCACCGTGTGGGTCTGCTCTCCTCCTTCAGAGTAGAGCCTCTCCCCTTTGCTGACCAAAGGCCTTTGGCTAGCACCTGGAGGGTCTTCTTCCCAAAGTACTCTGGGAAGGGGACTGTTCTTTCCCCGCGAGCCCCGAGACCACTACACCACACTAGGCACTCCAGGGCTGGCTCCCTCCTGCCCAGGGGCATGCACTAACGCTCTGCCCTGGAGAAAGTCACGCACTTCCAAAACCTCCGCGTTTCAGCTTCAAAGGCTGTTTGCAAAAAAGCACTGGGACGCTCAGTACTTCTCCTTCCCCAGTCCACGGTCCAGAGAGGTTTTCCTCTTGTGCTAACGCTATGCCGCACTTTCGCAACCACTCTGTCTTTCTCTGCCTTGTGTCTCTTCACAGAAAGCGTTCCCTCCCTACCGTAGCTCTACTGTTTTATCTCCCCCAATTCACATACAGGTACCTAGATCCTGCCAAGCTGTCTCCTTCCGGCTGTGGACATCCTTCTACCTCTCCACAGATGGATTCCTTGGGTTCTTAAGAGACCTGACCTCAATATAGCTGTGTTTGAGGGACCGGGAAAATCCAGGTCCCCCTACTTCTCTGCCATCTTAACTCCTCCGGGCTCTTGAGTGTCTACTCTTGAATTGTTTTAACACGTTCTTCTTTTGTGACCTTTCTGTGAGCTTAAAATCCCCAAATATTTAAAAATATAATCTCTTTGACTTTAATAAAAAAGTGTAGTCATAAATATTTAAGCAATACACATAAATGCAAAGAAGGTCAAAAATGTCATCAACTATCACTTAGAAGTAATGTTTGATAACATTGAGAATCATGTCTAGCACCTCTTGATAGATAGGGGACCAGATGGATGGAACATAGTGGCTAGAAGAAAGATAGAAGTAGTTTTATACACTCTCATCATCGAAGGCATTTCAAGCAGTTTTTCTTGAATTTAATAGAAGAAATTGCAGTAAATTAGAAGCAATTGCGAAACTTCAGATAAATGTTTTTCTCCATTAATTTTTTTAGCAAATAAAGATTATCAGAAGTTAAAAAAGAAAGATCACAAATACTACCTGACCTAGATGTTTTAATTTTAGTTCCCATTGATTGGTTTCCTTTATTAAAAGACAGAGAGGTTAACATTCTTACACTTTTTTCTCTTCCCCTTCTCTTTCTTTTTGTTAGTTATATAATTTTTACTCTGTCAATTAAAAAACATTTACCTTCCCTCTGTAATCATAATTTTCATGTTTATTTACTTCTAGTTCTCTATGTAAATGCATTAAAAAAGACATTTTTTTTTTTTTTTTACCATATCCCATCCATTCTGGAGTATGAAAAAAGAAATTTATCTCCCGGTTGGCTGATTTCACTGCTGTTTCGTTTTTTAAAGTTCATTTTTATATGTGTTGCTTTGCCTAGTGCATATGCCCTAACTTTATATCTATTATAAATATATGTAAATAATGTAAATAAATATAGACATTCATATGTATTAGATCTTGGCTAGCATACATTTTATTTTAGTTGCGTGACATTTTCTGGAGAACACCGTAGCTATTGCTCCACGATGGCATTTATTGGTGTTCCAGTGCTTAACCAAAATTTTCTCCTTTCACTTTTGATTGTCTAAAATTCATAGTTGAGGAATATTCTCAAGGAAAGTGCTCGGTTCCTATAGTTCTTCAGCTCTTGTTTGGTGGACGTTTTCTGCCCGGTGCCTTTCCAGGTCAACAAAACCTGACTGAGAATAATATTCTTAATCTAACTTTTTCCTCTTAGAAACTTTTAGGCATTATTCCAAGTAAAACACAAACAAAACTGCTTACAAGTGATAAATGTCATGCTGAATAAAAAAAAAAAGGCTGAAACATTTTTTAGTAAAGTCAAGAACAATATAAAAAGGTATAGCATTATTATTATTATTCAACATTGTTCAGGCATTCCTACAAATACGGTTGACCCTTGAACAATGCAGGGGTTAGAGGCTCCATGTCCATGCAGTCAAAAATCTATGCACACCTTGTGACTCTACAAAAACTTAACTACTAATGGCGTACTGTTGCCCAGAAGGCTTACTGATAACAGAAAGAGTTGATTAACATATTTTGGATGTTATGTGTATTATATACTGTATTCTTCCCATAAAGTAAGCTAGAGAAAATGTTATTGAGAAAATCATAAGAAAGAGAAAATACATTTACAGTGCCATACTATATCCATAGGGAAATAAAAAGGAAAAAATTTGCATATAAGTCGACCTGTGCAGTACAAACCCATGTTGCTCAAGGGTCAGCTGTACAAGAAAATGAAATAAAAGTGGTGAATTACCGAGTCAGTGTCTAAAGAAATTAAGAGCACTGCAGAATGTCCATTATCACTATTTTATTTCAAAAATTCTCTGGAGGTTTCAACTCTTTTCACTGATTATTTTGTTTTATAGCTCCATATCACTAAATGTATGCTTTTGTTATTATTTCTCGGTTAGCTTTAGGTTTTATGTTTTGATGCCTCACATGGAAGGTGAGGATTTAACTCTCTTTTTCGACCCCCGGCACACATACATGCTCATTTCCCTACATAGATGTATCATAAGCTTTGTTAGTTCAATATTCAGAATTTACAGTGTCATGACCACGTAAATGCTATTCATAGGTGAGTTATGTGGTATTCTGTGATTACTTTTCTTCATCTGCACAGAAAAGGAAAACATACTCTACTATGATTTTTCTTTTCCTGAAATTAATAATTACTTTTTATTGCTTGCTCACTTTTCTGTGTATATCCTAGTATTTTAAACCCAAACCCTCACCAGAGTTGTAACTTATTTCCCATATGTTCTAGGAGTTTTATTACCTACAACTTACCGAAGAAAATTTCCCTGCGTTCTCCAGGCCTGCTCAAGTATTCACTCATTGGACCTGCTATACAGGTCTCCTCCTGGGTCCCGTTTTACTGCAAACCTGTGGATTCTCTTCACTTTTCCTTGTCCTGGATCTCATCCCCCGAATACCCAGCTTTCCTAGTCTTGGTTTATTCATTTGTTTTTTTGTAGAGCCAATCCTCCAGTAGCTTCTTAGGAAGGGAAGCATGGGGAAAGAATTTGGGGATCTTGGACACCAAAAAAATGTCTTTACTTAATCTTATATTGTAGAGTCTGGCTGGATTTGTTATTTTATTTGATTTTTTAAAAGATTTTATTTTCAAGTAATCTCCATACCCAATGTGGGTCTCGAATTCACAACCCTGAGATCAAGAGTCCTAAACTCTTAACGCGAGCAGACCACCAGCATCGGTATCACCTGGGACCTAGAAATGCAGACTCTCAGGTCCCACCCCAGACCAGCTGAATCTGCATCTCAGGAGGTGCCTCCAGTGGTTGATTCACTTGCACATTAAAGTTTGAAAAGCCTCGGTCTAAGCCTCTAAGAGATACTGTTGTTGAAGCTCATGGATCAGGAAAGATTACTATTGAAATGGTGTTCTAAGGAATCGTTATTTGGTAGCAAATAAACAGAGAAGAGAGAGGGATACCAAACAGGAGGAAATTACAATAACCCAGAAGTTTCGGGCCGAATGGCTGAAGACCATAACAGTAGGAATGAAAACTCATTCTTAGGAAGGCATGGAGGCAAGGATTTTTTAATGAAGGAAAACGCATATAAAACTTAGGCAACGATTACATATACTGGTAAGTGGGAAGGGACCATGTGACAGAGAGTTAGGTAAAATGTGACCCTGAAGTTTTTGCACCTTGCTAAGTGAATAATTGGATCATTACTGGAAAAAGGGAAGTGAACAGGGATTGTGAGGATGAGGTCAAAGGAAGTTTCGAACTGCTGAGTGGAACTTGGTGGCTGCAAAGGCTCAGCAGGTAGTCCAGAATCTCTGGATGGGGAAGTATTGGAGCTGAAATACTCGTTTTGGGGTCATTCGCCTGGAGGCGAAGCAATGGGAGTGATTGAGATATTGGGGGTGAAGACAGAAAGAAGACTGTGGCCACATATCTAGAACCAGCACCCCATTTAGAAAGGGTAGGAGGTAGAAAAAAGGGCAGTCACAGAGCGGGGCTTTAGAGTTGGCATCTCTAAAACCAAGAGTGAGGTGAGAGTTCCTATTTAGCCACAGGCCTATGGAGGTTAGGAGAAATGAAAGAAGATGGATCTCAGCTAAAGTCAAATCAGGCTATTGGTGTATTTCAAAGAATGATTTTACAGGAATTAAGCCAGAGGCTTAGAAAGAGGGTGGGTGGTCAAGAGACATGATCTTAACCCTTGGAGATGTCCCAACCACGAGGAAGGGAGACGAGATAACCACAGGAGGTAATTAACTGCACGGTTATATATGCATGTTCATATTCATTTTCTTCTTTGTTTGTTGTTGTTGTTGTTTTTCGTAACCCATCAACGTATTATATAGATCTATGCATGGTACTAGGATTCGCAAAGCTCTAATTGAAAGTCAAACTTCAGACAAGTTATATTTCTATTTGGTCTTTTTGAAAAACCCGATTAGAATTTTTTGGTCACATTCTATCTAACTAGTGCACGCTTTGACTGTGGCTCTTATTGTTTTCATCGCTGGTTACTTAGGGGAAAGGATCTGTTTTTGTTTGTCGTTTGTTTGCTTTCTCCTTTTAGCTCATCTTCGCTGCTTTGATCAAGAGAGACTCCATCGTCATGGAGCACTAGTGGCGCCAGAAACAGTCGGCCCTGTGTCCAATGACCGTGAGGTGACCAAGAACTACAGCCTCAATGGCCCAAATGTCACTCAGCGAGGCCAAGGCAAAAGAATGCTCCAAGCGGTAAAACCGCTCCTATATCACTCACGCGATGCATTCCAGCAGAATCATAGTCATAACAGATTCTATTTCCTCTAAGTAAATATTTGACAGTGTCTATTCAGCGGCTTCTCAAAGACTAAATATGCCAAAGTAGATCTTCCTCTAAAAAAGAATTTCCTTTAAAAAAGAAAATGTGATTGAAAATACGAAAAAAGCATGAATACTAAAATGTTTACAACTTCCACATTTTTCTAAGAAGCAGAAAAGTGTTTATTGTTGTCTACCCAGCTTCTCGCAGTGGTGACAAGTCTAGACTGGCCCACCTTATGCGTCCACTCGAGGGGTTGCGTGTGTATGTGCAGGTGAATCGGGTGTGGACTCTGGCAGATAAGAGACCAGGTAGGCAGCAAGTGCAGTGTTTCTTCAGAAATGAAGAAATAAAGGTTTACACTAAATGAGAATCAATAGAAGTTAAAGATAAAAATGTTGTAATGAAAATTAGAGAGTTCTTCTACTCTAATTTAGAGTACTTCTTTCCAAGTTGCACTTTGCATCTCAGAAGATTTGGTCTGTTAAATGTGAATAATTATACTGTCTATCTCATAGTGTTGTTGTGAGGAATCAATGGAGAAAATGAATACAAAGCAAACACACGGTGTTTAATAGGTGCTTGGGAAATGATGGTGGTTAGGCTGCTCACACGTGCTCTCTCCTTCAAAGCATTTGTTCGGGAGGAATTGTATTTGCTTTCTCTCCAGTGGAAGGAATTTGGAGTGGGATGGCGGTTGGTAAACCTATGGAATCTTTCTAGAAAGGGAGGGAGGCTGTGGGAGAAGGAATGGTCCCTGCCCTCCGGACGCCCAGTTACCACAGAGATCAGTGGGTTACCCAGCTGTCGCAGCGGTAGATGGGGCCACATGTGTTCTTCCGGTTTGAGACATTCGCTGCTTGAGTTCAGCTGACAGCTCAGGGCCTTCATTCCCTATCCTGGTATCTTGCCTCCCTGTTTCTTTGGAACCTAGATGGGATTCCTTCTCTCTGTCCAGACGCCAGATATGCAGAGCTTGTCTCCTTGGAACTCTGCACCCCGGCACCAACCTCTGGGTCTGGGTCAGGATGAAATCATCTCAGATCGGACTCAGGTAGCATCCCCTCACCAGCATCCGTGATGCTTACGACTGCTCCTAGGGTTAGTGCAGCTATTGACAAATTAAAGCGTGAAAAGAGAGAAATTCGTTCCGATCACGTGAAAGCAACATCGGTTTCAGGCACTTGCACTTTCTTATCATTTGTGTCTAATTACCTTGTAACACCACGTACATGGCTATCATTAACTGACCCTGACTCATTCGAACCTGCCCTGTGACCGTCTGTCCATTTGTGCTTATGACGCTAAAATACTAGTATTGTAATAAAAAAGAGGTAGTGATATTGTATGTCCCTCAAAACACTTAATATTGGTTTCTGCTGTTTTCTAGAGATCGTATAATCCTTTCCTGAAAAATCTCACTTCAACTCTAGAGTCTGCTTCACAAGCCCACCCTGGAGACTCCGTATCTTTCTTTCCTTGTTTTTTTGAGACTCTATATTTTTAATACTTCTCTGGGGTCGTGGTTCTTGCCCTTTTCTGTGTGTGTGTCATTGACCCATTAAGTTAAGGATCTCATGGACTCTAACAGCCTTTTCCCCAGAAACATGCACAGAATCATAAATTTCACATACAATTCAGGGTTCAGAGAACCCTTGGTTCCCTTAAAATCTAGGTTGAGAAACTCAGTTCTGGAAGATTTGGATTCTCTCTCTCTCTCTCTCTCTCTTTTTTTTTTTTTTTGCTTTTTCGGCAAATGATTATCCAGTGTTTACTGTGTGCCAGGCACAGTTACAATGAGAAACAAGGAAGGCGACTTAAAGCTTGTGTGTGCAACCCCTGTGTGTGTGTCTGTGTGTGTGTGCGCGTGCGTGCATGCTTGGCATTTTCCTCCAACTTCCCAGCTATTTGTTGTAGCCCAACAAAAGGAAATGAGGGTGTAATAGTAAAGAGTTTCAAATGCTCATCACTTTAGGCATGCAAAGAGTATATGACATTCAATTGGAGCACTTGCTAAATTTCAGAGACAAAGCAATGTATGGATGCAGAGGGAGAAACTCGTTGAATTTATTTGGAATTGGTTTACAGCACTGAAACTGTTCACACTTGCTTTCTTTGGTGGCGGGGTGGGGGGGGGTAGGGTGGGGTGGCGCGGTGATGCAACTGCGTTCCTAAAAGGAGCTTGGCGATTCATGGAAAATACCTCGGGAAGAGTGATAAGCACTCTGAGTCATCAGTCTGCTTCTAAGTCAGCAATCTAAGGTCTATGAGGAAAATGAAGTTTATAGCATAATAAACACAACGGACAACTAGCTCTCAAGTTCTCTCTTCAGCACTGTATTTAAAACCCAGTTTTGGTTTTCCTCAGCCACTGGACGGGAAACGCATCGCCTACTTTGCCCTGTTGGGGGAGTGGAATTCCACTAAAAGAAACATGTATTTGCTGATGTATCGGGCTCCTGTTCACAAGATAAGGCACAGTTTACCTAGACAAATCTCTGCCATTTCTTTCTCACATCTGGGTGAGAGTTTCCTCCCTGCTCTTCTAGAAGCATTTACGAAGGACTGATCACATGCTAGTTGGCCTCTATAACAACCATCTAACGAAAAAGAATAATCCTTTGATTACTTTCTAGCACCTCCACGGTATGGGCACATACTGATCAGTTCTTTCTCATTTTCCCGAGCCCCTGGTTTCCAGAAAAGTGAGAGATGGCAGTTCAAAAGGACACTGAAGTTTTTCGACTCAGGCATGGCTGGGGAAGAAAACAAGGCTGAGGGAACCCAGAGACCCTGCTAATGCTTCCTATAGAACTTGGGAATTTTAAGAAAAAGGATATAAATGATAATCCATCTTTGGAGGTGGGGCACCGAAATGAAAAATAAAACTCAACCCTTTTTATACTTGAGTGAAAATACCCACTAGCCAAGTTGGCAGAGGTTCTAAATGCATCTTCACTTTCTATAACTTAACGTTGAAGTTGAACTCAGCACGTGCAGCGGCGGCTCAGGAGGACAGTGGTATGCAGGGCACAAGAGCCCGGGATCGATAAGGTCGCCCACGCCGATTTCCTGCAGCTGGGGAGCGGGAGTGACGACAGGAGTGTTAATCATTTCCCGACCCTGCGATCTTAGTCACAAGTTCCTGCTAAAAGTGAAATCATCGTCTCTGGTTGAAAAACAGCTAAACACTTTTTACTCCACTCACACCGCAATTTCTCCCTTTCAGGTTAAGCACATGGAAATTTGTTCAGCCATTCCTTTTACGGCACTGTTTCCATTAGTTGCTCCCACCAGCTGGAGTTTATCTGATTGTGCGGTAGATGGAAACTTCGGGATAAAATCCAATGGCCGAAGGCTGAGTGAAGTTTCCCCTGGCTGTGGTTATGAAGAGGGTAAGTGAACGAACCTCTTTGTTGCTCTCGTGTTTATTTTCTCCCGTGCTAGATTTTATACACCATAAAATGCGAAAGGCATACTTTTCCAATTAGAGTTAACCATTTAGATTTGCTTGATGGTTGTTTTTAAGTGATCACAGGCCCAAACCAAGAAATTAAAACACACAGTTAAGCATGCATGCCAAACAAAACTGCTTCAGTTTCCTCTTGAAAAAAATATTTTTATTAATTAAACAGCTTGCTTTGTTAGTTGAACGGTTACTGAAACGTCTTTCTACGTTGATGGAACGTTTGTTGGACTGTTCTGTAAAAATAGATTTCTTGGAGGCCTAGAACAGTCCTGGGCACACAGAAGATTTTGTGAAAAGAGCTAATGATTATTTCTCCCTTTTTTTTATGTTTCAGTCTGCACTTACGCTAATGGGCTTTAGAAGGTATTTTCCGGTCACTCGTGTAAAATCGTATGCATGTGATATGTCAGTGATGAATTAAAAAGGAAGTAGAAGATAGGGTTATTACTTGACAATAATTTAATTCACATCTTTCCCACTCTGATTCAAACTGTTCTGTTTCTGAGAATATTAATGAACATTTTTCTTCTGAGTGTTCAAAAAGTTATTGGGATAACACCCGTGTCTTACCACATTGTTCATCATCGCGAAAGCCTGGGAACAACCAAATGTTCATGAATAGGATAGTGGTTAAATCACTGGGATAGTGCATAACCCATGAAAAAGAATGAAAAGAATCTATATTTATTAATATGAAACCAGTCCAAATCATATTGCTGGTATGAATAAAAAAAGCGAGTTTCTAAAAAAATAGTATGTTAGTGAGCATAGCATATTTTCATTAAAAATTTTTTTTTCTAATGTTTATTTATTTTTGAGAGTGAGAGAGTGAGACAGAGCGCGAGCGGGGTAAGGGCCGAGAGAGAGGGAGACACAGAATCCGAAGGGGGCTCCAGGCTCTGAGCTCAGCACAGAGCCCCATG
Organism: Paguma larvata; assembly: GCA_030068075.1. Classification (NCBI taxonomy): domain Eukaryota; kingdom Metazoa; phylum Chordata; class Mammalia; order Carnivora; family Viverridae; genus Paguma; species Paguma larvata. The sequence goes on from CM057832.1 coordinate 74,998,543, forward strand.
TGGGGCTCGAACTCACGAACTGTGAGATCATGACCTGAGCTGGAGTCGGATGCCTAACTGACTGAGCCACCCAGGTGCCCCTATATTTTCATTTTTTGTGTGTGCAAACAAATACCAGTATCTACATTTACAAATCTGTAGTGATATTCACCAAACTATTTACAGTGGCTACTTTTGGGGAGGTGAATGCAAAAGGTTTCTTTCTACTCTGCAGTCATTAGAAGTGGTAGGGATATTGTTTTATTTACTCCTAAAATCTCAGTGTATCTAATTGTGTCTGGTACATAATGGCATGCAATAAATAGTGTTGAATGAATGAATGAATGAATGAATGAAGAGTTTTCTTTAATATTTAAATTATTTAATGTTTATTTTTGAGACAGAGAGAGAGAGAGACAGAGTGTGAGCAGGGGTGGGGCAGAGAGCGAGGGAGACACAGAATTTGAAGCAGGCTCCAGGCTCCAAACCGTCAGCACAGAGCCTGATGTGGGGCTTGAACTCAGGAACTGTGAGATTATGACCTGAGACAAAGTTGGCTGCTTAACTGACTGAGCCACCCAGGAGCCCCTAAATTATCTAAAAACTGGCATGGTTAATTTACAAGCAAATAAGATCCACAAAATATCTTAATTTTTAAGTATAAAAAGTGATTTAGAACAACTTTCAAAGCCTCTCATGCTCCTCTCCCACTTTTTGCAATACTTTCCTTCCTTTTCCTAGCTAATTTCGTTCGAAGGAGAAGGAAACTGTTGTGGTACCCGTGCTCACTTAGGATTTCCCCCCTACGCTTCTTACTTTGGGCTTGGTGTCTGCGCTCCGGAGTCTGTGTATTTCAGATCCCAGATGGCTCCTTATCTTATGCATGGCCACCTTTCCAGTTTGGTGCCAAACCCTGGAGATACGGACCCTGTCTTATGATCTTTTCTGTCCTCAGTACTCAGCACAGGGCCTCACCGACAGGAGGGGGATGGTTTTGGTGCTGGGTGTTCTTTCCACAAACACGTGTGCAGGTCTTGATGACGGAGGGCAACTGTAACCCCTCCTTGTGAGCCAAGCATTGTATACAATAGGCACCCAGTGACTGTTTGTTGCACGAATGACCAGGGCTTGATTCTGGCACATACTTTCTGCAGATACAGATGATTAGATTGGGTTCTGAGGGAGGCGGGATTCCTTTGGTCGCTGATAATACACCACCTGATTTCGTTGGCAGGAGCGGAAGAGAAAGGGAATTTATCGGCTCCCACGGCAGTTTAACAGTGCCCCTGGCTTGAGGAAGAGCTAGACGCTCTTGCTCAAAATGACATCTCTGTCTCTCTCTTATTCTGTTCTCAGTCAGACTTTCTCTCTGAGATCGTACAATAGCCGCCCAAATCTCTACGAACCACACTCTTTTCGATCTGGTCCAGCAGAAAAGATGTCTTCGTTTCAGCAGGCCTACCCAGAAAACTAAGTCATGACAGAGTCAACCAACACTAACCGTAGCCAGGAGAGCTCATGGACGGCTTTCATGAGCTTCAGGAGCTTCTGACCTAAGGGTAAAGCCTCAAGCAGCCCAGGTGGACTGGGGGTGCGGGAGAGGTGGAGCCCCAAATAGAAATCAAGGCTGTTGCCATAGGAAAGGGGGTTGGATATCCGATGGTTAAATAGCAAAGGTTAAAGGCAAAGGAAGATGATTTTATATCATTCTTTTCTTTTCTACTCTCCCTAAATGAATATATACAAATATGAGTAACGGATGCAAGAAGCGGTCAACTCTAGCTCTACGAAAATGTGCAGATAGTTATTAACTGTGAAAATGAGGCAGGGAGGGGCTATCCAAACGGATTAAACCCAGAATCTGAGGGCAGAGCAACGACTCTCAAATTGGTTCTGTATTGAAATCATCCGGGGATAATTCTGATGCCCGTGCCACTCTTTCTAACTAGTTATATCTACAGTCAGGACCCCGGCATCAGTACTTTTAGGCTCCTGAGTAAATTGTTTATAGCCAAATTTGAGAATCAGCGATCGAGAGAGCTATCGGGGAGGATTTAGAGGGGTTTTGGAAGTACCTGAAAGTGTGACTCGAATATAGTAGATCCTCAATAACTAATCTGATCATGGGATTTATGGGAGGAAAAAAAAAACACCATGACCAAACACAGCAGGGGTGGGGGAGGGTTTGTGAACCGGCTACCGTGTGCTAGGCGTCACATTCAGTTCTCAATATACATTTCTCGCTTGAGCTTCATAGTCAGGCTGAAAAAAAATATAGTGAGGAAATAGAGGTTCAAAAAGATAAAACTTACCAAAAGGCCAACCGTAGAGCGAAACAGGTCTGTTTGGCTCCAGACGGCACATCCGTTCACAGCACTACTATCACAAATGTCTGAGGTGTGTTTAAAGGTAAACTCGGGGCGCCTGGGTGGCTCGGTCAGTTAAGCGTCTGACTCGGTTTTGGCTCAGGTCATGATCTCACGGTTTGTGAGTTCAAGCCCCACATCAGGCTGTGTGCTGACGGTGCAGAACCTGCTTGGGATTCTCTCTCCCCTCGCTCTCCGTCCATACCCCACTGTGCACTCTTTCTTTCTCTCTCAGAAATAAATAAACTGTCAAAAAAGAAAAAGGTAAACTCAGATGTTGGATGTAACAACTAAGTTAGTATATGGAACAGGCATGAAGGCTGTTCTGAAAAATCAACAGAGGTGACGTTCTGTATCATGGTTTGGCAAACTAGGGTTCATGGGCCAAATCAAGCCTACAGGTGCCTTTATAAACATCTTATTGCGACATAGCCACACTCACTGTTTACATACTGTCTACGTCTGCTTTTGCGCTTTGACAGCAGAGCTGAGCAGTATGACAGATACCATATGGCTTATAGAGCTAATGTATTTACTGCCTAGCACTTCACAGGAGAAGTTTGCTGACCTGTGACCGAGAGTTTGTATATGGATGTGATCAGCAGTTCTGAGAAGGGGTGAGGTTGCCATTACCAGTTCAGGACTGATAATAATTCTCATCGCTCTACGAGTAGGGTTCTCCAAGCATCTACCCATGTATTCAATCGGTTAGCATTTACTGAGCATTTACTAAGTGCCAGGCACCCTGAACTCCTAGTCTAAGAGGCAGTTGGGATCCAGTGTAATACATTCTACAGGGAAAAATAGGATACTGAGATATGACAACGTTTCTCTCTGCCTCTGGGCTCCATGAGGGCAGGTGTTGGTTCTGTGTTAGCTTTTATCACTCAGCTTCTAGCAGAATGCCCAGCAGGCAGGAGGGGACCAGTAAGCATCTGTGGAATGAACTAATGAATCAGTTAGTATGGTAGCGGTAACCATCGGATGCTAGGAGAACACACATAACCCAGCCTTTGATAGGAAGAGGTCAGGTTATGAAGCTGAAGAAGCAGAAGTGAAAGGGGGTGGGGGCAGCAAAGAGAGCAGGTTTGTAGGAGTTCAGTGGACCCGCCGTGGAGCCGTACCACAAGGTCTGCCTCCACGGGACTGGACACAAAGAGCACTGTGAGCCTCAGCAGGATTTGGTAGGAGGCTGGATATGATAAATAAGAAGGGAAACTCTATCCAATTCCTGACTCACACACCTCCAGAAGCTTCCTGCTGTCCACAGGATAAGATCAAGATTTCTTGGCAAGAAGGCCCTTCAAGTCCTCTATGACTTGTTCTCTGCTACCTCACTTGTGTTGTCCTTACTTTCTTACCTCGGTTCCCAGTGTCTACTTTGATGCTTGCCGATTGGGCTCCATTCAGTCTTAACTCTGTGCCTTGTAGAAAGATAATGCTCCCACTCAGGATGTCCTCTCCTTGCTCTCTAGTCTTTACCACCCATCCTGTAAGGTCCAATGCAAGAACGACCTTTCAGGCGGACTCCCCCCCCGCCCCCCGCCCCCACCTCGAGCCTCACTGATGTCTTATCTCTGGATTCCATCACCTATTCACATCTCCCTCTCACTTTTTAGACACCAAACCAGTGCTGCCTTGGGCTGGTTTAAGCCATTTTGTGGGCTATAATGCTTTGGATCTGTTAGAACGTGGGTTCCCAGATGGCATGCCTGCGTGGCTCAGTCGATTAAGTGTCCGACTTTGGTTCAGGTTATGATCTCGTGGTTCATGGGTTCGAGCCCTGTGTCAGGCTCTGTGCTGATGGCTTGGAGCCTGGAACCTGCTTTGGATTCTGTGTCTCCCTCTCTCTCTGCCCCTCCCCCACTCATGCTCTGTCTCTCTGTCTCTCTCTGTCTCAAAATAAACATTAAAAAAAAAAAATGAAAGTGGGTTCCTGGAAAGACGGAGCATGAGAGATTTCCCTCAGATCCTCTTAGTACCCAGAATTATATATACTTAATATTTGAGTTAACACTTAAATACTTTGAACAAAAAGTTATGAGGTTGAAAATGTTGCCAAAAAGGGAAGTCAGAACACAGAACAAAGAGAACAGAAAATAATTGGAAGAGATGCCAATAGGATAGGAAAATAATTAGTACTTTGCAATTAGAGGGGTTCTCAAAAAGTATAGGTTTTGAGGGAAAAATGCTTGAGTTTATTTAAAAATCTTATTAGTAGAAATTCAGATGTGGAGACATGAGTTAATTGACTTCTCAGTTTAGGGCACTTGATCACTAATCTGTGTAGGATACTGCTCTTGTTTTTATGCATTCCTTTGTTTATTTACTTATGCATATATTCCTTATTGTTCTCATTACCTGTTACCATTCCCCTTCACCACCACAGAAGTGGTTCTAATGTTGTTAATGTGTGTCCTCTTTTTGTGTCTGTTTTTGAAAGGTGTATATTTTCTTTGTTTATTTTTTTAACGTGTATTTAAAGCATTTATATATGAGGTGATGTGTTATGAATCTCATTCTGTATCTTACCTTCTTTACAAAGCATTAAGGTGTTTAAGATCTATACATATTGCTCTGGTATAGATGTGTTGTTTCTGATTGCTACATAAGACTTCATGAAGTGAATTTACCACATTTCACTGATTTACACCTCCAGCGATGGAAACTAACACAGCCTCCAAGCCCCTCACAACCAGTTACGATGAACATGCTTGCGTTGTTCCCTCCTAGACCTAGTAGGGGAATTTATTTGGGGCGAATCTCCGGGAATGCCATCGCTCCATCACAGGGTGTATAGACGTCTATTTAATCTAAGGAATACCAGGTTCTGCTGCACATCAGTGGTGTTTTATGCACACCTTTCCTCTCTGCCCCATAAAGCATTACACTAAGTTTCTATAAACTACAACCCTACTAAAACTTAGTGTTACCCAGCTTTCTAAGTTTTGCTAGTCTAACAGTTAAAAATTGGTGTTTCATTGTTGTTTTAGTTAGTGTCACTTTATGAGGGAATTTCAAAACCTTGCTTGATGTTTCTGTTTGGGTTTTTTCCCAATAAATTACCTGTTTGTAAATATTTTTCCATTTATTTCTAAGGGAATTCTTGTCATTGTGATGGTTGTTGTTAATTGACAGTTAGATGCTTATTAAGTCATTTTTTTTCAACCCAGAAAATTGACTTTCATTGTAGCAATGAATCACTTTGCTGAATACCCTCTGACTTTGGTATTATTAAACCTTATTTCTGATTTTGAGAAGATAGAGCAGTAGCTGTTTAGTTTTTAGATCCTCCCAAATCCCCACATATAAAATATGTGGCAGAAATAAAAACCCATGAACAGCATTTGCAACAAAACTCAGTAGACTTCAGTCTCTATTCACGTAAGGGGATTACAAGTTGCCACTCCCAAAGCCACAGTAAGAACAAAGCTGAACAAACTGAAAGTTAAGAGCTCTTCTTTGAAGAAACGCCAGTAGAAACTTCTGCAGTGCAAAGAGAGAAAAAGAATGAAAAAGAAACAGGTATCCAATTCTCTGGGACAGGTACAAAATGTGTAACATACCAGAAGGAGAAGAGGGAAGTGGGGGGGGACACAGAAATATTTGAAGCAATAATGACTGGGAATTTCCTCAAATTCATGACAAATACCAAACCATAAATCCAGGAACTCGGAGAACACCAAGCAGGATAAATACCAAATTGAGTGACAATTTAATCCTAGGAAACCCCAAATACAACCGGGTGGAGAGAATCTCCAGCAATCACAGACTATGTATATTATCATCATCATCTGTGTGGGAGATAGCGGAGGCAATGGGGTAGCAGGTGGACTAGGAACAGGTGAAACCCAAAGGAGCCAACAGATATTCACTGAAAAGTGTGGTGGGTTAATCCGAGACCAGCAACTAAAACCAAGAGGCACTTGCCTACACTCGTGAGAGACGGTGAGTGGCCTTGTGGTAAGAGGGGCTGGTACAGTCCACCCCTGTGAACTCTTGAAATGGACCCTCTACAGTTTCTTTCCAGATAGGTTCAAATGGGGGGAAAACTACTGGGAGTGAAATCAAAATTGAGCAAGCAGAGAAACCAGAGAAAGAGGAAAGAGAAGATCCAGATAAAAGTGGAAGATGGGAGAAAACCAGGAAGTCTCAGAAAGGACTCCTTGTATTTCTGCGCATGACATGTAAGAGGAGGGAGCTCTGTGAAGACTCAGAAACTATCCCAACTTCTCCTCCTTCTAAAATTTCAGGAAAATTAGTTTTACATAAAATGAGCAACAGCAAAGTATTGAGTTCAAGTGTTACACAAAATTGCTGTAAGAAATAAAGAGAAAAAGGATCAGAATAACATCCCTGGACAATGAAAGCATACCAGAAAATATGAGTAAAAAATAGATAAAAACTGGGTGGCTCAGTCAGTTAAGTGTCCGACTCTTGATTTTGGCTCTGGTCATGATCTTGTGGTTTCGTAAGCTTGAGCTGTGCATGGTCTTTGCACTGACAGCACGGAGCCTGCTTGGGATTCTCTCTTTCTCTGCCCCTCCCCCACTAGCACTCTCTCCGTCTCTCTCAAAATAAATACATAAGCTATTAAAAAGACATAAAAACTGTAACTATTTCAAAACAGACTAATATACAATAAGGAAATAACACAAGCCATGAAAGAGCTATATAAATCAAAAATTCAGGAATGAGGCAACAGGACTCAAAACAGAATTAGAATAAAACAAAGAATCGTTACGAGTAACCTAGAAGATAAAAAAGAGTATATAAACGTAGCAAATAATGTTTCAATAAAAATAGAAGAATAGGAGAAAAATTGAAAAAGGAGAAGAAAAGGGAAAAAACAGAATTTGAGGGCTAAAAAAGCAAACGTTGGAGATAGAGGTGATTTGTCTCTACTTCATAGGAGGTCCTGAAAAGGAAACCCTAAGTAAGAGAACAGAACAAATATTAAAAAGTATAATTTTAAAAACATTTCCTGAAACAAATAAACAAAAAATTGAAGTGTGTATTGAAAGGGCACATGGAGTATCTGAGAACATTGATCTAGAATAAGTATGACCCAGTCTTATTCTGGTAAAATTGCCGAACCACCAAAAAACCCTTGGTCATCTAGGAAAATATTATTTTGAGTTAAAGGTACTTGAGAATCAGCTGGCACAAAAAAAAGATCCTCTGACCTTCCTTTGTCCCTCTAGTAGCAGGGGACAAATCTCCCATGGAAAAGGTAACCTCCCTGCACCAGGAGAGTAGAAGGCATACTTATCACCCAGATGGGGAATTCAGAGCCAAGGCCATGTAATAAAAACACAACCATGTGATGTATAAGAGAAAGAAGATCGTACTGTCTTCAGACATTTTGCCAGCAATAATCTGTGCCAGAAGAAAATGCCAGTAGTGTATTTCAGATACTCGGTGAAAGCACCTGTGAGCTGAGGCTTTTCTATCCAACAAAACTGGCCTTCGAGTATGAAGCCCGGAAGCTGTTAGCAATATGCGAGGCCTTAGAGAATACTGTTTTCATGAGCTTTACCTGAATAATGTACTCCAGAGCAGCTTAACCATAATGTTGTGAGACATGAGATCTGTACATCTAACAATAAACGAGCATTAAAAAGAGAAAGAGTATAGTATGCAATGGCTACATGATCTGAGAATGTAGACATAGTACAACTATTTAAAAGGGGAAGGATTACAGTAGCATGTGCAAATTTTTTTTCAGAAATAATAATGATTGGTGGTAGTATTAGAATTATTTTCCTGCTGTGGTGCCTGGGTGGCTTAGTCAGTTAAGTGTCCAACTTTGGCTCAGGTCATGATTTCATGGTCTGTGAGTTTGAGCCCCGCGTTGGGCTCTGTGCTGACAGGTCAGAGCCTGGAGTCTACTTTGGATTCTGTGTCTCTGTCTCTTTCTGCCCCTCTCCCACTCATGCTCTCTCTCTCAAAAAAAAATAAACATTAAATACAAAGAATTGTTTTCCTGAGACTGCTGTGGTTATGTGGCATAAAGCAATGAAAAATTAATGGATATTTAATTTTATTGCCTATGTCCTTGAGAACCAGGATTCTTCATGTAGTTCAATAGAATACAGATTTAATATAAAAGAAATTAAATAAAAAATGTTTAACCTGAATTTGAATTGTAATTTAAGTATGAACTCACAAGATATTTTATTTCTCTACCGAAAAGTTCTAGAAATAATGACCAACAAAGCTTCTGTGGCACCCCAGACCATGGTCTTCCTCAAACCACTCCCAGTGAAATAAACCAGGACTTCTTAGAGAAATAGCTGATTCTAATTTTGGAGCTATTAAAGACTATTAGAATTATCTCAAATAAGAGATAATTTGAAGAGGTCCTCACTGACCAGAGAGGGGACAAATTGAGTTTCAGTAATGATAAGAATTGTAACGTATTGCAAATTAATTATCTGGTGCTGTGTAACAAATTGTCCTGAAGTTTTGCTTAAAGCCAGACATATTATATCCCACAGTGTCTGAGAGTCAGGAGTCCAAGAGCAGATTAGCCAGTTGTTCCGTCTCAGAGTCGCGACCGAGATTGCAGGTAGGCTGTTCACTGCAGAGATGGCCGTTTGCATCTGGGCATAGAAGATTCCACATCAGAAAATCACTTATGAGACTCTTGGCAAGATGCACGTGTTCTTCACTGTGGGGGCCTCTCCGTAGAGCTGTTTACAATCTGACTTCCCTGTGAGGGCAGAGAGACAGTGAGGACTGTCCAGTGAGTGAGCACTACAGATGGCAGCTGCAGACTTTTATAGCCTCGTCTCAGAGGTGACACCCTGTCACTTCTGCTGTAGTTTATTGGTTACACAGACCAAACCCTGTACAGTGTGGGAGGGGACCGTGTAAGGATCGCTAGGGGCATCCCACACGCTGGCTCCTGCCGTGTGCAACCCATCAGATATGCTTAAACCCATGAGTTTGCACTAATGTTCAAAACACCAAAAACCGAAAAACTGGTTGGTCTCCCGAGGATGACAGCCAGCCATACGTTATCTCAAAAACTGGGGAAAGGGAAGAATCAAACTTTCCTGTATGAACTATAACCAGAGTATTGAGCAACCGGAGTCGGCCAGGAAAAGATTCTTCTTAGAAAATTTTTTCAGCTAATGAAATGAAATGATAAGGTTGGAATATTAACCGTTTTACAACCCCCAACAAATTAACAGATGCAGGCACCGAGCAAGAAACGCTGGTGATAATGAAGAACAAAAATCAGACGTAGGTGTAAAGAACACACCACCAGCTTCACCTCGCCAAAGGGGACTGAACCTGAGTCTGATCGGGCCTCTGGGTTCAACTGTCAGTTTGCAGGGAAAGCGATAGGAGGGGGGTGTTGAACTACCCTGCGAATGTGCAGTCAGCACAGTCCAGACGGGGGGAAATCTCCACGGGCCCAACGGTTCAATAGAAAAAGTGTAACGAAAGAAAGGAATGGAGGAAGAACATGTATATTAAAAGTAACAGAAAAAACAAATTTAAAAAAGTCGGCAAGACTACGGCAGCTAGGAATGCATTCTTGGTTGATGAAATTATAAAGAAATGCAGGGCACCTGGGTGGCTCAGTCAGTTGAGCATCTGACTCTAGATTTTGGCTCAGGTTGTGATCCCAGGATCGTGGGATCAAGCCCCGCGCCAGGCTCTGTGCTGAGTGTGCAGCCCGCTTGAGATTCTCTGTCTCTGTCTCTCTCTTTCCATGTGTCCCTTTCCCCCCTCACATTCACACTCTCTCTCTCTAAAGAAAAAGAATGCCATGCACATGTTCTGATCTTTATTTCACTGAATATATTATTATAGACTGTTCCTTATCCCATACAGCCAAATCATGTAAAAATTAGGTGAGTCCCTCTTTCTAGGCTGCAACCAATATATTTTAACCTGTAAATAGCAGTTTAATTAAGCAGGTACCTTTTGTAGAATATACTCTGTTAAGTCAGTAGATGTGTTCCTAGTTTCTCAAGGTAGAGATAACTGCTCATATTGATTTTGAAGGCACACATTTTTCATAAAACTTACTTCTCCTTTCCTTTTTTTTTTTTTTTAAACCCAAGGTTTCGGGTTAAAGAAACAAACCTGCTCACCCTTTGATTCAGACAAGATAACCCCGAGGGAAGGGTGGATTCCAGAGTCAGCAAAGTGCTCTTTCAGCATTTCCCTCAGTGCATGCAGGGGTATTTTATGGCAAGGGTCCAAACAACACATGTGTGACTAACCTTTGTGCTTCTCAGCTGATAACTGCCCGGTCGCCGCGATAAACCGGAGTAGAGGAGACAGATGTGCCTTTAAACTCTAATCTTGGGCTGGCAAATGTTTTCTGGGCACCAAATCGTATTTTTTAGGGGCGCCTGGGTGGCTCAGTCGGTTGAGTGTCCGACTTCGGCTCGGGTCACGATCTCGCAGTCCATGAGTTCGAGGCCCCGCGTCGGGCTCTGTACTGACAGCTTAGAGCCTGGAGCCTGCTTCGCATTCTGTGTCTCCCTCTCTCTCTGCCCCTCCCCCACTCATGCTCTGTCTCTCTCTGTCTCAAAAATAATAAACATTAAAAAAAATTAAAAAAAATCGTATTCTTCAAAAAAATAAAAAAGAGCTTGGTAAAGTGTTTTAACTATCTCTTTATTTTCTTTAACCTTTTTTGCTTTTTCCGTCACTTGGGTAGTATCTATTGAGTACCCGCCCCCTGCAGTTAGCCGTGGGCAGCGCCACGGTGTGCCGAGGAAGGAGGTGAAAGAGCCTACCGTCTTGCTGGGGATTCGCGATAGACACACGCAGGGAACAGCTAGCGAAGCAGACAGGATTGTATCCTCCTGTGTCCGTTCGTCTCCGCGCACGCCGGCACGCGTGGACATAAGGAACACGAGTGTAAATACACTGGCATTAGCGTACGCTGAGCGGTGTGGCACAGACAGGGAGAAAACAGGCAAGACGCAGATTGGAACTTACGAGGCGAGACAGCGAGCCGAAGCAGTCGGCAGGTGGTGTGACTCTGGTCGTTGGGCAGGACTGTGCTGCGGAAAGCTCTGGAGCCGGGTCTCTCTTTTTCTTTTGACATAATCACGGATTCACGGGAAGTAGCAAGAACAGTACGAAGAGGTCTCATGCACCCTTCGCCGAGCTTCCCCTCAGGGTGGCGGCTTACACGACTATCCTACAATATCCAAACCGGCACATCTACGTGGGGACAGTCGTCGAATCCTTTCCGGTTTTACGTGCGCATACCGAGCTTCGCTAAATGAAGTTCAAGAGGCAAGGGGAATGAGGAAAAACTGGAATAAGCACAACCTCACAGGGCAGTTACTTTGCGGAGCGGTCTTCTTTCTCTCTCCTTCCAACTTGGAGGCGTCCCACATAACCCTTTGTAGGGTCACCACACCCCTTTCCTCACCCGAGTGGGCTTGCCGCTTCGTCTGCACAAATGCTCCCCAACGGCTCACTGCTGTGCTCTTACCCGGGGGTCCAAATGCAGGCAGTCCCCCTTCTAGAAATCTCCTGTGTGAGCTAGTTTGTAAAGAAGTGATCTGGGACCCAGAACCGATTTTCCTATGGAGACAGAGGCACAGAGGTGATGGGCTCCTGGCCTCTCTCCTGACCTGTGTCACCCAGGATGAAAAGAATCCTTATTCGGAGAAGTATCTGTCACTGCCGTAGATGGTGGTAGTATGGGGTTCCTGGGAGTTAGGGAGAAGGATTCTCTGCTGTAACGGATGGATTCTTCTCTTAACAGGTCCCGTTCTATAGCTACAAACTGCCACTGTGTACAGTGGGCGATGTTAAAGAGAAAGCCTGCCCACCTTTTTAAATATTTATCTATTTTGAGAGAGAGAGACAGAGAGAGACGGAGAGAGTGAGAGAATTCCAAGCAGGCTTCATGCTGTCAGTTTGGAGCCCGATGTGGGGTTCTGTCCCACAAACCATGAGATCATGACCTGAGCAGAAATCAAGAGTCGGACACTTAACCGACTGAGCCACCCAGGTGTCCCGGGAAAGCCTTTTTAAAATACCCAATATATTTAATTATACCCAATTAAATATATAATTCAAGTATCGACCCACTGAACGATCGGTTCCATAAGAGATGACACAGGAAGTGCAAGACAGAGAGCCGATGAGGAGAACTACATGGAGAGATACTAAAAAGAGAGCTTCTAGAAGGAAACTCTGAGAGAAGGAGTTACCAGGGATTCATTCTTCATGCTCTCTCTGTGTGTCCCCGTTGTATCTTCTGAAGCCTCCAAACACTCTACAACTAGGATGTATTGCTGTTATCATCAGAAGAAACAGAGTGGTTTTGGGATGAAACAGGTGCATGCCAGTTTTTGATGCAGTTCCTAGCCTGGCTGGAGGAGATGGGGGGGGGCGGAGACCGAGGGGCAGAGGCGAGGCTGTTTCTAGCTCCAGCAGCATCGGGGAGGAGCTCTGAGCACACCCGAGCGCCTCCATGATTCAGAACTTCGGAGGAGAGGTGTCTACCCAGAGAAAGAACAGGGGCCACCCTCTCTTTGGTTTTCCTACTGAGATACGAAGCCAGCACTGACACCTGTGGACAGAGTCAAGAACGAAGCCCAGTCCCCTCTGGGCCATGAGCCCTATAAACCCTGAGTTTGCATTACTATTCTGGAAGAAGTTACACTGGACACATTGCAGGTCCATTAAGGCAATGTTGACAGACATCCTGCTCTTTTAGTTCTTCAGAACTAGTCCTGCTATCACTCAGTGCTCACCCTCAGCCGGGGAGAAAGAAGGCCAGGTGTCCAGACATCTCTGAGCCTCCTGAAATACTCTTGTTTTCTTGGGTGGTCTTGACACTGATTTGGTCCCATGACCATGATTACAGCTCCTTTTCTATTTCCGCATAGAGCCTCAAATAGCAGCAACTGGGCTTCCTGTGTCCTCTCCATGCTTTCCCTGTAGATCTAGCTGACGGTCCACAAGAAAGCGTGTGTCTTCTCATCTCTGCTCATTCAACGAGGAGATGCATTATTTGCAGTAATTGTCTTCTCCTTTTGTGGCTTTTTATTTCCGTTGTGCTATGAGAGCTTCATAAAATATTTTATGGAAATATGATACTAATACTTGTGCAAGTCTGGCTTCCTGCTGTCGATATAGCCATGGTGGCCTAAGCATACTAATGCCATTAAAAGCCAAAATGTTTCAACTTGCTTCTTCTTCATGCTTGTTTAACGAGAATCCCTGAGCCCTGTAACATATACTTAGCAATTTACATCTGTTTCTTGATAACTTTTAAAATAAGAGAGGGTAATTTGGAGCAAGCATGATACTCACCAAAGAGGTATAGATAATAAAGCTCTTACTTCCATTTCATTGGGTTGAATAAACATTTCTTGCATGCTGGGCCACGTAAATGTGAGGTCATGAGAAGGGGAAACAGTTCCTATCTTTACAAGGTGTCCAGTCTAGTCAAAACAAAACAAAAATTGATGGAAGCTGTTAAATGAATACCCTTTGTCGTTGCACAAAGGGAGGTCTGTAATATTCAGAGGCCACAGTGATTGCGAAGAACCTGTGGCTGAAGGGAAGAGGGCTACAGGAAGGATTGCGGGTGGTGTAGGTAGGGTGATTGTACAAACATGGACCCTTCTGAGAATAAAAAAGGAGGCTATTCATATTTATGCTTGTGTAAGAGGTACCGTCTGGGTCTCTTTTAGGGCAACAGGGAGTAATGGTGCCCCTCGGTAAAAGGCCAGATGTAGGGAGAATTGTCATAAATCTTAATTGTAGGAAAGCATATTAGTTTGTGTGGCTGCCATAAACGGATGGCTTAAACGATGGAAATCTTATTGTCTTGTAATTCTCGAAGTCAGAAGTTGAAAACCAAGGCCCTGGAAGGGTTGGGTCTCATGAGAACTGTGAGGAAGGATCTATTCCAGGCCCCTCCCCTTGGCTTGTAGAGAGAGGGTCGTCTTATCCCTTGTATGCGTGTTTTTGCACATGTCCACATCGCCCCTCTTCATAAGGACACTGCTCATATTCAATTAGATTCTAATTTAATGGCCTCGTTTTAAATTGTTACCTCTGAAAAAAATCCTGGGTCCAAATAAGGTCGCATTCTGAGGTTAGGATTCCAACATACCTTTGTACAAGGGCCACAATTTCAACTAATAACAGAAAGCATGTAGAAAATTGGCAACGGCGCCACAGTGGTAGAGAAGTTAACACCTGGATAGTTGGCACTGTCTTCCTGGTACACGTCATGATCGAGAGCAACATCCATTAGGTTTTAAGAACATGGATAGGAGACAATAAAGAAAACAAAGAATCATTAGAGAAATAGACTTTTACTTTGGCGGGTTATTTGTGCTCTTTCCAAACGGGCAATAAAGATTGGACCCTGGTGACAGACAGATCTTCAAGTGACAGTTGACTAGAGCACATAACGAGCTGCGGAATGCCATGTCTGGGAGGAGCCACGGATAGGCTGGCCGGATTTTAGCACCTTAGTTGATAATTCTCTGCTATGCGTCCTGACTTTTCTTTACTTATGAAATGAAAGCTATTTTTTTTTCCTTCTCCCATATTCACAGGGATTTTACAGTTCACAGAATAATAAATATGACGAATTCTGAGCTCTGCGGAATAACTATCTTGAGTTAGTTCAAAGTGTCTATAGTGACAAATGTTTTGGGGCACGTTCAAGAAATAGCATATGAAATTGATCACTTACACTTGCAAAATAGTATGCAGAAGAGGAGTCAGGGAGAGGAATATATGCTTTGCTTGGCTTAAGTGATAGAGGCTTAGGTATCTGTTGCAGAGTGTAATCTGTACCTTTGTGTCCCTGCGAAAGGCCAATGGGAAACTTCACACATCGTGATAATATGTGGATTCCTGCTGAAAGTCACATAGAAATGTTTTCATTCTTATGTTATTGCTCTTTCATTATTTATCTTGATCTCCATAAGTACTGATGCAGTAGTTTCCTTGGCCAAGAAGAAGTTGGCATCAGGGTTTTGTGTTCAATTAAACAGCTATAGCCAGAAAAAAATGATCCTAGCCCGTGAGGTTAAGAAGCACCAGGCTATTGAGTGTAATACGTGAATCATAAAACATAAAAAAATAATAGCATTGGTACTGAACTTTGGGCTCAAAGGGTCTGGGAAATGAGTGAAATTCATGTTTTATTCATCAGGGGCAATATATGATGAGTAAAAGTATAAAATGGAAATTTCAGGTAATCCCATAAGTCATTCCAAGATATGTGAGATTTTTACTTTTAATTAATTTTAAAAATTACAAAAATAATAAGATCACATTACAGGATACTTGGAAAAAACAAAAAGGAGCCACTTCTAATTATTTGTCTACGTAATTTTTTATATAGTTGTACTCATACAGTGTATACTCCCTTCTAACTTCCTTTTTTGGCTTTCTTTTGGTATTTTTTTTTTTTTTAATGTTTATTTATTTTGGAGAGAGAGAGAGAGAGAGAGAGAGAGAGACAGCATGAGCAGGGGAGGGGCAGAGAGAGGGAGACACAGAATCCGAAGCAGGCTCCAGGCTCTGAGCTGTCAGCAAAGAGCCCGATGCAGGGCTTGAACTCATAAACCTGAGATCATGACCTGAGCCAAAGTTGGATTCCTAACCAAGTGAGCCACCCAGGCGCCCCTCTTTTGGAATCTTCTTTGTTAGTATTTTTCAACAGCTACATGTTGCCCATATAATAATTTAATTACTTCTCTAATAATAGACTTTAAGCTAATTCCTAATGTACTATATAATTTTGATACAAATACCTTGTTATATAAATGAGCATCATACATAAGGTGTTTTTTGGGCAAGAGTTCTAGATGTGATCTTTCTGGGTCCCAGTGTTGTGAAGCATTTTATAACAACATTTTACTCTTTGGTGAGTAAAACAGTCTCCATTTACCAGAGCTGCGAAGTTCCTGAGTCTAGGCCTCCAGTGACCTTGTAGCCTCGGCCCTCTCCATCATGTAACACTACCCTAGACCACCAACCTTCAGAACCACACAGCCAACCCTCAGGATTTATTTACTTAAGATGGCTGGATAAATTCTGTGCTTGGATATTAAACTCCAGATTTAATATCTAAACATAATGACCTTGTCTCAAAAAAGTTTGAGTTAATACCTTCAAGGATATTACAGAAATGCCTGGGCATCTTTCTCATTAAGTAAATCATGTGCGATTTGTCTAGAGAAAGATGTAGAGACCTCCTTGGCACTGGAAGCCCACAGTTTCTTCTGCTGTGTAGACCTACTACTACTACCTACAGCCTTGAAAGCTGGCTGGAAAAAAAAAATGGGTCTTCACTCAGCGTTTATAAATAACTTCATTGAAGTGACATTAAAACAAAATGAATAATAGCAAAGTGAAACCTCAGTAGTAAATGAATTTGAGATCGTTCTGGAAAGGAACTCCGACAGGGTGGAAATACCATGGGCTTTGGAATCAGACAGTCTCTGGAATTCCGGTTTTTCTACTTACTCAGTCCGTGAGTCTGGACAAGTTTTGACTTCTTTTGGACTCAGTTATTATACAAAATGGTGGTTAATAATGTCTTTAGTAAAAATAAGGTCTATAACAAAGTACCTGGCCCACAGTGAGTGCCAAAATAAGTACCCATTTCTTCCCTCCTTTATTCATGGCGCACATGGATAATGTAAGAAAACTTCAGAAGGAATACTTAAAATATATCAAATTAAAATGTTTTTAGGGGCGTCTGGGGTTGCTCAGTCAGTTAAGTGGCCACCTTGACTCAGGTTATGATCTCGTGGTTCATGGGTTTGAGCCTGGCATCTGGCTCAGTGCTGACAGCTCAGAGCCTGGAACCTGCTTCGGATTCTCTCTCTGCCCCTCCCCTGCTTGTGCTCTGTCTCTTTCTCTCTCTCTCAAAAATAAGTAAACATTAAAAAGAAACTTAAAAAATTAAAAATAAAATGCTTTTAAAAGACTCTCATTTTATTATTTATTTATTTGAGAGAGAGAGAATGCCCAAGCACAAGCAGGGGTGGGGCGGGGCAGGGCAGGGAGAGAGGGCAAGAGAGAATCTTAAGCAGCCTCTGTGCCCAGCACAAGGCTCCGTCCCACGACCGTGTGATTGTGACCTGAGACAAAATCAAGAGTCGGACACTTAACCGACTGAGCCACCCAGGCGCCCCTAAAAGACTCTCATTTTAGTTCAAGGGATTACATATTTAGGATTTTTGTAACTTTCTGTGAGGTTCTACTCATTTTAAAATACGTTAAAAAGAAAAAACGCAGTGCTATATAAATGAGTCCATGGGGAGGGTTCGATGAGCTGTTTCTTCCACGTAAGCCACATGTTTTTTGTCTTTCAGTTTTCTCAGCTAAAATGGAATTGCAAAATCCCTAAGCTACTAGAATACTTGTTTCACAGATGCACAGCCGTGGCTCCTCTCTCAGGGAAAACATAATAGGTTGAATAGTGGGTTTGGGGTTTTTTTTTCTTCCAAGTAATTTAATCAAGAGAAAAGGATTAAAGGTTAAAATTTTAGTACTGGTAGACATTTCCTGTCAAATAAATATATTCTTTTTTTTAATTATTATTATAATAGTTTATTTTCAAATTGGTTTAGATATAACACCCAGTGTTCATCCCAACACGTGCCCTCTTTAATGTCTGTCAGTCCCTCTCCCCCCTCCCTCACCTCCCTCACCTCCTCACCTCCCTCACCCTCAGATTGTTCTTAGTCTTTGAGAGTCTCTTATGTTTTATCTCCCTCCCTCTCTGTGTCTTTCTTTCCTTTCCCCTCTTCCCCTCCCCCTGGTTTTTGCTTAGTCTCACAAAGTCCACCTATTCGTGGAAACATATGGTATCTGTCTTTTTCTGACTGACTTATTTCACCTAACATAATACCCTCCAGTTCCATCCATGTTGCTACACATGGCCAGATTTCATTTTTTCTCATTGCCACGTAGTAGTCCATTGTATATATGTGCCACATCTTCTTTATCCATTCGTCAGTTGATGGGCACTTGGTCTGCTTCCATGACAATATTCTTAGTTCTGATATATGCAAGTAATAAAAACCAATCTCTGACTCATACAGTTAGTTATCCAAATAAATTTTTAATGAACGCTCATTATGTTCAAGGTGTATGTAAAAAAGAAAAGAAAACAAAACAAAACAATAGATCTTTACAGCCGCACAGACCTGTGTTCAAATTTTCATTGGCTTCGCACCTTACAAGTTGAGAAACTGGCGAGACCCAACAATGATTTCTGACCCTCAGTGAATCCTCACAGAGATTCTGTGTGGAAAAAAAATTAAGGAAAAGAACGAGAAAATAAACTGAGTTATGTATTGCCTCACAGTGAATAACCCCCACATTTAATGGCTTAAAATAGCCTCGGATGATTATGCCACATTGTTCTGAGGGTTGGCTCGAGTCTCCACGTGGTCTTTTTCCCCAGGATGGTGGTCTAGGGTGACATTACATGGGGGTGAAGACCGAAGCTTCGGGGCTGTTTGAGGCCTAGTCTCAGGAACTTAAACCGTGTCGCTTTGGCCATATTTTATTGGTCACAAGTCTGGGTCAGATTTAGGGCTGTGGAGAAGAGACTGGGCCTCTGCACGGGGTGGGGGAGGGGGCTCTTGCAGAGTCACGTTGCAAAGAGGTGTGCGCTGGGTCGGAAGGAGTGCGTGGGAACAAATTCTAGTATCAACTGTGTTTGTTTTAAAGAAGCTGACGAGGATGGTATGTATCAGCTGGCCCGGCAATTTGTTGCAGGGGCTCAACCAGTGTGAAGGCCCTTGGTAGCCTTCCTTCAAGGATCATTCAGAGTTGTGTGTGAAGGTACAGTTCTAGTGGAGCTAAATTTGTTTTTAAATGTTTATTTATTATTGAGAGACAGAGACAGAGCATGAGCAGGGGAGGGGCAGAGAGAGAGGGAGACAGAATCTGAATCAGGCTCCAGGTTCTGAGCTGTCAGCACAGAGCCCAATGCAGAGCTCGAACTCACAAACTGCTATATCGTGGCCTGAGCCGAAGTCGGTGCTTAACCGACTGAGCCACCCAGGTGCCCCGACAATGCACACTTTTGAAGAGCGCCTGCAACTGCCTGAAGCTACCAAAGTGGGCTTGTGCAACAACTTTGTGTGATAGAATGTCCAGTTAAATTTGAACTTCAGGGTCGCCTGGGTGACTCAGTTGGTTAAGCGTCTGACTTTGGCTCAGGTCATGATCTCATGGGTCGTGGGTTCGAGCCCTGCGTCGGGCTCTGTGCTGACAGCTCAGAGCCTGGAGCCTGCTTCGGATTCTGTCTCCCTCTCTCTCTCTGTTCCTCCTCCACTCATGCTCTCTCAAAAATTAAATAAAAATTTAAAAAATTATTAAATTTGAACTTCAGATAAGTAGTGAATAATTTTTTAACCCAAGTATGCCTTCCCTTGTTAACAGTTTGGCCATATTCTTCTAGAACTTTTCCAACCTACACATACAAATCTGAAAAAGCGGAATGATATTTACATTCACTAGCTGCTGTGTTCCCTTTCCATTATCTGTACATTTAGATCTAACGCATTCTTCTGAAAGCTGCATCGTGTTTCATGGCATGGATACGCACTGTTTATTTATGTAACCGTTCACGATGGCCGTGTGGGTTATTAGCAATCTTTCTTCATTATAGAAAGTGCTACTACATATATCCTCATATTCACAACTTTGTGTATTTCCGAAGTATGAAGCCCTAGGATGGAAAAGGACATGCCTTCAAACAGGAATGCTAAAATCCCTTCAAAAAGGGTATCGTTTTGAGGCGCATATGTGGCTCAGTCGATTAAGCATCCGACTTCGGCTCAAGTCATGATCTGACGGCTTGTGGATTCAAGCCCCATGTTGGGCTCTGTGCTGACAGCTTGGAGTCTGGAGACTGCTTAGGATTCTGTGTCTCCGTCTCTCTCAGCCCCTCCCTGACTCACGCTCTGTCTCTGTCCCTCTCAAAAATAAATGAACATTAAAAAAACTTTTTTATAAAGGGTATCGTTTTAAACTTTCACGAAAAGTATTTGAGAGTTCCTATTTCTCCACCTTGCTAGCCATTAATCATTTAATCTTTGCTTATATAGCAGGAGAAATAATCCATTTTCATAGCAAATAGAGAAATAAATTGGGAGCAGGTTCCTGTTAGAAGCACTGAATAAGAGAGAAGTTTATTCAGTAAGCAGAAGAAATAGGAAGCAATCTATTTTCTTCAAAAGGAAATTTCAAAAGGAAATTTGGGGCGCCTGGGTGGGCCAGTCATTTGAGCATCCGACTCTCAATTTCTGCTGAGGTCAGGAACTAACAGTGGTGAGGCTGAGCCCCGTGACGGCCGGACTCTGTGCGGACAGTGTGCAGCCTGCTTGGGATTCTCTTTCTCCCTTTCTCTTTCTGCCCCTCCCCCGTGCACACGCTCTTTCTCTACCAAAATGAATAAATAAACCCTTTAAAAAAAGGAAATTTGATTTGTAGCCATTTGGGAAAATAAATGCATGAAATTCAAACTCAAGCCCTTGGGTTTGAATAGGAAAAGTCTAAAACCAGAAAGAGTTACACGGGAACGGACTGGGAGAGCTGAATGTCATCCTTCATTACTGGCCACACACCTTCATCTGACTTCTTCAGTCAATAACCCATTCCTTTACACTCTCCCCACTTGTGTACTTACTATAGGCTTATCATAGTTTCCAGTACCCCCTTCGGAACACCATGGTATTTGTTCTGTGTCCTTTATGCTTCAGAAAGGAAAGGGGTGACCACAAACCAGAGATGATCATATGCCCTGTTGCATTGGGCAAGAGGTTTCCCGTGTGCTCTCTCTTCTTCCTGGTGCAAAGGCACAGAGCTTTTTTTTTTTTCTCATTTTGTTCCCCCTGGGCTTTCCAGAGAGGCTGGAAAGTATTACTGTGCAAAAACCCCAACAACTCTCACTCCTGTCAGAATAAAGGAAACCCAACCCAAACCAATTCCAAGTTTGAAGCAATTCTCTTCAAGAGAAGAGTGCATGTCTTAGAAAGGACCCCTCAGTGGCTTCCAATTACTGGGACTCATTAAGATCTTCACACATTAAGAAAAAAAAAATGTTGTCATACCTATTTTTCTCTGCTGCAAAATCAGCTGTTCCTTTCCATTCTGAAATCATTCGATTGAGTTTAAAACCATGTTGGGTCAGAAATCAAACATGTACAGGGCTAGGATAAAAACCGGAGGTCTGACAAAGAGGAAGACATAGGAGTTAAGAATGGGCAGAAGAAGAAAAGGGAGGGCAACAAACGAGAAAATACTGTTTCTGTTGACAAGGGTTACCAATGGCGCCCCAGGTACTGTTCCATTTTTTATTGTTCCTCCTCCTACAAACTCAGACTCCTTGCAGACTGGACAATGTCTTATTCATCTTTGTTTTCCCCACACCCAGCAGGATACCTGACAAACAATCTGTGTTCAGGAAATATTTTTTGGCCTGAATCACAAGCCACCCTAGACTACTAATGAACATTCTGAAGTTTAAATTTCAGAGCTGGTCTCTGGGCATAGGTATATATGTGGCCAGAAGACTTCTGTAGCTAAGCCTTTAAGTTGACGGGGGTGCTTGTAAAAGATGCAGATTCCCAGGCCCCACCCCAGAGATTCCAATACAAATGGTCTAGGAGGGGTGGGTGGGGCCCTGGGAATCTGCAGTTTTCACAGATGGCTCAGGTGTTTCTGATCCAGCTTGGCAACTTGAAGGCAGCTTGTAAACTAGCCCATCAGAGGCCATACGCCCGGGAATTGCCCTGGTATATCCTGGTATGGCCATGGTATTTTAGACTTTGTGCCTTGTAGCTTGATCTGAAAAGAACATACGACCGTACTAACATGTGAATGTACTAAAGATTAAACAAGAAGATTGTGATCACGGCGCACCAAGATTCCTAAGAACCTTGGGTCTCAAATGTCCAGTCTTGGTGGGTGTGCAGATTTCGGAGAGCTCCGTCTCTAGTGCCGTGAGAGACTTAACAGGACACATATGCGGAGGATCACCAATCAAAACATGCTTAACTGCCTTGGTGGGGGGGGCTTCTGAACTGTAATGATGCTTACAGATCATTAACAGTTGGAAGGAGACGGGGCAAGGAGAGGAAAGATTGAATGCGTTCATAGGAAAACAACGCGTTACCACACCTGTGAGAGGTTCGAGTTTTCTAATCAACAAAGAAGTGTTCGTTGAGACGAACTGAGCTCACACTGAGAAATGGGGGGAAACCCATGTCTGCAAACGTGAGCTCACCGGGCAGAAATTCAGAGTGGACTAAAAGGGTAGGCGCCCCTCATCAGAAGTCAGTGGTCAGGGATGAAGAGCTAGCATTGTTAATTACGACGCTGGCAATTAGTTACCAGCGAGCATCGCTTCTGCCAGGATGCTGGGATCCACTCATCGTCACAGACACAGCCTTCAATGAAGACTCCTAGCTAGAAGAATGCACTGAAAATCACAGAAATCAGGAAAACATTTGAATTGGTACTTTGTGGATTTCTTTTGTCCAGCAGAAGCTCTGAGGAAGATGGGTTTATTCGCTGGCTGTCATTCCCACTGCGTAGATAAGGAAACTCAGGCGCCTAACTCCTCGATAGTAAAAGTGCTTTAAGGGCAAATGTTTCGTGTCCTCCCCACCGCCACAGTGACTCAGCAAGAACAATACCACAAATCTGTCTGTTGCTGAACAGTCCCCTGGACCCTCGCTATACTCTTTTCACTTAGGTAAGGTCGACACACACGTCCTTCCTACACTGGCGGTAACTGAGGGGAAAAAGTATCATGGCAAATCTACAGGGCTGTACAAGGCAGCGGGTGGAGGTGGAGCCCAGACCTGACTCCGCAAGTCAGAAGCTCAGATAAGGCTTTGCTAGCAGGGCCAGCAAGTCAAAGATGAAAGCCGGACGGGCTGCGGAGCGCTTACAGGTAGGCAGGGCCGCCCAGCCTTGGTGGGGCAAAAGAGCCTTAGGCCACTCTCCTGATCCGCACCCAGGGCCCTGGGCGGCTGTGGGTGGGGCCAGTCGCGCAAGTATCTAAATCGGATCTAGAATAACTAGGACTTACGAAATACCTGCGTTCCCCGGGTCTCCACCTGAAGCTGATTATCATCTCGGAGGTTTAGCCAATTCGAGGCACCCACGAAAGGGCTGGTCCTGCAGGCCCCAGTGCAGAAGTTGGAATGGGGCCAGCGCAGAGGTGGTGTCAGAGCGGAAACCTAACGGGGCCCCGGGTTCAGCTTAGGGCGGTAGGGACGCGTCGCCGGAGAGGAGGCAGTTCTCTGGTTCCGCTCGGGGCCGGCGGCAGAGGAGACCGGACGTGGCGTGAGCCGGGAGCAGGGAGGAGAGAAGGCGCAGCTCGGAGCGGCCAGGGGCGCGTCTGGCCGGCGGGGATCCGGGCGAGCCGGGCGCCGCGGTTCCCGGAGCCGGCGGGAGAAGTGCCCAGGCGGCTGTGTGCGCCCCTGCGCGGCCCCGCGCGCTCCGTGCGCCCCGCGCGGGAGTCCGGGAGCGATGAGAGTGCAGGTCAAGGTAAACTCCGGCCCCCCACCCGCCGCTTATCCCTTACCTCGCGCCGCCGGGGGATAGCAGCCTGGGGACCCGCGGACCCGCTCCTCTCCACTCCTGGTCGGGAGCGGGACTGCAAGTTCTGGGGGCTTGGAGAGGGAGGGCGCCCGCAGCCGCTGGGGACGCTCGGGAAAGAAGTGCGCTTGGGGACTTCGGGAGAGGAGCGGAGACCTTGGTCTCTTAAGGCAGCCAGACCTCAAACTGGCTGTCACCTACCTTCTTTGTCTGGACTGGCGCACACGGTGAGTGAATACGTAACATTGATTGAGCGCATCGTGTTTCATTCGTTTCGGTACAGACTGGTTGTTAAGAGCATTGTCTTTGGAGCCACACCACCTGAATTTAGCATACCAGCTCCGCCACTAACTCTGATCTTGGGCGAGTTGCTTTATCGGTGTGCTTCTGCTTCCTCATCTGGAAAGCGAGATGATAATATTTACAATTTGAGGATTCGATGAGATGCTTCATACGCCATGCACTTAGAAAATAATGCCTAACATACTTAAGCCGGTTGCAAAACTTTGTTATCACCTCATCTTGGCAATAACCCTGTGAGGTTGATCATCACCCCTCCCCCACCCGACCTCAAGGGTTTACAGGTGAGGAGAATGAAGCTGAGGGAGGAAAACAGATTTAAACCCAGGGCAGTGCTTACAACACTAAGAATACAGGTATCCTGTCCACATAAAGGATTTGGATCATTTGTGCTTAAGGAGAAGGTGGGTCACCCCTAATTGCCAGATTGGAAACCAAGCTCTTCAATTTCCTTCTCCCGGTGTACACATTTTGATGTTCATTTTTCATCTGCTTTGGATTCTTCCACAACTGATACGGCGTTAAATATTCTGACTAGACTGACATCTGAGTTCGGCTGTAAGAATCTGGCCATTTCTCACCCCCTCCCCTAACCCCTCGCCCCCAACCTTCTAGGGATTGTAAATCATTTGAGATGGGACCCAGCATCAGCCTCATTTGGGGGGCCAAAATTAGGGACTAGTACTCTAGTATTAAACTTGCCTTGATAGAAAAGGGCATTGAATAGCCCTTCGAACTGATTGTATCCTGGAGGAGAGGGAAAAGACCCACAAGCACACTGGTGATTTGGGACAAATTTTGGTCTCATCTTGACTATTGATGATTTGCTATCATGATTCATGCTTTTGGCAGGACATCTATGCCTGAACTGTCAAGGGTTTGGCAAATATTGGACCTGAAATATGTCTTATCTCTTTTTGTTTCGCACTAGATTTTTGATCGTGGGTAATTCCGTATAGGCCAGAGAGTCCAAACACTCTTAGAGGGGCTTTCATTACACTTCTGTAGAATCGTCCAGTGTTGGAACTCAGAGCATCCATCCTACCTGTAACTCAGTTATTTCTTTGTGTCCCATTAGAAATCTACATAGTAGCTAGTTCCTATTAAAAAAAAAAAAATGGGGCACCTGGGTGGCTCAGTCAGTTAAGCATCTGACTCTTGATTTCAGCTCAGGTCATGATCTCATGGGTTGTGAGGTCAAGTCCCACAACTGGCTCCCTGCTGGGTGTAGAGCCTGTTTAAGATTCTTAACATTCTCTCCCTCTCTCTCTCTCCCTCTCTCTCTGTCTCTATCTCAAAAATCATTGTTAGGTAAGCTATTCCAATGTGAGTCTCAGTTGTGTTTTTCTTTTTTACCTCTTAATTTTATTGAAGTCGTATATACACATAGTTCAGAGTCAAATAATTCTGTAAGATTCATTACTAAAAATAGCAGAACCCCTCCCCCCCATTATTTCTTGCTCTTCAGAAAGAACATTCCTGTTCATCTCTTTCAGCTTGTTGGTACTTACAACCGCCCTAAATACTTATGTTGCTCCTTCTTGATTTTTCAGGTGTTGTCATTATGCGTTATCTTTCCAGATGGAGTATGAGAATTTAAATTTCTTTTGCATTCCTGCATCTACCATTCGCATGCATCCTTCTGTACCTTCTGCCATCAATTTTACTTAGGTCAGTCTTTAGTCTGGTCAATAGTATTCTGCCTTCCTACACACTATTAAAAGCTGAATTATGCATTCCCCCTTTCTAAAGACTTTTGTTTTTCCCCCAGAGTTGTCTTTCCGTGTGTGTTTCCAGAATTTTCTCTGGCATTTCCAAGAATTTAACTGACAAGCTCTTTGCCAGTTACTTAAATATTCTGTTAAGATGATCCTATGTTAACACCTATTTCAACCAGTTTTATCTTGAGTATAGCTTTTTGACCTGATTTGCCTGTCCAGACCCGTCGCTCATAATGTTGGGTGCACAGCTGTTACTTTGGGCTCTGCCTTCAGCACCATCCTGGGGATTCGTTTTGCCTCTGTTATGCTGGATCTTGTTTCTTCTAGCCCGTGTCTTCTTGATTTTTTCCACCATTTTGTTGGAACACTTATTCCAGTAGTCTCTGAAAAAAGGGTACACATAAGGCGAACTGAACTGATGTCTTTTTTTTTTTCTAAATACTTGTTTATTTTTGAGAGAGCGTGAGCAGGAGAGCAGCAGAGAGAAAGGGACACCGAATCCGAAGCAGGCTCCAGGCTCTGAGCCATCAGCATAGAGCCCAATGCGGGGCTCGAACTCACGAACCTTGAGATCATGACCTGAGCTTCAGTTTGATTCTCAACTGACTAAGCCAGCCAGGTGCCCCTGAACTGATGTCTTTTTAATGACAAATTATCCTTTCAGATTTTTTGCCCTTAAAAAAATTCCACTAACAATGGAAAAATAATTTCTTGTGGTAAATAATTCAAACACTATCAATAGAAATTCAAATGGAGCGCTTGGGTGACTCAGTCAGCTAAGTGTCTAACTTCAGCTCAGGTCACGATATCGCAGTTTGTGAGTTCAAGCCCTGCGTTGGGCTGTCTGCTGACAGCTTAGAGCCTGGAGCCTGCTTCAGATTCTGCATCTTCCTCTCTCACTGCCCCTCCCCTGCTCACGCTCTCTCTCTCTGTCTCTCTCTGTCTTTCTCTCTCTCTCTCTCTCTGTCTCTCTCTCTCTCTGTCTCTCTCTCTGTCTCTCTCTCTCTCTATCTCTCTCTCTCTCAAAAATAAATAAATGTTAAAAAAGAAAAGAAATTCAAACAGTAGGTTCTTTTTCTGTCCCTCAACCTCATCTCTGTTCAATGCAGAGGCATTCCAACTGTCGGTTTTGGAGCACCGAGTCATTTTTCCTGGATTCATTCAGTCAACAGATATTTATAAATTTATGAGTGCCAGCCATATTCTAAGACCTGTCCCAGAACCTGGGAATATACAGTGAACAAAACTTAGTTTTGAGCCGGAGAGGAATGGTGTGATGTTTCTCGATGCTGGAATTTAGCTCCACTGCTGGACTATGTGTATATACAACGTCAATAAAATTAAGAGGTAAAAGAGGAAAAAAAAAACCACACCTGAGACCTACACTGGAATATATTATCTGACAATGATTTTTTTGAGATAGAGACAGAGAGAGAGGGAGAGAGTGGGGGGGCAGCAGAAGGAGAGAGGGAGGGAGGGTGAGAGAGAAGGGAAGAGAATCTTAAGAATCTTAAGCAGGCTCTACATCCAGCGAGGAGCCAGATGTGGGACTTGATCTCACAACCCATGAGATCATGACCCGAGCTGAAATCAAGAGTTAGCTATTGTTATTCTCTCAGAATAGACACATGGCACAGTCAAGGCTCTGTCTGTCTCTGTTTTGCAGTAGAAAATCATGATCATTATAAACTGAACTTCATAAATACAGAGAACAAACTGAGGGTGCTTGGGGGGGTGGGGGAGAGGGGAAAATGGGTGATGGGCATTGAGGAGGGCACTTGTTGGGATGAGCACCGGGCGTTGTATGTAAGCAATGAACCATGCTTACCCCAAAAACCAAAAGCACACTTGTATACACTGTATGTTAGCCAATTTGACAATAAATTATACTAAAATAAAAAATAACTTGAACTTCATAACTTGAGTGTCACCAGAAACATTATCATATTCCCGAGATATACAAAGAGATTTTCTGAATGGATAAACAAAATGTGGCGTGTTTACACACACACACACAATGGAATATTTAGCCTTAAAAGGGAAAGAAATTTTGACACCTACAACATGGATGAACCTTGAAGATGTTATGCTAAGTGAAATAGTCAAAAAACAAATATGGCATGATTCCACTTATGTATATAAGCGAGTCCAGTTCAAAGACAGGAAAAGTAGACTGGAGGCTGTCAGAGGCTTGGAGAAGAGGAAAGGAGTTATTTCATGGGGGTAAAGTTTCAGTTACGCAGGATGAAGAGTCCTGGAGATTGGTTGCAGAACATGTGACTGTGCTTAGTGACACTAAACCGCACACTTAAAAATAGTTAAGATGGCAAATTCTACATCAGGCGTATTTTACCACAGTTAAAGCAAAAAAAAAAAAAAAAAAGAGATTTTTACATAAACCCCATAATGGGATTCACTCTATCATTTGATTGAGGTGCCTGAACCTAGTTGCACCTGAGTTCAGCTGCTGCCTGGTGTCCACGGCTTTCCAGGGTGCTCGGAGAGGGTAGCCTCGGATTGCCCTGGGGACTTGCTTTTGATGCACTTAGCCCCAGAACGTTTGGCCAGTCGCCTTGTTGGGGTGGCCTAATCCTGCTGCTTTCCCTTTCTTTTCCGTGGTGGTTCCAGATCTCTGGGGAAGAGGTCCTCAGTCATTTACAGCAGAGATAAAGCCTGAGACTCTTTCAAGAGTGCCGGGACCAGTTATGCAATAAGGAGCGGTGACAAGTGGTAGTTTTGTTTGGCTTAGAGGCTGCATTCTTTTTCTGAGTTGGTAAGCATGTGCCTCTGGAGCCTCCTGGTCCACTTTGATTGGAAACGAAGAAGCTGACTTGGTAGCACAGGCCGGTGGCTTCCCTGCGCTCTTCCTGCTGGCGTTGGCTTTGCAGCCCTCTGTGGAGCCATGCTGCGCTGTTTGCTGGCTCCCGTTCCTGAAACACTAGGACTGGATAAAGGTCAGGTATTCCAGAACCACCATCGTGTGCCGTACGTGTTGACTGGAGAGATCAGCCTGGTGGATGTGATCACGCTCTATCCTCTCTTTCTCTAAACTACGTATGGCCATCATACAGAAGTTTCTTCCAGGCAAACTCAAAGCCCAGTGGAATGAATGGCTATGGGCAACCAAGGTTCTCTCCTCACTTTGCAGATTGTGGAGTCGCAGCTTCTTACAATGGTCATTTTTGATGTGAGCAGGCCACCTGGTCTCCAGGGTCTGTCTGTCAGAAACTTGGGCTTTCCGTAACAGGTGTGTGCGGTGACCTTGGAGAAAACGCACTTTCTTGGAATTTTATTCCCCTGCCGTGAGTGCAAGATTAACATTCGTTTTATCTTCCCTAGTATTGGAGTGTGTTGGGATAGAGGCCAGGAGGGCCCCGTCAAATTGCCCGCACCAACTAAAGACACTTAGGGCCAGGGGAAACTTTCCTTGTGATTAGATCACAGAACCTGATAATAATGCCATTTTGGAATGTCTGGCATGTTCTTGATCAGTGATTTTCCTTAGTTGTAATAAAAAAAGGAACAGAATGTGGTGATTAAGTCTCTAGAAGTAACAGCAGGAAGGTGAGAAGAGTAATAAAAGGAATAGTTGGAAAAGTAGTGTTACTGCTGGCCGCATGTCCTTCTGCCTTAGGCAAGCTTACCTTAGTTTCCTTACCTTTAAAGCTAATAGCCACCATTCACTGGCCACCTCCTTCTAGGCACTATGATGTGCTTTGAGGCAGAAATTCCTTTGAAAATGCAATGAAAGCAATAGATCAGAGCTCAAAAACTCAAACTCATAACACGGCCTACTGGGGTCTTCGGTTTACTGAGCCCTGACTAAAAAATGGCTGCCCATCGTTGGCCCTAACTGACTGTTGCCAGGTTGAAAAGCAAGCCTAGTGTTGCCAGATTCTGCCTTATCCACCCCGCACCCCCCCACTCCTTGTTATATAAGAAATGCAGACGTACAGATTCTTTTTTTAAATGCTTATTTTGAGAGAAAGAGAGTGCATGTGTGCATGAGTGAGGGAGGGGCAAAGAGAGAGGGAGAGAGAGAATCCCAAGCAGACTCCATGCTGTCAGTGCAGAGCCTGACTCGGAGCTGATCCCATCTATGAGAGATCCTGACGGTGCGATCATGACCCCAGCCAAAATCGAGATCGGACGTCCAAATGACCGAACCACCCAGGAGCCCCGGATTCTTTCTTGAACATAAAACATCTGGATTTTTACATTTTGGTAGTTGCTTCCGAAGAGTTTTGAAGAAATTTTATTGGTTGAATAAAACAAGGTTGTGGTTTGCTTTCTGCCCGTGGGCTGTTATTTATATAAACACAGTAGTCCCTTCCTAATCTATGGTTCTGTTTTCTATGGTTTCATTGCATTCAACTACAGTCTGGAAGCAGACTCATCACAAGGTCATGTAGCCTCACACTATGTCACCTGCCGACGTCACTCACCTCGCTTCATCTCTTCACCCAGGCACTTTATCATCTCACGTCATCGTCATAAGGATGAGTACAATACAGCAAGGTATTCTGAGGCAGAGCGAGAGATCCCATTCACTTAACTCTATTGTAACTGTTAACTATTGTTTTGCCTAATGTAAACGTTAAAGCCTATCATAGGTATGTGTGTATAGGGAAAGAATGTAGCATGCCTAGTGTTCAATACTGTCCACTCTTTCATGCGTCCAGTACCCCCCATGGATGGGGAGTGACTTCTGTACTTTTCTGTGATGGGTCGGTCTTTCAGCCTGTGCTGCTCCCCACTTAGAAATTTTTGAGCTATAATTCACGTATTACTTTGTTTATTTATAAGTAGAGTCTATGCCCAATGTGGGGCTCAAACTCACGACCCTGAGGTCAGGAGTTGTATGCTCTACTAACTGAGCCAGGCAGGTGCCCCTAATTCACCTATTTAAAGTATACAATTCAATGGCTTTTAGTATATTCACAGAATTGTACATCTGATCACCACAGTCAATTTTAGAACATATTTATTATCCCTAAAAGAAATCCCCACCCCTTAGCTGTTAACCCTCAGTGCCTCTGTCCCCACCCGCCCCAGATAACCGCTGATCTGCTTCCTGCCACTATAGATCTGACTATTCCGGGCATTTTATATAAATGGACTCATGTAGTATGTATTCCTTTTTATCTGGTTTCTTTCATTTCCTATAAGGTTTTCAAAGTTCATTCTTGTAGCATGTATCAGTACTTCATTTTTTTTGTTATTGCCGAATAATATTCCATCAATGGATATAGCACATTTATCCATTCATCAGTTGATGGACATTTAGGTTGTTTTTGATTTTTGGCTATTATGAATAATGTTGCTGTGAACATTTGTTTACAGGTGTTTGTGCGGACATATATTTTCATTCCTTTTGGGTAGGCACCTGGAAGTGGACTTGTTAATTCTATGTTTAGCCTTTTGAGGAACTGCTGGACTGTTTTCCTTTTTTTTTTTTTTTAAATAATTTATTGCCAGTTTGGTTTCCATACAACACCCAGTGCTCATCCCAACAAGTGCCCTCCTCTGTGCCCATCACCCCAGACTGTTATCCAAAGAGACCATGCCATTTCATAGTCTCAGGAGCAATGTGTATGATAGTTTCACTTTCTCCCCATCCTCGCCAACACTTTGTATCGTCTTCTGGATTGTAGTCATCCTTGTGGTGTGAAGGGGTATCTTATTGTGGTTTAGATTTGCATTTCCCTGATGACCGATGATGCCGAGACTCTTCGTGTGTTTATTGGCCATTCGTATGTCTTCTTTGGAGAATGTCTGTCCAGATCCTTTGTATGGCACTTGTTTTTGATCCAGCTCTTGAGACGTTCTCCCGGGAAATGCCCGTATTCACATCCACACAAAAGGTGGTACAGTAGTTCCCCCTTATCTGCAGGAGATATGTTCCAAGACCCCCAATGAACACCTGAAACTGTGGATAGTATCAAATCCTATACATAGTGTATTTTCCTGTATGTACTTACCTCTGATAAAGTTTAACTTATAAGTTAGGTATAGTAGGAGATGACTATCAATAGCTAATAATAAACAATTACAACAATATACTGCAATACAAGTTACACGAATGTGTTCTCTCTCAAAATATCTTATTGTACTGTGCTCACCCTTCTTGTGATGCTATGAGATGAAGGGAAATGAATGATATAGGCATTGTGACATAGTGTTGGGCTTCTATTGCTCTTCTGATGTTTGTTAGATGCGATTGACTGCAGGTAACTGAAACCATGAACAAAGAAGGGCTACTGTGCGCAGTTTCTAGAAGTTCATGACCTTCTTGATATTTCTCTACAGGTCTGAGCGTACCCACAGAAAACACGCTATATAGCGGGGATGTTTCTGGGCATTTCATATGCTTGATCTTACTCATACTATCTACTAGGGACCTCACGGGATTCATGCAAGGATCAGATGTTCAGGCAAGTGATTTGTAAACCATAAAACACTATCCAGCTTCAGGAGTTGCTGTAGGTACGAACTCCATAGGTGAGTGATAGTGAAGTGGATGGAGTTGTTAAGGGCACGAACTAGAGTCAGACTGCCCGTGTTTGAATCCTAGTGTCACTTTTATGAGCCATTGTGTTTTGGGGCAATCATTCAATGTCTCCGACTCAGTATTTTCATTTGTAAAATGAAGATAACAACCGACCTACTTCCCACATCTTCTTGGGCAGTTAACATAAGTGCTTCGTATTGTACAGTTGGGCACATAGAAAGTGCTGAATAAATTATCCTGATGCTGTGGACTGAGTGTTGGTATCTCCCCCAATTTGTATGTTAAAATTAACCTCATCTCATATGTGATAGTATTTGGAGGTGGAGCCTTTGGGAGGTAATTCCATGTTCGGGGGGAGCCCTCATGACTGGGGTTGGTAGCCTTATAAGAAGACACATAAAAGAGAGATGATCTCTGTCTGCTATGTAAGAATACAGTGAGAAGGTGACCAGTGTCAACCAGGAAGATGGCTCTCACCAGAACTTGGCCATATGAGCACTCTGATCTTAGACTTCCATTCTCTAGAACTTTGAGAAATAAACATTTGTTGTGTGGACTACCCAGTGTATGATATTCTGCTTATGGTAGCCCAAATTGACTAAGATAACTGCTTTTTAAATATTATCTTACAGAAAATAGATGCCCTCTATCGATCTTTTAAAGAACCAAGAGGTTTTTGTAAATTCCATCTTACAATCTTAGGAAAGAGAATTTTGCTCCCAGAAGAATTTTAAGTCCATAGGGTACTTTATAGATCCTTGGCCTGGATCAGTTACTCCTCTCCAAACTTTGTCCCCACTATAAAGTGATTTTAAAAAACAAAACAAAACAACATCTCTCCTACCCGACCCCCCTCTCCTCTCTCCTCCTAATATTTGCCCTTACCTGGCCTAGAGGAACTCAGGACTTAAGGCGGGCAGTTTCGCTCTGTGATGGGAAGTTTAAGCCAGTAGATACTGTTGGATTAAAACAGAGAAGAGGGGCCAAAGTCTTTGGGTTTAAGCTTTTTTTTTCATTTTTTATTTTGTATAATGTTTGTTTTTGAGAGAAACCGAGCAGGGAAGAGGCAGAGAGAGAAGGAGACACAGAATCCAAAGCAGGCTCCAGGCTCTGTGCCATCAGCACAGAGCCCGATGGAACTCACTGTGAGATCATGACCTAGCCGAAGTCAGACGCTTAACCCAGGTGCCGCTCAAGATTTGAGATTTAAACTTTCCAAAAGTTGCTGGAGGCTTTAGCCAGCAAACAGGAGGGAATGGTGAATTGGAGACTTTATAGATGGGATCTTTTCTCTTGAATAGATTAAAGAGGCCAACCACTTAGGTTCCTATTTTTATCTCTTGAGCTTACAACCACTGCCCTTAAGAGGGAAACCACACTCTTGAGAAGCAAGCAACTCTTTGAGTGGAGACTTTCAGACAGAAATTGCTTCTTACTGCCTGGTATTTGGGTTCAGCGAATGGGGAGTGTGAAGAACAAGGTGACAGGTAAGGCCTGGGAGTCTTTTACCCTGAGAGAGTCTTCTATGGAGTCTTCTTTAAGTGAGGGATTTTTTTTTTCTTTTAATGTTTCCTTATTTTTGATTTTGAGAGAGGGAATGGGAGGGAAAAGCTCTATAAGGTCCCGTCTACCAGAAAGTCTCAAGAGTTCCTGGGATTCCAATGTTTTATGAGTTTTGTTCTCTGACCTACAGACAACTGTGTGTGTTTGCCGGGTGGAGGGGGGGAGGGTTGAGTTTTGTTAAAAAAATTTTTTTCATAACATTGGTTAAAGATGGTAAGAAAGACTGTTCAATGGGGTTTTTTCAGTAGGGCAGAGAGATGGGGCTCAACTCTGAGTACAAGTCGAGATGAATATTACATATGTGTGTGTGTGTGTGTGTGTGTGTGTGTGTATTTACATTTATGTATTTGTAGCCAAGGAGCAGGGTGGAGGTCAGGTCAGGGGAGGAAAAATTACAAGAGAAAAGATCAAAGCCAGAAGGATTCTTGCTGAAGGCAGGCCAGGGTGATCAGATACCAAGGGTGGGGAATTTTCCCTGACTCAGTAAGTTCTCGGTAAAATGGACTAGGTGGGTCAAGAACAGAGCCTTAGTCAGAAAAACGACTCAAGTCAGAAAGATCCTGAATCAAGTTTGGTCAAGGAGAGAGTCTTGGTCAGTTTGAGACATGAGGTGGCTAAGGTAGAATGTTCCTCTTTATATAATACAATTCATTGTATCATTTAGATACATTTGAAAGAAAAACTCTTTCTTTTGTTTAATCCCTCTTTTATAATTGCCTTTTTGGATCATTTCAGGGTCTTTTCCTTATGGATATAATATATTTCTTCTCATCTTCGTAGCAGAAGAAATTAAATATAGAAGAAACATCTTAATAATGAAAATTCAGTAAAAATTGAAGGCTGCTCTGTGGTTTGGCTCCTCAATGATCTAGAGAAAGGCATTGTGTGATAGTTATGTTCCCCTTTCCTTCCTGAATTGCACTGAAAGAACAGTCAGTTTCTAAACAACATTGGAACTTTGAAAACCAAGTGTAATGGCCAGAAACAAGCTGGGAAACTTTATTCTAGCAAAGGAGATTTCTCATCTGCCAGCCTTTGTTACTCACAGGATTTCTGGTATCCCACTGACAGACTTGTGATTCTCGGCTATCTGGACCACACTCATTTTATTGAGACATCTTTTTCCTTCTGGAATTTTAGTGGAATTGGTTATTCTGGATATGAGTTCTTTTAAAACCCCAAAAACCAAAACTGACTTGTATCCTACCTGAAATCTGTCATCTTCAATTAGGATAAAAATCTTATATATTTGTATCTTTTAAATTAACTTACACATCTCAAAGACATTTGTTAAAAAGTAAGTTAAAAATCTTAGATGAAGACAAAACTCATGTTAAGATATATGATTTTGGGGAAGGAACATTCTTAACTGAGAGCTGGTGAAAATCGCTTGGAAAAGAATCTCCCAGAATTTCATCCTGTGCAAATGAGTGTCTCATTCCCTCAGAGATGGTTCTTGGTCAAATATATTTAGGAGAGCAAGGGACAATAATGGATTTATCTTCTCTGGAGAGTCACACTATTTGCATGTGTTTATATAGCCACGCTATTTTCTTTTCCTTCCATATACTACCTTTGGTCTCCAGGATAAACTTAAGGAACTCTGGTAAAATGCTCACATGTGTACCCAGAACTCAGGTAGATACTGGGGATACTACAATGAACAAGGCAGCTCCCTATGTTCCAGGGCTGAGAGTGTAGTCAGTCTAAATAGGTCATGATTACACAGTGCCTGGGGGTTAAGCCCAGAAGGATCAGAGGCTCATGGAAGGAGATCCTGATTCAGAGATTCAGAAAAAGAGTTTCTAAGAAGGTTTTCATGGGGTCTATCTTGGTGGAGAAAGGAGGGGAGTAAAGACTATCCCGGAAAGAGAAGGGCATGGAGGGAACAGGAGGCGACTTCAGAGAATACGAAGTTGTTCAGTGAATTTAGAATATAGAAATTGAAGTAGAGAGAGGCAGGAGAGGAGATGAGAGAGGGAGCACCTCAGATGTGGTAGGCAGTGGGCTGTACACCTGGTGATGGACTTCTAAACTATTCTGATGACATCAGCGGAACCACTGAAAGATTTTTAGGTGAGAATGACATGTTTACTTTTTCACTTTAAGATTATAAGCTTTGTGGCAGAGAATGGACGGAAGAAGGGAAATCTGGAGGCAGAAAAACCAGACTGGAGACAATCTAGGCAACAATTCATGGTGACTTCAGGATAGTCACAGGCAATACAGATGGAGAGACATGGGCTGACGGAAGAGATGTTTAAGAACTAGAATCCCAAGGTCTTGGTGGTTGACTGACTGGGAAGTAAGGATGGGGAAGAATTACCAGTGGTGCTCTGGTTTCTAATTTGGACACCGGGGTATACTGGTAAGCCCTTGGGAATACAGGTAGGGGATAGGTTTGGGTGGGGGAAACAAGGGGTACAGATTTAGACAGATTAATTTGAAGTAAGATGTTCTTTTGTTACCTTTTAAACCTGGTGAGGTAAATAGGGTGGGCTTAATATACCCTGTTGGCTGAGTTGCGTACAGTGAATGGACTGCCTATGGGCAACCCCCGTATTGTACTTCCTCCTCCTGTTCTTTCTCTACTATAACCCATGCTTTCTCAAAGAAGATGTGACTTTCGTAGATAATGGTCAGAAAACCGGTACTCTTTTCCTTGAGATTCTTTGGTTGAAGTCTTCTTGTCTTCAGTTGTCTTGCTGCTCTTTAATATTCACACGTTGGCAAAGTTCTGCCGAAAACACTTTGTCACTTCTGAACACTAAAGCCATTTTGGATGCTTGAGGAGATTCTTGTTCCTCAGACAAGTACATTTTTTGGTGTTTTATTTTATTTCAGAATTATTTTTAAATTGAAGGAATTTGGTCACTTCAAAATTTTTTGGAAGGAAATCGAGTATTAATAATAAAAAATACTGTAGTTCCTCAAAGCAATTAAAATGCATTATACCCAGTGTTTTCTCTAACATTAAAGAGTTATTAGTAACTCATATCTTTTGTTTATAAATTGGCACAACCTCTATGGAGGGCGACATGGCAATATTTGAATTTGCTTAGAAATTTTTACTAGCAGGGGCGCCTGGGTGGCTCAGTCAGTTTAAGTGTCCAACTTTGGCCCAGGTCATGATCTCATGGTTTGTGAGTTCCAGCCCCACATCAGGCTTGCTCCTGTCAGCCTGTCAGCTCAGGCCCTGCTTCAGATCTTTGCCCCCCTCTCTTTGCTCCTCCCCAACTTGTGCCCTTCCAATAAATAAATAAATAAATAAATAAATAAATAAATAAATAAATAAATATTAACATTTTTTTAAAGAAGTTTTTACTAGTAGATTTTTATCTGACAGATAGATATACCTGCACATGAAAGCTATGTGGTATGTATTTTATCTAAGTAAATTATGGGACTTCCATGCAAAGGAATACTGGTCAGCCCCCAAAAGAATGAAGGCAACTAACTGTATGTGTACAAATATATAAGGATGTCCAAGTTATTCAAGTGAAGAAAAAGCAAGGTGCAGAATGGTGTATATTATATGTCTCTATTTATGTAAAAAGTTATTTTATTATTCTATTTTATTTATTATTTTTTTTTGAGAGAGAGAGAGATTAGGGGAGGGGTAGAAAGAGAGGGAGAGAGAGTAGTCCAAGCAGGCTCCACACTCAGCTCTGCACCCAACATGGGGCTCGATCCCACGACCCTGGGATCACGTCCTGAGCTGAAATCAAGAGTTGGGTGCTTAACTGACTGAGCCACTCAGGTGCTCCAATTAAATTTTTTTAAATGCAAGTTAAGTGCCTGTTTCTAAGTGCAGCTAAAGGAATGCTCATGAACATTTACAGCTGGATAGGTGGATGTTGCTCTAACAATCTCTGGGGTCATTTACCCAGGAAGATAAAGATTTCTCCAGTTGGCTGATGGAGATTTCTTACAGGCTAGCAAAGAAAGGACGTTCACCTTGCTCTTCCTTCCTACTTCCTTTCCTCTCTTTATACCTTGCCCTGCTAGTCTGATTGCCCAGTGATCTCCAGTTGCTTTTACTCTTATCCTTTCCACTAAATTCCTACTTGCTTAGTGTAGATGTCTGTAGACCCATATATTTTGAGGCACACATTTTTAGGCTGGTGTATTGGAGACATCCTTGGAATATCATGTGGCAGTTCACTCCATAGAGCATCCAGGGGATAGTATTGGATCCTCTGTGGAGAGAGTATCTCCTATGCTTTTTGATCGTAGAACGTATAGAGTACTGTGCTGCTGTTTAGGGAAGTGCTGGTGATAAGAAAGGGCACTATGATTGTACATGTGTATCTCCTCCCTTCCTTTTTCTCCCCTGGTACGAGGGGCAAAGGAGAATGCTGAGATTTGGAGCCTGCAGAGTGAAACGGACTGACTTCTGTAGCACATAGGTAATAGGGCGTCAGGAAAAATTACCAAGAAGGAAATGGTTGTCATCCTCTCCTTGCCTCTATGAGAAGAAGATGCATTTTCTTCACAGCTATACCAGTTCCTTACCTCCTCCCACCTCCTCCCCCATCCCGCAAAGTCTCTGAAGTCATTTTCATTCTCTCTTACATCTCTCTCTCTCTCTCTCTTTATTGACTTCTCTTTTATCTGCAAACAGGGTCTAGGCTTTCTCAACATGAAATAAGCTCTCTTTCAATTTTGTGTCTTAGACATATTGCAAAAGAGCTCTGGTATTTGGTAGGACCCGCTCTTCGTCCATTAAGAGGTAGCAATCATCGTATCTGTCACACAGTTGTGAATATTACTGTAGCTAAAGCACATAAAGCACTTAGCATGGCCTTTGACTTATAGGAAAGGTTACACTAATGATGGCTTTGCTTTATATTTTTCATTTAGTGGCTGTTCTTCCTAATATTGTTTCTCCCAAGGGTATATTACCCTAGCTGCCTCCTGTTCTGCACCCTCTTTCCTACATCTCAATCTATTCGGTGATCCTGGACAAAATCATTATTCTCCTTACTTTCTTGTCAGTATTAAACACATCTTAGCTTTTCTCTGAATGGTCCTACTTTTATAATCATGCAATTTTTTTTTTTTTGAAGAGAGAATCTTTCTCCATTCTCTACTTCAGGTATCATGTCACTATCCTGATTAGTAACTCTTTGGTCTTTGTTCCCTGAGCTCTCTGCACCTTCTGTTTGGTTATTTCCAGAGGTACTTGGCTCTTTCATCTTCTCTGTTTCTGCTCCCCAGTGACCTCATGGTTCTTACCGTAAGTGTTTTCTGAATTCTTTGCATTCTAACCACCATGGAATTCTATCATCACTTCTCAAAACCTTTGTCATCTTTCAAGGACTTTCCTAAGTGTCATGTCCTTCTTAAAAGCTTCCCAAATATCTGCAGGCAAGGGGGTTTCTCCTTCCAAGGAGTCCCACAGTCTGCTCTTGTACCCTACTTGGTATCTAGTTATAAACATAGTTTTTTTTTCTCCCCTTTGGTGTTGGTCTTTGGGACACAGTTTCATTTATTTTTATAAGAATAATATATGCCAACCAAAGTATTTTTTTAAGTTTATTTATTTATTCTGAGAGAGAGGGAGAGAGAGAGAGAGAGGGGACCAGCTGGGGAGGGGCAGAGAGAGAGGGAGAGAGATGATCCCCAGTAACTCTGAGATCATGACCTGAGCCAAAATCAAGAGTAAGATGCTTAACTGAGCCACCCAGGCAACCCCCTTCCCCCTCCTTTTTTAGTTTATTTATGAACCAAAGTGTTTTTGAATGAATGAAGCTATTATTCTTAGAGATATTGATATTTCAAAGGGAGAATGGAGAAACTGATAGAATATGTGGTACCTCTGGGTTCTAAAGGGGTGATGATCCCCCATTTATCATGCTTCAGTGACATCTTCGGGACGGAGAATTTGGTAGGCAGTAAAGTCAGCCATAAGGTTAGAAATGAATACCGTCAAAATTATCTTTCAAAAGTCCCTACATTGCTCATAAATTATCGTATCGTACTAATTGCTTTTTCTCAGTGTTGAAACTTTTTTCAGTTGAACACCAGATTAAATAGGAGATGTTTTGAAATACTACAATGCAATTGGAATAAGATGCACAGACTAAGACTTGCGTGTGGGATCTGAGACCAATAAAGAAACTGTAGATCCTGTACCCAGCTCACACTCACCTTAGTGCCTACATGCGATCACTTTGGGGCGATGGTTTTCTATGTGTGGTTGATGGACTCCTGGGGGTCTTTGAGACCCTTTCAAAGGATCCTCAGACTCAAAATTACTTTTATAATGGTACTAAGACATTTGCCTCTTTTGCTCATTCTCTTATGAGTGTACAGAGGAGTTTGCCTAAGATTACATGATGAATTTACAGTATCTAA
The DNA here is from genome assembly GCA_030068075.1 of Paguma larvata. NCBI lineage: Eukaryota > Metazoa > Chordata > Mammalia > Carnivora > Viverridae > Paguma > Paguma larvata. The sequence goes on from CM057832.1 coordinate 75,038,943, forward strand.
AAAGGTAATGGGGGCCCCTGGGTGGCTCAGTTGGTTAAGCGTCTGACTTTGGCTCAGGTCATGATCTTGCAGTTCGAGGGTTCGAGCCCTGCGTTGGGCTCTGGACTGACAACAGTTCTGAGCCTGGAGCCTGCTGCAGATTCTGTGTCACCTTCTCTGTCTGTCCCTCCCCCGCTCACGCTCTGTCTCTGTCTCTCACAGAAATAAATAAACATTAAAAAAAGTTTAAAAAGGCAATTAAAATACTACTTCCTTTTCCAATTACACATCAGCATGAGGCCAGTTTTCTCTGTATACTTCAACCCAAACCACCTATTGCAACAGACTGAATATAGAAGCAGATACGAGAATCTAGCTATCTTGTCAGACAGCAAAGAGATTTTTTAAAAATACAAGACAACTCTCTTCTCTTTAAAATCTTTGTGAATCTTAATTTTTTTTTTCATGAAAAGTATTGATGTCAACATGCGATAGGATTACTGGTATTTAAAATGAACTACATAAATGTCTTAAAAGTCCCTGTTCTAATTTCCTAAATTCATAAATATGGGTAGATATACTCATATAAATGAAGGCTTTTTGGAGGTCCTTGTTTATTTCTGTGACTGTGAAGGAGCCCTTAGCCCCCAAGGTTTGAGAAGTGCTGCTCTTGAACTTCGTGTACTCTTGGACGTAGAATGGCGTTTCAATTGATCACACTTAAGTTTTTTTTATTTCTTCTCATTTTTCTTCTTCTCTTTCTTATTCTTTCAGTGAAGATTTTAATTTTTTCCAAACTAAACATGTGGTATGTGTGTCTCCTAATTTTCAAGAAGTAAAATCCTGTGGCAATATTCTTTCTACTGTGCTGCACATCTAGAAACCTTTCTATGGATGGCCTAAGTAAATTGCCTTTAACCTGTAATTCCAAATAAAAGCATATTGTCCCAGAGGGTGGTGGGTTTCTTAAAAGTCAATTACTTAAGAGGGTAGCTTCACTGAAAATGACACTCGTGGTAAAAAAGTATAGTTTCACCCTAAGAAAAGGATTTTTAGACTATGTAGGTGACTCAGATGTAGTTCTAATAAAGTTTTAGATAACTTAACAGGCTATTTGGAGCATAAATAAAGACCATCTGTGTATACAGATAAATTCATGGATAGTTTCTACTTGGAAATGTCTGATTTTATTTATTTATTATGAAAAATATTTTTAAATGCGTATTTACTTTTTGAGAGAGTGCGAGCAGGGGAGGGACAGAGAGAGAGGGAGACTGCACTGTCAGCACAGAGCCCGACACGTGGCTCGAACACACAAACCTCGAGATCGTGACCTGAGCTGAAATAGGACTGTGCCACCCAGGGGCCCCAAAACTGGTTTTATTTAATTTGAAAATCTTAACAGATTAGAGTAGTTATATAACAAATAGGCCCAGCATTCAGTTAAATTGTGTATTTTACTACCCAGGGACAGTTGCAAAGAATACTCATAGAGGGACTTCCCATTTCTTTTCCCCGTTTCTTATCAAAATGACTTAACATGATCTGAGATTACAAACGTGTTTTTAGCATGTTTTCTTCCCCAGGGGACCAGATAAAGCTGAAGCCTGTGTGACAGCAGAGAGAAGGATGTCTCCTCACTGCGATTTGAAATTGTGTTTTAGGGCATCATGAGGACTTTCACCAACTTGGGAAGGGGAGGGTTGGGGTAAGACATCATTTTAGTTTGAGCATTTATGATACACTCTACTTGGCCGGGGACTGTTGAGTTCTTCCAATTCTCCGTTAGGCTCTGTGGAGAATTCATAAATGTACTCATGTACTTAAGAGTTTATATAATGTAGACATTCATTCTGAAGTTTTTTTTCATTAAAATTTTTTTTAAATGTTTATTTAGTTTTGAGAGAGAGAGAGAGAGAGAGAGAGAGAGAGAGAGAGAGAGAAAGAGCAAGCATGAACAGGGGTGGGTCAGAGAGAGAGAAACCGAAGCAGGCTCCAGGCTCTGAGCTGTCAGTACAGAGCCTGACGCAGGGCTCGAACCCACAAACTGCGAGATCATGACCTGAGCCGAAGTCAGGCGTTCAACTGACTGAACCACCCAGGCACCCCTCATTCTGAAGTTCTAAATGCCTTCACTCAACAAGGCAGTAAATGAAAATGTTAGCAAAATTTCTTGCCTAAACAGGAGAATTGGCATTTTAGGGAATTGTGAGTTATTCAGTTGACATTCTATTTTTAATGATGTTACCCCAAAAAAAATCATTACCAGCAAAAATAGCGCCCACTTCATCCTATCCCAAAAGAAGAAAACATGTGAGACGATTTTTTGCAAATAGACCTAAATGCTGCCCGCTGGAAAGATTATTTACTTGGAAACCAGTGAGACCAACTTGTGGCAGTGTAGGCGAGCCAGATCCTTGGGCTTTGGTTACTTTAGGTTGCACACCCTTTGAGATTGTTCATCTTCAATCAAGTGAGTCCTATGACGTATCCCTGTAGAACGTGGAAAGACCCTGAGGCGATGCTTCCGAGTGAATGGGCTTGTTTCACAGTGAAGCAATTTCTCTGAGCCGACAAATTGTGCTCTGTGGAAGTCCATATGTCTATCACTCAGTTTGAAGAGGTCCTTGCTCCAGAGGAGAGGCCATGTAGAGGAAGTATCAAGTGTCCATCTAGAGTCTGAACATATTATTTCTCTGGTCCATTCTGGTGCATATCTGCATATTGTAGATTCCAAGATAAGTAAGCTAACAGTCTATCTTAAAGTAGATTATGATAATGTTAAGAGAAAAACTACTGAGTAAGAGCAATTAAACATTGTTCATGCTATGATATGTATAAGATAGTGTGGGCAAAAACTGACTGATGAAAGGATAAAGAAGATGTGTTGTGTATAATATATCCATACACACACACACAAAGCAATATTACTCTGTAATCAAAAAGAATGAAATCTTTCCATTGGCAACAACATGGATGGAACTACAGTGTATTATGCTAAGGGAAGTAAGTCAGAGAAAGACAAATATATGATTTCACTCATATGTGGAATTTAAGAAACAAAACGGACGAACATGGGGGAAGGGAAGGAAAAATAAGAAAAACAGGGAGGCAAACCATAAGAGACTCTTAAATACAGAGAACAGATGGAGGGTTGCTGGAGGGGAAGTGGGAGGGGAATGGGCTAAATGGGTGGTGGGAATTAAGGAGGGCACTTGTTGGGATGAGCACTGGGTGTCAAATGTAAGTGATGAATCACTGAATTCTACTCGTAAAACCAATATACTACAGTATATGTTAACTAACTTGAATTAAAAACAATAAAAGACAGTGTGAGGAGCATAAAAATGGGAACATGTAGTTTCACCCAGGAAAGCATTTGTTAGCTATTAGGTTATTTAAAAGTACAATAGAGTTTTTAAAAAGAAATGACCTGGAATCTGTGTACCCCTTCACTCCCAATCACACAGCCCTCTGGATTTTAAAGAACATTTAATGCACGTTTGCAGAATTTTTTTTTTTTTTTAATTAAGGAATGTGTCTAAAACCGTGCCTTCTCAGGGGTGCCTGGCTGGCTCAGTTGGTGGAGCATACAACTTTTGATCTCGAAGTTGTGAGTTCATGCCTCATGTTGGATGCAGAGGTTACTTAAAAAATAAAATCTTTAAAACTATGCCTTCTCAGAGCTTCCCCTGAGAGAGGGTCTATTTATTCTCTGGAAGCCCTGAAAAGCCCTGGTGTAGAAATATTTTCCGTGAGGACAGGGATGAATTCATATAACTTATTGATTGATAAGCTTATTGGTTAATTTGTATAGCTTCTGTTGGAAGATTCGTTTTTAGACATTTGTTTGCTATTAGGCGCCCTCACCTCAGGCCTGGGATTGCATATAGAATCTGATTATGTTTTAGGGTGAGGCAAACACAGAACCTGAGACCAACACTGTTTGCCTTTTTTGTCCTCTGCCTTTCCCTCCTCCAAATAATAATGTCAATCAACACACACCCCACCTCAGTGTATATCTGTCTGTCTGTCTATCTCAAACAAAACAAAACAAAACAAAACAAAACACCCAGCTCTGTAGGCTGACATGATAGTTGCAGAGATGGCAGAGTTCCCACTGCCAACTACTGCCCACGACAGTTTACTCCTCCAAGTGGCAGGAGCCACCACGTTGGGCATTTGTTCTCAATAGATCTGGGCTATTGAATTAGAACCAACAAACATTTGGTTTGTGATCATTCTCTGTTGACCTGAAGGTGGAAGCCTCCCGTCTGTGCTGCAGAGTGTATTGACAAGGCTACCATTAGGAGATAAAGTGAAGTTTGGAACTGGGAATCGCTTGAAACTCTTGCAAATTCAGCCTGATCTTCTTTTCCCGTAGTTTTGAGATAGGACGTGAGAGTTGCAGGAACAAAGTTTCCATGTTCTTGTTATGGCACAGGTTTCCTGTTTACCCCTTTGAAGGAAAAATTATGTTCATGGATTCCCGAAGCTCTGGTTTACCTGTGTTCGTTGTGTTGTTCGTTCCAGTAATCACTGGTTGGGCCCTGGGGCAACAGAAATGACTGGCGACGGGGCCCATGAGAGCAAGAGTCTAGTAGGGGGAAGGCAGACCTGGAGAAGTTGTTTCTTCTTAGTATGAGATGTCCCAGAAGAAAAATTTGGAGATCCGGAACTATTTTCCTATGGAAGAAAAAAAAATTACATCCAAGTTAAGTTCCCTGGCTACCAACCAAATGCTAATTTTTTTTTGATATGCCAATAATAATAGCTAAACTTTATTAGAGGCTTAATGAGTCCCAGGGAAAATTCTAAACCTTTAATTTATTCCTTTCAACAGAGCTATGGGGTATTATTATTATTATCATCTCTATTTTCAATATACGAGCAAACAGTCATGAAGAAATTAATTTGCTCAGAGAGCCCTACCAGTCTGATATCTGATCTAGTCTTTTAAAGAAATGAATGATGACGTAGCCTGCTTAATTTGTTTATCAAGGTTCCTGTAGTAAGGACCCTTTTTGGAGCTCTTTTTAATAGTTAATTGCTGCATATGCAATTTAACAATATCAATTTATTATCTGTTTCCTTTTTTTATTCCAAGTTACATCAGAGCAAAAATTTTGTCTTCCCTGTCATACAATTCTCAGCATGGAGACCTATCCGATATATTGGTTGAATGAATTTGGAATGAAAAGCTCTTTGAGAACATACTGACTTCCTTGTAGCACTTTTCTAAGTGTTTTGCAAAAGTTAGGTACTTAATAAATGTCTGCAGAATGAATAAATGAAATTGTTAGTGTTCGTAGCGGGGACAGGGCTTACGCATTCCAAAAGATGGTGTCATTTCCTGTTACTGTAAGTAGATTTTGAGATTACTTTGTTTTGTTCACTCCAAGTTCTGTGACTCTGAATTTTTCCAAGTTTGTATGTTTTTAGTGCTTTACCAATTTAGTGGATGTCTTTTAAAAAGCTGCTGAGTATACAAAAGGGTAAGAAGGTAGAATGATTTTGAAGGTACCTACACATGAGTGGCTCAGTCGGTTGAGTGTCTGACTCTTGATTTTGGCTCAGGTCATGAACCTAGGGCCATGGGCTCGAGCCCTGGGTCAGGCTCTGCACTAAGTGTGCATCCTGCTTAAGATTCTTTCTCTCCTTCTGTCCCTCTCCTCTGCTCTCATGCTCTCTCTAAAAATAAAAAATAATTAAAAAAAAAAAAAGAGGATAGAATGATTTTAAGATGACCCTGACTTGATCTGGGAAGTTTTCCTTGTTTATAGATATGTTTAAAATGCACACGAACCAATCAGTCAATGCCCACCCCCCTCCATGTTGCTTAACAAGATCTGGATTTTGGTTATATATATTTCCATTCAGTAGTTAGCAGTTACATTTAGGGTTGGTGCATATTGAACAAAATCCATGAGTTTGATATTGAAGTATACAGGGGAGGCCAGAAATGCCTCATTTGTAATTGTGGGGGAAGAAAAACATTTCCTCTGCTCTCTTAGGTTTGATGGCTGGCTCTGTAATAAACTGACTGAAGAAAAGATAGGCACATTTATTGATTTGTAATATTATATGCATGGGGATGTAACAGGAAAACAAAAGGGGCGATATTTGGGAATTTATATACTGTCCCAATAGGGGAAGAGTTGGGGGACGTCGGCAGTTTAGGAGAGGGTAAATGATTTGTAGAAAAAATGGCCTCTTAGGAGAATAGATGGGAGATATGATAGCAGGTGACAAGGTTTGTCTGGGTGTGATGTTGACTTCTACCCCTTTCTCTTGTGATAAGAGTCAATCCTTCCTGGTCGATGAAACTCCCAGGGATCTATGACAATTGAGTTCCTTTTGGAAGATCCACCTGTAGGCAGATAAAGAGAGTTCAGAGAGAGCCTCTCACTGCACTTGCTGTTTTCCAAGTGCCCACAGCTCAAAATAACCTCTACACCAAAGCAATATGTTCGTCTGGGACCTGAGGACAAGTTCCCAGAGAATGAGGTCGCACAGCTGGACTTGGCACCTGCTGTCTGGTACTGTGTGTTGCCTGCAACTGTAGGATGAGAACAATGTCAGAGTGAGGTGGGGGAGGAGTCGAGAAGCCCCCTCGCAGATTCCCATCCACTGCCCTTTTGTCACTGCGGTAACGCATGTGTTTCTATTTTTACGTAATGTACTTGTAGTTTTATACCATATAGAGCTAAAATATTTTCATATTAGGAGAAGGTCAACCTCATCAATTGGCTGGGGTCTGTTGTGGCTCCAGTGTCCTCTGCTTCTGGACCTGGAGTTTTGTAGACTGGGAGAGATTTTATTAGGGGGACAAGTGGGTACCAATGTCCCATCAGGATTTAGGGACGGTTGTAGGTTGTACATCATGAAGCGGCACTGTCAGTGGTAAGCCATGCTTACAGAATTGTCTACCTAAGTAGAGAGGTAAACCGAGGCAAGCCCTAATGACCAGATACTGAGTTTATTCAGGAAGAGCAAGAGAATTGCAGTTCAGGAAACACACACCGTAGCCAGATAAACAGGAGTCCATTGAAGGCTTGGGGTGGTCTGTATTTATGGGTAAGGAGTGCACAGGGGGAAATCCAGCCAGAGTCCAAGCTGGAAGTTCATGGGCTTGAGGATGAGGAGAGATTCTTGGCAGATGTTCACTGCTCAGGAGATAAGTCTCAGTCTTCTGTAAATGAGGCATTTACTGGACATCAGCATCTCAGTTTTTAAGCTCTGTTCTTCTGTGGCCACGTGCATGAGATTCCTCATTTCCTATCCTCCAGTTCCATTTGAGACTGGAGGTCCTTTCATGGAATCTTGCTGAGAGCCCAGCTTCCTGTGAAATCTTAGCCAAAGTGGGGCTTTATGAGTGAGAATTTTGAACATCGAGAGCTTGAAATTCACTCTAGAGAACTATGATACAAGATTTAAAAGTGACTTTTAACAGAATTAAAAAGGATGCTTCAGTTATAACATGACTTCCTTCTTAAAGTTCTGTACATTTATGAACATTTTGCCAAAAACGAGATTATGGACCTATTAACTTTGTGATTATTTTCGTGTTCACATTTGGTTTATTTGTGTCTATGGTGTCTGTGAGAGAAGCCAGTAAATGCTTAACCTGTTTGGGGTTGGTCTTGACATTTTGATCCGTCTCCATGATATTTAAATATATCTTGCCTACCTGAACTACCGTGGTTGCACTGCTTTTCTCACTTAATTATAATATAAAAAATAACGACACTTTCTCTTCAGTCCCAGAAATCCTGGATTGAAGGAGTGTTCAACAAGAGAGAATGTAACAAAATCATACCTAGCTCAAAAGACCCTCACAGGTACAATTTTTAATTCTGTTTTTCATTTTAAAGCAACACTATTTTGAGGACTGTTTGTGGAAACTTAGAGATATGGTTTGTCTAGAGGACTTAATAATATAATAATATCCGTAAAGTGAGTACTTCCTTATTTTTGATCAGTGTTTGTTTCTTTGTCTTTATTTATTTAAACATTTATTTATTTATTTTTATTTATTTATTTTTTTAAATTTTTTTTTTTAACGTTTATTCATTTTAAGAGAGAGCATGAGCGGGGAAGAGTGAGGCAGATACAGAATCCGAAGCAGGCCCCAGGCTCTGAGCTGTCAGCACAGAGCCTGATGCGGGGCTTGAACTCACAAAGTGTGAGATCATGACCTGAGCTGAAGTCAGATGCTTAACCAACTGAGCCACCCAGACGCCCCCATTTATTTATTTTTGAGAGAGAGAGGGAGAGAGGGAGCATAAGTTGGGGAGGGGCAGAGAGAGAGGGAGACAAAGACTCTGAAGTGGGCTCCAGGCTCTGAGCAGTCACCACAGAGCCCGATGCAGGGCTGAAATCCATGAACTATGAGATCATGACCTGAGCCTAAGTCGGATGCTTATTAACTGACTGAGCCACCCAGGTGCCCTGTTTCTTTGTCTTTATAAAAATAATACATGATTATTGTAAACAACCTGGTAAACTCAGGGACCTTGTCAGTCTCATACCTTACTCCAACCCCAGTGCCTCTGATGGTGCTTGCTGCTTAGTTGGCTCCTGATAAACATCTGTTTAATGACCGAATGAAGTATAAAGAAGAGAACGTTCATCATAATGACCTCACCGTGATGGAGCCATTGTTACTATCATGGCGGATGTCATTTCTTTGATGCTCCTGTTTCCCTTAGTGGGATAATAGAAATTAGGGGAATGCCTGCGACAACACAATGGAGCTCAAGATCATCATGCGAAGCCGAGTCAGTCAGTCAGAGAAAGACAAAGACCATATGATTTCACTCATTTGTGAAATTTAAGAAACAAAATAAATGAGTAAAGCGGGAAAAAAAAAGAGAGAGACAAACTAAGAAACAGACTCTTTACTCCAGAGAATAATTGGAAGGTTACGGAAGAGAGGTGGGTGGGGGGATGGGTGAAATAGGCGAAGGGGGTTAAGGGCACACTTATGAAGAGAACTGAGTACTGTAGAGCATTGTCGAATCACTCTTGTACACCTGAAACTAATAGAATACTGGATGTTAACTATACTGGAATTAAAATTAAAAACTTAATTAAAAAAAAAGAAATGGAAATATCTGGTACTGTGTCCATTCTACCTGGTTTGAGTGAGCAATTTACAGCTTCTGAATATTGAATATTCAAAATATTATGAATGTTCCTTGTCCCCGTCACAAGCGTTTATGGAAAATAGTGACAGTTCAGGATATTACAAGACACCGTGTTCAGATTATGCAGTGAGTTCCATGTTTTCCCCGTATGTTTGAGCAGAGAGTGGATAGCAGAAGGGAATGACTTGAGTTTGCTGAGTTCTTGAGAACCCTCTGGAAGCTCTACTTTTAGAACAAAGTTCAAAACAGCGGCCAGTGAAAGATAGGAGAATAAAGGGCTATGGAAAATTCCGCAGGGTAATTGGGTTCATGAAATTAAGATTGGACGGCATTGCCCTTGGGGAGTCGAAATTAAAAGGAAAGGGAAAATAGAAGAGTCATATTTTAATTAGGAGGACCACTCTATTTTTAGGTTCTTTTTAGCATCTGGCCTTACATTCATTTAAAGTTTAGAAACCACAGTTGTATGCTTATGAAGGGTCGCATGAAATTCTTGTTCTTTGGGGACAACTAAAACAGTGATCCTTGCTTTTGTTAAATATTTACTAGCCCCACCCTCATTGAATTACCTGTGGTCTGTAAGCCTTGTGATTGGAAGTTCTCATTTTACCTGCTTATAAAATGTTTTACAGAAGGCCAAGGTAACCTTGTCTTTTCCCTTCATCTTTTATGACATCCTGTAATGCGACGCTGATCGCAATGGAAGGCAGACTGAGCTCAGGCAACTCCTGCTTCTGTAAATAGAAAATCATTGTCATAATCACCACATTAATGAAGTGTGATAAACTATAGGCCATCAGCCCATAGACTCAAGAAGAATGTCAATGATCATGATTCCATATTAGGGATTGATCCAAGATCTACCACGAGCAGTCTCTATTTTGTGTAATTATGAAAAAAAATCATTAATGGATGATTATGGTTCTTCATGTGCCAGTCTGTTTCTTAGATCCTGGTAAGAATCTCAAAATTGTATCTTTCACGAGTTTTTCTTCCTGATCGTGCACAAGAAAAAGGTGGTAGTTCATGATTTTAAATTTAGATCAAAGTTTGTCTTTTGTTATTTTTGTAATTCCTACTAAGAAACAGATCTGATAAACGTGATGACAAAGTCTTTTTCCTTCTTATTTTTAATTTGCTGGTGAAGTGAAGCTTCTGAGAAAAGACAGCCCAAAATCGAGGACAGGAAGAAGTGACAGGGCCTGAGTATTTGTTTCTGAATAATTTAGAATGATCCTGATCCTATGAATACTGTCTTTTCTTCCATTGTTTTAACTAGTAGTCTCTTCTAATTGAAACTTATTTATACCTAAAATATGATCGCTGATGACCACAATGATCCATCAACATCAGAAGGTTCTTTTTTAAATCATAAAAAGAAAGATTAGTACGAGTAATACTTACAATCATACCAACTATCTTTTGATTTGACGTGTTTTATGGTTTTAAAGTTGTTTATAAATATATAAATATTATATATTACTTTATCATATAATATATAGTATATAAATAATATATAATTATATATAGTTTATAAATATATGTTTATATATTTATACTATATAAATATATTTTCTTAATTCTCAGAATTCTCAAGAATTCTCTCATCTTAAAAAAAATTTTTTTTTTAATGTTTATTCATTTTTGAGACAGAGAGAGACAGAGCATGAGTAGGGGAGGGGCAGAGAGAGAGGGAGACACAGAATCCTAAGCAGGCTCCAGGCTCTGAGCTGAAAGCACAGAGCCCGACGTGGGGCTCGAACTCACAGACCGTGAGATCATGACCTGAGCCAAAGTCGGACGATCAACTGACTGAGCCACCCAGGCACCCCAAGAATTCTCTTATCTTCATAGTGCAATGATAATAATAGCTACCATTATTATATATACTTCAGTGCCACCACTGTAATACACATTACATATATTATCTCAGATCATCCTCTTAATCACCTTATGGGGCAGGTGTTATTTTCAGATGTGAAAACTGGGTATTGGGGGAATCATTGAATCAATGGGATTTAAATCTAGGTATTTAGATTTCAAGTTCAGTGTTGCGTTAATTAGGTCATGATTGCTGCAGTCTAATTATAGTTGGTAAGTGACAAATGGGAATATTTGGGAAATGATACATGAGTATTAGCACATGCTGATTTTGCTAGACCTTGGAAACTAACAAATATTTACAGTATACGCTTTCAAAATATATCACTAAACTAACAGGTTTTGTTTTCGTATTTAATTTAGATGCACCGCAGGATGCCAGGTCTGTCAGAATTTAATCAGGTAAGATGTAGAGAAATAAGATTTCTTTTAATATTTGGGCACTCCGTTTAAAACTCGTTTGGGTAGTTTTCTCGCATCTCGAATGGACTCAAGGAAGGGGCTTTATTGGTGCATCCTATTTACCTTTCTTTCCAAGAAAAGTTTTATAAAAGAAAGGTGGGATGTTTTTGAAGGAGAGCGAGTTTTTGAATGGAACAGATTACTTGAGTTACTGAGACGTGTAAATGGCAAAGGCTTTTGGCAAGAGCTTCTACCAGCTGAAACACTTGTAAAGCATTACTTTTTCATTTGACTATGTTATATTTTACTTGGATAATGAAGACGCTTTGTGCACTGTATTTGACTTGCAAGTGACTTGTGCTCAGACCAAGCTCTAATTGTGACACTGGTTTTGATGAGTGTGTGTGTGTGTGTTTTGTTTTGTTTTTTTTTCCAACAGCACCAGGTAATTAACTAAATTCTGCCACTATCTACCTGGAGAGAGTGGCAGATCCCATAGGTGAAGAGCTCAGTCCTACAAGACCACCCTTCGGGTGCCAACCGCAAGGCCAAGCTGTCACCTGTGGTTCTGACTGATAGGCTATAGATGAGAGGTTCCCTAGAACTCCTCCACGGGGTCAATAATTTGCTAGCAAGGCTCCCAGACTCAGAGAAGCCTTGACTTATATTTACCAGTTTATTATAAAGGATGTTAGGAAGGACAAACAGCTAGATGGAAGAGATGCATACAGCCAGGTATATGGGAAGGGCACGGAGCTTCTGTGCTCTTTCTGAGCAAGCCAGTCTCCTAGCACCTGCGTGTGTTCCCCAACCTGAAGTTCTCCGAATGGCATCCTTTTGGGTTTTTATGGAGGCTTTATTACATAGGAATGATTGGTTCAATCATTGGCCATCAGTGGTTTATCTTTATCTTTCTTTCTCTTTATCTTTCTTATCAGCATCCTTATTTTTTTTTTATCACACAGGAAATTTCAAGGACTTTAGGGGTTCTGTGCCATAAATCGGGACAAAGACCAAGTATATATTTATTATAACTCACAACATTACACAAGTTTATGGGCTCGTTCACATTATGGATGGACCCAAAGTTAAACTTATTTTTGTAAAAGGAAAAAAATCCAGAATCCCAAGGTTAGCAAATCCTGGGGAAAGGAAAATACCGTCCACAGATGCAGGAGGAGGGGAAGGCCAAGCTCGCTGGGTGTGTTGAGGTGTTCGAGCTGCCATAACAGCGTACCACAGACTGGGTGGTTTAACAATAAAAATTTATTATTTCAGAGCCGTGCAAGTCCAAGATCAAGGTGCCATCTGAGCTGGTTTCTGATGAGGTGTCTCTTCTTGCTCTGCAGGCAGCTACCTTCTCACTATGTCTCCACACGGCCTTGCCTCTGTGCACTGACAGAGAAGAGAGCTCTTGTGTCTCTTTCTTTGCTTATAAAGACACCACCCCTGTCAGATTAGAGTCCCACTCTTATAACCTCATTTAGTTTTTAGTTATTTATTTATTTTTTGCTATTATATTTTTATTTTTTTATATAATTTATTGTCAAGTTAGCTAACATACAATGTATTCAGCGTGCTCTTGGTTTTGGGAGTAGATTCCCATGATTCATCCACGGTACAACCTCCAGTGCTCATCCCAGCAACGGCCATCGCCCTCCTCAGTGGCCATCGCTCATTTTCCCCTCTCTGCCCCATCAACCCTCAGTTTGTCCTCTGTATTTAACAGTCTCTTAGGTTTGCCTCCCTCTCTGTTTGAAACTATTTTTCCCCTTCCCCTCCCCATGGTCTTCCGTTAAGCTTCTCAAGTTCCACATATGAATGAAAACATAGACCTGTCTTTCTCTGATTGAGTTATTTCACTCAGCATAATACCCTCCAGTTCCATCCATGTTGCTGCAAATGGCAGGATTTCATTCTTTCTCATTGCCAAGTAGTATCCCATTGTATATATAAACCATGTCGTCTTTATCAATTCACCGGTTGATGGACATTTAGGCTCTTTGCATGATTTGGCTATTGTTGAAAGCGCCGCTGGAAACATCAGGGTACATGTACTCCTTCGAGACAGCACTTCTGTATCCTTTGGATAAATACCTAGTAGTGCTATTGCTGGGTCATAGGGTAGTTCTATTTTTAGTGTTTTGAGGCACTTCCACACTGTTTTCCAGAGCGGCGGCACCAGTTTGCATTCTCACCAGCAGTGCAAGAGAGTTCCCATTTCTCCACATCCTCTCCAGCGTCTGTTGTTTCCTGAGTTGTTAATTTTAGCCACACTGACTGGTGAGAGGTGGTATCTCAATGTGGATTTTTTGATTTGTGTTTCCCTGATGATGAGTGATGTTGAGCATCTTTTCATGTGTCTCTTGGCCATCTGGATGTTTTCTTTGGAAAAGTGTCTATTCATGTCTTCTGCCCTTTTCCTCACTGGATTATTTGTTTTCAAGTGTCGAGTTTGGTAAGTTCTTTATAGATTTCGGATACTAACCCTTTATTTGATATGTCATTTGCAACTATCTTCTCCCATTCCGTAGGTTGCCTTTTAGTTTTGTTGATTATTTCCTTTTCAGTGCAGAGGCTTTTTATCTTGATGAGGTCCCTGTAGTTCATTTTTGCTTTTATTTCCCTTGCCTTTGGAGAAAGGTCGAGCAAGAAATTGCTGTGGCTGAGGTCAAAGAGGTTGCCTGTTTTCACCTCCAGGGTTTTGATGGTTTTCTGTCTCTCGTTTATCTTATGACCTCATTTAAATTATTACTGCCTTATAGGCCCTATCTCCAAATATAGTCACACTGGGGATTAGGGCTTCAACCTATGAATTTTGGGGGACACAATTCATTTCATAACCCTGAATGAAGAGTTTCATTTGGCTAACCTCTTTTACCTTTCCTCAAATTATTTTTTCTTTTTAGTAATTATTTCAAATTTGCTAAAATTGAAAACAAAACCTAAGAATATATTGAAAGGAAGTAAAAGGCTTCGCTTACTCCTTCTATTTCCTACGTTATTCTCCAGAACCTCTCCCTGGCAATATTTTCCCAACCTCACAATCTTTAGAGGTAACGAATGTGGACAATACTGAAAAACATCTATTTCACACTATCCAGAAATTTAAAATGGTTGAAACTTTATTTTGTACCTAACTAGGACCTGGTTTGATATTTTTCATACGGGGAGTGAAATGTCCCAACGTCAGTTGCTGAGCAGTCTGTCCTAGCCATTGCTGGTATCTTCTCTGTTGCATAACAGATTCCCACGTGTCTATGCCTGTGTTTCTAAGCTTTTTTATTTTATTTTATTTTTTAGTGTCATTGATCTACTTCTCCTGTTTCTGGTAAATGCCACTCTGCTTCATTATTATGGTTTTGTAATATATCTTGATATCTGATAAGGGAAGGCCTCTATGCTTTATTCTTTTTCTAAAGAAAAGTCATTTTACTCTTTTAGACAATTTATACATCTGTATGAATATTAGAATTGCTTTGTCAAATTCCCCAAAAAAGCCTTTTAGGATTTTGATGGGTATTTTATAGAATTTGTAAAAGCAATTTGGGAAAGAATCAGTATTTAGCACCCTTACAAAGGTGATTCTCAAGATGAGCCTTTAGTTAGGATGTATAATTTGGGACTTCTAAAAGTTTTAACCAAAAGGATGAACATGGTAGCTTTTTTTTTTTTTAATATTTTATGTATTCTTGAGAGAGAGAGAGAGAGCATGAGCAAAGGAAGGGCAGAGCAAGAGAGGGACACAGAACCCAAAGCAGTGTCCAGGCTCTGAGCTGTCAGCACAGAACCCGACGTGGGGCTTGAACTCACATGTGGTGAGATCATGACCTGAGCCGAAGTCGGACGTTCAACCGACTGAGCCACCCAGGTGCCCTTTTTGTTTTTAATTTGGGGGTAATTGGTTTCTTCCATGGGGCCATCTTGCCATAATTTAATGACCTGGTAAAAAGTAGAATAAAACTATGTCGACTCAGTCAAATGGATTAGACGAGAAAATTACTCAGAGCAAAGTGGGTTCAAACTGGAGGACAGTCCAATGAAAAGTTAGTGATTTATCTTTCTAGGTGTGAATGATGATTTGCCTCCACTCATATTCTGTTTAGAAAAAGCCACAGTGAAATGAATCATTTAGCTTACGAATAAATGCTTTTTAATTTGAAAACTAACCCTTGTTCCAAAAGATTACCAGGTGATACATTTCTCTCCAGTAGATTCCGATTATGTATATCCTATACATCTGAGATTATTCCTCCATCCTTTGAGCAAAGAGACCCTCCATGTAGAACTCCAAAATGGTCCTCTGACTTCTTGTTCTGATTTCTTGTTATCATCTTGTTATCTTGCTTAGTAGAACCCTATATCTTCTATGCATTTTTATGTTGCTTTTCACACACATCCCCACACACATGAAAAGCCAGAATCACTTATAAAGTTGAGTAACCTCTTTGTAAATAATGGGTATATGATCTGACATATTTGCAAATAATTTTCTTGGTCTGCAGATGTATAATTTTTCATTACCACAAGTTTGAAAGTTCTATGTGTTCAAATTGTAATTTTTCCTTCTGATGGTTTCTAATTCGCAAAACATGAGAAGTTTATCATCCTTTCGCCAATATGATTATTATTATATTTTGGTAGTTGTTATATAGTTCTAGTTTCAAAAAGATTTAACCTTTCAATTTGCTTGGTTTATTTTGTTACGTTGTAGAAATTATGGCTATGTGTCTGAAATAGTTTTCAAAACCTAATTATTGGCAAGAACATTTATTGAATTTTCCTTCCTTGTATTACAAATATTAATTTATTATTTATTATATGCAAGTCTCATTAATGGCTCTTTTCTTGTGGTAGCTCTATGTTTATGTAAATATTTCTCTGAAGTTGAACCATTATTTTTGCATTGATTAATATTCCTTCCTTTCAATATGCATGTTATGTTTTACATGAAGACATTTTCTGACTCTCCTTAAGTATTGAATGTTAGAGATTTTTAGAGTGTTTCTCTTTTGTTTTGAGAGACAGTACACACATACACACACACGCACGCACGCATGCGAACGCTCGTGCACACAAATGGGGGAGGGGCAGAAGGCGAGAAAGAAAAAGCAGACTCCACGCCCAGCTAGGAGCCCAGCATGGGACTGTCACAACCCTGAGATCATGACCTGAGCCCAAATCAAAAGTCAGATGCTTAACCGACTGAGTCACTCAGGCACCCTTCGATTTTTCCTTTTTCTTCTCTTTTTATTAGATAGTAATTTTTTTTTTAATTTACATCCAAGTTAGTTAGCATATAGTGCAATAATGATTTCACGAGTAGAACCCAGTGATTCTGGATCACCCAGTACTCATCCCAATAAGTGTCCTCCTTAATACCCCTTGCCTGTGTAGCCATGCCCCCACTCTCATTTTTTTTCTTAACAGTTTTGTTGAGATATAATTAACATTCACTGCACGTATTTAAAATGTACAATATGATTTTTTTTTTGCCATCCTAACCATTTTGGTAGTGTTAAGTATATGTTGTGCAACAGATCATCAGAACTTTTTCATCTTGCAAAACTGATGCTCTATGTCCATTAAACAATAATTCCCCATTGGCCACTCCTCCCAGCCCCTGGCAACCACCATTCACTCTGTTCTCTGTCTCTGTGGATTTGACTACTGTGGGCACCTCGTATAAGTGGAATCATACAGCACTTGTATTATTATGGCTGGCTTATTTCACTTAGCACAATATCCTCAGAGTTAACCATATTGAAGCATATCCAGGTTTCTCCTCTTTTCAAGGCTGAATAATATTCCGTTATATGTATACGCCACAGTGGTTTGGTTATTCACCTGTCAGTGGGCCCTTGGTGATTATGCATAGTGATTCGGAATACTTATGTGAACATGGATGTACACAAGATTTTCGATGTCTTTTTAAACATTCCCCAAATGATTTTAATGTGCAGCCAAGGGAGAGAGCCACTGAGGGTATTTCTAAACTCAGAAGACAGTCTAGTGATATAAATCTAACAAATTAATGCAAAGTTTCAAAAATTGTTCATATGTATCATCTATATGTTACCTAGAGAAATGTAGAAACGTTACATCTATTTTCTATTTCCCTATTTTGTAGTTTTCTATTCTGAACCTGGTTTTTATCCTGTATTTAAGGTGTTACTGTGGGCGATTAATTGGAGACCATCACGGGATAGATTATTCCTGGACCATCTCAGCTGCCAATGGTAATGAAAATGAGCAATGGTCTGTTGAAAAGCACACGACGAAAAGCCCTACAGATACGTTTGGCACTATTAACTTTCAAGATGGAGAGCACACGCACCACAGCAAGGTTTGCTAACAAATCACGTTATTTTGCTACTCCCCCCCTTTTTTTTTTTGAGAGAGAGTACAGGCAGGGGAGAGGGGCAGAAGGAGAGAGAGAATCTTAAGCAGGCTGCACACTTAGCGTGGAGCCTGACATAGGGCTCGATCCCACAACCCTGAGATCATGACCTGAGTCAAAATCAAGATTTGGTCGCTCCACTGACTCAGCCATGAGGCAGCCCATTTTGCTAGTTTTCAACAGAGAATAACCTCCAAATGTTCCTCGAAATTGTATTTCCAAGTGTAGATGATCAGATGACCAGGTTTTATTGCAAAAATGTTCCATGTTATTGACATCTTCACAAAAATGACCCGACCCTTCTCTTTCCTTTATGTCTGAAGGGCCAGCTCTTCATTTGGCTGACCTCTTTCAGCAAGGTTATGCCTTCCCCATAGGAGAAGGGCTCATTGCTCTGGAGACCGTTGCCAAAGGGCTGCCCTATTTTTAAGGAATGGAGAAAAGTCACTGCCAAAGAGCAGGCTTTAGCTGAAGCATGACCATAGCAATTACTAGTAACTCTGGCTGTTCCTGCCTGCCGTGTCCTCCTGAGAGGAAATGGGGGAATTTTTCTCTGTCCCCCCTGAATGATAGTCCTTGGGCCTTCCAGGCCCATTTTTCTCCTGTTCCTAACATGGTAATTTTGCATGTCATTTGCATAGTTCTGACAGGCCAGCCGTCTCTCAGGTGTTTTTCCTTGAGCTTGTGACTCAGTGTCTTATTAGAGGCCGATTTCCCTTGGGAACCTGCAGGGGCCTTCCATCTCAGGAAAGCTTAGAGTCAACTGTATCCTGGAGTGTGACCTTCAGTTGGATAAATTTGAAACAACAGTCTTAATGATGCAGTCATAACCAAGTTTCATGATAGAGTTTTACAGTAATCTCCAGTTATTAATCTCTTGTGTTTAGTGTTGTGTATTGAAGTTTTCTTTAGTTGGCGGGAAAACTAGTTGTACTTATCCCCCGCCCCCCCGCTACAGTCCTTTCTGGCAGCTTATTCGTACAGAACCCCATATACAAATTTTCCCTTAAGTTTAATCTACCTCTTTTTGCTTTTAGGCTTATTCATAATCACCTTGATTTACTCATTTTTTTCCATCCATTTGGCAAATATTCCTTGGGTGCTCACACTTTGCTAAGCCCCAAAGAGCACCTGTCCCATGTACCAACGTAGCCTGTAGTCTAGTGAGGGAAACAGGAATAAATACACGATTTCCATGGGCGGGGGCAAGGTGTGGGATGGGATGCCCTGGATGGGAATACAGGGTTCTTTGAGAGAATGAAAAGAGTAACTCCTGTTTTTCTGGGGCTGTGTGTGTGTGTGTGTGTGTGTGTGTGTGTGTGTGTGTGTGTGTGTGTAGGAAGCCATCTGGAAGTGGGGAGAGTTAAGCTGATATCAGAAAGGTGAGTGAGGTGTTTGGTGTCTGGTGAGGCAGAGGGGTAAGGCCACTCTGGGCTTGCGGGAAGGCCAAGGGAGGTGATGGTACATTTAGGAGAACCGAAAATGTGATTCAGCAGATCTCCTGATCACTAACAGGTTTTACGCTTAGCATTAGACTCCCATTACATCCTAAGTACCCGGAACACATGTGATTTGATCTCTCAGAAGAGAAGAATCTACCTTCCGTGTTAAGACCAGAATTGCAGGGAAGCAGTGAGAGCTGGTTACCCATCTCCCTCCACTGCATTGCCCTTCCCGGTTGCTTATCCCGCCCACCTCATTCCACAAAGGATTTGAGAAGAATCTATGCCAGTAAGAATCTGTCAAGTTAGTTATAAAGGAGGGGGCGGGGGAAAGTAAGTCATTAACCTTTGGCATCATCTTTCGGTTGGCCTTTGGAAGAAAAGAGTCTAGTGCTGATAATTTAGTTAATCAAGGTTGTTTATCTGAAATCTCTGGGAGGAATACCTGCTAGGACTCAAAGGACTAGATGAAAGAGAGAGGCAACTGGGAGACAGAGCTGAGGTAGAGAAAAGGTGAACCACATCAGAGCTGCCTCCTCTGCCTTTATGTTTTGGAGCAACACGAACCATTTCACAAAGGTCACCCTGTATTTTTTCCTACTGAGTGAATACGTAATGAAGCCCCGGCAACTCATTTTCCTCACTTGTCAGTTGAATCCTGATTACCCTTAGGTCCTATTACGTTCTGTGGTGGCTGTACCAACTCGATGTAAAAATAGATTATGCTTTAAGAACTTCAAAGATGAATGGACAGTTGTTTTAAGTCACTATCACGTCCCGGAAGATAATGCGATCATTCTGTTTGCAGATGTACGAAGATCTCCACCTGTGGTTCTTTTTGGTGTCCTTTTATAGTTCATGGTTTCTTACCGCCCTTACTCTTGCTGTCGGTAAAGCTGACTTATTCTTGCTGTTGGTTGGCTTATGCTCGAGGATGGCAAACTCCTCTCAGTATGATTTTCACAGGCCGTGTGTGGCTACATCTGGAAAAAGAGAGCCAGTTATACACTGTGATCTTAGGCAAAGCACAAAATAATGCTGGTTCGGACTCTCTCTTCTTTTGGCTACATTGACTGGTCAAAGATACGATTCTGTTGTGAAAAGTATTTATTTTGGAAAAGGACATTTTCAGAGAGATGATATATACAGGCAATGTTTAGAATGTAAAATTCACAATAAATTAAATGCACATGCCACCGGATCATAACTTAATTTAAATTATGCGTCTTTGTGAAATAGTCAAGTAAATGAAAAGCCATACCACGTACGAAGAGCTCCATTTCACCTGTGTCTGAAAGATTTTTTTAAATGGGTTTCCTGGAGTAGTGGTTTTTACCAGTTTGAAGTATTTCTGCCCCATCCCAGATCTTCTAGAGAACATTGGTGGGTCAACCCTGAAAACCAGAGGAAGCCTTCCTACCGCGACTTGTAATTCCCAGAAGGAACTTAAAGCGGGGCGTGGGATCCTTTCGAAGTAAATGTTTACATTATATCAAGATGAACTTTTAAAGAAATCCCAGACACTTCCTTTTAAGTTTGGGCCATTTCAGTAGCCCTGCTGTGTGCCGATTGTTGCCTGGCATGCGGTTTTCACTGTTTTATGTACACGTGTATATGCTTATCTTCCAGTATATCAGAACTTCTTACGATACCAAGGCGGATCATCTGTTACATTTAATGTTGCAAGAGTGGAAGATGGAACTGCCCAAGCTGGTGATCTCTGTCCACGGGGGCATCCAGAACTTCAGGATGCCGTCCAAGCTTAAGGAGATCTTCAGCCAAGGTTTGGTCAAAGCTGCGGAGACCACGGGAGCGTGGATAATAACCGAAGGCATTAACACTGGTAAAGTGCACTCTCTGGTTCTCTTTCTTTCCTCTTTTCTTTTCTTTCCTCTTTCTAACTGAATCAGGCAACATGGCACCGAATCTGCACTCCACAGTGCTCCCAGGAGAATGGTGGCGCAAGAGAGACGAAAAGCATAGGGACAGGAAAACAAAACAAAACAAAACCCAGAAGAATCATAAGCCTTTCCTGGAATGTGTTTTCACCATTGTTAAAATCTGCTATTTTAACACAACTTTGGATAAACTTCTGGCAAAGAAAATAGTCTTTTCATGAACTTGAGGCTCTGGTGAGGTTTGAGGGGACACGGAATCCATGCAAGTATGTAGTGTGTGGGCACGGGCAAGAGCTCAACTTCCCATGGTCAAGTTTGACAACAAAAATTAGAAGATCAAATTGGCTTTATTAAGCAATTTGCGAATTGGGCAGCATCCCATTTCACAATTAAAGAGATGCTCAGAGATGTACAGTACAAAGCGACAAGCTTTTATAGGAAATGGGGTGAGGCAAGGAAGTTATCAGCCAAAGAAAAGAAAGGATTGGTCCAGGCAAGGCCAGAGGGGGAAGGGCAGGGGGTCCTTTCATGCAGATTACATCATCTTCCTTTGGAGAGCGGGGTTGGGGAGAGTCCTTGTGACAGATTACCTCATTGGTGCTGATCAGAAAGTTTCTTACTGAGTGGTTAGGACTACATTTCTGGGGGAGGTTGGCACTACACTTAGGTGCTAAGCTCCAGTGTGATAACTTGGCCTAAGTGATTCCATTTTGGGCCTGTGGTTTCCCTTTTTAACAACATGTGCTTTATTTTACTTACTGCTTTTTGTTTGTTTGTTAAAACATTTTAGGTTAGGGCCAATTAAGGAACACAAATATAATAGTGTGAAGGCTATTGCAATAGTTCCTATGAACAAAAGAACTGAGAAACGAGACATGCTTGGAGCTTTCTGAAACAATAATCAGAGTGTGACCCATTTCAGCCATGACTCCTTAGGGCCTGACTGCTCAGGGAAAGATCTGTGGGCCAGCAGCCTCAGGATCACCTGGGAGCTTGTCGGGAATGCAGATCTCAGATCCACACCCAACCCCAGACCAGCAGCACCACACTCAGGACCAAACACAGGATGTTTTGAAGCATCCCCAGATGATTCTTATGTTCATTCAAATTTGAGAAGTTTTGCTGACCAATCTTCTGCCTATTCTTGAGCTACTTCTACTGTCGTTGAACATTATCGGGCATGAATTTCTGACATTTACTTGAGTTTTTGGCATTAAATGGAATGCCACAAGTTATAAGAATCTGCTATGTCTAAAGCATTTGGGTAGATGCTGTGGATGAAAGATGAGTAAGATACGGGCCCCCAGCGTTAGTGATAGGGTGGACTATGACAGAACATAAGCAACTAACTAAAAATCGTTGCTGACTGAGCCTTGGTTGAAATCCAAAGCTAGTATTTGGGAGTACAGGGAAGAGGAAGGCACATTCCAGTTCCAACTGAGGGCACCTGGGAAGGTGTGGAGAAGGATATAGCACTTGGTATTGAACTTGAGGGTAGGGAAGGAAGGAATATCCTAGGCAGAGGCAGCCGTACAGGGCCAGGGACACAGCTGGAGGTTAAGGCACATGCAGAAAGAGGTGATGAGGCTGGGGTGTGCCATGTGGCAGCAACCAGGGAGACTGGAGCCATACTAGGTACCATGCTGATGGGCTGAGGTCTTATTCTCTGGGTAGCAGGGGACCTCAAAGGAACTTGAACAGGAGAATGAATAGGAAATAATATAGTCAGGTCTGGATTTACAGAGAGTCTCATTGGACAATACGTACTAGGACTACCAGCGGGATGTGGAAATATAACCACCAGCACCACGATGCTGATGACCCATGCCAAACCTATGGCATCCAAATCTCTACTGCAGTGGTTGACTGCCCAGTTGATGGTGATATACGCCTGTGGTCCAGAACCCTGATTCTAGAAAATGACTAGAGAAGTGTGAAAGATAGGTTGGAGGGGAAGATGCCAGAGAGAGAGAGGGATTAGGTGCTGTGCATCAGATGTGCACACGTGTAGAGTTTTAGTTTGTTTCTGTGCTAACGACACATATAGGGTCAGTACTCTATATAGGAAGAGTAAGTGGTGCAGTGTTGTAATTAAAAGGCAGATTAAGTCAATGTCTAAAGCTACATACCGCATGATCCTAACTTTAAGACATTCCCAAAAGGCAAAACTGGAGACAGTATAAAGATAGTGGCAGGGGGGATGGCAGGGGGGATGAATAAGTGGAATGCAGAGGATTTTCAGGGCAGTGATGCTGTTCTGTCTGATACTATAATGATGGACTCGTATCATTATGTACTTGTTCAAACCTACGGAATCTACAGCACAATCCCTAATGTAAACTGTAGTCTTTGAGCGATACCCGTGTGTCAGTGTAGGTTCCGATGGGCAATGTTGACGGCGGTCGGGGGCCATGGGTGTGTAGGGGCCGGGGGCACATGGGAGATCTGTACCACTGGCTCAGTTTTGCTGTGAACCTAAAACTGCTTTTAAAGCACAAAATCTGTTTAAAAGGGAGAAGTGTGATATTCTGGGTTGGAATCCAAGCTCTGCAAATGATCATCAGCTCTATTACCTTGGGCAAATTATTTAACTTCTTTATGTTTCCATTCTTGCCTATTAAAATAGACTAAATAAAGTTTCTACTTAAAGTGTGAATACCTGTAAAACACTTAAAAAAGTACCTGGTGCATTGTAAGATTTCGGCAAGTGTTGGCTCTTATAAATATTGTTATTATTACTTCCAGAAGGGCACATATGAATGCACTGGTTCTGGCATATTTATGTCTATAAGCTATTAATTTGTTTCAGTGAAGCAAGGGACACATCTGCAGGATGTTTGCCGGGATAGTAGAGAAGATTACAGAAAAAAAAACCCCAAACATTTAGAACATTCATGACTAGGGGCACCTGGGTGGGCACAGTTGATTAAGCATCTGACTTTTGATCTCGGCTCAGGTCATGATCTCACAGTTCGTGAGTTCGAGCCCCGTGTTGGGCATTGTGCTGATGGTGCAGAGCCTGCTTGGGATTCTGGGAGAGAAAGTCTCTCCCTTTCTCTGCCCCTCCCCTGCTTGTGCTCTGTCTCCTAAAATAAAATAAATATTATTAAACTTAAAGAAACTTAAAGAAAAAACTTAAAGAAAAACTTAAAGAAAAAAAAAAAAGGACATTCATGATGGCCTCATAAGACTTTCTGGCTAATCAAAAATAGGGGCCGAACTGAGGTTGTAAGCAAAACTTACCCAAAGGGAGAGGAGAATTGTTCAGGGAAAGAGGTCAGTGATAGGAGAAAGAGGTGTTAACAGAGAGTAGAGGAAGCCAAGGTATCAGAAATTAATTCCACTATGCCAGCAACGTTCCCTACGAATGGCCTTTTGCATATATCTGCCATTTGTCTCTTTCTTGCAGTCACAGTGTTTGGCGTGATTTGTGCGTAAAAGTTTGACTTCTAAACTGATTGTTCACAGGTGTGTCCAAACACGTTGGGGATGCCCTGAAAGCCCATTCCTTCCGGTCTTTGAGAAAAATCTGGACAGTTGGAATCCCTCCTTGGGGTGTCATTGAGAACCAGAGAGATCTTATTGGAAAAGATGTAAGTAGACAACCCATTCACAACAAAAGGGAATGAACATGTATCCAATGGCTGACTTAGCACCACCTGGACAGACGCACTTTGGTCTTCCTACTCTGCCTGTCTTAGAAAATAATGATCCCGTCCTTACAGTTGTTCAAGCCAAAAGCCTTGGACTAATCCCAGAATGATCTCTTTCTCACAACTTGAACCTAATCATCAGTAAATTACCTCAGCTTCACTTTTTCTTTTCTTGTCTTTTTTTTTTTTCTAGAGAGAGAGAAAGTGAACCTATGCATGTGAGGAGGGGAAAGGCAGAGGGAGAGACAGAGAGAATCTTAAGTAGGCTCCATGCTCAGCCTGGAGCCGGACACAGGGCTCTATCTCACAACCCTGGACTCATGACCTGAGCTCAAATCAATCAAGTCAGACACTCAACTGAATGAGCCACCCAGGCGCCCCCCCCCCCTTTTAGCTTCACTTTAAATATAGAAATATATCCAGAATCTGACCTCTTCTCATTACCTTCACTGTTACTGAGCAGCCATCATTTTCTGTCTCCTGGTTGACTGTAGTAATAGCCTTCCCTTCTCTCTTCCTTGTCTCTCACTGCAATCTCATCTCAACACAGTAGCCAGAATGGTTTTTCTAAAATACAAATCAGATCTTGCCTCTCCTCTGTGAAAAACACTTCAAAGGCTCCTGTCTTGCTCAGAGTAATAGCCGAGAGTTTCTCGAACTGGCGGGCATGTGATAACATTCATGATGTGAACCTTCTCTTTCCTTATCTTGTACTACTCTCTGCTTTATCCTGTGTGTTGATTCTTTGATCCCATCTGTTTTTCTAAAGGGAAGGAACTTAGACAAGTTTATAAGAGTAGTGTATATTTCTGATAAAAATCTCAGCTACTACATAAGATATGAAAAGAAAAGATAACCACTACTAACATTTTGGTGTGTATCATTCCAGAATTTTTTCTATGTATGTATACATATGCATAATAAAAAACAGTTTGTTTGAAAAAAAAGTAGTAACAGAAACCCACTGATGTGAATCTGGTATTTAGCTTAATTGTTTAACATAATTACTTCTCTATGGAAATTAATATAGACATGTATATGGTTTATCTTTCATTTTGGAAAATTTCAAACATACTAAGGAGTAGAGTTAGTAAAATAATGACTCCTATGTACCCGTCTCCCAGCTTTAACAGTTATGAGCTCAGAGCCAGTTTTCTTTCATCTATCTTTTATCCACTCCCCACTCCAATATTCTGAAGCAAATTCCAGATATCAAATAATATCATTGGTAAATATTTTACCAGTATACGAATTAACCAATTAGTTACCAATAATTTGGTATTTCTTTTTTTTTTAATTTTTGTTTTTTTTAATGTTTATTTATTTTTGAGACAGAGACAGAGCACGAGTGGGGGAGGGGCAGAGAGAGAGGAAGACATAGAAACCGAAGCAGGCTCCAGGCTCTGAGCTGTCAGCACAGAGCCCGATGTGGGGCTCGAACTCACGGACCGCGAGATCATGACCTGAGCCGAAGTCGGAGGCTCAACCGACTGAGCCACCCAGGCGCCCCTAATTTGGTATTTCTGAGTACCAAAAAGTAGGTGTTCTAAAATATATGGACAATTAAAAAATATATAACCACATTGCCATTTTCTAAAAAAAATTTTTTTTTAACGTTTATTCATTTTTGAGAGACAGAGACGGAGCATGAGCAGGCAAAGGGCAGAGAGAGAGAGAGGGAGTCACCGAGTCTGAAGCAGGCTCCAGGCTCTGAGCTGTCAGCACAGAGCCCGACGCGGGGCTCGAACCCATGATCAGTGAGATCATGACCTGAGCCGAAGTCGGACGCTCAACCGACTGAGCCACCCAGGCGCCATTTTCATATCTAAAAAAAATCAATAGTTAATTCCTGAATATCAACAATCTGATTGTGCCATAGTTTTCAGTCATTCGATTTCATCATCCAGGAAAGTTTCCTACAATGTGATGGATTGATATGTCTTTTGAGTCACTTATTTTTAGTCAGTTTTAATCTATGGATTTTCCCTCCATCTCCTTTTTTTTTGGTGGGGGATTGCAATTTATTTGTTAAAGAAACTGGATCATGGGACGCCTGGGTGGCTCAGTCAGTTAAGCATCTGACTCTTGGCTTCATCTTGGGTTATGATCTCGCGGTTTGTGAAATCAGGCCTCCAGCTGGGCTCTGTGCTGAAAGTGTGGAGCCTGCATGGGATTCTCTCTCTCTCTCTCTCTCTCTCTCTCTCTCTCTGTCTCTCTTTCTCTGCCCCTCCCATGCGCTCTCTCTGTCTCAAAATAAATAAATAAACTTAAAAAGAAAAAGAAACCTGGTCATTTGTCCTATAGCATTTCCCATAGTTTGGATTTTGCAGATTTGACCTGTTATAGTAGGATTTAACCTGTCTCTCTGTCTCATCTTTTCTGTAAGTTGGTAGTTTGATCCAAAGCTCTGATTAGATACAAGTTCTTTTTGTGCAAGTTTATGCCATAAGAGATGTGTCTGTCCTTTTCCTTATAACATATGATTATTTTTCTTTTTATAATGTCATTACCTAGATTCATGACCTCAACAGAGTTGCAAATACTGATATGTAATTATAGTGTTCTTTATTTATTAGCTTAAACACTCTATAAAGGGAAACATTTTCTCACCAACCATTTGGTTTACTTTGTGGTACCGTTGTATGGGAAAGGACAGAATGCTTGATTCTCGCTTTATTTCCCAGTTTTCAAAGCAATGAGTTGGTTATCTACCATTCTCCAAGGTGAACAATGAGGTTTTTTTTTTTGAAACCTATCAAATATGTTTCAATTCATTATTCCATTCTATTTTTTTCTCTTAATTATGCTCAACATGTCCCATTTTGCCCAGTGGAAACTCAAATTATCTCTTGAGTCCTTTTAACACAATTCTAGCTGTTTTTCTTTGCTTCCTTGTGTTTTAGTTTGAAAAAAAAAAACTGTTCCAGGCTAATTGTGCATATATTTTTTTGCTCCTAAAGAAATGGATGGTTGCTTTTAAAAAGTGGGAAATTGTTTTAAGAGACCAGATTCTAGGGGTGAAAGGTGGATTCTGATTTTTTCATGCCTAATAATGTTCTACTGTATGGTAGTACTTTAATAATACTATAATTTAACAATTCTAATGTCCATTTTTTGCTTTTATAAAAAATGATATTAATGTGATAAAATACGTAAGATGTCTTAAATCTATTTTATTTTCTTTTTGGTTTCTGGCATCAGTATCACTCTTAGGAATTATAAAGGTAAATTTTAAAGACGAATGTTGGTAAAATTTATAGTGTTTTTTACATCATTATTTCTTTTAAGCCTCACAGTGACCCTCTGCTGTAAGAATTATCATTCTCACTTAGATATTAGGAAAGTAAGCCTGAAAAAGGAGGCAGGAGTTACCCAGAGTTAAAGTTAGGAAGTAGAGGAGTCTGGGCCCTCCTACTCCAAATAGCGTGCTTTTGTCTCTAAAAACAAATGATAATTGGAGTGGCTTAAGGACGAATCCACAGATATTAATAAAGATTGGGATGTTTTATATTGAGTGGATGGATCTCCACTTTGGTTGGTTGGCTGTCACTCTTCATTTCAATACTAGAAAAAAAAGCAATGTCAAAATATTATTTCGGAATAGATCTATTGAAAGGCCTATTTTCTGGATAGCAATGTAGTCTATATATTACTGTATATCCTTGGACTGCTTTGTTACAATCTGAGACAAAGTTAAGTACAGAAATTAAAAGTAAACATTTAGAACCATTTTTACCAATGGGTCAGTGCTGTGACATCTAAATATAAGGCCAGTGGGCTTATCTTGCTGAGCAGAGTTGCTGAACTTGTGTCCTTGTGTTTTGAGTCTCATGTAGTATGAGCCGTGTACTGGTTACACACAGTAGGACCACATAGTGATCCATTAAAAATGGTAGATTAAAAAAAATTGATTCTCCACTGCAGGTAGCTGAGAAACACCTCTCTAGGTAGCAAGTAGCACTTAATAGCTTTGGCAGGAACTCCATGGTGCACGGGCAGCCCTTTGGAGCAGCCGAGCCTAGGGAAGGACCTTGAGCTCTGACTCTCTCTTGTCTTCCAGGTGGTGTGCCTGTACCAGACTCTGGGCAACCCCCTCAGCAAGCTCACCACACTCAACAGCATGCATTCCCACTTCATCTTGTCCGATGATGGGACTGTGGGCAAGTATGGAAATGAGATGAATCTCAGGAGGAACCTGGAAAAGTACCTTTCTCTGCAGAAAATACACAGCCGTGAGTACCACAGAGGCTTAGCCACCAGGGCCTGGCTGGGGCGCTGCTTTGGGGAAAGACGTTCATTTGTCATCCATACGGAGTGGAGAGGTCCAAGCTCTGGTCCCCGTGTAAATTAACACATGTGAACCCACAGCCAGAAGAAAGCAGGATGTGAGGTGCGGAATTGTAGATGGCAGGAGAGAAGAAGTGTTGGAGACACCATGGTCAGGAGGGGATTTGTGGAACAATGGAGACTTTAGCAGAGCCTCCAGCATTCTGTAGGGTTGGATGGGTGCAGGATGGTTGGGTAGGGGGAGTATTGATACCAGAATGGGAATGACTAAAGAGCAGTAAGGATGCCGGCCTGAGAAGGGTGGGGGTATGAGTCTGATAGTCAGGGAGGATGGCATTTCATATGTGGTGGTGTTCTCTAGGCAGGGAAGGGTTAAAAGCAAACAGGGCTTTTAGAAATGGGGACCCTTGCATAATTTGGCTATTGTTGATAGTGCTATAAACATCGGGGTGCATGTACCCCTTCAAATCAGCATTTTTGTATCCTTTGGATAAATACTAAGTAGAGCCCAAATGTCCATTGACTGATGAATGGATGAAGATGTGGTATATATATATAAAGGGATAGTACTTGGTGATCAAAAGCATGAAATCTTGCCATTTGCAACAACAATGTGGATGGGACTAGAGTGTATTATGCTAAATGAAATAAGTCGGTCAGAGAAAGATGAATACCATATGATTTCACTCATCTGGAATTTAAGAAACAGAACAGATGAACACAGGGAAAGGGAAGGAAAAATAAGAAAAACATACAGGGAGTCAAACCATAAGAGACTCTTAACTACAAAGAACAAACTGAGGGTTGCTGGTGGGGTGTTGGGTCGGGGCATGGGCTAAATGGATGATGGGCATTAAGGAAGGCACTTGTTGGGTGATATATGCAAGAGGTGAATCACTGAGTTCTACTCCTGAAATCATTATTATATTATATGTTAAATAACTTAGACTTAATTAAAATTTTTAAAAATGGGACCTTCGAAAGTATAAAATAGGGACCTTCGAAGGTATCAGTGTTGTGTCATGCTTCCAGGGATGCTTTGAGATGGCCATTTCGGTAGTGTTTAAAAACAAAATTCAACTGAGTAAATTTAAAGATATTCTTAGTCTTCTTCAGTGATTCATCAGTTGGACAGCATCCCATCTAGCAGGTGGAAAGGAGTTCCAAGGAGCTGAACTGAGGGGAAGACTTTTACAGGCAGAAGGAGATGTGGCAAGAGAGTTCTAACAAGGAGTGGATTGTTGTGGGCAAGGTCACTTTAGTTTGGGGGAAGGTGGGGTGGGCATGGGGGTCCTACCAGGCAGAGTACCTCACTAGTGCCAACTAGATCATTCTAGACCACCTGGTTAAAGGTTACATTCCTGGGAGAGGTTGCAACAGCAATTAAGTATTAAGTCTTCATTTGCTGATGTGGAGCTTAGCACAAGGGACTCCATTTTGGGCCTATTGTCTCTTTTGTAATAGTATCTGTAGGAAGGAGAAGAAAGGAAAGGGTCAGAATCAGCAAGCAAACATCCTTGGGTAGAGAGGTGGAAAGGTAGGTGCTGCCTGGAGAAACAGAGACTTTTCATCCAAGGCAGCAGAAAGTGGGCCTCTGTCTCTTTTTATGAGTTAAATCTTCCTCAAAATACTCTCACCCATGAGGAAGAAGACCAGAGAGCAAAGGTCCTTGGGAAGCTCTAGTCCTCTTCAACCTTTGATTTTTGGTTGAAATGCTAAATGTCTTTCCAAAGTTCTGTCATCTACTGTCTGTGACCTTGGCCAATGGAATTGACATCTGTTAAACTATTTTCTTTCTTTCTTTTTTTTTTTTAGTTTATTTATTTTGAGAGAGAGAGAGAGAGAGAGAAAGAGAAAGCTTGAGTAGGGGAGGGGCAGAGAGAGAGAGAGAGTGAGAATCCCAAGAAGGCTCCATGGTGTTAGTGTGGAGCCTGACCTCGGGGCTTGATCTCACAACCCTGAGATCATGACCTGAGCTGAAATCAAAAGTTGGACACTTAGCCAGCTGAGCCACCCAGAGACCCCTAGACTATTTTCTTAATATAAAAGGAAAGGAACCGTTGTTGTTGTGAGAACTGAGATAATGTATGTTTGGTGTGCCTAGAATAGTGTTGGTCATATAGTACACCCTTAATAAATGTCTGTTTCTTTCTTTCCTTTCATTCTTCTTTGATACAGGTAATCTCCATGTTGGGGTGGGGTTGTGTGGGGAAGGACCCTGAGAACCCTTGCCAGTCACTTAGTGCTTAGTGTGAATGAAGGTTGGAGGCTCATTTAAGTCAGGAAGGGGGAGAGAGGGTCGGGTCCTCTGCAGAGTAGATGTGGGTGAGGGGAAGGGAGACCCATTGAAGAGAGCACAGGTCAGAGACTGGCCCTGAAGAAGAGTCCTAGCAGGAAGGGCTCCTTTTGGGTTCACAAATATCAGTGACCTGAAATGTCCTGTTTCCTCTATTGACCTTTGCTTACCACAGGAATTCCTCAGGGGGTTCCTGTAGCATCATACTGTGTGCCCCAGGAGAGCAAATTCTGGTCTTTCTTAGATCCATTTCCGTATGAATGCATATGGTGTCAAGGAACATTCCTACTTTCAAAGGTCTTGAAACGTAGGATTTATTTGAAGAGTTTCACTGTGTGTAGAGAGAGAATGTGGAGTTCTTTTCAGTGGGTTGGTAACATTTATTATTTATTTATTGTTTATTATTCTCAGGAAAACCAATATGAAGGAGTAAAAACAGTAAGCCACCTACATACACACACACACACACCCTCACAGGAAAGGAAGGAAGAAGAGAAGAACAGGAGGAAGAAAAAGGATTAATGAAGGAAGGAAGGGAGGGAGGAAGACAAAAGAGAAAAGTCCCCAACAGACCCAAAATTCTCACGTATCAAAGCTGATTTTCATACCCATCATGTTTACTACTTTCTACCCTATTCGTATTGCTTACAAAGAGATTTATTTGCATGGAATGAACATACTTAAATATTTTGTTGATTTCTTTCATTTCTTTTCAGCTGGACTTCTTAGAGTCCTCAGCAAACCCTTGACACTGGCCAAGAATACTTAAAAGAAAAAAACTCCAAAAATAAAAAAAAAACCAAAAACCCTGACATCATAAAGTTGCTCTAGGAATTCCTGGATTCAGCCATTTGAAATGTGGCCAGTGTCCGTTCCTAAGCCTCTGAGGATAGAAAGCATAGGCTCAGATGCCACTGTATCTCTTCATAATCCAACTTTCAATGGAGTAGGGTGCTTTCCTGGAATGTACGTTCCAGGAGCTTTTAATTTGGAGGCACGATATTGTATTCTTGCCTAACCCTGGGATTCAAGAGTAGAGGGTAGTGAGATTTCTCAGCAAGAACTCTACAATTTTTTTTATTTTTCAACAAATTTAGTTAGTAGCATCAGTGAGATCCTTTTTGTAGGAAACAGTCATAAATATTTTCATTTTTGTGAGAATTAGTTATTGCTTTAAGAAAGATATACCCAGTAGAAATTGAATTCCCTCTTTGCCCTTATTGGTTTTTTTTCTGATG
Organism: Paguma larvata; assembly: GCA_030068075.1. Classification (NCBI taxonomy): domain Eukaryota; kingdom Metazoa; phylum Chordata; class Mammalia; order Carnivora; family Viverridae; genus Paguma; species Paguma larvata. The sequence goes on from CM057832.1 coordinate 75,071,568, forward strand.
ATAAAAGTGCTGTGTACTCTCATTCAGATAAAGCAAAGATAGCATATAAGAAAAGGAAGAGTTTTCCATATTCTCACAATAAAAAACTAACCATTGTCAACTTTTTCATATATATACTTTTAGAAATTTTCTACACACACAGAGAACCACATTTTTAAAATGAACTCTAGATTTGTATAATATACATGCTTTTCAACTTGGATGCATTTCTATATCAATAAGCATAGCTTAGGGGCACCTGGGTGGCTCTGTTGGTTAAGTGTCCAACTTCCACTCAGGTCACAATCTCACGGCTTATGAGTTGGAGCCCCATGTTGGGCTCTGTGCTGACAGCTCGGAACCTGGAACCTGCTTCAGATTCTGTGTCATCCTCTGTCTCTGCCCCTCCCCTGCTCCTGCTCTGTCTCTCTCTCAAAAAATAAATAAACATAAAAAAATAAGCATAGCATAGCATATCTTTAATAGCTGCATAGTGTTTCATTATATAGGATATGAGATTTTTCTTAGAAAAGTTTTTTCCATAGATTTCAATAATTCATGATTAATGGTTCCTTTTCAACATTTCCTCAAATCGTCCCCTCCCTTCTCCATTATTAATAGTTTGCTGTGTATCCTTCTAGAGTTTCTAGTCATATATTATATATGTAAAGATATATGGAGATATGTGTGTTTATATATATATATACACACATATATGTATATATATGATATATAGGTATATATTTATAGACATACATACACATATATCATGCAAGGTTATTCATAAATATCATATATATAATGCAAAACATATATAAAATATATATTCATGTATGTGGTATTAAAGCTATAAAAAGGATCGTATTATATACATCATTCTGTAATTCTTTTTCACTTGATATCTTCTCAAAATGAGTGACTCCATGGTCTTTGCTTTTTTTTTTGTCTTTCTTCCTTTAATAAAATAATATATCCTCATGGTAAGAAATGTAAACAGTGGAATACATTTTTAAAAATAGAATATCTTGAAATATAAAAGTCTTTGAGAGTTACCCATCCCATCTTGTACTTAGACATAATCATCATTAGAAGCTGATTGAATTGGCAAATTTTGATCATTTTTGGAGGTGGGTGATAGATACATTGTGATCCATTGTATTTCTGTCTTTTAAAAATTTTTTTCAAGATGTATTTGAAGTTTTCCACAATGAGAAGTGGAAATTTCCTGAAGACTACTTAAAAAAAAATCTTTTTTAATTAGAGGTGCTTGGGTGGCTCAGTCAGTTAAGCATCTGACTTCAGCTCAGGTCATGATCTCATGGGTTGTGAGTTCGAGCCCTACGCCAGGCTTGTTGCTGACAGTGGAGAACTTGTTTGGGATTTTCTTTCTCTGCCCCTCCTTTGTTCCCTCTCTCTATGTCTCTCAAAAAAAAAAAAAAAAAAAAAACCACTTAAAACTTTTTTTTGTAATTAGTGAAAACCTTAAGTACCTTTTTAACGGGGGAAAGCGTGAAGACGCTCTCGCCATAGTTAAGTGAGTTTATTGAGAGTCTAAGTTTCTAGCTTGGTCTTTAACTTAGCAAGCCTAAGTGAGTCCAGAAAGAAAGAGGAGTGAGTACAAGTAACAGGTTTATGGGGCACTTGAAAGACTTGTATTGGAGAAAGCAAAATGGATGCTTGGCCAACATAGGATTTCTTCATAACAGTTGGTGTCATTTGTCATCTGAAATAGGTTCAAGACAAGGTGTGCCCGTGGTGGGGCTGGTGGTAGAAGGAGGTCCCAATGTCATCCTGGCGGTGTGGGAGACCGTGAGAGACAAAGATCCGGTGGTGGTGTGTGAAGGCACAGGCAGGGCGGCCGATCTCCTGGCCTTCACCCACAAACACTTGGCAGACGAAGGGTGAGTTGCTGAGTCCTCAGGTTTTAAACCACGGTGACTATTTATTCTTCTGTTTTAGTTCTTTCCGCTCTGCTTTGATGTGGACCAGATATCCTTGGGGGCAGAGGCTGAGACTGGAATTAACTTTTTGGTGATTTTTATGTGTATTAATTAGCACCAAAATGCTCTCCCCTGATGCAAGTTGCCCTTTTTTTTAAGCTAAAGAATGGCCCTTCCTCTATAGGGGCTCTTGAACCCCGTCTGAGCTTCAGGGGAAAAAGCCCCTCCAGGGGGAGTGAGGGAGGAGGTGCCCCTGCAGTTGGCCTTCATAGCTGAGGAAACCCCGCGGTGAGTGAGGAGACCGGTGCTGGCCCCAGATCACCTTCAGATTCATTTGCCATTAGTAAAAATAGCAGGAATTGGGGAAACCAGCCTTCTGGCATTTATATAACATCTGTTGTATTTATTTGAGGTTTTAACTCCCTTAGCCTTTTCAAATAAAAAAGTAGTTTTCCCCTAGCCAGTTTCAAAAGCATATTTCTTCTGTGTAAGTAAATATAATGCCTATGAACTAAAATATTGGCCCCACCAATTTATGTGGTGAACGTGTATTCACTGCTCGTGGTATAAATGCTCTGATCCCCCTTTCCTTATACTCCCTCTCTGCCCTCAGCCCCCCAGCCTCTACTTCTACCCTTTGCCCCTGTTCTTATCCTTTCCTGTGTCTGTCGTTCCTAAAGTTACCCTGCATGTGTGCTACTCAAACCTTTTGGAGTGTCCAGTCCTTTGAGATGCGATGCCCGTAGTTTCTGGAGACACACAGTCCCCTGGAAATCTGTCAGCTCAAGAACCTTGTCCCGGAGCGCGTTCTTTCCAGGATCATGGCAGATCCGTCCATGCTCACTTTCAAATTCAGCCTCTCCTGGGGCCTTGCTTCCCTTTGCTTCCTGCTCATTTGCTCTCATGGCAGAAGTATCCACAGAAACCTCCTCAGCTGGATGGGACAGACAGGTGTTCCTGCACTGAAGCTGCTGACTTGTTCCCTTCTCTGCGTTGTGCCAAGTCATCACCATTTATCTCTCTCCCAGGACCCTGCGTCCTCAGGTGAAGGAGGAGGTCATCTGCATGATTCAGAACACTTTCAACTTTAGTCTTAAGCAGTCCAAGCACCTTTTTCAAATTCTCATGGAATGTATGGCACACAGGGATTCTGTGAGTATGAGCAGATAACCAACTTTAAAACCGATAATTTGCATCATTTGTAATAGTTATTTCCACAGCTTTTATTTTTTTAACGTTTATTTTTGAGAGCGAGAGAGAGAGAGAGAGAGAGAGAGGGTGCATGTGTGTGCATGAATAAGCAAGTTGGGGAGGGGCAGAGGGAGAGGGAGATAGAGAATCTGAAGCAGACTCCACACTGTCAGCGCAGAGCCCAACACAGGGCTTGAACCCACAAATCGCGAGATTCTGACCTGAGCTGGAGTCGGATGCTCAACCAATTGAGCTACCCAGGCACCCCTCCACAACTTTTAAAACTAAGTTTGTTTTTTTTTAAAGACTTTATTTTAATATTTATTTTTTTTTAAGTAATCTCTACACTTCGTGCGGGGCTCAAACTCATGGCCCCAAGATCAAGAGTCGCATGCTCTTCCAACCGAGCTAGCAAGGTGCCCCCCAAAGAAGGAGTTTTTAATTTTAATTTGAATGTATATAGGTCTGGAGAACTTGACCCTTAGTTGAGTAAACTTGGCTTTTTATTCCCTCCTCTACCCACCTCCCCACAAGGCTTCAAATCTCAGACTATACTTAGGAAGAAAACCAGCATGGCGGTATTATAGAAAAGTGACCACACCCAGTGATGATCACACACGAATCTTTTCAGAGGGTAAAACCTTAGCTCCATGTCTTATCTGCTGGCTTAGAGGACTGCATCCTAACATCCTAGTAAATGCTGTAGGAGATCTTCGGGGATGCACCGAACAATGGGAAATGTGAGAATTTACTCTGGGACAGAAAATGGAGGCCACAAACTATGGGCTGCAAACATAATATAGATTCAGGAAAATATTTTCATGTTTTAGGATACCTTGATCACAATTTTTGTTAATGACTTGGATAATATAAGGCCAACAGTTATAGTAAATATGCAAATATGTCATGATTCACAGAGATTTTTCCAGAAGTCAAAAGCTAGACCAAATTACACAAGATTTTGGTAATATTTAAGCACCTGGTCTCAAACAAACAAACAAATTGAACAAATTCAGGCTGGACAAAGCATGGGTAAACATACGTGAAAAACACGTTAAGGTTTCAGTTGATCTAATAACAACAAACATAACAACCATGCCTACAATTAACAATGTGTTTTCAGATGTATTTTTTTCACCCGAAGTGGCCCCATGAGTATGTTCAATATGGTAGTGACTGTTTATTTCAGTTTCAGAGATGCCAAAGCTAAAACCTAAGGAATTTAGGTGATTCGCCCAGAGTCAGCAGTTACAGAACAAGAGAGCTGAAATGTGGGCTCAGAGTCAAGGTCTTGTCATGGCCTACTACATTTGATATTTCCCACAGTACTCAGTAAGAAAAGGACATCTTAGAGAGGCCACCCTTCTATTTGTGTCTTCCTGTCATCAAGAGAGTAACGGGCAGTGTAATGATGAAGAGGAGGGTTTGCACATCTGAGGAATTAGGTCCTCAACCCCTACATAACTGAGAGTTGATTTTATTCATGCACATAGTGGGGCCGTTAGTTGGAGGGAACCAACACCTGAATTGTGGAAGCATAGTTATTCTATCTTTACAGGACCTTAGAGATTATTTAGTGGGTTCCTCTCGCCTTGGGGGTGAGAACCCTGAGATTCAGTGGCATGAAGGTATTTCCCTCAGACTCACTAGTTAGCGGCGTATCTGGGCTTGCCAGATTTGGCTCTTTTTTCCCCGAACAGTCCCCTTTACTATATAAAGTATATTTGCATTTAGAAGATTGAGGTACATTCCTTAAGAGCAAGCAACCTTTTATAATCATAAATAATACCCTTATTTGTCTTAAAAAAATCAGTGTCATGCCAAGATGCATTGGACACTGACGTTGCAAAGACCGTCTGTGCCATCCATTGTACTTACTCACTGGGCACACTGTCATTGCCTCACTTATTTTATGACAAATCCTTGAGGGTTCACTTCTCATTAAAAAAGCAAAAATTTTAGTTTCTAACGCTACATGAGCAGAAGGATGTCATAGGTATCTCATTAAAAGGAATGATTTTTTTTGCATTAGAAATGAACGCTGGGTTTCTTTTCATTATAGTGTGTGCGTAGTAAATTTAGTGTAGTCATGTTTTTTCCTATGTTTCCTGTAGGATACATGAAATTTTAAAGTTTTTTGCCCTTGAGCTTTCACAAGTCTCCATTACCCTATTTAAAAAGTTTTCTATGAGTAAAAAGGGAGAGTAACAAATCAAGGAGATTAATAACTCTATGTGGTTTTTTTACATTAATGTTTTGCTCCACTCATTAGCTCTAGAATGCATTTTGTGGGTACTTTTTGAAACCATTTCTTCATGAGGTCCCAAAATGTGTGGTGTTCTGCGTTTCTCCCTCTGTAGATTACCATATTTGATGCTGAGTCTGAGGAGTCACAAGACCTTGATTTAGTAATCCTAACGGCTCTGCTAAAGGGTGAGTGTCTGAAGGGAATCTCTTCTTCATTTCTTCTTCTCGTGTTCCGTGGAGCTTGGTGTTTTATATGTCGATATTTTAAATAGGATATATGATTGTTCCCTTCTTTTACCCTAGGCACAAATTTAGCAGCATCAGAACAATTAAATCTGGCGATGGCTTGGGACAGAACGGACATTGCCAAGAAACATATCCTAATTTATGGACAACATTGGCAGGTATAGTGAAAGTAAAGTTATTTGGGAAAAATATTTGGCTGGTAAGGGAGGGACAAAAAAATGGAGGAGAGATAGATTGGTTAGGGAGGGGCGTGGAGGTAGCATTCTAATAGCTGGTTCCCCAGGATGCCAGAGACATTTTTCTCATTATTTTTGCCTCCCTAAAAACATTCCCCAGCCCCCTCAGGCTCTACAGCCTAATTGAAACTAGCAAACAGCATTGAGAGAAAGAAAGAATGGAAGCATATTTTACTGCTTTTTTCTATGGCCAGATTTTTACATTGTTATTTCAAACTTACAGTTTTTCTTATTTTTGCATTAAAATATGATACATACAGTAGAAATAAGCGAAAACAGAGAAAAGCAGAAAGAAGAAAGATTATCCATAGTGTTGATGATAATCACTATTAACGTTTCATTTTTAAAGCTTGCAATTGTGACCATACCATCAGTATGTTATTTTTCAGTCAAACTAATACATGCATATTATTTCAAACATCTTTTTTTTTTTTTTTTGAGAGAGAGAGAGGAGACACGCGAGGGACAATGTGCACACATGTGGGCGAACAGGGGAGGGGCAGAAGGAGAAGGAGAGAGAGAGACAATCCCAAGCAGGCTCCACACTGTCAGCACAGAACCCAATATGGGGCTGGATCCCACAAACCGTGAGAAAATGACCTGAGCCAAAACCAAGGGTCGATGCTTAGCTTCCTGAGCCACCCAGGTGCCCTGTTTTTAAAAACATCTAATGGTACTAGAAGGCTCCAAAAACAAAACAAACGAAAAAAACAACCCAGTAGTTCTCTGCCCTCTAACCAGAAGACCCAAGTATTTTTGCCATTTTTTGATTGTACTGACATTTCTAAATCTCCATATTTCTAAATAACAAGTCATATTGCTGTTTTCTGATTCATCTATTTTAGAGACCTCTCAACATTTCTGTCTTTGGTGCTGTCCTCACTGCTACGATCTGGACTGGTTGCCTGCTGTTCCTGGTTCTGCGCTGTCATGCGGAATGTACCTTCATCATATTGGAGTTTCCCTCTGCCTCTCTATTTTCTCTATCCCATGCCTTCCTCTTATTTGGCTTACTGCTTTATTTTAGTGGGGTGCATCCTTCAGTAACTTTCTGAGAAAAGGAACATGGAAGATAAGCATTTTGAGAACTTACATGTTTGGATATATTTTCATTAAACATCAAAACTCATTTCGAATGCTTAGCTTCCAGCATTGAACATTGCTATTGAGAATAAAATAGTTATATTTTCTGATTTTTTGTGACCATTCCTTTTCCTCTCTGGAAGTTCAAAAAAATATCTTTCTGGCGTTTTCAGATTTCACAATGATGTGTGCTGTCGTGAGTCTTTATATCGATAGTGCTGCAGAGATGCTTTCAACTTAGCAATCATGTTTCCATGCTGGGGCATTTGCTTCCTGTTTTCTCTAGGTTCTCTTTCTGGAATTCATAGCATTTAAATGTTGGACCTATGGACTGCTCCTGTAATCTTATCTTTCCCCCTTTATCTTCTTCCAAATCTTTCCTTTGGTAGATGTCCTCAATTTTTCTTTTCATTCCTTATATAGAGCTTTTTGTTTCTGGTAGCATACTATTAATTTCTAAGAGCAAATTTGTTCTTTGCCTTTTTTTTTTTTTTTGAAGTATCCTGAATGTAGTATCTTATTTCGCTGAGGATATTGATAGTTTTTTGTTTTGTTTTGTTTTTGAAGTTTTCTTCTTCTTGCATTGTCTGAGCCTTACTGATTGATGTTTTGTGCTGTGTTCGTTCTGGGCTTCTTACTTAAGAGTGGAGGAGAGAAAGCTCTTTAGAGATTCTGAGCCTGTGGGTGAAGCTTATGTAGTTTTGAGGTTCACAGCGGAGTGATCTGGATGTTGTTTGTTGGGGGACCTGAGATGACAGCGGATCCCTGCCTTTTCTCTTAGTTCCTTTACCAGAAAAGATTCCTCCAGTCCCCGCCTGGGTAAAGTAAAAGCCTTGTTGCTAGTGTTAATGGAAGTCAGACGGGACAAGAGGATTGGGAAGGTCTTAACATTAGAAATTCAGTATTTGTACCTTGATCTGATCCTGGTGCTGCCAGGATTCCGTGGCATAGATCTGTTTGGTTCTTGGCTTTTTCTGGTTTCGATTTCTGGGGACTTTTACCTTCTGGTTTTCTGGGGACTGCTAAGTCAATTACCGCTTCACTGTCTGCTTTCCAACTTCCAAAATGTTACACTCTGGACCTCTGTTCTTGTGGATTCATTTCTTTAAAAAAAATTCTTTTGCTATAATTGTAGTAAAGCTTTAGGTCAGAGTAAAAGTAAATAAGAGTTTTTAATTTGCCATTTGTATTCAGAAACTGTAGTTTAAATGAAAACATGCCAAGTTAACACAACAACAACAAAAAATAACCTTAATTTTTTTTAATTAGAATTACATTAAACCTATACGTTAATTTGAGATCTTTACAATTGTCAGTCTTCTGATACAAGATCAGATTTATTTAAGGTATCTTTTCTGCCTTCAAGTTTGCTTTTTATTATTTTTTCACTCAGGTCCTGAACATTTCTAATAAGATTGTATTTAATGATTGTTGTGTCTGTATCGAGATAAAATATATGTCTTTGTTTAGTTATTTCTACTTTTTCAAATTTCCTTTTTCTTAACTATCTCTGTGTCTCTTATGTATTTCCACCTTCGGAAGCCTGGCACACTGGAACAGGCAATGTTCGATGCTTTAGTGATGGATCGAGTGGACTTTGTGAAGCTCCTCATAGAATATGGCGTGAACCTCCATCGGTTTCTTACCGTCGCCCGACTGGAAGAGCTCTATAATACAGTGAGTATCGGAATATCCCATCAACCACCTCCCTGAAGATTTATTTATTAATTAGCTGAAGATTTAGCCGAAGTTACGTATTGAATGTTCAGGTCTCCTTGAATATTGAATATTCATGTACAGAGATAAATTAGAAAGAGATTCCTCAACCAAAGGCCAAACATTCTCACCAAATCTATTTTATCCTGTGGTCACTTCTGTGTTTCTTATTGTAACTAATTACACCGAATAGAAATATAAATTAATTTAAGAAAATATGATAGTAAGACCATAATTAATGATGTGAGTGAGAACAAGTTGCTTTTTTGGAAGCACCTCAACCGAAGGTCACTGTTAAGAGTCTATTCCTGTAACTTTCCTATGCAAACGCTTTATTGAAAAGAGGCAAGCTTACTCACTGTAAAACACCAATCGCTCAAGCCTAGCACCCTTCTTGAAATGTCCTTCCCTGTCCTTTGAATCTTACCCTTTCTTCAAAGCCTTCTTCAAGGCCTGCCTTTTGGAATACCCCTGTTCACAGTAAATCTGATCTTATGGTACGGATTTTTTGCAACTCTTTTTGAGCACACACAGTCTTCATAGTTTAGGCTATTTTCTCATGTGAGTCCCCACTCTCTTCAATTAGAGTATAAACACTATGAAGAAAGTACTTCTATCCTTCAGTGACTCCCTCAAAACTTGACTGAATATGGTGAACGTTCAATAAATATCTGTCAGTGGAATGTAATTGTGTGATGAGTTTGTAATTGTGTAGTTTATATATGACACAGGATAGTTGTACATTATTTAAAATTTATTTTTGTCTCTTGAAAAAAAATAAAGTTAATTACGTTTTTACTATCTACATATATATCTTTTAAAAATACATCCTGGGGGCACCTGGGTGGTTCAGTCAGTTAAGCCTCTGACTTCGACTCAGGTCACAGTCTCATGGTTCATGGGTTCACACCCCGCATTGGGCTGTGTGCTGACAGCTCAGAGCCTGGAGCCTGCTTCATCTTCTGTGTCTCCCTCTTTCTTTGCCCCTTCCCTGCTTTCTCTCTCTCTTTCTCTCTCAAAATAAATAAACATTTAAAAAATTTAAAAAAAATCCATCTTGCTTTGAAAAGTATTTCATTCTAATTATGTCTTCTCTTAAGAAACACCTTCCTGATAATTAATTGGAGTGAGCTTCACTACTAAAGAGATCGAAGAAAATTTTCAATATTCTGGGTTGTTTATACATTGTGAAATAAAACATTTTTTCCCTTTGCATATGGTAATTAAAAAGAATAATTTTTTCTTTTCTTCTTTACTACAGAAACAAGGACCCACTAATACACTCTTGCAACATCTTGTCCAAGATGTTAAACAGGTAACCCAGTTCTGAACGTGGACAGACTTCATGTGTTGCCTTAGCTTCGTGATCGAGGTGTTGCCAGATTTTGCTTCATAAATGGTAGATTTGGATTTTCTAGTGTATTACCTGCCCTCTTTGCCTCCAACTCTAAATAATTTCATCACCAAGCTACACTCCAAAGGTTCTTTTCCTTATAATTTGTTTTAAGTTTTTAAGATTTGATCTACCAAGTAAGTGGCATTAACTAATAATTATTTTCTCAGATAAAATATGACCTGGAGACAGATAAAACTTTCAGTCAGAACATCAGCTCAACATGATACAACAGTATTGCCAATGATGATAATACATGCTGAAAATAAAGAAATTTTGTCCTTGTCCTGTTGTCTTTTTCGGAGGACAAATATGTGATTTTCATTGTTTTGACCCTGAGCGATGGCTTGGGGACCTATCTTCTTTTGTAAGTCTAAGCATTGTTCTAGGGAGCCACGATGAACCACACGGGTCTCTACCCTTGCTCGTATTTTGCTCAACGTGTTCTCATTGAACTTTGAGTTAGGTCAGACTTAAAATCATCTGTTAGTTACCAAACCTTCCCAACTTTGTTTTTTTTTAATGTTTCTTTATTTTTGAAAGAGAGAGTACAAGCAGAGGAGGGTCAGGGAGGGAGGGAGACACAGAATCTGAAGCAGGCTCTAGGCTCCGAGTTGTCAGCAGAGAGTCTGCGCCAGGTCAGACACAAACCGCAAGATCATGACCTGAGTCAAAGTCAGACCCTTAACCGACGGAGCCACCCAGGAGCTCCAAAATCTTTCCAACTTTAACGGACTTTTATGCCTTAATTCTTTTCCTTTTAATCACCAAGAACTTTTATTCATGTCTGTAGAAAACTCGGAGAGACTTTTTTGTTCCCGTGATTAAAATCCATCCCTGGTACACTTTATTATTATTATTATTATTTTTTACGAACCCTTGTGTTGAGGGCTGACTTTAAATAGATGGCGGAGAGGGAGCTGCTCTGCTAGTAGGAAACCCCGCCCCAGATGCAGGTCGTCTTCGAATAGTTTAGTGTCAGGTTCCCCAAGAACATTCTGGCACACTTTAAAAGTACCTCCCTCATTTCTCTGAAGACTGGTATCTTGATGGAGGCTGTGCAGGCCCTCTGGCTATGTGTGGTTGGTGGGAGAGCCTTGGCGGAGGAAGACCTGTAGGTGGCAAGTTAGAAGTAAGCAGAAGCGTCCGTGCTGATGTAAGTTTAGTTTGCATGATCTCTGCTAGCTGAAAATGATTCTCCTTAGACTGTTTCCTTGAACTCTGATTCTATGACAGTAAACTGAAGAAAAAGGAATGGAATCGGTTAAATATGCTTTAAACTCACAGGAACTAAGAGGATTCGTTTTGGTGTTCCTTGCAAAAAGTAAATTATGGGTGTGAAAAAGTGAAATTATTTACATAATTACATAATTATTTACCAATTATATATGAAATATATAAATAGATTTGTATTATTTATTTATTACATTTGTTTATATATTTGCAAATAAGCAAATAAGTATAGAAAACCTTATTTCTTGTTCAAAGCCTTGTGAATGTTATTCATAATCTGTTTGTTTCAAAGATCTTGTTCAGCACCATGTGTGCCTTAAAAATGTTGAAATAAGTTGGATAGAGAAAGACATGCTGTGTGATTTCACTTAGATGTGGAATGTAGCAATAAAACAAAGAGACTCAGAGATTAAGAGAACAAAACTATTGTTTACCAGAGAGGGCTGCGGTTGGACAGTGAAAGGGATTATACAATAAAACATCATAGGGACATAATGTACAGCATAGGAAATATAGTCAGCAGGATGGTACTAACTTTGTATGGCAACAGGTGATAACTAGACTTATCATGGGGACCATTTCGTAATGTATAAAAATATTAAATCACTATGATATGCACCTGAAACAATAGGGTATTAGATGTCAATTACACTTTAACTTAAAAAATGTACTATGAATGATCGTGGAGAGTAACAGTTATGAAGGGGTAGTAAGGTGGGTTTTAAGTGGTCAAAGTAATCTTCATTTCGGCCAAGACCCATGTACTTGGAAATCTGCTGCTCAGTCGTCCTGCTAACCGTTGCATCTGTTTTGGCATAGCTTCATGTTTTGCTACCTTATTTTGTTCTGCCATTCCATGTTCCTTATTTCTGTTTGCTCTATTTCCTTCCGTATTCTCATGTCGTGTGCGATGTAACCCACGGAGTGCAGACTCCTCTAGCCATTTCAGTGGAGAGTTGGAAGATCTAGCTCAGTGTTAATTTTGGATCACATACATTCAGTATATTGTGGAGGGGGTAGAAATTTTCCTCAGTCAAGGTTCTTCCAGCTAGAGTAAGAATTAAATTTTACATGAGACAGATTAGCAGGAGAAAAACACCCAAAGTTTTATTGTGTGCACACGGAGACCCAATAATGAAATTGAGACCTCAAGAAATGACCAAGGCAGACAGTTTTATATGTTTCAGACAAAGAGACAATACATCTGTGAGGAATTGACAGGACAAAGAAAATTTAACTTTGGGGACTTCACTTAAGTAAGGAATTCCAAACAGAATATGGGCTGGGGGAGTAAATTAGTAAAAAGTAACAAGGTTGGTTATTTTAGTCTTCTCCACATTAAATTTCTCATCTCTGGTGAAAAGACTGTCTTTTTATCTCATGGTACAGGGAGGGAACCTTTCACAGGGAGAGTTATTTCCTGCTTTCAAGGGGACAGAGGAGGGTCTGAGTGTCTTCTGGCACAGGCTCTCTCCTGAATAACTTTTATTCAAAATAGTATGTCAAAATGGTACAGTTTGGTGATATCCTCCAGAGATTTTACTTCTGTTATAGTAGATACATAATTTCTAGTTAAAAACAATCTTTTATACTATATTTAAGTATACTATATTATACAGTCTTTTATACTATATTATAAAATATATGTGTGCATGAGAGAGAGAAGAAAAAGAGTTGAACGAGCAAATATAAGCAGTGGATGTCTGTGAAACTGAAAACACATCAAGGCTAGGTTTGTTTTTCCATCTGAACAGGCAGACTGTATCAATAATTGGTCACATTGATCGGTCAATTTGTAAAGATGATTGAAAAGTATGAGTCTACCTCTTTGCTGTTGACTGGGTTGTGTTCTAACAGATGGCACACCAGACCCAAAAAAGGAATCGAAAGTTACAGTCCCTTACATGGTTTCGTTTCAGCATGCCATTCTCTCAGGCTACAGAATAACCCTGATCGACATCGGCTTGGTAATCGAATACCTCATTGGTGGAGCTTATCGCAGCAGCTACACTAGGAAAAGTTTCAGAGCCCTCTACAACAACCTCTACAGAAAACGTAAGGTGTCACACTTGGTAAGTACCCTAGTGAAATTGGGGATGATAACTAGGAGTTACACGTTAGAAAAATGGCTTCAGAAGTTCAGATGGGATTAGCTTGTAAAAGGGACATCTGTGTTTATGGATATTCATTGAATCTCTGCGACATGTGACTGCCGGTGCTGGTCCAGGCTGCACATAACGATCAGGAGTTTAGGGACTCTCAGAGGAAACAGATTTGTAAATAACTAGCCCTAATTCAGAACAGGATACAATATGTGCTGTATTGCCGCAGAAGTTAATGTGTTGAGAAAGGTTTGAGGGGTAGATGACCAGTTCCTTTCTCTCCTTTTGAAAGTACAGAAGGGAAAAGCTCACTGGGCTTACATCTATGAACTCATAGTGTTCCATAGTCTGGAAACGACAAACTTGGCACAGGTGTGTAGGGGTTATATTGGAAAATGCATGCAGAGTGTACTAGGTAAAAATACACCTTGTGCATAGTTTATCTTCCATCATGGTTTTGAAAGTCCAGGAATTAAAGTTAGAGTTGGTTCCTGGTTGATTAGCAGAGAAAACATTGCTTGTTTCTTAAACTCGCTGTTATTAACCGGTAGACTGAAGAGAGCCTTTCTTCTTAGAAGTTAGTGGAAGTGTTAGAAAAGGTGTTCGGGGCATTGTGGGTTGGGAGAAGAGCAGGGGCAGTGAAAGGCACAGGCTGTGGACTTTAGGACACGTTTCTGCAGTGGCAAGGACGCCTTAGCTGCTGGTGCCATGCTGGCAGGTTGGGTAGGAGGAGACTAGAAAGAGTCCAGAATATCAGGCCACTTTTGACCTTTACTCATAAAGAATCAGGTAAAGTAAAAGCCCAGCTTATCTCTAAGAAGGAAAAGAACAAAACAAAAAGAAACTCAAATCTCACAGAGAAAATGACCTTCCCTGAGCTTTCAAAGACATAGGGATGCACTTGACACGTCAGCTCCTACGCTTGGACCAAATATTCCTTGCTGCGAGGTTCCCTGTGACAGATGTGAGGACTGACTGTGGCCTCAGTGCAGCTCACCAGGAAGCTGCTAGGCAGGACCCCTAGTGGTTTTACTTTTTGGAATGGCATGAAATCGCTGCCCATTTCTCTGACTGTTTTCTAGTGAAGGAGTAATTAGTAAACTCTCATAGTAAATCAGATTGTAGCAGTTACAAACACATGGTTTGGTGTCAGAAAGATTTGGGACGGAGTATTAGGTTTGCTCCGTGTGAAATGCTGAGTGAGAAACTTACCCTTTCTGTCCGTCATTTTCCTTATCTATAAAATGGGAATAATAATAGAATATCTCTTTCATAAATTCATCAAAAGGATTGAATAAAATAACACCCGAAGGCACATGTTCCTAGCATATAGAAGGTATAGAATGTTAATAATAATAGTCATTACTGATGACTACTGACAATGCTAATTATTCTGTGTCACAACAATAATGATAATAATTTGAGTATTTTTTTTAGAAGTCCGGATTCCATCATTTCTCTACTTTATATCTGTAAAATCCACTCTTAAATCAGTAAGTAAGGAAGTAGCTCAAAGGCCATAGTTTGTATCAGCCCCTTTCAGAATGCTTCTTTTTGTCTCTCCTTGATGAAAGCTTCATGCTGGTTAGCAACAAGTAATGTTGTTATTGGGCCTAATCACTGGAATTCCAGTGGTGACTCATAACATCTGGAGAAGCTCCATAACTTTCTAACTTAACCTTGGAGTTGTTTGTGAACGGGACCTTTTTCTTATCAGGACTGCGAATCTTTACTGCCTCTTCTGAACTCCTTCCAGGTATAGGACATCCAGTGAGTTTTAATGGACTTTCCACATAGAGAAGGAATGCAGATATATAATAGGGAACAAAAGAGCGTGTTCTCTCAGACGTTAGGAAATAACAGTGTGCTTAATAAGGAGGAGATCATGAGAGGCTTTCGTGGGGTGAGTAATTAATTCTAATTATGGGCTAGAGACAGAACCACTGGATACTTGGTAGGATACATGATACAGTGTAATATTTTATTTTCATTACTGTCTAGAAAGGAAATGTTAATTGTTACCATTATAATCTTCTTTCCCCTTTTTGTTTTATTTTAAAAATAAAATAACGTATGCCAGCAAGTGACCAGTTTTGCTCAAAGCCGTTCCCAGTCCCCTCTTCACCGAAGACGTCCCTCGGGAAATAGAAAAGAATCCGCAGAAAGCACTCTGCATTCCCAGTTCATTAGAACTGCCCAGCCTTACAGATTCAAGGTACCACTTACTGACTTTTAGAAATTTAAAAAAAAATTGTTTTTTTTATTTTTTGGAGAGAGAGAGCACACAAGCAGGAGAGAATGGCGGGGGGGGGGGAGAGAGAGAGAGAGAGACAGAGAGAGAGAGAGAGAGAGAGAGAGGGAGAGAGAGAGAGAGAGAGAGAGAGAGGGAGAGAGAGAGAGGGAGAGAGAGAGGGAGAGAGACACTCCCAAGCAGGCTCCACACTCAGCACAGAGCCTGACACGGGGTTGGATCCCATGACCCTGGGATCATGACCTGAGCTGAAATCAAGATTTGGGTACTCAACCAACTGAGCCACCCAGGTGCCCCTGAAACTTTTTTTTTTTTTTAAAGTAGTCTCTCTGCGCAATGTGGGGTTTGAACTCACAGCCCTGAGATCAGGAGATGACAGAGCCCGGCAGGTGCCCCACTACTTATTTATGTTTAGACTCGGAAACAAAATTGTTCTTGCAGATTAGACCATTTCTTCATTTAAAGTTGGGGAAGAGGAGGCACCAATAGAGCATTCACAAGTACCATAAACAGACGGGTGCAAGTGAGCAGCATGACACAGCTGTCTTCCAACAACAATTGAGCAATGTGACAACATTGTTATCCCCCCTCTGCCCGTATTACCTTCGTCCCACTTTCCTCTGGGGATACATGCTTTAGCTCAAGAGTTTCTATATAAATGATTCCTATGTTGGTTGAAAGAGCTATGTTTTCCAAAGCTCCTGGGATGAATGGATATTTTATAAAATTACTCTTGATCACCATCGATGAATACAGATTCCTTTTATTTATAGAAATAGAGGAAGCTTCTAATTTTCTCTGTTATCCCCTTTTATTAAAAAGAATAATTATCGAATCTTATTATTTAGCAGGCATTTTGTTGGGTGCTTGGTTGAATTTGGAATGCAGATGGGTGGAGAAGACATAAAGATGACTAAGAAATGATCCCACTCTCCCCAAAGTAATACAGTGTTGCAGTATGATGAATATTGAAATAGATATATGCACATAGTGACATAGAAGAACCTGTGAGTTAGGGAGTGGCATTCGAGATGGGCTGTAAGTGTTAGTTTACCAGGTAGAGAATAGTATTTCGTTATGACATATTACGATTACTAGAAGAATATAATCAGGATAAAGGAAAGGAAACTTAAAACCAGTCCGTTTGGATGCATGTTGGCAATACTCGTGACATTTTTCTAAGGGAAAGATAATGAGTTGATTTATAAAGTGAGGTTAGAGTTTTCTAATAGTTCTCATTTATCCAGTATGTTATTTTGACCCCTTTCCATGATGAAATTGAAAATTCTCATGTGGTTATTGGGTCTATTCCAAAGGTGTAGTGTTTTAAGTTGTGCTAAATGAAGACAAGTTATCTCCACTTACGGACCCTCGATCTGTCAGACAGACACAATAAGAAACAGATCACCTAGGGGTGCCTGGGTGGCTCAGTCGGTTAAGCGTCCGACTTCAGCTCAGGTCACGATCTTGCAGTTTGTGAGTTCGAGCCCCGCGTCGGGCTCTGTGCTGACAGCCCAAAGCCTGGAGCCTGCTTCAGATTCTGTGTCTCCCCCTCTCTGCACCCCTGCCATCCTCATACTCTGTCTCTCTGTCTCTCAATAATAAATACAAACATTTTAAATAAAATAAATAGATCACCTAAAAGGCCAAAATTTTGATTTATGGTTTATGAAATTTTATTGGTATTTCCATCTCTTGTCAGTGATTTAAAAAATATTCTTAGGATACTCGATATGTTTCGTTAGGTCAAATATCATGCTTCTGAGTATTTGGGACTCCGTTTCTATTTTATTTGCCAACAGGAAAAGTCTGCAGTGCTTCACAAATCAAGGAAGAAGTCAAAAGAAGAGCAAAATATATCAGATGACCCTGAGTCCACTGGCTTTATTTACCCTTACAATGACCTGCTGGTTTGGGCTGTGCTAATGAAAAGACAGAAGATGGCCATGTTCTTCTGGCAGCACGGAGAGGAGGCCACGGTCAAGGCAGTGATTGCTTGTAAACTCTACCGAGCCATGGCCCATGAAGCTAAGGAGAGCAACATGGTGGATGATGCCTCGGAAGAGTTGAAAAATTACTCAAAGTAGGAGTTCTCTCTTCACTTCATACTAATCATTGACAGTTCTTAGAATGGTTAGACACTTGGATCTTGCTCACCTTAGAACTTGTAAGATGCATGGACTTGTTGCCATGCATTTCCTGGGCTCTGCTATAAATAAGGGTCTGTAGGTATTTCAGGGCGCTTTGCGGAATAAAGGGAGGAGAGTAGAGAGTTGGTCTTGAAGTCAGGACAGCTGAGTTCTGGTCCTAGTCCAGCTGTTTACTAATTGGCTAACTCAGTTGGCCGAACTTCAGGACTCTAGTTTCTTCGCCTAGAATGTTCAGTTAATGATTTTGAACCCTCAAACTCTTTAACACTAAGTTAAATGAAAACTTGAGGTTTACTTTTAGTAGCTTTCAAGGAGGAAAACAAGTAAATGTATTTTGTGTCAAAGAAAGAATGAGAAGTTAAAAATAGTTTTTATTTTATTTTTTCTATTGCTAAAGCATTATAATATTGAGGAAAGAAGAGGAGCTAGGGTTAATGGAAACTAATGTATAATTGTGACTTTTGAAAGTTCCAGAGAGGAGCATCTAAGTGTCGGACTCTTGATTTCGGCTCAGTTCATGCTCTCACAGTTTGTGGGTTTGAGTCCCGCATTAGGTTCTGTGCTGACAGTGTGGAGCCTGCTTGGGATTCTCTCTCTCCCTTTCTATCTGCCCCTCCCTTGCTCATTTTTTCTCTTTCAAAATAAATAAATAAACTTAAAATAAAATAAAATAAAATTTCCAGAGAGGGGCACCTGAATGATTCATTTCAAGGCCTGGGTCGGGCTCTGTTCTGACAGCTCAGAGCCTGCTTGGGGTTCTCTCTTTTTCTCTCTCTCTCTGCCTATTTCCCCATTCTTTCTCTCAAAATATATAAGCATTTTTTTTTAATTAAAAAAAAAAAAAGTTCGAGGGGCGCCTGGGTGGCTCAGTCAGTTAGGCGGCCAGCTTCGGCTCAGGTCATGATCTCGCAGTCTGTGAGTTCGAGCCCCGCGTCAGGCTCTGTGCTGACAGCTCAGAGCCTGGAGCCTGCTTCGGATTCTGTGTCCCCCTCTCTCTGCCCTTCTCCTGCTCACTCTATGTCTCAAAATAAATAAATAAATAAATAAATAAAATGTTAAAAATTAAAAACAAAAACAAAAACGAGAGAATAGCAGGGCCTACTTTTTAGAGTAAACAATCTTCCAAAAAATGTCTTCAAGTCTAGTGTCTTACTTAAGTCATGTATGTATTTTCTAAAATGTTAAAGAAAGAAAAAAATGGTGGCCCCACAATTTTCCTTAATTGCTAGTTCAGTATTGAACAGTCTTTTCTGTCAAAAAATTCTTTATTAGGTCTTGTCAGGGAACCCCGAACCAAGCTACATGTAGTCTGTTTTGTAGTGTAGACAGGCTTCTCCCCATGGATAGATAGCTCAGCTACGCCTGGTGTAAACCAAATTCCGTACACTACAGTGTACCCTCTTCTGGAAGGGGAGAAGAGTTCATCTCCTGAGCAGCAGTGAGTTTCAAAGAGCTTCTGCAGTCTGAGGTTATTATGTTGCTGTTCATTCTTTTGCACTGGTCTTTCCTGAGTCTCCTCTCTCATCTTTTTGAATGTTTCTGGGATTATCACCTGCATTTGTTTTTTTGCCACTAACCGTGTGTCATTACAGACAGTTTGGCCAGCTTGCCCTGGATGTGTTGGAGAAGGCATTCAAGCAGAATGAAAGAATGGCCATGAAGCTGTTGACCTATGAACTCAAGAACTGGAGTAATTCCACCTGTTTGAAACTGGCCGTGTCTGGAAGATTGCGGCCCTTTGTTTCACATACTTGCACCCAAATGCTGCTGACAGACATGTGGACTGGGCGCCTAAAAATGCGGAAAAACGCTTGGCTAAAGGTACGCTTCCTTACAGAGCAAAAACTGGTGGTTGTCAAAGAGGAGGAGGATGGGGGATGGACAAAATGGGTGAAGACCAGAGGGAGGTACAGGCTTCTAGTTATGGAATGAAAGGTGCAGCACAGGGAGTGTAGCCATTGGAGCAGTGATAGCGTTGTATGGAGACAGACAGCAGCTACATCTGTGAGCACAGTGCAAGTATAGAAGTGTCAAGTCTCTGTTCTGTACACCCAAAACTAATGTGACTTTGTGTGTCAGCTGTACTTCAGTTGAAAAAAAGGTGTATTTGGGGCACCTGGGTGACTCAGTTGGTTAAGCATCCAACTCTTGATTTTGCTTAGGTCATGATCTCACAGTTCATGAGATTGAGCCTCATGATGAGCTCTATGCTGTCCTCTTGGAGCCTGTTTGGGATTCTCTCTCCCTCTCTCCTTGCCCTTCCCCTGCTCATGCTCGCTCTCTCTCTCTCTCTCTCAAAATAAAGAAACTTAAAAAAATGTATTTACTTGCTGTATAGAATTTAATACTGCTTTGCTCTGAAAGTCTGTATTCTGGAGTTCATTTTCCCTTGTTGTGGAAGACTACATTCAGGAAAACCAGTTAGTATCTCTGGCTCTCACAGATGAGCCGGGATCTTCTCATGGAAGCCTCTGACAACAACTACTTTATCTCCTGCTGCCGTGGTTTCTTTGTAAGAAATGGGGATGATTGTATCAACTTTGTCCATTAAAAGACATTCTCTTCTGAAGGTGGGTAGAAATTAAAAGCAGATACAGACATATACGAGATTTCTTTCTTAGTAAACTCCATTGCCTGTGATAATTATAACCAAACTAAATGAGCCTTTTTAGTGAAATTTTTTTTCAGCTTAAGAGTATTAACTGATAATAAACTAAATAAAATCAGCAATTTTGTTCTGTTCATCCAAGGTGACGTTTTAGGGAATAAATGCTTATTTTATTTCATTTTTATTTTAAGTTTATTTACTTATTTTGAGAGAGCGTGAGTACAAGCAGAGGAGGAGTAGAGAGAATCCCAGGCAGGCTCCACACTGTCCGTGCATCGGCCAACGTGGGGCTCTATCTTGCCAACTGGGAGATTGTGACCTGAGCTGAGTGAGATTCAGAGTAGGACCCTTAACTGACTGAGCCACCCAGGTGCCCCTTAAATGCTTATTTTATAAAGCTGCCCTCAAACACATTTGTCTACCCATTTCCAGATTCTTCTATCCATTACAGTTTGGCCTCACCTCTCATCTTGAGTTATCAAGAGTAATTTAGGTAACTACTAAAAACATTTAACTTCTGATATCAAACCTAAGCCTAAAGCTTTAGGTTATGGTCAAGCTTATGAAGTATTTATGCTTATGAAAACTGAATTAAAAAGGATAAAGCATGAGAATTAAGAGCTACGTTAAGACTGTATATTTTAATTTTATTTTTCCTACGCTTAAAAATCTGTGTCCCAAATAGAATGACTTTCTTAAAAATATATTTTTTGTTGGGCACACTATAGAAAACACAAAGAAATAAAAGGCACAATATATAAAATAGAAAAAAGAACTTGCACATTTCAGTTCCACCAATGAGATTGCAAAAATAAGAGAAAATGTGAATCAAAACTTATTCCACAAAGATTCCTCTTGTAAGAATGTTGGAGAAATAACAGTTGTTTCCAGGAGAAGTTCTCCTTTGATCTGTTTTGATTTCAACCTTGGAAAGATGAAGCAGATACATGAATGGGTTCTTCTCAAGCTACACAGTCTCTGACAATAACTCCTTTTAAATGTGCGGAGAATGAGATGGGGTAAGATGGCTGGAAGTTTGGGGCTCCTGGGTGGCTCAGTGGGTTAAGCGTCCGACTTCGGCTCAGGTCATGATCTCGCGGGTTGTGAGTACGAGCCCCGTGTTGGGCTCTGTGCTGAAAGCTCAGAGCTTGGATCCTCCTTCACATTCTGTGTCTTCTCCTCTCTTTCTGCTCCTCCCCCGCTCATGCTCTGTCTCTCAATAATAAATAAAAATGTTAAAAAAAATGGCTGGGAGTTTGAGCAATAATTTTCCTTATGGCTGCATCCTGTACATACTTTAATTTACCAGAAATCCTTTTTATTGAGAACTTAACAACACTTTGCCCCTCATATACCTTATATCAACCAAGAGACCTAAGTGAAACAGGACTGACTGTTTTGCCCCAAAACATGGTGAGTAGAGAAAGAAGATTGAATTAGCTACTTAAACTCTCTGAGCTGCAGGACTTCGCTCCCCCTGCCTAGATCCTAATTCCCCAGTGTTCGGCTTGTGAGTTTTGGGTACACATTTGCAGATAATTGTGAGGTGTCCTGGTTAGGCTAATTCCAAGCAGATGAAGACTGGAGGAAGGCCTTATAGAGTCTTGTGGAAGAGAGAACTCTTTCAAATACTTTTCGGGTGATAGGCTCCAACTGATCCCTTGGGAATGGGATATCGGTGTCCTCGAATAGTGTTTCATGAACCAGTCTTCCTGCCAGGGACAAGGGCAACAGAATGTGGAGTCCTTTCAGGAAGTGGGTTAGGAGTTAAATAGTGTGAGGTCATCGTTGTGCCTGTAACTATGACGTTTCCAGACCTAGAAGATTGTGTGTATTTGGGGTTCCACATCTGAAGGGAAAGTATATACTATTCACACGAACAGAACCCTGTCAGAACTGAGAAAGTCCTGAAAAGCTTTTTATAGGAGATCAGGCTTGAAAACACAACAAAACGTCATTTCAGCAATGAAAGTTGACCAGGATATGACTTTAGTTTATTTAATCATAAATGTGTGTGCAGTCAGGGTTAATCATAGTTTTGTTCACTGAATCCCAGAAAACTAAGGCCAGATTTTAGCTTGAAAGAAAAGAAGTAGTGTTCTCAACAAGTTGAGTTTTATGCCGTTTAGTAAATCTATACGGTTTAATCTGAAAAGCCATAGAAATTGAACATAAAAAAATCTTTTGAATAAAAAAAATCTTTTGAACAGCCTATAAACACATGAATAATAGCAATCATAATGAAAAAATTATGGATGTCTGGATATGTATCTTCCTTGGGTTTACTGGGAGAGAAAATATTTGTGTAGGATGTGAGGTGAATCTTCCAGAAGGTGACACTAGGTATGTTCTTATATTCTTGATTTTATAATATGAATGAATATTAATGTGTTTTATGGGATAATAACTACATGATGGCATTAAAGAGTTATGAAAGCATTATACTGATGATCATTGAAAATTAACACTTTTTACTGCCTGCTCCTAGGGATAAATAATTACAGTGTATTATACATAGTTTTAAACCTGTAAGTGCATATATGTGTATGCATACATCTTTTTTAATTTTTAATTTTCTTTTTGCACATTAATGGGAGCACACTATATATATTGTTATGTAATTTGCTTTTATTCATATGACAATATAACTTGGATATCTTTTCTTTATATTAAAATTGCCTTTATCTTTTTAATGGTCGCATAATATTCCACTCTTAGGTTGTCCTGCACCAGCTGTCCCTTTAGAGATGGATAGTTAGGTCGACATAGAATTTTTTTAATTTATTTATTTACTTTTGAGAGGGGGAAGGGGTCAGAACGAGGAAAAGAGACAGAGAATCCCAAGAAAAGTCTGTACTGTCAGTGTAGAGCCCAACACGGGGTTCCATCCCACGAATTATGAGATCATGACCTGAGCCAAAATCAAGAGTCGGACACACTCAACTGACTGAGCCACCAGGTACCCAGGCTGACATAGGTTTTTGCTATTACACATAACCCTGCAACAATCATCCCTATACACATACACTTGTATTTATGAGTATTTCTGAGAGAGATACTTCTAGAATTGGAATTGAGTCAAAAAGAATATGTAGAATCAGGTTATCAACTGAACTGGGGACAGGTCTGACACTTAGTGTTAAAATCTTCATTTTGTTATTTGGCTAATACTTGTGATTTTTACTGTTTATTTTGTTTTATTTTCTTTTAAAGATCATCATCAGTATTCTTTTTCCACCCACCATTTTGTCACTGGAATTTAAAAGCAAAGCAGAGATGTCGCATGTTCCCCAGGCCCAGGACTTCCAGTTTGCATGGCATTATGGTGACCAGAACTCCAGCAGTGTCAAAGAAAGTGCTTATACGGTTAGTATGGTATCACCATGAACTAAGTTTTCATACTCATTTATACACATTTTCATACACACACACAAATGTACACGTTTACAAAGTTTATTTTATTTTAAGAAAATTTTAACATTTATTCATTATTGACAGAGAGAGACCGAGCATGAACAGGGGAGGAGCAGAGAGAGAGGGAGAACCAGATGTGAAGGAGTCTCCAGGCTCTGAGCTGTCGGCACAGAGCCTGACACAGGACTTGAACTCATGAACCAGATCATGACCTGGTCTGAAGTAGGATGCTTAACCTACTGAGCCACCCAGTAGGTTTGTTTCTGCCCCTTTTTATTTATTTTAAAGTAGTTGATCCATCTATTTTTAAGGTTACAATTTTTATCTTTGATATTTAAAAATTTTTTTTTGTATGACTTTCCGTATACAAGGCTTACAGAACATCTCTTACTAATTTGCTCATAAATTTATGATAATTTTTATTAGGATGGTGTTTAGAATTATTTCCTATATTCATATTTATTATAACTTAAATTATATACTGTTATCACTCTAGGTTACATGTCCAATGATTTACAATAAAATTTCTTTTTTTTAATGTTTGTTTATTTTTGAGAGAGAGAAAGAGAGACAGAGTGCGAGTGGGGTTGGACGGGCAGAGAGAAGGGGAGACACAATCTGAAGCAGGCTCCAGGCTCTGAGCTGTCAGCACAGAGCCCGATGCGCGGCTCGAACTCATAAATGGTAACGTCATGACCTGAGCCAAAGTCGGACGCTCAACCGACTGAGCCACCCAGGTGCCCCACTGACTTTGTTTATTAAACAACTTATATAACAATCTTAGTCACATTATCTATGATCAGGTATAGCATGTATGATAGATGTAATTAACCCCCATATATGATTAAGCAAGATATCCCATTTCTTTGGGATTAAAGTCTTTATTCTGTCTCGACGGCTACTTTACTTTTTCATTTTCCCTTGTGACAAGTAGAATAAATAGAGTTACTGTTTCTCTGAAGTTATAATGAGGAATGACTCCTATCCTTAAAAATCTTTATTTGTAAAGATGCAGGTTAGAATTTGCATTACCTTTACTATGTCACTGCAAAAAAATTTTTTTTTCATTTATTGTATCCAGTGACCCACTAATTTTACTTGAGTTCCCAGATGCACATGCTTTCCTGAGTAACTTCAGCTACTGCTCTTGCAACGTGTCTTCATCGGAAAGTCCCCAGTATTCTGTCTATGCAGTGTTTTTTTGCTTTTTATGTCTCAACTTGGATCATTACTTATAAACTTACTACTGTAGATGCAGTTGAACATCTTTGGTAGTTAATATTTTAATGAGGCATCTAGCATCTTTTTGGATATGATTTTGTACTTGTGAAATATTTGTTTTAATATCTGTAATGTTTTCAATAAGTATTAAATGCAAAATAATTCATTGTAATTAGTTTGTATTGTTGTCATCTGTTGTGACCGGGAGAGCACCCATTCTGATGGGTTAATGTCTCTACCAGATCAATTGTTAAATATTTTGACTCTCACGCCTCATATCTATGTATATATGTGTTCCTCTCCCCTACCCTCTGTCCCTTCCTTCCATTCTCACTTTACTAAGTCTGATGTTCTGTCTGGGGTTCTCAGAACACAAGATGACAGGTGCATTCTAACCTCTGGGGAATTATCTCACCAAGCTGGGCTAATCAAGTTGTCACGATTGTGACTGTACCGACTAGATGATATGGTTGCTAAGCTCAGACCATTTCTAGTTTTTTTTAAGGGAAGATAAGAAATGTAGTGTTGACTTAACACCTTTAGAAATGGAGTGGAGTCTTCACATGTGGGATATTTTGTTTGAATTTGCTTATTTACATGTTCACACTGAGTTAGTTTATTGAAGTGAACAGTGGAGAGTGCTTATCCCTCTCTCTCCCTCTCTCTCTCTGTCTCTCTCTCTCTCTCCATCCATCCATCCATCCATCCATCCATCCATCCATCCATTGATCCATCCATCCACCTACCTACCTATCTATAAACAGGTATGTAAATATGTTGGCAGTTGGGAGCAAATAGTACTTTGCAAGTGGATGTGACTTTTGGCTGCTACAGGAAAGCTAAGCTCCCACAATCACTTCAGGCATCGTAGACAGCTGGAGCATTCCACTAAGTAGTCGTTCTTAAAGGGAAACTTTTAGAGTAGGAAGTCCTTCCTTACATGGCAATTAACTATGCTCTTAACATTAAAAAATCTAGTAAGTCCTCACAGTTCCCTGAAAAATTAAACTTTGGCTGTACTGTAGTAGTCCTGTTTATAACAATTGCCCACCCGGATGGTTTGGACATGGCCATATCAATTTATTAAATTAATATTTAATGGTCACCTTCCATGTGCCAGACAAGATACAATGTTCTGGAGACACTGCATTAACTACAGCGATTGTGGCCTCTGCCACCACGGGGCTTATAATCAGGCAGAATACCCAAGTCACGTCAGCATTATTCAATTTAAAACATTTATTAAAAAACGTTTCAAACTTGTTCTGTTCTGAATGGATTATAATCACAGTAACAATGTTCTCTTCTCTATGAATTTAACTAGAACCATAGTTTTTGATTACCTGCTTTTGTGTTTGGAATTTTGCGGAGCAGAGAGTCAGCATTTGATGAGACGTGTAAGATTTCACAATGCTGATTAAATATAATGTGCTTGATTAGTTGAGGAGCACAATTTGTATTCTATATTTTGGGAGAAAAGCGAAGACAAGTAGATGCTCTTTTAGCAGGTCTTCGTAGATTGTCCTTGTGGTAACACTGGGTGATAATGAATATTACCAAAGGACCACTGGTAATAGGAAAAGCAAGGCCATTGTTCTTCAGCCGTATGGACTCAGCCACTGCATCTGTTCACGAGGGTTTATAAAAGTCCTTACCGAAGTCTCTACAGGCAAAATAGCTTTGCCACGAGGAGTTTAAATCTATCTAGCTGCTAGCTCTTTAAAAGCATGTCTTTTGATGACATGAGCTTTCTTAGGAACAAATTATAGCAAGCTGGCAGAGTGGCTTAACTAGAGGAGGAAGAAGATTCTTCTCATCTTCTTCTCATCTCATCCTTCTCATCTGGTGTCAGTCAGTGAGGATTAGAGATTGGTGGCAGCTTCATAATAAGGTAGTGGTTAAGATGGGACTTAAAATAGAAATAGCATATCCGTGGAAGGACGGATAGTAAGTAGAGGCCCTGATGCAGGAAATGCAAGGCATATGTCAAACATCGTAAGTTCTTTGGCTTGGCTGGAGTCCAGGTTCTGGAGGATGTGGGACAAGGAGAAAACATTTGCAGGTATGGCTGGGAAAGTAGATTGAGGCTAGATCATGGGGACTCCTGTGTATCCTATGAAGGAATAGGGTGTTTTTTCTGTAGGTAATGGAGACCCAGTGGATGTACATGATCAAAGTAGCAAGATGATCCAACCATTAGGAAAATTATTCTGTCTCCAGTGCATAGGATGACGCAGCAAGAAGATAGGCTGAAAACAGGCAGAAGATGGCCTGGTACAACCATCCAAATGAGAAGGATTAAGGGCTTTGGCCAGAGTTAGTAGCAATGGGGATGGAGAGGAAAAGAGAAAACTTAAGTGAAGAATCAAATAGTGTTTGAACATGGGACATGAATGAAAGGGAGATAGCAAATACGAACAAGAAGTTGATGGTTAAAACAAGGGCGTCTTGAAGGGATATGGGAATGTTTGGAAAAGGAACAGGTTTGGAAGGAGAAAGATGAGTTTAGTCTTAGACATGTTGATAAACTGCAATGAAAAGATATTTTCAAAAGTTGAACAATAATCTATTTGATCAGAGCATCGTCAAGTGGGGGAGATGATAGTAATACAATAGAAAATAAGTATGAATGGTAGTAGAGTTGATTGTTGTAGTTTTAAATTTTATTCTGTGTGCTTGCTGATATCAGATTCCTGTGAGAGAGTGAGAAGGAGGAGGGAGAAAGGACAGGGGAGAAGGAAGAGAGATGGGGGAGGAAGGGAGAGAGAGAGGGGGCATTTGATTTATGATATTGAGATTCGAGTAAAAAAAGTTAGCTGAGTGAAACATTTTTATGTTTCCTTCTTGTAAGGGCGCAGGAGGGAAAGTCCTGAATTTGAATTTATATTTTCACATTGTCTTCATAGTGGTAGTTGGTGTCTTTGAATTCAACTCAGAGAGAGGCTCAATTAGGACTTTATAGTCCATACCAAATTGTCAAGATTAAGTAAGACCTAATGAGAAACTCCTAGAAAATAATAACATGAGAGATTATTTAATAACAAAGTCATTACTTAAATTGCTTCGTGGGATCTTCTTAAAGTGGTACTGATGTCATTAAAATCACAGTAAATAATGACTTTTCTTATTGGTTCTACGCTATTTTAACTCTAGGCTGGTTCAGACCTATTAGGAACGAGATCAGTTCCTATACTTTAAGTCACAACCTCAGTTTCACTGCCCAAAATGATGTGAATGACAGCCATCAGTCAGATGCTGAGAATGCCCAGCTAGAAGCCTGAAAATCACATGTTCTCAATGTTGTGGACACTTCAAGCAACACTTGATTTGTTCCTTGGCTTGTAAAATCTTCCCAGTCTTGCAGGTGTGACAACTAGAGAGAGCTCTTTCATGCATACGCTGAAGAAATATGCTCATCAAAGAAGCATTTGAGAAGGTTGCTTTCTTTTCATCTAATATTTGTTAAGGTCACAAGAGTCATGCATTTCCTATATAAAAATTAGGACCACACAGAGCTTTATCAAGTAGGGTGACATCTCTTTTGCTTCTCTTCTACCATTCCTAAGTTACCTCTCCCCGAAACAACCAGGCTACAAGTAATTCTTTCTTTCTTTTCAATTATTTTTCCCCCTTTTAGAAGGCTTTTTTTTTTCCCCCTGTGGGCACACCTGTGCAGTCACAGTCAACACACATCCTGGTCTGCCACACAGATATTGTTACTTATTGCCTACAAGGGTTAACCCCTTCGGACTGGCACATATGTTGTAAGAAACTGATGAAAGATTTGATGCTTTCCCTAGAAAAATATTTGCGTGTACAACACAAATACTGGCGTATAGTTGCAGGAGGGTTCAAGGAACCCTGGAAACTCAGAGAGTCCGTGGACTTCAGGCACAGCACCTCTGCCATCAAAGCCAGAATTGTAAAGCTAATGCTGTGCCTGACTTTCCCAGGACTTGGAAAATATATCACTTACCGGTGTCCATTTTGTCTTCCTCTCTTATGGAAATAGTTGTATTATCTGTTCATGATTTTATGGGGGTGTTACGATATCTTTGGGTTTCAAAATACTGATAAAGGAGATTAAGCAGAGTAGGAGCAGGAACCACTTTTAAACCCTCAGAGATTTATGCAATACATGTAGTTTTCTTTCCTCTCAAGACTAAGATTATAATTGGGCAGGTGGGTGCCCAATTAATGCCTAGTGTATTATACTCATCTATATTTATGATATATTTTGGATGTCTGCAAATATCAATAGTTTAGTTAAAGCTCTGACAATAAATGATTATTTATTTTGCAGAGAGACCGTGATTTGGAGAGAGGCCCTGATGAGAAACTAGATGAAAATCAGCACTTTGATTTCAAGAGTGGTCCCCAAAGCCTCCCGTGGACCAGGAAAATCTATGAGTTCTACAGTGCTCCAATTGTCAAGTTCTGGTTTTATACGGTTGGTCTCATTGCAGCAGTTAAAAATAGGCTTCATGATGGTCAACAGTTAATGATGATTTTGATAATGATGTGCCTGGTTTGCCAACCTGTGAAAAAATGTAGAAATGCAATAAGAAAAAAAAAATGAGGGGAATCACAGAGGAGGCAGGAGAGAAGACTGGAGGGAGGCAAGGAAAGGTTAGAGCAAACCTCTCTTACTCTGGGAGTAAAAGAACAAGTATTTCCTTCTTTCCTGAGCTCTTCCCATCAGCTCTGCTAGGACCGAGCCTGTGAAACTTTGAGGAACAGCCAGGTAACAGCAGAGGGCGTAGCGTTAAGTGATGGCAGTGGATTCTTTTCTCATCTTGGGCAAAGAAATCAAGCAGTCGAGTTGATTTTTTCATTTGTAGGAATAATGCGTAATAGGAACAAAAAAATGCAAAGCATTTGCTTTTTATCTTCAATCGCATATGATTATAAATATATAGAGGATAGTAAAACTTTATTTCATTTCGTTTTATTTCATTTCATTTTATTTTATTTTATTTCATTTCATTTCATTTTATTTCACTTCATTTCATTTCACTTCATTTCATTTCGTTTTCCTTTTCTGATACCCCCCTCTGCGTTTTGGAGGACAATGGCATTGCAGAAGTTACTTTTATAAACAGATAATACATCTAACATCAATGATAGTGATACAGAGAAATTATGAACTGCACTTTAAGTGTAATGAGTGCTTTTCACATTTATTTAATAACCTTTTTTCTAATGATTACCTATGCTTTAAATTGCTCCTGGCCGAGACCGTGTCTTCCTAAAGCATATGGAGTGCGATTATAAGAGGATACTTATCTAAATGTGTTATGTTTGCAGATATTTACTTGCCTATCCAAACATGTATTTCATATACTTATCAAATATGTACATAGCTTCCGTTTTTGAAAATCAAATCTTCCTTCAAGTGATGAAGTTTCGCCATTTTTGTGAATGTGTAACAAAACATCCCAAAGTCTCTGATAGTAGCTCTGAGAGACTTAGCCATAATCATGTCATTGAGAAAAGAGTATTCAGGTACTTCTGTTCTTGGAAATCTGTAGCCGATGAACTCTTAGAGACAGGAGTAAAGCTAAGCAAATAGAACCGCAACAACACATAGTTAACAGACAAATGGAACAAATTAGCCATCCAGGTCTGCCCCCCGAAATTGATGGTGTTAGCAGTGAACACAGACCGTCTCGACTTGACTGTCACATGGCTTGGTTATGATGTGTGTGCTTTCCTGAAGCAGTGTCTTGTTATAAATGTGATGACGAGGAGCAAAAATGTAAACATTTTTGGATCTTTTAAGAGTTGCAAGGGAAGAAAATATCAGGGGGCAATATTACCAATATCTCTGGTGGTTTAGTATTTGGCCATCATGAAGCCAATGACAAAAATGAAAAAAAAAAAAAGATTACTTAATAGAACAATTTTATTTAAATTATGTGTCTAAGTGGTCATCAAACATGCTTAGACTTTGAGGAGTAAACCTAGAGAAATATGGAATTAATAGAATTTACCTTAATGCTTTTCTACTAAGCTCTTTATCTCACAGGCAGCAATACTCACATGCCTGTGCCAAATATCATCCATTGTATATGTAATCACTACTGCGTTGTTAGAAGTGTTTTTGGCCATTCTCTACATAGAACTCTACTGGGAAGGTGATGTACCAAGCTTAGGTAGAGCTCAAAAAGTTCTGAAAGTAGAGATTGAGGTTAAAATAATATGATTCGCTTCCTTGAGAATGCACATGCGCACGTGCGTGTGCACACACAGACACGCACCCTTCACTATTGATCAGCTCGCACCATGTATTGTCACTGAAGCTATTAAAAGAACTGCACGATCTCATGGATTGTTGGTGATTGTAGAAATTGGTAAAGCCTTTTT
Organism: Paguma larvata; assembly: GCA_030068075.1. NCBI lineage: Eukaryota > Metazoa > Chordata > Mammalia > Carnivora > Viverridae > Paguma > Paguma larvata. The sequence goes on from CM057832.1 coordinate 75,102,944, forward strand.
TTATGGGCAACTGAGTAGCATGTGTCATGGTTTTAAATGTGTATGCCCAGTGATTCTACTTCTGGGAATATATCTTAAGAAAATAACAACGTTAGATAAGATTACAAAGCTATTAATGTCTATTTGTATATATATGTGTGTGCTTACTGTGTCTTAATTTTTTGGAGATTTTGGAAACCTAGGTTTAATATATACAGTTAGTAATGAAACATGCATTTCTTGAATGTCTACCATGGGTTAGTTTGAGTGCTGAAGATAAAAATGTGAACAGTTCTTTCTTTAATTACAAGGACTCACAGCTGGACAATACTTTTCTGTTCACTAGGATGTTTTTATCAACATAAAATAAAACTCGCAGCAGAAGCAAATGTCACAATTTATTACATTTGAAAATAGACACCTACTGATACTGATCATTGATGTACTTGGGACATGTGTTTTCTATGCTTACAGGGAGGGGAAATGTGTGATTCTCTCTCGGTTTGCGGTTAGCCTGACAGTGTCCATGACAGCATGGGCAGGGTTCCAGAAATTCTGGTCAGGAGCCCACAAGATGAGACAGTGCCCCCTTCCATGCATTTGGGAAAAGCAATCTTCATTCCTTTCATTAAACCCTGGCATAGAAAATCGTACATTCTTGTACTTTCCTTGAAATCAGGTTATGAGTAAACGGAAGCTATATTTCCATGTTATTACATTGAAGTTCCTGTGTGTTTCTGCTTGGCTCAGTTTGTGTCTACTTGGCATTCTCCGTTATGACTCTCACTCATGTCCAGGGAATGTGTGTCCCCCTCATAGATGGCATATTTGGCATTCCTCATGCTGTTCACTTACACTGTGTTGGTGGAGATGCAACCCCAGCCCAGCGTGCAAGAGTGGCTTGTTATCATTTATATCTTCACCAATGCCATTGAGAAAGTCAGGGAGGTGAGTCGTCCCTTCTACCTTTGTCTTCTCCATCTCTAGGAAGAGGTGTTTTGGGCTTGTGATGAAAACGGCTAGACAGGTCAAGGGTGGGGGTGAGACAGGCAATGCTGATCTTGATTTGCTTGCGATCGGAAGGGTATTTAGGGGAAAATCTCTGATCTCAACCCTTAATCCTTGCCAAAGACTTTCTGCTGGTTGCTGCTCTTTGAAAGCAGTTCTTTTTCAAGATGTCCCAGTGTGTTTATCAGTCTTAGAGTGAGGCATCTAATTGTTAGACCCTCCAACTATTTGATTTCCCAGGTTTGTTTGTTTTATTTTTTTTGATGAGATTGATTTTTATAGCCTACCATTACTTGTATATTGTCAGCTTCATTTTACAGTAGGCAAATCAGTGGCCAGAGTTGTACAATAAGAAAAGAATTCATTGATAGCTTTTGAATTATTTTCCTAAACACCTCTCAATTGAAGCCGAAAATCTCTGAGGCAAGTAGTCCAAAAGACAAAACAAAACTTTGATTTTGGGTTTTGCAAATGAGTCACTTAAAAAAAAATAGTTTACATCATCCATGCAGTTATAACTGTAATCATAGACACTTATGACTTTGTTCTACAGATCAACGTATATGTGTCTCTATGTGTATGCACTTACATACATTTATTTTGTCCTGGAGCTAATATGATCAACACTGTATACTAAGTGAATGTATTCTTAGTAATTATACCTATATTGCCTGCTTGTTAGTATCGTGGCGATTATAGAAAACAATTCAGGAGAAAAAACATTATCTGAATGCCACCATATTTTATGCTTTGGGAAAAAGAAGTTTATGATTTTACACTTGAATTCGTCTGATACTCTGTAGCAGGGGTAATGTCTTATACTAGTGAGTTCTAGCGTGGCAATCTCAGTGATTTGTCAACAACTCACTAAGTATTGGTAGCAAGACTCGATTGCAGAATTCCTTGATTTCAAACCAGCGTCCTCTGTACTTGGCTATCCCTCATGAAAATAGAAAGGTCGCTATATAGATCCACTGTAATATTGAGTTTTTAAATGTCTTGGTGTTCCCCCATGTTAGCTTAGCATTAATGAAAGCTGGGAAAACTTCTGGTTTGTTTTTCAAATAGCCAGCTAACACTAGCAGTGACATTAAAACACGTTTATAGAATTGTTTTGATAATTCATTGCCCAAGGAGAACTGAAGTCTCTAAAATGTCCTTGTGATCTAAGGTTTGGTGAGGTTCGAATTACTCTCTAAGCGAGCAGGTAATGTGTCAAAGAACAGTATTATGAGCCCGATGGGTCACACCCCATTCTTTAAATTTCCCTCTTTCTTTCTTCTCTTAGGTTTTTATTTCAGAACCTGGGAAGTTTACTCAAAAGGTGAAGGTGTGGATTAGTGAGTACTGGAACCTGATAGAAACTGTGGCAATTGGCCTGTTTTCAATTGGTTTTGGCCTTCGGTGGGGTGACCCCCCATTGCACACAGCGGGAAGACTCATCTACTGCATAGACATCATCTTTTGGTTCTCACGGCTCCTAGACTTCTTTGCTGTGAATCAACATGTAGGTCCATATGTGACCATGATTGCAAAAATGGTGAGTACGGTCTGTTTGTATATTCTGGGGTCCTTTTTAATGACTTTTCCTACTTTCATGGTTCACATTCAGTAGTTCAACCTTTAGAATTGTTTACAGAAGCACAGACATCGAGCTCATGTCATCTCTGCTTTCTTTATAACCACAAACTCGTATTTAACAAATGTCCTTGCAAAGTATTATGGGTGGCTGATTAGGAGATTCCACTTATTAGCCTTTTGTTTAGGGCCAGAAGATATGATTGAGTCCAATTTGTCTCTGAGCCACAGTGATTCTCGAAGGTCAGATTTGTGTGAGGCTACCGCCAGTCATATTGTCTGCTAAACTATCCATGTATCTTTTTATCTCCTCACGCCCAGCGCCAGCTCTCCAATAGTACACACTGTGGGCTACACTCTGCTCTAAGGACTTGTACTTAGTAACTCATCTGATATTCAAAATGCCGTTACGAGATAGGCGCTATTATTGTTGTCCGCATTTTTCATACATGGAAATGGAGGTTAAGTAAACTTCCCAAGGGCATAAGGAGGGGAGTCAGGATTCAAATCCATACCACCTGGCTCTGTCATCTGAGCCTGCCGTACAGTTGGGTTAGCCTTCTCCATGGCTTAGGGACATGAGACCCACCCTCTAGGATGTGCCCTCCAGATCATCATTGATTTTTCTTTCTGGAATACTTACTGGCAGAGAAGGGGAAAGTTCTGGAGAGAGAAGAGCAGTGCTTAAACAAAGGAGAACAGAAGATGGAGAAACTCTAGGACTCCAAAGACAGATTTTTCTTTCTTTACACTTTTATTTTAATTTTTTTTTCTTTACACTTTTAGACCAGAAACGTTTTCTCTGGTCTTGGTGACATTGATATTTATCACATAGGTTGTGCGGAGGTAACTAATAATATCTCAGTGACTTAGCATAAGCCATTTCTCCCAAATGCAAAGTTTAATGAGTGTTCATGGGGGTTGAGCTCTACCCTATGACTCAGGGATCCAGAATCCTTTTATCTTGTGACAGAGTCATGTCAACATAATATGGCTTCCGAGGTCTCCTATGGTGGGGAATGAGAGGGATGGAGAAAGTGTAACAGCTTTTAACTGTTCTGGGCAGGAATTAACATAACTCACTGTCACTCCGCAGGCTCTCAGTTAGAATAGGTCTTATGATACCAGCTTCATGGAAGGGAGGTTAAGAAGCACAGAGGAGCTCATGAAAGACTCGTGAAATAATTGTCTCTGCCCCAGTGAACAAAAGGGTTGATTTGATGTACATTTAGTAAGTGAAATGAACATGACCTGATCAATATCTCGGACTCTAATCAATTCCCAAAGATAATCCTAGGAATAAGGACTCCTTTGACCAATTTGAACACTCCCTAATTTTTGTTTAAGCACAGATTCTTTACCCGCAGCACATTTATGTTTTTCTGTAGACCACGTTGACATGAAACACACTCTGCAGAGAGAAGGAAATGGTTTAGCCAAAGGAATCCCAGCTCTTCACGGACTAGGGCATTTTGATCAATGACTAGACAGCCTTATTACTGGGAGGTGTAATTATGAATGCTGCTGGTGTTTGATTTGTTCTGAATTTAAAATCGGTGGTAAAGTTCTGGTTGTTCTGTGCTATTTTGCAGACGGCAAACATGTTCTACATTGTGATCATGATGGCCATTGTCCTGCTGAGCTTCGGAGTGGCACGCAAGGCCATTCTTTCACCAAAACAACTCCCATCTTGGAGTCTTGCTCGGGATATTGTATTCGAGCCATACTGGATGATATATGGAGAAGTCTACGCTTCGGATATAGATGGTATGTTGGGGGTTTTGCCATCGTGCAGAAATCAAACCTTTGTAGATACACACAGTAAAAAAAAAAAAACACAAATCTGAAAAATATTCATCTGGATCTTAACGATGGGAAAAATTTACGGTGTTCTGCTAAGCTAATGTGATAACTATTTGCATGGAGCCATAGGACTGTGATTCACCGTATCTCTCATTCTTTTCAATTCTTTATTTGTAGTTTGTGCAAGCCATCCATCTTGCCCTCCTGGTTCTTTTCTTACTCCGTTCCTCCAAGCCGTCTACCTCTTCGTGCAGTATATCATCATGGTGAACCTGCTGATTGCTTTTTTCAAGTAGGTTGTTTTAGTTCTATATGGTTATTTTATTTAAATCAAAATGGGGGCAGGTGTTTTGAGTAGATTCTCATATATTGAGTATGTAACCTTTGGTTTTTGCGTGTGCCATTTCCCCCCACCCCCCTTCACTATGGTTTTAAAACATGGGCATGAAACTACTGGTAGGGAGGGAACAGAGCACAAGAAAAGGAAAAAAAAAAACCCCAATAAACGGAGAGAGTAGTTAAAGCAGATCATGCATTGTAGGAAGGTAATAAGTTGAAATCATGGAAGAATGACTTGCTGAGACTAACAGCTGGCCGAGAGGTTCTTGCTGGCTTTTCGTTACTTGGTTCCAGTAGATCTTACTCTTTGCTTTCTTCTCAATCCCTTTTCATTTCTTCTCAGCCCACCGTTCTGGATCATCTCTTTCTCCTCAACCCTTCAACCCTGGGGCTTCCCTGGGTCCAGACCTTGCTCGTCTTTTATTTACATTTTCTTTGGTGACCTTGGGAAGTTTCCTGTAATGCTGACAAATTCCAATTCAGTATCTCCAGCCTGAATCTCTTCTCTGAACTCCCCTCTTACAGATCCAACTGCCCCCTTCTACTACCAGTTGGATGTAGAATAGAAGTCTAACAATTCTAAATGTGCACTCGATCACCTCTCTTGGCCAGCATATATTTATTCTTCTTGTCATCTTTCCCACATCTTTGGAGAAGACCACAAGTTTCTGTCAAATCTCCATTTCCCCAGTCGTTCAGATCAAAAGCCTTGGAGTCATTCTTAATGCCTCTTATATCTCTACCTGTAAACTGTCAGGAACTCCTCTTGACTCTGCCTTCAAATAGATCCTCAATCCAACCACCTCTTACCACCCCACTGCTACCAGAGAGCCTCTTACTTATTTTTCTGCTTCTATCTTTGGCTCCTATATTCTCTTATCAACACAGTGGCCCCTAATAACCCTTTAAATACATATGTCAGATGATGTCATTACTCTGCTCCAAACCCTCTGTGTTTCCCCATTTCAAAATTCCTACCATGACCTAGAGAGCCTTGTGAGTTGGTGTTCCTGCTGCTTTTAAAATCACACAGCACACTATTCTTCTCTTAACCCTTTCCTCTCCAACCACACTGGTCCCTCATAGGTTTTCAATCAGCACAGGTGTGTTTGCAGTTGCTGTTCCCCCTGCCTGGAATGTTCTTCCTTCAGGTATCAGTAGGGCCTGTTCCTTCACCCCCTTCAAGCCTGTGCTCAAATGCTCCCTTTTTAATTAGGCCTAACTTAAGGATGACATTTATGAAAGCACATTCCCCTTTCCTTCAGCCGTCTCTTTGCCTGGTCCCCCTTATTCTTCTTTGTACCCACTTGTGTATATTCAAATTTTATATTTTATGTTTTTTTTTTTCCGGTTATCTCTTTTGTCTACTGGAATATAAGTGCCTCAAGGACAAGATGTTGTATTGTCTCTTTTGCAGAAAAAATTTTCCCAAGTACGAAAAAGAGCACATAAACATATTGGTTTAAAGGGTAAAAGAAGTCAAGCCAAGTGATGGGAGGAAACCAGTACTTTTTGAATGCCTCATTCATGCCAGGCAGTAGGCTCGGTATTTTATTCATTGGTTACCCCACCGAGGAGAGCAGGATGAAAGAAGAGAAACCAATGCAATGGAATATAAGTAAAGAAAATAGAGAAGCAAAAGGCTGGAGGGAAGCAAAATAAATCAGAAGAGTAAAAAAAAAAAAATGACTTCGTTCCAAATATATGGGAAGACATACCTTACTGTTTGTTACAAACTTATATAACCATCATCTCTTTTAGCCCTACCATTTTATAAACGTTACCACATCCTGGTGTTTGTTAGTATAGCTATTGTTTATGACATTTCAAATAATAGTAAGAGTGAGTATAAGATTTTTGCTTCTCAAAAATGACAAGTGTTGAAAGAGAGGTTGAGAAACCTTCATATAGGCCAGTTGTCTCACTCTAGACATGAACACCCTGAGGACCAAACGAGCTGAGAAACCCCAGATCTGACTACTGGTCCAGGGGTCCATTCTAGATTCTTTGTACCAAGAATTACAAAAAAACAAAAACAAAAACAGAAAAGCAGAACACCCCAAAAAGCAAAACAAACAACCCTCCCCAAACCACCCTGAAATACACTGTGAAGATCGCCACCTGCTGGTGGGAAGGCTGTAGTTACACTTGAAGTGACTGGCATTTAATCCTGGTGCTTCTCAAACCTGATGAGAATCACTTGGAGGGCTTGCTGAGACACAGACTGCTGTTATGTCTCTGCTAGTGTTTCTGATTCAGTAGTTCTGAATTTACATTTTTGACATGTCCTCAGATGATGCTAATGCTGTCGTTCAGGCCACGCTTTGAGAACTACTATTAAAATCCAGTTTTCTATCTCTTGAGGCACCTGGATGGCTCAGTTAGTTAAGTGTCTGACTCTTGATTTCAGTTCAGGCCATGATCTCATGGTCATGAGATTGAGCCCCATATTCGACTCCTCACTGAGAGAACAGAGCCTGCTTGGGATTCTTTCTGTCCCTCTCTCCAGGTTCCCCCCACCCCTTCCCTCTGAAAACAAAACCAAACCCAGTTCTCTATCTTTCCATCATCCACTCTATGGGTTCTGTGAAGCTTACTCCTTCCTCTTATTCTAAGCTGGCTTTCTCCAGGATAGTTCTGATTTCTTCTCTTTATCATTGCTCACGTTTAGGGCTGCCTGTATTTTTATTGGCCAATTTTTGCTGTCCTCCTCAAGTGCTGTCTCTATAAAAACTAAACTTTATATTAGCCTGAGCAGAATGTTGAGATAGACATTCCATTGTGTCCTCTCCCTGCACCTATCATGTTATAGACTTAAAGTTAAGTAATTAGGCACGATATGTTGTTTTAGAATAAGTGTACCATCTACCACAACTTCATGGACAGTCAAATTATCAGTATTTATCATAATATCTACATAATAAAATTAATGTAATTAAAGTGATAATCCAAGGTAGCCTGCTGATAAGGGGTTGTTTTCATTGTAAAGTTAATCTAAGTAATTTTATCTAATTTGTAAATAGAAGGTCTCCTTATTATTTTAGGATGAATTCATTTCTCTTCTCTGTCTCTTCTTCATTACTATTCTTTCCTTTGGGTCTTTTAACTAGGATTATCCTATCAGTTCTCATGTTTGACATTAGGAGAAATTCTTCCTAAGGTTGATGATAGAGAGAAACATTAACGGGACTTACTGTGAATGGGGAAATGTGGACTGAAAAGAACTTTTATGTGAGAAGAGATGGTGTACCAAGAAGAGTGTAAAGTTTCAGTTTCTGTTCATTGCGTTTAAAACATTAGCATTTTCTCTCTGATTGTCATTTCTACTTTTTTTTTTTAAATGTTTATTTATTGTTGAGAGAGAGAGAGAGAGAGAGAGAGAGTGGGGGAAGGGCAGAAAGTGAGGGAGACACAGAATCTGAAACAGGCTCCAAGCTCTGAGCTGTCAGCACAGAGCTCGATGCAGGGCTCGAACTCACAGACTGTGAGATCATGACCTGAGCCGAAGTCAGACGCTCAACCAGTCGGTTGAGCCACCCAGGTGCCCCAGTCATTTCTACTTTTTGTTTATTATTCTGATTAGCATATTTTTTTGTAGAAAGTGATTAATGTATCTTTTTGGGTAGAAGAAGAATCACAAAGGCAGTGGATATTATTTTTATTGGCTAAAGCTGGGAAGGTCAGGTGAACCAGTCATAAACATTGGAAAATAGAGAAAGAATCTGTTATGTTTCAGAATACCATATTAAAAAATTATCCCTCTCTTAACTACAACCTACAGCAATGTTTATGTAGATATGAAATCCATTTCCAATAAACTATGGAAATACAATCGCTATCGCTACATCATGACCTATCACAAGAAGCCATGGCTGCCACCGCCTTTCATCCTGCTGAGCCATGTCGGACTCCTCCTTCGCCGTCTTTGCCGTCATCGAGCTCCAAATGACCAAGAAGAGGGGGACGTTGGATTAAGTAAGTTTTCGTTGCTGGGGCACTAGGACAGGAGTAAGAGTGGAGATCCAACGTGAAGAGACGCTGGAGCATTGTCAGTTAAATTCAGGGCATGGAGGGAAGGCTCTGGGAGTTCACTGACAATCGGGTATCAGTTGAGGACTTGGCTCTAAGTAAATAGAGGACCTGGGTCTGAGTCAATACATTGATTTCATCGTGTGGTTGTAGTATGTTTTGCCAAGATTAACTGATACTTTGAAAGAAAAGAATAGGTAGGAACAGAATTTCTGCTTAAATGTGTAAAGGCTTTATGTCACCTGGAAACCCTGTGTTTACTCTGTTTACCTGGAAAGGCATCAGAATAACTCCTAGGGAGTAGTCACAGTGACCCAGACTCACTGTTGGAGAAGACGGAATTGACGTAGAAAGGGGTTACAGAAGGTCTTGTGGACTGAGGGCGATAGATAAGACAGACCCAGCTTCCCTTGCTAACCATAGTCCTGATTCTCTGGTTCTCTAATCTACTGTGAATGGAGGTGATTCCGTATGGATGTTTCATTTTTCAAGAACAATTCAGGTTGCGGAAATGGGGATTCTCATTTTTATATTTTTCTTATTTATTTCTTATTTAATTTATTAGCAGTGCTTAAATCTACATATTTTGAGAGTCTCCTAGTTCATTTTGCTTATCCGTGTCTTAACCTGTACGATATGACTGTCACACTAATTGTTATAATAGAACATTTCTCATTGTGGTTTTGCAGATCTTTTGGTAATTCCTTTCCAGCAATTTCACAATTTGGTGCCATGCACATTTCTAGATAATTCTTGCAGAAAGAGGAAATGGGTGGCGTAAATCCGCAATCCTTTATATCAATTCCTAAATCCAACATCCCCCTGAAAATGGAAAGCTTTTTTTTTTTCTTCTTAAGTTAGAAACTCATTGGGACAAAAGAGGCCGACGGAACTAATGTGAAGCCATTTATTGTCTTTATCCCTTGTAGTGTGAATATTCATTGATTTTGCTGCAGAAGTAATGTGTTGGATTTTAGGTCCTGCCTTAGCCTCGGTTAGGGATTTTACTGCATTTATGGTATATGTACTATATTAACTTTCTAAAATGAGAAAAGGAAAATTCTGAATTCTAAAACACACTTGGTTCCAGGAGTTTCAGATAATGGATTGTGCACTATTCATACATTTCTATGGGCTTTTAGGGGGACAGGTGTTATCACGAGGTCGATACCGTGATATGCTTTTCTTCTCATTGGTAATTGGCTTGGTGAAGTATTTTTTTCCTCTTGAGTCACTTCAGGGATTTACTTTTCTTTTCCATCCCCGCCCCCCCCCCCCCCCGCAAGAGATTCCGCCTTTATGAGGAAACCAAAGCACAAATGAAGTTAATTTAAAGGCTTATAATTATACTATAAATTTTAGGCTTCTAACAGAGAAGCCAGACACTGGCTGCAGAACTACTGCAATAGTAGAGTGTGAACCAGTTGAGAGATCCCGGAATTGGCTGGGGTTTGGCCAGATTTGGGGCTCACCTTCATCTGGGCTCAGAGGATGATTCCAGTATATAACTAAAGTAAATGTGATGAAGCGTAGAGGTGTTTTCCCTCCGAGTTCTGGAAAATTCTTGAATTTTTGTAAAACTTCTTCCAATGCTGTTTTGAAGCTCGATGTTTGCATTTGGGGCTGCAGTGCCACCTGGCGGAAAGTCACATGAACGCCCCACACATGCAAGCTGCACCTGTCACTGGGCTTGGTCTTTGGGTTGTTAGCTCTTAAGAATCCACAGAAGGATTAACTCATGACAACTGAAAAGTTTCGCATTCATAAGAGATTCTTTAATGCAAACAGGCATTTAGAGTTTGTGAGTGAAGATACTGGATTTTTTTTTTAGTTCTGAGAGATTGTTTCACACCATAAAATCAGAAAACATAGTGCATTTGAGTTGTAAACATATTTAATGGCTGAATAGTGCTTTCTCTTTGTCCTGTTTTGCAACTTAAAATTAATATTTTTGCCTCATTTTGTCAGAAAATAATGGAATGTTTGCATTCCTAATAAGTTTGAGGGATCCCTAATGGTTCCCCCACCCCAATTTAAGATATACTACTGAAGGAAGAGAATGCTCCAAATTTTCCCCTTTTTGCAACATCATTTATATATTTTCCCAGTATTAGAAACCTTCCCAAGAGCTCTATTTTTCTGGTAGGTCAGAGTGAGAGCCAAGGTGGCAGATGAAATGTGATCATTGAAATCTGACACAGAATTGTTTCATAATATCATGAAGTGAGGTGTCTTTTTGTGAGTTAATTCTAATTCCGTGAAGGAAGGTGTACATCCTCCCCAAGGGCTGACAATAATGTCTCTGTTTCCAGTAGAGTAAGTTAGTGCCGTATACCCTTGAACGACAATGGGGTTAGGATGCCAGCCCCCTGCATGGTCAAAAACCAGTGTATAACTTTCGACTCCCCCCAAACTTAAATACTGATAGCCTCCTGTTGACCAGAAACCTTACTGATAACACAAATAGCTAGTTAACACATACTGTAGATATTATATGTGCTATACACTGAGACTTATAAAGTGAGCTGGAGAAAAGAAAAGGGAATTAAGAAAATCATACATTTATGGTATTTACTAAAAATACTATTTACTGAAAAAAAACCCTATAGAGTGAAGTTATGTAATTCAAACCTTTTGTACAAACTCATGTAACAACATGAAACTTTCTCACACTTGCTGGATTAATTTAGCAGACTTGCACTTCATCTAACCTTGATTTTAACCTACAGGTTCCTCCTTGTCATTTTGATAGACGAAACAGTTGGCTGGGGGTGGGGGGGTGGCGGGGGAAGGACAACCAGATTCTTCATCCGTATGCATATAAATATAGCAAATTTCCGTAAATGTGCAGAGACATTCTAACCCTAACCTATGAACATATTGAACGGAGAGTGTTGGTTCCACATGAGTCATCTTCAGATTCCCACGCCTGTTTATAGAACAAATAGGAAAGATCCAAGCTGGTGTTTCTATTTGTTTCTACACACTGCGTCTCCGTGAATACTTAGAATTTGGCGTGACAGGGCAGCAAAGTTTTATCACACAAGCTCCAGTTCATTGAGTTTTCAACACAAGTGGAAGAAAAGCCCCACCCACTCGGTATCGGCTTCCTATTAAAGGCAAATCATGATTTTTTTTTAATGTACCATACTTATTTACACAGAGCTCTACCTGAGTGAGGAGGATCTGAAGAGACTTCATGACTTTGAAGAACAGTGTGTGGAAATCTACTTCCATGAGAAGATGGAAAGACTGAATTATAGCTGTGAGGAACGAATCCGAGTAACGTCAGAAAGGTAAAAGATACATGTTTTTTTCCAGCTCCCCAAACCCAATTCTATTAGAATGTCTAAAGAAGTAGGAAGATGTATTTTTTAAAACCCAGAAGTTTAGATTCTCTCAAATTTTTTCTTGGTAGCGTATAATATTTATGTAATTGTGTGTATTAATTGAAGACCTACAATGTATGTTCCAGACGCATCTCTGTTCACCGGAGATAAATGATGAATAAGAGACAAGAGTCCTTTCATAAGACTTGTGTTCTAGTGTGTGCCCCTAGACCAGTGTGTGTGTGTGTGTGAGTGTGTGTGTGTGTGTGTGTGTGTGTGTGTGTAGGACACCTAATGAACAAGGAAATACATACAAATATGTAATTTAAAGTCTGGAAGTTAAATAGAGATGAAGAAAAATAAAGTTGCATAAGGGAATAGAAAATGATGGGGGTGAGAGGTCTGCCAGAGTTGGGGGTGGGGTTGGACTCCTTGGGGTCGCCTGGGGCAGGGTGGCCACTGAGGAGTCTGAGGAGAGGGGAACCCAGAGGAGAGGGCCAGGCAGAGACATCCAGTAGGAGGGCGCGCCTGGCCAAAGGAACAGCAAATGCCGATCCCTGAGGCAGCAAGGTACGTCCATGAGCAGCAGGTAGGACTGGAGAAGGTCAAGGGCTGTGTGCACAGGGGAGATGGGGATGGGCGAGTTCTCTTGTTTTGCTTTATTATGGAGATAGCAAAGTAAATGCGTGTGGTCCTGGGAATGATTCACCAGCAAGGGAGAGACGGCAGGAACAGGAGAGAGGAGGTGACTTGCTGAAGTGAAGTCCCCGAGGAAGGGCTTACCGTAGGCCCTGGGCGTCTCCCTCAAGCAGGGCACCTGGAGAGAGTGTTCAAGAGGATGTGGGCACACAGCTCTCAAGGCCCAGGCTCATCTGATGGTGCCTGTGGGTGTGTGTGATTTTGGGGTTCAGTGCAGGGAGGCCATTGAGGGATTTGAAGAAAGAGAAGATATGTTGGAGAACGTGAACGTATTTAGAAACCGTAGGATCAAAGCCATCATGGCTGCACTGATAATTGTGGATACATGGCACCGTGTTAAAATATGGAAGACTGCGTGATGATTGGCATTTTTTAAAAAGACACAGAATTGTTTCTGTAACCAGAAGCAAATCCACAGAAGTTAAAGGCGTTCCCTCCTTTTCGAATATACACAGATCTGACTTTAAATGTTGTACCTGGGGCACCCAGGTGGCTCAGTCACTTAAGCGTCTGACTTTTGATTTTGACCCAGGTCATGATATCATGGGTTTGTGAGCTCAAGCCCCGCATTGAGCTCTGCGCTGACAGTGCAAAGCCTGCTTGGGATTCTCTCTCCCTCTCTCTCTCTCTCTGCCCCTCCCTTGTTCATTCATTCATTCTCTCTTTCTCAAAATAAATAAAAACACATTAAAAAAATAAAATGTTATACCTAATAATGCATTTATTTTTTCTGATGTCCAAGTAGATAGATCGTGAATCCTTAATTGAATTACACAAAGAACTCTCTAAATGGTTCGCTTTGGGTACAAGTCATATTTCTGCACTTTTCAATTGATACCATATTTTATAGATATATTTAGGTGATTGATGGAATTCCAGACCGAATTTTCTATTGAGAAAAAAAAAATCAAATAAAATTGGTTTGTGAGCCCGGAAAATGTTATTTTCTTTAAATTGTATCTTTAGGCTTGATAACCTCCTCTTCCCTTTTTCCTCTTCCACACATTCTGCCTCCTTTATCGATATGCTCACTGTGTTCCATGGGCCAGCCCGGTTCTCAGTCTCTCAGGAAACACGCACCCAGATGGGAGTTTATAGAGCCAGGAGGAGGACCCGCGTCGGCCATCTACTGGCTGTATGTACTTGGGCAAATTGATTCCGGGCCTTTGTTGCTTTATTTGTAAGATGTCCCCAAAAATAGATGTACCCCTTGAGGTGTCGAGGATTACATGAGGTAACTCAGACGGAGTATGTGGCAGAGTGCTGATCAATAGTAAGGGTATGATGAAAGTAAAAATAGGCTTTGGGTGCCCAGGTGGCTCCGTGGGTCAAGCGTCTGACTTCAGCTCAGGTCATGATCTCACGGTTTGCGGGTTCGAGCCCTGTATTGGGATTTCTGCTGACAGCTCAGATCTTGGAGCCTGCTATGGATTCTGTGTCTCCCTCTCTCCCTGCCCCTCCCCTGCTCACACTCCATCTCTCTCCCTCTCAAAAATAAATGAACATTTAAAAAAGGGCTCCAAAACTGTGAATGTGATTTGTTTTTAAATGCATCTTTTCTTTTAAATCTTAAAAAGGGGAATAAATAGATAAGATGCTCTCACTGCCCTGGGTTATGAATGAGGACAAGGTCTTGGAGACCCACTTGCTTTATACTATAAACTAAGGAAGGAGTTTTAGGTGGCCAGATATGGGCAGATTTACCTTTGAGGCAAATTCTCTCAGTTACAGTGTGGATTCGAGGTGTCAGAATTGGAAGTATGGAGGCCACTTGAGAGATTGACACAGTAGGAGGATGAGTCCCAAGGACTAGCCAAATTAGCCGTGATGGGGTTGACAGAGGTGTCTTAGTCTGTTCAGACTGTTATAATGAAGTGCTATAGTCTGGGTGGCTTGTAAGCAGCAAAAAGTTACTGCTCACAGTTCTGGAGACTGTCCAAGATCAACGCGCTTGCATGGGTGGGTGACAGTCCCCTCTGGCTTGTAGACTTCATGTTGTATCCTCACCTGGTGGAGGGGGCAAGGGAGCTCCGTGGGTTCTCTTTCATAAAGGCACGAATTCCATTCATGAGGCTTCCACCTTCATGACCTAATCATCTCCCAAAGGTGCTTCGGACTAATATCATCACTTTGGGGGGTTAGAATGTCAACCTATCAATTTCAGGGACACACAAACATTCAGGCCGTAGCAGGAGGGAGGAATAAAGACATGTTTAGAAAGGGCAGTTCGAGAGGGGAGTTAGGGATTGGACATGCACCCAAAGGAGAGGGTGGAGTTGAGGAAGACTCTCAGAACTTTAGCGGGGGTAATTAGGTAAAAGGTGGCACCACCATGATGAAAAAAATGTGCAGAAGACATGGGGAAGGGGCAAGAAGGAGTTTTAGCTTCATTGAGTTTTAGTTTTAGCTTTGTTGAGTTTTCGTTTTGTTCGTTATTATGGCACATATAGCCAGAGATTTCTGGGAGGTTTTAGATGTAAGGATGGGAAGTCCTGGGACAAAGATTCAACTGGACAAGGAGATTTGGGAGTCGTCTTCGCCTTGTGAGAAAATAAAACCATGACAGAGGAAGCAAGTATGCCCAGGATGCAAGAAGAGTAAGGAAACTCAGGGGGCTGAGGTTGGGACCATGAGGGGTGCCAACACCTGTATAATGGATCAGGGAATATGGACCAGAGTTTTTTCCTTGAGATTTGAGTAGAGACGATTAGAAGGTAGATGGGTATGTAGTTTCTGAAAAATGTTCCAGAGGCTTTCATAGGCTCTAGAATTTGATTATGGAGGCCTAATTTTTCAGAACATCATCCATCAATTTTCCCTGTTGATAGAGCTACCTCACCAGCCCTTGTTTAAATGGTTGGCCTTGTTGAGATAGTCTCTGAGGAGCTTGCAACAGAACTATGGGAGGAAGGGAAGAATACTTTCCTGAGGTAGCTGAGCTGGAAGTTTGAAGAGGGAGGGAAAGGCGATTAGGAGGATATTTGCATGGTCACCTATCTATAGAGAAGAGATCACCTGTATCCTTACAGAATTAAGTGAGTTGTAAGACTAGGAAAAGAGAAGTATTAAGGCTGTTTTATGTCTTCCTTTACTGGAACACTGGTTATTTTTGACCCTAGTAATATAAGCCAGCATTTCTGTCTCTCTGTTCTGTGGAGTACTAGTTAATTGGGTATTTTTCCATATTACGCATGTTATATATGGGAAATCCTATATTTTATTTTTTTTTAAGTTTTTGTTTAAATTGTGTTTAAAGTTAACATATAGGGTAATATTGATTTCAAGAGTAGAAATTAGTGATTCATTACTTATGTATAATACCCAGTATTCATCACAAGTGCCCTCTTTGATGCCTGTCACCCATTTAGCCCATCCCCTGTCCACCTCCCTTCCAGTAATGCCCAGTAGTTCTCTGTAGTTAAAATTCTCTTATGGTTTGCCTTCCTTTTTTCCCCCCTTTCCCCTGTGTTCATCTGCTTTGATTCTTAAATTTCACAGATGAGCGAAATCATATGGTATTTGTCTTTCTCTAACGTATTTCATGTAGCGTAATACACTCCAACTCCATCTACATCATGGCAAGTGGCAAAGGTTCATTCTTTTTGACGGATGAGTAATATTTCATCATATATATGTTCCACATCTTCATTATCTATCATTTGATGCACATCTGGGCTCCTTCCATAGTTTGGCTCTTGTTGATAATGCTGCCGTAAACATCAGGGTACAGCCCCTTCAAATCAGTATTTTTTATCCTTTAGATAAATACCTAGTAGTGCAATTGCAGGGTCATAGGGTAGTTCTGTTTTTAACTTTTCAAGGAACATACATACTGTTTTCCGGAGTGGCTGTCCCGGTTTGAATTCCCACCAACACAGTTGAGAGTGTTTCATTTACTCCACACTCTTGCCAACATCTGTTGTTTCCTGTGTTGTTAACTTTAGCAATTCTGGCAGGTATGAGGTGATATCTCAGTGTGGTTTTGATTTGTATTTCCCTGATGATGAGTGACGTTGAGCATCTTTTCATGTGTCAGCCATCTGGAAGTCTTTACAAAAATGTCTATTCATGTCTTCTGCCCATTTCTTAACTGGATTATTCATTTTTTGGGTGTTAGTTCAATAAGTTTCTTATAGATTTTAGATATTAACCCTTTTTCAGATACATTATTTGCAAATATCTTCTCCATTCTGCAGGCTGCCTTTTACTTTTGTCGATTGTTTCCTTCGCTGCGCAGAGCCCTTTATCTTGATGAAGTCCCAATAGTTCATTTTTGCTTTTGCTTCCCTTGCCTCAGGAGATGTGTCTAATAAGAAGTTGATAGGCTGATGTCAAAGAAGTC
Source organism: Paguma larvata (assembly GCA_030068075.1). Taxonomy (NCBI): domain Eukaryota; kingdom Metazoa; phylum Chordata; class Mammalia; order Carnivora; family Viverridae; genus Paguma; species Paguma larvata. The sequence goes on from CM057832.1 coordinate 75,120,050, forward strand.
ACCGCCTGTGTTCTCCTCTAGGATTTTGATGATTTTCTGTCTCACATTTACATCTTTCATCAATTTTAATTAATTTTTGTGTCTAGTGTAAGAAAGTGGTCCAATTTCATTCCTTTGCACATTGCTCCAGTTTTATCAATGCCATTTGTTGAAGAGACTGTCTTTTTTTTTCCATTGGATATTCTTTCCTGTTTTCTCAAAGATTAGGTGACTTTATAGTTACAGGTCCATTTCTGGGTTTTCTATTCTGTTCTGTTGATCTATGTGTCTGTTTTTGTGACGGCCTTGATCATTACAGCTTTGTAATGTAGCTTGAAGTCTAGAATGATGATGCCTCCAGCTTTACTTTCTTTTTCAGGATTATTTTGACTATTCAGGGTCTTTTGTGGTTCCATACAAATTGTTTGCTCTAGCTTTTTGAGTTTTCTTTCTGCTGCTTCATTATTTATGTATAGAAATGCAATTTCTGTACATTGATTTTATATCCTGTGACTTTGCTGAATTCATGTATCAGTTCTAGCAATATTTTTTGGTGGAGTCTTTCAGGTGTCTACATAGAGTATCATGTCATCTGTGAAGAGTGAAAGTTTGACTTCTTCCTTGCCAATTTGTATGCCTTTTATTTCTTTTTGTTGTCTGATTGCTGAAGCTAAGACTTCCGCTACTGTATTAAATAACAGTGATGAGAGTGGACATCCCTGTCTTGTTTCTGACCATAGAGGAAAAGATCTCAGTTTTTCCCCATTGAGGATATTATTAGCTATGGATCTTTTATTTATGGCCTTTATGATATTGAGGTATGTTCCCTCTATCCCTACTTTGCTCGGGGTTTTAAATCAAGCATGGATGCTGTTTTTTGTCAAATGCTTTTTCTGCATCTATCGACAGAATATTAATGTGGTGTATCATGTTTACGAATATTGAACCACCCTTGCAGTCTTAATCGTGGTGAATAATTCTTTTAATGTACTATTAGATTCAATTTGCTACTATCTTGTTGATAATTTTTGCATCCATGTCTGTAATGCTCCCTTTTAGTGGGGACTTTGGTTTTGGAATCAAGGTAATGTGGTCTCATAGAATGAGTTTGGAAGTTTTCCTTCCATTTTTTGTTTTTGGAACAATTTGTGAAGAATAGGTATTAACTTTTCTTCAAATGTCTGGTAGAATTCCCCCAGAAAGCCATGTGGCCCTGGACTTTTGTTTGTTGGGAGATTTTTGATTACTGATTCAATTTCTTTGCTGGTTTTTGGTCTGTTCAAATTTTCTATTTCTTCCTGTTTCAGTTTTGATAGTTTATATGCTCCTAGGAATTTATCTATTTCTTCCAGATTGCCCAAGTTGTTGGCTCATAGTATTCTATAACTGTTTGTATTTCTGTGATGTTAGTTGTGATCTCTCCTCTTTCATTCATGATTTTGTTTATTTGGGTTCTTTCTCTTCTCTTTTCTTTTGATAAGTTTCACTAGGGGTTTATCAATTTTATTATTTCCTTCAAACAACCAGCTCCTACTTTTATCCATCTGTTCTGCTGGTTGTTTTGTTTGTTTGTATGTTTCTATATAATTTATTTCTGCTCTAATCTTTATTATTTTCCTTCTTCTGCTGGATTTAGATCTTGCTATTCATTTTCTGGCTCCTTTATGTGTAAAGTTATGTTGAGTATTAAAATTTAAGACTTTATTCTTGAGAAGGACCTGTATTGCTATATAATTCTATCTGATCACCATTTTTGCTGTATCCCAAAGGATTTGTACTGTTATGTTTTCATTTTTGTTTGCTTCCATGTATTTTTTATTTCTTCTTTCTTGGTTAACCTATTCATTCTTTAGTAGGCTGTTCTCTAACCTTCATGTCTTTGTGATCTTTCCAAATTTTTTCTTGTGTTTCACATCAAGTTTCATAGCACTGTGGTCTGAAAACATGCAAGGTATGATTTTAATCTTTTTGTAGTCGTTAAAGCCCGATTTGTGAGCCAGCATGTGATATTCTAGAGAATGTTCCATGTGCACTCGAAAAGAATGTGTATTCTGCTTTAGGATGAAATGTTCTGAATATTATCTATTAAGTCCATCTGGTCCATTGTGTCATTCAAAGCCATTGTTTCCATGTTGATTTTCTGCTAGGTGATTTGTCCATTGCTGTAAGTGGAGTGTTAAAGTCCCCTACTCTTCTTGTACTATTATCAATGAATTTCTTTATGTTCATAATTAATTGATTTATATATTTGGTGCTTTCAAGTTGGGGACATAAATATTTATAATTGTTAGATCTTGTTGGATAGACCCCTTTATTATGATATAGTGTCCTTCATATCTTTTGTGACACACTTTAGTTTAAAATCTAGTTTGTTGGATATAAGGATCACTACTCCAGCTTTCTTTTGACGTCCATTAGCATGATAAATTGGTTCTCCATCTCCTCACTTTCGATCTGTAGGTGTCTTTAGGTCTAAAATGAGTCTTGTAGGCAGCATATAGATGGAAAAAAAATTTTTTTATCCATTCTGATACCCTGTCTCTTTGATTGGAGCACTTAGTCCATTTACATTCAGAGGGATTATTAATAGATATGAATTTAGCGCCATTGTATTACCTGTAAAGTCAGTGTTTTTGGGGATGTTCTCTGTTCCTTTTTAGCCTTTGTTGCTTTTGGTCTTTCTTTCCCACTCAAAGACTCCTCTTTAATATTTCTTTGAAGTTTATTTTTTTATTTTGAGAGAGAGAAAGAGAGCGAGAGAGCGAGAGGGAACATGAGGTTAGCAGGGTAGGGACAGAGAAAGAGCCACAGAGAGAATTGTGAGATCATGACCCGAGCTGAGATCAAGAGTTGGAGGTTTAACCAACAGTCATCCAAGCACACCTCACCCCCAACCTTTATTTCTTGCAGGGGTGGTGTAGTAGTCACAAACACCTTTAGTTTTTGTTTTTGTGGGAAACTCTTTTTATCTCTCCTTCTATTCTGAATGACAGCCTTGCTGGATAAAGTATTTTCAGCTGCATATTTTTCCCATTCAACAAGTTGAATGTATCCTGCCACTCCTTTCTGGCCTACCAAGTTTCTCAGGTGAGATCTGCTGCAAGCCTGATTTGTCTTCCCTGGTAGGTTAGGGACTTCTTTTCCCTTGCTGCTTTCAGGATTCTTTCCTTATCTCTGTATTTTGCAAATTTTACTATGATACGTCTTGGGGTCTTGGGGTTGGCCTGCTTTTGTTGATTTTAATGGGAGTTCTTTTTGCCTCCTGGATTTGGATGTCTGTTTCCTTCCCCGATTAGGGAAGTTTTCAGATTTAATTTGCTCAAATGAATCTTCTGGCCCCTTTTCCCTCTCTTCTTCTGAGACTCCTCTGATACAAATGCTATTATGCTTTATGGAGTCACTGAGTTCCTTAAATCTGCATTTATGATTCAATATTGTTTTTCCCCTCTTCTTTTCAGCTTCATTATTTTCCATAATTGTGTCTTCTATGTCATGTATTCATTCCTCTGCTTCTTCTATTCTTATGGCTATTACATCCAGTTTTGCATCTCAGTCATAGCATTTTTTCTTTTGGTCTGACTAGTGCTTAGGGCTTTTATCTCTGTGGTAAGGGAATCCCTGGTGTTCTCTATGCTTTTCTAAAGCCTGGCTAGGATCCTTATGATTGTTGTTTTAAATTCTGGTTCAAGCATATTACTTATATCTGTTTTGATTAGATCCCTGGCCATGATCTTTTCTTGATCTTTCGTTTGGGATGAATTCCTCCATCTTGGCATTTTGTCTAGGTCTCTGTCTTCTGTGTGTTAGGATAATCTGTTATGTTTCCTGCTTTTGAGAATAATGGCTGTATTAAGAAGAGGTGTACACTGACCAGGGCCTGGGGCTTTAAAAAGTGTTTTTGGGGTATGCCCTGTGCACTCTGCTATTGCATTTTGGCTGCTCTTTCCCTCAGGTCAGTCTTCTGTGGAGTTTCTTCTTGTCTGCAGTGGGGACTATTAGGACCTTGTCCACTGTGTTGCATGTTTTAACTAGATGTGTTTTGGTCTCCTTGTTAAAAGAGACTAGATCCTCTTTCCCCTGTTGCTGAAGCATTGCAGCACTTGATGGTAAGTAGGCCTGGTGCATGTGGGACGTTTGTGCTGGTCTTCTGGGGGAGGAGCCTGCTGCTGCCCTGCCTCTCAGGCACTCTTGCCCTAGACCAGAAGCACCTGCAGAGGATGGGGGTGGGGGGGGCTTCATGTAAACAAGGCTCAGCCTCTATTGTGGGTTTTGTGTCTCTCTCTGAAGTCTGTCAATGCTGATGAGAGAAGTGAACAATGACATCAGCCTGCTATCACCCCAGTTGGGGTCGGGGTTCGTGCCTGCTGCTGTTCAGGAAGCCCTCACAGAAGCCTGAACAATCTCCCCTCTTGTATCTCAGGCTTTTGCCAGATCCCTGCCTTCACCCTGTCCGTGTCTGAGCCATCTGCTCGTGTGGTAGCACAGTGCTCCTGCGTTTAATTCAGGCTTGCCAGTTGGGTTTCAAAAATCCAAATTTTGGAGACCCAGCACGGCAGAGACCCACCTTGATAATCTGGGGGAGGGTCTTGCTGTGCTGTGGCAGGTGCCGGTTTGTCTCAGAAGGGTCGTTGCATGAACACGCAGGAGCTTGGAGCTTATGGTGAAGTGCAGCAAAAAGCCGACATCCAGGTTAGCTGCCGTCAGCAGGCACCTCTGCTCCTGTGCCGAGGAACAGGGCCGCTCAGTGGTGCCTCCTGGCTCTTTTGTTCCCTGGGAGTGCTGCCTCTCCCAAATGCACTCCATGAAGGGAAACTTTCTCTCCCAGTGTGTCCCAGGGGATCCTCACAAACCACTGTCCTGCTTCCGGCCTCTGCCTCCCCCACAGGAACACCTCTATGCCTGCCAGGCAATGCCACCGACTTCTAAAACCTCAGACTCTGAGCTCCACTGCTGGTAAAAACTCGTGATAATCAGCCCCTCTTGTTTGCCCTGTCATTGGTTAATGGGACGTGCTTTTCTTGTGCAACGCCCTGTGTTCTAGTCTCTTTCTCTCTTCTGTCCCTCATCACAACTGCCTCCCCTCTGCAGCACTGGCAATTCTTTTCTCCTCCAAATCATGTCTCTGCACCTCCTGCCTTCCATGATGTGGCCTCTTTTTCTCCTCAGATAGATTTTCCGGGTGTTCGGGATGATTTCGTATTTAGCTAGCTGTGTTTGAGGGACAAGGCAAATGTAGGGTCCTCCTACTACTGCACCGTCTTATCTGGAAATGCTGCATTTGAAAACAAGTCACATCGTGACTCAGTAGAGTCGTCATTTGAGCAGGTCCTGTCATTATTTTGCCGTGAAGCCTTATTGAGGAACATTCGTGAACACCTCCCAGCGTGGGAAACCTTGATGTAATTTGTTTAACACTTCCTAGGCCTCCAAGGCCCCTGAGAGAACTTTGCCTAGATCCCCGATGAGCTGCCTAGAGGTGCCAGAGTGCAGGGGTTAATGCCACCAAATGTGGAGTCAGACTGTCTGGGTTTGAAGCCTCACTCTATCCCCAACCATGTGACCAGCTTAACCTCTTTTATGAAAAGGATAATAGTAATGCCTACATTATGGGGTTGTTATGGAGATTAAATAAGACAGTAATGTAGAGCCTTTGTAAAGTGCCTGGCACATAGTGAGCACTCAGTGAATATTATGATCATCACGATGATTATAATTATACTCCTTGTAACCTTATTTTAAAACATCTTGTTCAAAGACCCACAATTAAACAATAACCATACTGACCTTCCCTCCACCCTTCCAACCTTGCACAGGGGAAACTAAACTTATAAGAATTTATTTTGCACGTAAGAATAACTGAAAGTTTGGATTAAATTAATGTAGTTGGTGGTTGAGGAATATAATTAAAGTATGCTTCACAGGACATAATGCTTTGAAATAAACAGTGCCTATAAAAGCAAGAGGACCCGATGTGAGGGTGACCAGGTTATTTGTCTAACGGGTCTCTATTGTAGCATGTTACCTGTTGCTGTGAATAGTTGCTGGCTTCTATTGTATCCATTCCATGGCACTGCTGCTAATGGAACTTAATGAGCCTCCATTACTGCTGTTCAGACTGTACTGTTTTTGAATTAGATGAAACAGTGCACTAGACGGAGAGGCTCTAATTAAGCATATTTGGAAAGGAATATACATATATTTTGTGCTCTTCCCCTCATCATCTCTGCCAATTCTAGTTTTGTGGGTTCCGGGTCAGGATGCATTTATTAAGCCTCTATTGAGTTACAGAAGTTGAATTCTATAGCAGAAGTAAGAAAGAGAGGGTTCCACCCACATCTAATAAACACAGAAAATACCACCGTCTTTATTGTTCAATTCCTATCTGCCAAGCTCCCAGAAAGAAGTGGAAGATTTCTCAACCCATGTGACTTGAGGTAGATTCTAGAGAGGGGATATCTCTCACGATTTTGGCAAGTGCTTGTTGCAGCTGAATGCTAAATTCTTCATAGTATAATCACGGCTTCTTCCAATCCCCACATAAGACTGGAGATCATTTTTTTTTAAGTGTATTTATTTGTTTTGAGAAAGAGAGAGAGAAAGGTGCAGAGAGAGAGAATCCCAGGCAGGGTCTGTGTTTATAGTCAGTGTGGGGCTCAGTCTCATGAATCATGAGATCATGACTTGAGCTGAGTTCAAGAGTCAGATGCTTAACTGACTGAGCCACCCAGGTGTCCCTCCTGGGGATGATTTTTAATTCCTTGGTCATGTCAGCCAAGAAACTTGATGAAATTTCTGCACTTGTTTTTTTTTTTACTTTATTGATTGATTGATTGATAGAGATTATGAGTGAGAGAGGGGCAGAGGGACAGAGAGAATCGTAAGCAGGCTCCATGCCCAGTGTGGAGGCTGACATGGAACTCAGTATCATGACTATGACATCATGACCTGAGCCAATATCAAGAGTCAGACACTTAACCAACTGAGCCACTCAGGCACCCCTATTTTATTGCTGCTTATCAAAGACTTTCATTATAGAGTTTTGTCAGAATATTCACTTATCCAAATAAAAGAATAAAACAAGAAAAGAAAGAAAAAAATGTCATAAGCCAGAGCCCACTGTGAAAATTTTTGTTCTTTTTTCCATTTAGTCTTAGTTATACTTAGTATATTTCATATACTTAGTTAAAATTATACAAGTTTGGGGGCACCTGGGTGGCTCAGTCGGTTAAGTGGCTGACTTTGGCTCAGGTCATGATATTGCGGTTCCTGGGTTCGGCCCCAGGTGCTGACAGCTCAGAGCCTGGAGCCTGCTTAGGATTCTGTGTCTCCCTCTCTGCACCTCCCCCACGTGTGCTCTGTCCCTCTCTCAAAAATAAATAAATTAGAAAAAAATTATACAAGTTTGTATTTTGCCCCCTTCCCCCTTACACATCAAAAACATTTCCTCAAATAATTAAACATTGTGTATAAACATAGTTTTGCATTTACTTTTGCTTGACTTACAAAGTGTCTATATCAAATTATAATGTGTATAACATAGAACGTAACAAACATCCCCATCCCCATGCCTACCATCAGAAATAGCCAAAGGAATTTCCCGTTAACAATGTAAGTATGATTTTAATGGCTGCATGATAGTCTATGTCATAATGTAAAGAATACCTGTCACCTTTGGCATAGTGAAATCACAGCCTCTTTATGTACATTGCCTAATTGAATGGCCCAATGTTGTATCCATGTCACCATAGAGTTATTTTAATCATTTGCTAGCTAAAAAAATGTTGTTACAGTGTAGATGAGCTCATTGTGGTTTTCATTTCCATTTCTCTGCATACCTAATGAGTCTGAATATTTTGTCATATTTCCTTATCCCTTATAGTTTATCTTTTGTGAATTGTCTGTTCGTGTCCTTTGGATTCTTTTAAATTTTTTCCATAGCAATTCATAAAAGCTTTTGGTTTAATAAAGGATACAAACACCTCATCATATTTATTAGAAAAAATTCCAACCTGTTATTTTAAAATGTTATATTTTTGTGTCCGAGTTTATTTTTATGTAACCAAGTCTGATACATTTTGTAATTTATTGTATTACTTGTTAAGCTTAGAAAGATGTAGTAGTTTCCTAGGGCTGCCATCAGGAAGTACCAAAAATTGGGTGTCTTATAACAACAGAAATTTTTTTGTCTCACCGTTCCTGGGGGTTACAAGTCCAAAATCAAGAAGTCAGTAAGGGTAGGGCCATGCTTCTTCTGGTGGCTCTAATGGAGAATCCTTTCGTGTCTCTTCTATCTTCTGGTGTTTACTGTCAATCCTTGGTATTCCTGGACTTGTAGATGCATCACTGAAGTCATAGGGTGGTCTTCTTCCTGTGTATATTCCCATCGTCTTTTCATTGTGTCCAAATTTCCGTTTTATAAGGACATCCACCATAGTGGCTCAGAGCCCACCCGAAGGACCTCAGTTCGACTTGATGATCTCTGTAAAGGCCATGTTTCTAAATAAAGTACCCTTCTACAAGTTACTGGGGCATTGCGACATCAACATGTCTCTTTTGGGGGGACACAAAACCCATCCCCATTTAGAGATATTTATAGATATACAGATAATATTAACCAACATTTCCTTCCTTTTTCTCTCTGTCTCTAAGTCAATTATTACATTTAATTAGATTCTGTTTGCAATTTACTTTTGACTCTTACAGCTGAAAATGCCTTGTGTTGCTTTTATATGAATCAATGGTTAGACATCATAAATGTTGGGTTAAAATTTTCAAAATAATTTTTAAAACTTGGCTGAGGTTTTCCCTGAATGTAGGTCTCTTAAAATGGGTTTTGCTTCCAGCTTGGGAAGCCTATTTGAACTGTAGACTTGGATTTTTGTTTGTTTGTTTAAGATCTATAAATTTTTTTCCTAATCACATATCTGATTATTAATTCTGTTCCTCTCATTCTGGCTTCTTCCTCAAGATCTTTTTTTTCTCTATCCAACGCAACATCATGCTTGTCAGTTGGAGATATTCAGATGTTTGGCATGCAAATTAATGAATATATTAATGAATACAATAGGGCTGATGGATAGAACAATTGGAGAGATAACTAGCTGGAAATGTGGTTCTGAAAATGCTAGGAATAAGGGCTAGAAATACAAATGTGAGTGTTTCCCCATTGGGGTGAAAGCGGGAGTTATAGGAAGGGGGCGAGATCACGTGAGATGAGGCAGAAGACTCCCCTAACTTGGGGAAGCAGCTTAGGCAGAGGAGCCTCCTACGGTTAGACGTGGGAGGGGAAAAGAGCAAGGCAAGTTCTTATTAGCTTAATGCATTTCTTGGTTTTCTCTCTCCCTTTACCATCAGGGTTACAGAGATGTACTTCCAACTGAAAGAAATGAATGAAAAAGTGTCTTTTATAAAGGACTCTTTACTGTCTTTGGACAGCCAAGTGGGACACCTCCAGGACCTCTCTGCCCTGACAGTGGATACCCTAAAGGTCCTTTCTGCTGTTGACACCTTACAAGAGGATGAGGCTCTCCTGGCCAACAGAAAGCATTCCGCTTGCAGGAAACTTCCCCACAGCTGGAGCAATGTCATCTGTGCAGGGGTTCTAGGCAGCATGGAGGTCTCTGGGGAGAAGAAGTTTCAGTATTACAGCATGCCTCCTTCTTTACTGCGGAGCCTGGCCCGAGGCCAGCATACCCTGAGAGTACAGAGGGGACCCCTTCTTGAGATTACAGACAGTCAAAGAAAGTCGTCAAATGTAAGCGATGAGCAAGAAAAGCAAGAAACAGAAACTAGTATAGTTGCTTCTGGGGTGTCCTTTCATAGGCAAACACACCCAAAGTATGGCCAGTTTCTTCTGGTCCCTTCTTATCTAAAGCAAGTTCCTTTTTCTGAGGAAGCTGACTTGCCCCTGTTCAGGCCATCCATGGAAGCAGGTATAGATGTACTGGCCACTGAACACATCAGGCAGAATGAGGTCCCTGTTCATCTGACTTGGCAGACCCCAGCTATCTCAGCTCAGGGCTCCGTGGCCAAACCCACGGAACAGTATGAGTCAGTTGCTCACCCACCAGCCAAAGAAGACAAGGAGGACCAAGTGCTACCCACTTTGATTTGCACACCTGAACCCACGAAAGTGACCTCCCTCCCTTCTCAAGCTGAGAGCATGCCAACTGGAGGTGGGTATGTGAACTGGGCATTTTCAGAAGGTGATGAAACTGGTGTGTTTAGCCTCAAGAAAAAATGGCAGACCTGCCTGGCTTCTGCTTGTAACAGTGATGAGAATGACCCATGCCAGAGGCAGGGCCGGGCCAGATCCCTATCTGATAACTCATCACGCTTCACCCAGAGGAGTGACTGCTCAGAGGTGGGACCATGGCTGCAGCCAAACTCATCCTTTTGGATCAATCCTTTCCGCAGAGATCAGCCCTTCACTCGGAGTCATAGTTTGAGATTTCACAAGGAGGAGAAACTGAAGCTCTGTAAGATTAAAAGTAAGAAGCAATGTTATTTTTGTTAAAAAAATAAACTATTACATTCTATGCATTGCTGTTAATTTTTAAAAGTTGATGATCTTTGACTACATTTTCATTCTCCCTATTCTCAGTCGTCTGTAAAACCAAATGGCTCCCTGCACAATCTTCTTAAACTTTTTCATGCCAGCGCTTTCCCTTACAGATCTTTCAGGATCTTCAGAGATCGGGCAGTCAGCATGGATCAAGACAAAAATGCTAATCAAGGATAAGAGGTTGTCAAAGAAAAAAAAGAAAACACAAGGGCTCCAGGTGCCAGTAAGTGTCTTTCGTGTTGTTGGCAGTGGAGGTAGTAGCCTATCTTGTTTTGGTTTCTCTTTATTGTAAAGTGCCAGGCACGCTAGAAAATAGCACTGTTCTGGAAGGAGTGAAGATTTAAGAGTCATCAGAGTAGAAATGCCACGGCTCATTTATCAGCTCACATGCTGAAGGACACTTGTGATATTTTCAGTTTTTGGCTATTCCAAACAAAGCTGTTATGAACATTTGTGCACAAGTCTTTGTGTGGACATATGTTTCAGTTTCTCTTTGGTAAATATTTAGGAGTGGAATGTCAGAGTCATATGGTAAGTATTTGTTTAATTTTAGAAGAAACTTCCAAACTGCTTTTCAAAGTGACTATACCATTTTACATTCCCACCAGCTTCTGAGGCGTAGTTTACGAGTGTTTCAGTGGTGCACATTCTCACCAATCCTTAGTATGCTCCGTCTTTTTAATTTTAGCCATGGTAGTGGGTGTGTGGTGGTATCTCACAGCGATTTCATTTGCATTTCTGTCGTGACTACAAGTGCTGCAAGGTATCTTTTCACATGCTTATTTGACATCCATATATCTTTTTTGGTCTCCTGTCTGTTTAAATATTCTATTTTAAAAATTGGATTGTTGAGGGTAGCTGGCTGGCTCAGTCAGTAGAGCATGAAACTCTTGATCTTGGGGTCATGAGTTCAAGACCCACCTTGGGCATAGAGTTTATTGAAAAAAAAAATTGGGTTTTCTTATTATTAAGTTGTCAGAGTGTTTTCTACAGATAAGCCCGTTGTTGGATATATGTTTTATAATTATTTTCTCTTGGTGGCTTGCCTTTTACTTTTCATAAATGTACTTTGAAGCACATACACTTTTTATTTTGATGAAGTGCCTTGTTTTTTTTCATAGTTTGTACTTTTTGTAGCATATTTAAGAAACTTTGGAAAACCCAAGATCACTAAGATTTCCTCTCATGTTTTCTTCCAGAAGTTTTATAGTTTTTGCTCTTATATTAAGGTCTAGCACTTACTTTGAGTTAATTTCTGTGTAGAGTGATGGGTAAGGATTGAGGTCCCTCCCTTTTTTTCTTTTTTACTCCCCCTCTTTCTTTCTTTGTTTCTTCTTTCTTCCCTTCCTTCCTTGAATACAAATGTCAAAATTTTCTACTCTTTTCTGGTAAAAAGATTATATTTTTCCTATTGAGTTGCCTTACACCTTTGTCAAAAATCAGTTGGGCATGTATATCCGTAATAAGTGTAGATCTATTTCTGGATATATTCTGTTCTATTTATTTATATGTCTGTCTTTATGATAATATTACAGTGTATTGAATACTGTAATTTTATATTAAATATTGAAATCATAGTGTAGGTGTGCTGAAGTTTTTCTACCGTTTCAAAGGTTTTTTTTCTTTTTTTCTTTTTTTTGGCTATTCTAGTTTCTTTGCATTTTCACATATACTTAGAATCAGCTTGACAATTTTTACAGAAAAGCCTGTTGGGATGAGTAGAATTGCTGTGAACTCTCTTGGGGAGAATTGGCATCTTAACAGTAATGACTTTTCTGATCCATGAGTATGATATGTCTGTTTATTTAGATACTTCTTAATCTCTCTCAGCAGTGTTTTCTAGTTTTTACAGTTCTTGCACATATTTTTAAAAATATATCCCTAAATACTTAATATTTTTTGTTTCATTATTAATGCAGTTATAAAAAATTATTTGCTGATTATTTGCTGGTGGTATATAGCAATACACTTTTAAAATACTGGTTTTATCTTAGTCTTGTGAAACTTATTAATTTGAGTAGATTTGTTGCTTCTGCAGAATTTTCCATATAAATGGTCGTGTTATGTACAAATGAAGATAGCTTTACTTTTCTTTCAAAGCAGATTGTGTTTTATTTGTTTTTCTTGCCTTATCACACTGGCTAGAATCTCTAGTTATAGACTGAATAAAAGTGGCAAAAGCAGATTCCATTCCTTCTCTCTGCTCTTAGGGGGAAAACATTTGGCGTTTATTAGTAAGTACAATGTTAGTTGCAGCTTTTTATGTAGATGCCCTTTATAAAGTTAAATGACTTTCCTTCTTCTACACCTTGTTTTCTGAGAATTTTTACATCATTAGACCTTACCGTTTATCAAGTGCTTTTTCTGCACCTACTTATACAAACAGATGGTTTCTCCTTCTTATTTTGTTAACATTATGAATTATGTTAATTAATTTTCTAATGTAGAATTACTATTTAGAATATTAAATCAACCTGGCTGCGATGAACCCTGTTTAATCATGATGTATTATCTTTTCCGAATGCTGTATTTATTTTGCTAAAATCTTAAAAAGATTTTTTCGCATCTGTATTCTTGAGGAATATCTGTCTCTAGATCTCTTTTCTTGTAATGTCTTTGGTTTCAGTATCAGGGTGATGCTAGGCTTACTGCCCAAGTTGGGAAGTCTTTTCTCTTCAGTTTTCTAGGTGAGTTTTCTATAGAATTGGTACTATTTTATCAACTTTTCTTATTTGGTAAAATTAACCAATGAAACCATCTTTGTGGGAAAGATTTTAGCCACAAATTCAGTTTCTGCAGTAGAGGGCTATTCAGGTTATCTGATTCATCTTGAGTTTGATTTATTTGTATCTTTCAAGGAATTTACCTTTCATCTAAGCTATTGAATTTATTGACATATAGAATTATTTTATTATCCCCTTATTGTCTATGAGGTGTGTAGTGACATCACTTCTCTAATTTCTCATATTTGAAATTTCTGTTATCTCTCTTTGTTTCATGAATAGTCTGGTTGCTAGTTTATCTGACTTACTGATCTTTTCAAATAACCAGTTCTTGGTTTCATTGATTTTTCTCTGAATACTATTCCATTGATTTCTGCTCTTTATTATTTCTTTTTTTCTGTTTACTTTGAGTTTAATTTGCTTCCCTGCCCTCCCCCCTCCAGTTTATTAAGAAAGAAGCTTTGGTCATTGATTTGAGACTGTCTTTTAGTACAGGCACCTAGTGCTATGAAATCCCCTCTAATCTTTGTTTTAACTTTATTCCAAATTCCAGTATGTTATGTTCAGATTTCATTTAGTGAATCTTTTTATTTATTATTAGAAAGCCTTACTTCTGAGTTAGCATTCCATAGGACTTCATCCTTCCTGATCTTAATATTCTGCCTCATTTTTCCCTATAATAATCTGGATGCATTTTTAAAAGCACCTCAGCTCTTTCTAGAATGAGAAGCTGAAGCAAAGAGATAAGTATTAAGACAATTATGTAAAATTACCTTTGGCAGGGAGAGATTTAGCTTGGTAAAGATGACTCTTCTTTCAGGGAAAATGCTATCAGTTTCTGGAATCTTATGAAATATGAATTCTGTAGACTTATTTTTTGCAATGATTAAAACAGCCAGAATTTAATTAGAAATTACACCTGGGCTCAGGTACTAATAATTTGCATTTTTTTTATTTCTTTGTATTTTGTCCATTTACCTCATTTCTTCTCTGTCCCTGCTTAGTACATATGGCAGCCACTATTGTTGGCCACCTGTTATTTTAATGGCAAAGGGAATGGGACTCACAGACTTTTGCCCAAGTTCATGTAATGGACTCTCTAGTGACTGAGCCATCCAGGCACCCCTTCAAGTTCACAAAACTGCTAAGTGACACATCTAGAATTCCAACACAGGTTCTTTTTGGATCCAAGCCTTATTTTATTATTTTGTTTTATTTTATTTTACTTTATTTTATTTTACTTTATTTTACTTTTTTGCTCTGTGCCAGTAGTTTTCAAATTGTGTAGTTCTCCTATCAGCAGTATTAGCATTACCTGGAAACTTATTAGACATTTAAATTCTTTCTCCCTCTAGACCTACTGAATCACAGATCTTGGAGGTAGGACCCAGTGATCTGTGGTTTAGCATAGGCATGAGTGGTTCTGATGTACACTCATGTTTGACAGCGACTTCCCCCCACCTTGGCTCTCACTCATGACCACAAATAGTAATTACATGGGTGCTTGTGTCCTGCCAGCAAGGCCGATGGGAGTTTTCAAAGATTTCCTGGTGATTCTAAAATGTAAAGCCAATGTTAACCATCACTGCTGCTCACCATAGTACCTCTATGAGTCACATTAATGGTTCAGAATGTTTTCAGATTAATGTCACTATGTTCCAACAAGTATCTTTCTCTCCAGGTCATAATGGTTGACACCTGCTCCCCAAATGATGGGTTGAATTCAGAGCCAGGAGAAAATAACATCTCAGAAGGAGAGGAGTGCAGCAAGAACTGGCTCACGGTGTCCAAATATAGTCAGATAAGTATGTAACAGTCTAGACTCTAGAATCTCAAAAACCCTGGGAGAGTTTCCTCACTCTACCTCCAGACCACTGGTGGTCCCGGCTGTTCTTCCAAGTGGAGATGAGAGAATGAGAGGGTGGCAACACCCATTTAGGAGAACAGCTCTTTTTGATTTTTGACTTTTATGAAAAGGACAAAATTTCCATTCATTTAATGAAATAGTTGTTGGAATCCAGAAAAGAAAAATTAAGGTTTAGATAGTCTCATATCCAGAGCTGTTAAGCCTGGCTCAGAGACTGTGCTTTAGTCTGATGTATGGAGTGGGGGGGTTGTCTAATGTTATAAATTCTTAACGTTCATTGAGACGTTGATATGGACCCTTACGCAGAACTCAGTGGGATGAGTCATTGTTGGTTTCTTATTACTGCTGACATACAGCATTTATTCCATGGGCAAGTATCTCTTAATGGTGTTTGTGAAGGAGAAAAGACAATCGACAAGGTACAAATGAAAACTGTGAGGTAGGCAGAGAATGTGAAATAAGGCTGGACAGGAAAAATGAGGGCAGATTATGAACAGAATTGGTAGCAATGACCAGAGCTTTGAACTTCTTGGATTACACAGTAAGAGACCCTTACACATTCTTTCACACTTTCGAGGTTTATTCTTTTGTAGGCAAAGCGCTATGCAGATGTTCGACCGGCAGCCTTCCGTGTAGGGATGCGGGGACCCAGGTTCCATCCATGTTGTAGCTCTATCATGTTCAACAAGGGGGCTCCCAAGATCTCCGCGGGGCACCTCCATGACCGCCACGGCAAGATGGAATGTAGTTGACACCCATTTTTTGTTTATCCATTCAGCCATCAGTGGACACTTGGGTTGTTCCCACTCTTAGCTACTGTGAATAATGCTGTTATGAACATGGGTGTGCAAATATCTTCTCTACCTTTAGCTGTGGAGTTTGTTCTGACAGTCTCTAAGTCAATTTCTGGGGTATGTACAATGATTTGGTAGTTATCTAGTTGTATCCGTGGGAAGAGGTGAGCCTAGGGTCCTACTTTGCCACGATCTTCCTCACACTCCCTTTTACTAATTTTTAAACCGAAGAAACTATGTGATCCAAGACTCACATAGATTTAAAATTACTTGAAACACTATACTTAAGCTACAAATAGACACTGTCTTGAAACCTATGTTGTTACGCTTCTTTGAAGCCTTGCTTTGTCCTATGGTCAGTTGTTTTCAACCATGGGGCTGTTTTCTACACCTCCTACGTCTCTTCCCTGGGACATTTGACAATGTCTGAAGATATTTTTGGTTATCACAGCTAAGGAAGGTGCAGGTACTCTTGACATCTAGTGGATAGAGGCCAGGGATGCTGCTAAAAATCCTATGATGCACAGGACAGTCTCTCTGCTCCTGACAAAGAATCATCCAGCCCAAAGTGTCAGTGTCAAGGTTGAGAAACCCTGGTTTATATTTTAAAATACTTCATCCTCTGCTAAATCACTGAGAATCAAGTTCTAAGCTGAAAGAGATATTACAAATTAAATTATTCAGAACCCCCTTACTCTATAGATACGACTCAAAAGCTTAATTGTCTTTCCTTAAATCACACAGTTTATAAGAACCTACAAAATTGAATAAATCAAATCTTATACTAATCTCATACTAGGACCAATTGCAAATGTATTTATTTTATTTATAAATGTTTATTTATATTATGTATTATATTTTTTATAAATAATCTAACCGGTATTTAAATTATTATGTATCTTTCTTAAATTATTCAAGTTCTTTTTTTACTGAGATGTAGTTGACATATTAACATTGTATTAGTTTTACGTGTACAGCGTAATGATTTGATATGTGTATATATTGTGAAATGATTACTACAGCAAGTTGAATTAACATTCATCACTTTACATAGTTACAATATTTTTTCTTGTAATGAGAATTTTTTAACATCTCGTCCCTCAACAACTTTCAAATATACAATACAGCGTTGTTAACTACAGTCACCACACTATACACCACCTCCCCAGGGCTTACTTATATTACAGCTGGAAGTCTGTACCTTGAGATCACCCTCACCCATTCCGCTCACCTCCCTCCCCAAGTTATTTAAGTTATTTCCATTGAATTTCAACTAGAGAAAGATGCAGGTAGCAGGAGGGTTCTGGAAAAGAATCGCAAGTCCAGTGATCAGAAAGAGAGAGCAGATGCTGGGAAATGGCTGAGTCCATGTGCTTCGTAAATCTGAGGGGATTTAGTCAGATTCGGTTCATCTGAATTAAGAATCATAATTTTTTGAAATGTGTCTGACTTAAGCATTAATTGAAAAAGAATTAAAAAAAAAAGAAGCTTGAAGGTTGGGTGTTACCCTATCAGCTCTCTTTAAATACAAACTCTTTTTAAATACAAAAGGAAAAATTCTGAGGACTTTAGCTATGAAAAAGAAAAGTCTATTTTTAACTTTTCCTATAGGTATTTAATTTTAATTTTAATACTGTGCTCTCATTGAAACCATATTGATCATCACTTCATGGTATTACAAAAATACCATATATGACATTTTATGATTTTCTTCCCAATAGGTTTTTTTGCACTTCGCGCGCGCGCGCGTGTGTGTGTGTGTGTGTGTGTGTGTGTGTGTGTTTTCAGCATAAAATAATTAGGGAAAAAAATTACACTATTGTCTTCTACATTTAGCCAGGACTCCCAAGCATTATTCTCAGAATTCTTCCAATGTGATAATTAAATTATTTTGGGTACCTACTATATGCCAGTGACTCTGCAGGTACCAGTATAAAACATAATGACAATAAAGACCCTTGTAATGTCTTTTTAAGAAAGAGCTGCTAATTAAGCCTATCTTTGCATTCTTTCCTAGCTTTTGTTTTTGTTTTGTTTTATTTATTTTTTTTTAAGTAGCCTCCTATGATGCTTGGTACAGTCGTTAAGGAAGGATTCCTAACAATTTGGAACGAAAATTCCATGCGTTTTAATTAAAGCATGGACAATAGGGTGCAGGAGAAGGCGAGTTAAAAAAAATTATTAAAGGTGTTATTTTGTAGGAAGACAAGTCATGGATCATTTAATTCTTGCCTTTGACAGAGAGCCGACATTATTATAAATGTAAAAGACACTACCGACAAATAGAAACACTATAGAATATATAGCTTTCAACCATTTGAGAAAAAAGGGACAAAAGAATCTTGGTAACACTTGCTAAATAGAGAAAAAAAAATGTTCACATTTAGATGAATGTACTATGTTCAGATCTTTCTATTTAGGGATGCGATTTGAATGTAACACATTTTCATGTATTCTCAATTTTTTTTCCTTCCTTTTAACAAGGTCTAGAACCCCCTATATATCAGAAAATGAAAACTAAAAAAATTGAACGGCATGCTGTACAAGTCAGCGATTATCTAAAGCAGTCTCAAGAGGTAAAAACATCTTATTTGGTATTAAATATATATGTATTAAAATATATATATATATGCACATGCTTCTCCAACTCCTTGACTGTGTCTGTTTTACCTTTATGTCCCATAATTGTCTTCTCCTTTTCATTGGTATTACATTGAAATCTTTGCTTTGAATATATGCTCAGTTTTTTCACTCTGCCCCCAACCCTCGCCATTCTTTCCTTCTCCACGCAATTTTTCTGTCTACCCAGTAATTTATCCTGGGTGTTTTTTAACATGTAAGATAAATAATTCAGGAATTTTTGCAATTGTTTTCAAATACACGAATGGTGCCATGTGGAAGAAAAATAAGGTATTTTCAATACGCTTTAAGAGGTGGAGCTAGAGTCAACCTCTAGAAGGTAGTGGGAGGCAGATTTCAGCCCCATCTGAGGAGGAATTTTTAGCAATTGGAGCTTTCTAAGGATGGAATGGTTTATTTCTGGGAGTAGTAAGTTCCTCACTGAGGGCGGTTAGTCAAACAGGCCGAGGTTTTTGCAGATGTGTTGGGAGGGATTTGGGCGTTGCAGGGTAAAGGACTCTCTGTGTTCCTCCGACGCTGAGGTCTCTGATTTTGCGGTCCGTGTTTCTCACATCTGCAAATATTTTCCTGTTTTACTGTCATCGACCATGTGGGAAGCATGATCTAGTTAGACTCATGCAAGAAATCTAACTTTGGTCTTGGTTTGCACATCATTTCTATGAACCTGGGAACCGTATCCACATTACCTGATTGAATGTATGCTAATAACCTCGTGAATGTAATCTGTAGAAGGTTTTGCAAATACGATGTAAGGCTGCTTGGAGGTATGTGATTGGAGGCAAGAGCCTGTCCGCTATGTCAGATCCTACTCTGCTACTTCCTAGGTTTCAGAGCCATGTACGTTAATTAACCCCTGAGCTTTGTTAGCTATGTCTCTAAAATGGGGTTAATGCCATTCTTCTGAGATTATTGGCTGTGGATAACAAAAATAACACCAGTGGAAATGCCTAGAATAATGCCTGGAGCATACTAGGTTTCAAGCAGTAATAGTTGAATCCAAGTAGAAAATAGAATGTTAAGTTCAAGGTAATGTTATTCTAATCGGCAACTGAAACAATAATGTTTATAGAAGACATGATGATGTAATGATTGATGTTTCTTGTCACTTTCGACCTTCATTCCTTCTTCCACGTCATTGTTCACTCTCAGTTCTGCAAAAATCTTTGTGCGTTATGTTTTCTCTATGATGTCCCCATAAAAATAACTTCATTCGGTTAGAGTCAGTCAACACATTGAGTTATTCAGGTATTGTGCTAATATTATGCATCTTTCTAACTTGAGTCTGGAGTGTCCAGTAAAAGAGAAATATTGAGGTAGAGGAAGGGTGGGGGAAGAACTATCCCCTCCAAGGCATGTATTTGGCAAATGTATTCCTGGAAGCTTGGGGTGGGAGAATGTTTGGTGAACGTGTAATGACCTTTCCCTTCCGCTCAGGATCTGAGCAAAACCTCTTTGTGGAACCCCAGGAGCACCAACGTCAATAGGACCTCCCTGTGAGTATTTCTAAATGTATGTTTTTAAAGCATCTTTGGCTTCTATTTTTTTAACCTGACTGGCAACAAAGGTTTTAATTGGCTCAGAAAAAGAGGGGGAAAATGTATTTGCGATGGCAATATTTTTCTCTTGTTTGCAAGAATGAAAATCACTTATTCTCCTTGTTTTCCTGTTTCTGGCAATAAGATCTCACCTCAGTGCCTTTTCAGAATATAATGAAACACATGTTACCACGGCAGATTAAACATTTGTCTTTTAGTGTCAAAATAGCACACAGAGAATAACGAGTATCCTAACTTTTCTGACAGTTAAGATTGTGAAAGTTGTGTGAAAGGGTAAGGACAAATCTGGCCTGCCTCAAGAAAAAGACTGGAGACCTGATAGTTTTTTCTTTCGGTGTCTTTTCAGATTATTAATTTTAGTTTGTGAGGTTTATCCTTTTTTATTTTTGGTTTCTCATGAACATCCTAAGTGCCTATCAAAGCAGGAACTCTTTGAGAAGGATTGAAACTGAGCAAAGGGAAGATAGGGGTCAGGAGAGAGAGAGAGAGAGAGAGAGAGAGAGAGAGAGAGAGAGAGAGAGGAGGTAGAGAAGTCACATGGTTGTACGCTTGAGTATTCTCCTGGAATTTTATTTATTCAGAGAAATAAAGTTTGAAAACCAGCCAAACAAAATTATTCTCTTTCATTTGTAGTGTTTTCTGGACTTTTCTAGTGACATCATCAAATTGTCCATACAGCTGGGGGAGCAGAATTCTAAACCATCTACCATACACAGGCCAGTTGATACCAACCAGGGGGAGTGTGACTAGCAGTCTACAGCCAGCTCTGTTTGAGACGGCCTTCTTTCTGGAACTGCCATCAAGGTCTCTGTGTGCAAGCCTGCCTCTAGACTTAAAGTGCACACGACTTTCTCCTCCCAGAGGTTCGGTAGTTGGTGCTCATGCAGAGTAGTGGGTTATTGCAGCATGAAATTAAACAATAATTGTAATTGTACTTTCTTCCCTAAGGACCTTCAATATTGGAGATATCCTTTGAATGCATTTATTCAGACTTGCCTGTGGCCACTTGTGCACTTGAGCAGGGCAAGTAACAATTTACAGAGAGTTAATTTCAGCCCGCAAACATTTAGGGGCCACGTGGGCTAATGAAACTGATTTGTAGACTTGTCCAGAGACATTCCCAGACTCATTTGTAGGCATCTGCTTTGCAGAGTTCAGGAACCCTTTGGTTTAATTGATCCAGAACAACACAAATGCAGTTAAATTGTGTATGTGTTGTGTGATCATATAGCTAATTAAAAATAAAGCCCAACAACTGCTTTTTGGTTAGCTTCGGGCATATGCAGTAAATGAATCACACACATACGTGGTGTTCGTTTTTCTATGAAAATAATTGTGGGGTTGTAAACCATTTCTCTGTTGATATGGATAGGGGTCAAAGACACTTCTTTCAAAGAAAAACATATATACACATACATATACATACACACACACAGACACATATATACATATAGACTCTGCATTGTTACTACTCCACACACCTTTCCTTTCTCTGGTCATTGAAAAAATTTAAAGCATTATCTAAACAATTTTAATTTTCCACACAGGTTGAGAAGTTCAAACGGAGTTGACAGTAAGTTTTTATATTTAAACTTTTTTTTTTCATTTCATTAACGGTGAAGTTGACTTGTCCTGCTGAGGTTTTTGTAGTTCCTGAAGTTCTATTCATGAGTTTTGTCTACTGTACAGAGTAGAAAATTGTCTTTCTCCACATCAATCAGGATTGATGTATGGTTTAAAGTTTTCTTTTGAATTGCCTATAATTGACAGTGATTCTCCAGTTTCCTCTGGAAGTGACGGCGTTGCCACCGAGCTCATTTTGACTGTTCTTATTTGACAGGTCTTATTGTCAATTAATGACCCTTAACTTGTTGATCATTAAGAGCCATTCACCTTGTATGTGGACACCCTTTCCTATATGGTTTCTGGAGGCCTCCATGCCCCAAGTGGCTGCGTAGGGCCAGGTCATGGGAAACAGCTCCCTAGCAAAACCACACTCATGGCTGTTCTCAGACTTCACCACAGTCTACCACCTCTCCACGTTCGTGACGTGGATGTAGGTTGACACGTGACCGTGGCCATGTTCCATCCCACTTTCTCTGGTTTTCAGTAGCTCTTGTGCAGTTGATTCTCTCTCCTCCAACCACATACATCTTTAAGTCATTTTCTGTACAAAAGAAACGATAACTGTTTTCTCCATGTTACCGAGCCTCCAAACTGCCACTCCTATCCACCTTGAAATTAAGGAGAAAGCCTTAACATGTGCTCCGCCTACAAGCCACCCACTCTGCGGAAGCCGTGCTCTAGACGCGAAGTCACACAGCTTTTGTTTTAGTCTGCATGGCACTTGCAGCATTTGATGTTGACCATTTCATCCGTTTTCGAAGTTTCTTCGAGGCTGTTCTTCCCGGGCTGTCAATTGTATTACTTTGTTGACTAGTGTCTCTGATCCCTTACTCTTCCTTTGCCCAAACTGGGGCTCTTACTCATGTATAATGCCCTTCCCAACCCACTCCTCTTAGCCATCAACTTTGCCTTCTAACTCCATACTACCCCCACCCCCCATCCTTAGAAGGTGTCTATTTTGTTCTACTCCACTGCTTCTGCCTTACAGTCTCCAACATTTATTTTCCTAAGTAAAAAAAGAGTTTTGCCCTTTGTTTTATGTTAGCATCCTGGTTGGTTTCTCTCCCTTTGCACTTTCTCCTGTTCACACTGGAATTACCTTCTGATAGATGAATCGTCCCTTATGTCAAAGCTTCCAGCGGGCTCCCCTTACCGCCAGGATTGGCTGCAAATACCTTAGTCCTTCTCAGTGCCGTTGACAGCCTGGCCCTCATCCCAATCTCCAGGCTCATGTTCATTCTTTCCCTCAACATTTCTGCCACGCAGAATACAACCACCTACCTGTGCGGCCCTCCACTTCAGTGTCGAGAAGACATCTCAGGCAAAATGCACCCCCTCCTTCCTCACCCATCTCAGGAAATGGCAACTCCATCCTTCCAGTTCCTGAGGCCAAAGGCTTGCCATCATTCTTGACTCCCCACTCCCCCCATCCCCACTTCCAACCCGTCCTTCAATATATATCAAGAATCTGATCACGTTGCCACCCCCAATACCAGCCTTCATCTTACAAGATGGCCTCCAAACAATTGCTCGCTGACAGTCTGTTTCCAGAGTGCAGCCAGAATAAACCAAAGTTTCAATCAAGTCACTCTCCTGCTCCAATGGCATCTCACTCTGTAAAAGCCAAGTCCAAACGTATTCAACAAGGCCCTGCTGATCTGCTGCCCCTCCTCCAACCTCCGAACCCATTTCCTCTCCACACGGTCCAGTCTGGCTGCGTTCTCTCTGGTCCTGCCTCTGGGCATTTGCACTTGCTATCCCCTCTACCTGGAATACTTTTCATTTTGCCATATGTCTATCCCTCTCTTCCTTCAGGTCTCTGCTCATATTTTACCTTATCACAGAGGCCTTGACTTTGCCACCCTTAAAATAATAGCCTCCCGTCTTCCATCCTTTCCAACCCTGTAGCTTGATATATGTGTAATACGGTATGCACTATATATTTACTTGTTTATTTATTTTCCTTTTACTAGAATGTAGCCAGAGATTTTACCTGTTTTCTGGTTTTTGTTGGTTTTTTTGGGGGGGGTGTTGTTTGTTTTTTGTTTTTTTTTTTTTACTGCTCCTTCTTTCAAGCACATAGTAGATATGGAATAAATATGTGTTGAATGAATGTGAACAAATTCTCACAGCTCCTTAGTTGGTGGAGCCAGAACTGAAACTCAGCTTTCTCAAATTCAGGTGCCCATACTATTTGAGAATGTCACATTGGGGTGCCCGGGTAGCTCGGTCTGTCGCGTCCGGCCTGGGTTCAGCCCAGGTCATTACCTCATGGTTTGTAAGTTTGAGCCATGCGCAGAGCTCCGTGCTGTCAGTATGGAGCCTGCTTGGGATTCTTTCTCTCTCCCTTTCTCTGTGTCCCACTCTTGCTCATGTGTGCTCTTTCCCTCTCAAAATAAATTTAAAAATTAAATTATGAGAAAAAGAATATGACATTGAGGAGTTCCTGGGCGGCTCAGTCGGTTGAGCGTCCGACTTTTGATTTTGGCTCAGGTCACGGTCCCAGGGTCGTGGGAGCAAGCCCATATCAGGCTCTGTGCTGAGTGTGGTTTGCTCTCTCTCTCTCTCTCTGCCCCCTCTCCCACTTGCATTCTCTCTCTCTCTCAAAAAAAAAAAAAAAAAAAGGGTATCACATTGCTTGTCTAGGAAGGTTCCGTAAGCCTTTGTATAAACCTCCATTACATTACTTAGCCGATGGGGTTGTGACTACAGTTCACATATCTTTTGCTCTCAGTATTTCACATTTATTTTTTCTAGGGCAGAAGCCATAACTTATTCATATCCGTCTGGCCTAGCATGACCTATAGTGTCAGCTGAATACTTTTTAATTTTTATTATTGAATGAACTGGGAAAGAAAGAGTCCTTTTTTGCTGATCTTACTTTTTACTAAGCACCCCCAAAGGAAGGGGTTTTTGTTCCTTTCCTTACCCAGCAACAAGAAGCCAGAGAGATCTATGAAATTGGGCTCATTATGCTGCTTACTCTACTAGGTATAAAGAAGTTACCACCATGAGACTAAAGTTCTCCACTTTAATTTTAATTTTATGAAATGGCAAAACCGTTGCAAAGGATTTCTCTAGAGCCTTGCAATTTAGAACTTGAGAAGGTAGCAGAGAACCAGTTAAACTTGCAGGAGGTGTTCCCAACAAATAAGTCCCTTGGTGTCATAGTCTCCTCCTGCTTCTTTGTTTCTGGTGTATGCCTCTTAATTTGTTTTTGTCAGTTTGTTGTCATTTTAGGTCAGTGAAGTGGACTGCTAATAACTTGGTATTAATAATGTCTTTATATGGGCACTGCATCTCGGTGGGAGCTCAGAGAATTGTGCTTTGGGGATGTCATGAAGTGTGATGGGCAGCTGAGTGCCTTCCGCCACCCAGAGGTGTAATTGGTTCCGAGGAAATACATCTTTGAGGCTAATATTACCTGTCTTTCTTCAATTCCCTCTATAAACATGTTTGGAGATATTACATTGATGATTGGAAACTGTCAGGATACCATGCCCAATAATGTGGTTAAAGGATATTAGGCAATCTTTCTCAAAGACCGAGAAGCCATTCTGATTAACCTGTTCAATAATAACTTTGAAGGCAATATATTCATAAGCATGTATTTATCTCCAGCCAAGTAATTAAAACGCCAATCTTCTCTACAATTTCAGAAATCTCAGCCTCCTTAAAAAGCCCTCAAGAGCCTCACCATCATTATTCAGGTAGGATGCATGTGCACCTAGACATGTCAACTGAGCTAAACGTCTGTGATTCTGCACTCGTAAACAGAAGTATTGATGAATTTCGAAGTGTTGATATGACTCCCAACAAGATGGTTGTTCACTCTCATGAGAAGAGCGTTCAGATTTCTTATCTTGACGTTTACTTGGGAAAACAAGGTGTTAGGATTTAAGAGAATGTGGAATTAAAGAAAAAAATTTTTTCTATATTGGCAAGTTCCAAATGGTGAAGGAGAAGGATGACCTTGAGATTTGAAAATTCCTTACAAACCCGAAGCCAGAGACCTCCATATTTTGGATGCGGCCTGAAACTAGCTCTTTGAAGGAGGATTTTATCCCCTCATTAGCTCTCAGTGAACATAACCAGTGACTGAATGCCAGCCCCACTGAATAAGCTCAACAAAGACACCTTACAAGGATGTTATTAAGCAAGATGTCAAGGGTCTTGACGCTCATAGGCCACGTTGCTTCACAGCGCTTCAGTTGTCTTTCTTTCAGAGTGGGAATAATCATACTTGCCCTTCCTGAGGAATAATCTGCCAAAGGGCTCGTAAGAATTAAGAGGGAAACACTTTGAAATGCAAAGCAATGTAACAACCAACTGGACTTGTGCCATTGGTTGGTCTTCTGTGTGTCATTGCTCTCGACGTTGGACGAGATGACACCCGGGCAAGCCTTTCACACAGTCTTACACAGCTCAGCACATGAGTAAGAGTTTATTGGTGTGACAGTTACCATTATTACTATATCAAGGTCGTGTGTTCAGGGTCCACTACTAGACTGCCTTATCCTAAATTCTCCTCTGTAGCGGATAGTGTTTCAGTGGATTCCAGACTCCACACTCTAGGCTCTTAAAACTGGGTCTTTCAGCTCAGCAGTTATAATCCAATATTTTGACTCCAGCCGTCAACTCTAGAAAGTCTGGTGAAGAATACCGTAACTCATATTGACTCTGATCGGTTAGGATACAGCTCTGAACAGGGAAATGCAGATCACTTACTTCTAATTAAAACTGGTCTTCAGTTCTCACTGGGAAAAGAAGGTGAACTGTGCGAAGTCAACAGTAGATGTCCCCACAGTCCACCGTGCATAGATTTGCTCCGGAAAAGAAAAACCAGAGAATGAAGACCACAGAATGCTCTTTAAAAGAAAGTTCCACATATATACAGATTAGTCTGTGATTTGGTATTCAGGAGAGCAGAAGTGATAGTCCTACCTCAAATGATATTATGTCATCTATATAGTTTGTAAGATGCGGGTATCATTCCTGTTGAGGGCAGTTTCCTTATGCCTATTATCTGGATTGTAGATAATATTTGTGATGGAAGCAAAAATAAGGGGGCTTTGAAATGAACATTTTCATGTTATACAAATAGATTGACGTGGAAGAGGCTTGCTGTGCTTTCAATCCATTGACGCATACTTAAAATAATAAATCTGTTTTTGTTTGCAGCCATTGAAAGGAACAATTTAATGAGGCTTTCTCAGACTATACCATTTACACCAATCCAACTGTTTGGTGAGTGCCGTTTCTACCTTCTTGAGGCTGTGCCAGGGCGGAGGCATAATATCGGAGTAAATCAAGGAGAAACCATTTTGCATCGTTTCAGTTGAAGATTTTGTTTTGCTAGTGGTTGCAGTTTAGTGAGATTAATTTCCTAAAATGGAAATTCTTGTTAGCTGTCCAGCCAGCATCTAGGGTCAAAATCTAATGCCGTAGGGATGGGACCGATAATGAGCAGCATTTGGGAAAAAAGCAATAATGTTGCACCTGGCATTCACTGATTTAAGGCTGGAAGTAGGAAAGAAAAGAACCAACCAACCATGTGTAATAAACACAGAAGAAAGAGATAAATGTCAAAACGGTAAAAACTAACAGGCATCTGAAGAGAACTGCTTTGTATATTGTTTTTTTGTTTGTTTTGTTTCATGTAAACTAATTGCTCTTAGCTCAGAGAGGAAATGTCGCTTTTAAAGGCTGGAGTAGTAAGGAAAAACAAGCTCGCATTAAGCCAAGACTACCAGAGTCTTGCTGTCCGGCCAGTTGACAATATTACAACTCTGTCCTAGATCTTAATTCTCTTCACATGGGGACAGATCAGGTGGCTTCTGATCCTGGATGCAAAAGCCTTCTCCTTCCTTATGGCTCCCTGGCTGGTTTTGCAGCTCTGGAGCTCTGCTTTAAATCTTGTATGTATTTAAGTACTTAGAACTCTAAAGAGACCTTCAGTGGCATTTATCTGGGGACTAACAATAAGTATTCGAATTATTTACTGAGTGTTGAATAAGAATTACCTAAACATATTTTTTTAATTTTAATTTTAATTTTTTCAATCAATTAATTGATTTATTTATTGGGTGGGGCAAGCAATTCAATGCAAGAGTGAGTAAATAGATTCCTTTCTTGGGAAATCAGTATAGTGTTAGCAAAAAAAAAAAAGGCATTTAAAGCAGAGGTATAAGGAGAAAAATCAAAGACAGGCTGGACAGAAGTTGTGTCTAGAATATGTTACTTCTGTTATGAAGAATTAAACACTGTATTAGGTGGAGGAATCCACTGTATTAGGTGGAGTCTAGACTGAATTGATCCCTGTTCAACAGCCTAAAAGTGGAAGTCATCTAGCAGTTAAAGAGCATTTCGTGTGTAAAATCTGTTAAGTGGGATTGAGTTGGCATCTGAGGTTCGAGTTCACATTAGCCAAGTTAACATATTTAATCTTTACAAGAACCCAATGAAGTGAGCATTATTTTCACCTTCATTTTATTGATAAGGAAAGTGAGGCTTTCCGTAACTTGTCTAAGGGCACATAGGAAGCAGGGGGAGGCTCTGGGATAGGACCTTGGTGTTAACTCTAGCTGCGTTTAATGCATGAATTCTCAGTGGGCGTAACATCACCCCTAAGGGAGCAGAAACGTTTTATGTATAAAGCACAGGTATCTATATTTATCTATCTATACCTCGATGTCATCTACCTATATATCTATATATATACCTATATATACGTATGTATATATATATGTATATTTCTATGTATATATTTTATGTACATGCTATATATATATATACACATACAGTACATGTACATATCAGTACATGTACATACAGTATATTTTTAGTATTAAAATGTCACAGGGGAGTTAGGAAAAAAAATCAAATAAGGCTTTAAAGGGTATGACAGTGGAAACACAGGATTAAACTATCTCTTTGGAAGTATTCGTATGTAACAAAAGAAGCATAGCTCTACTACTTTGATTTTGTTTGTGTCTAGTTAGAGATTATAATAAGAACAATTTAATTCTTATATATCATCTGATGCTTTGTCCCTTTCTTCACCGTCCCTCTCCATACCCCTGCCCTTTACGAGACAATAACTCGGCCCAAATCCGTGTCTCCATTCTGTACTCGTTCCCGCAGAGGTGAAACTCCCATTCTCTTCCAATCGCTGGGAAATGGAACGGATTCTGAGTTGAGTTGTTATTCGGGACGCCGTCCATGTCAGACATGAGTTATCATCGAACTTCTCACCTGTGCTTCTTTTTGCAGCAGGAGAAGAAGTAACCGTCTACAGGCTGGAGGAGAGTTCCCCTTTGAATCTTGGGAAAAGCATGTCTTCTTGGTCGCAGCGAGGGAGAGCCGCGATGATCCGGGTGCTGTCCCGAGAGGAGATGGGCGGCGGGCTCCGCAAGGCCATGAGAGTCATCAGCACCTGGGCGGAGGATGACGTTCTCACGCCGGGGCGGGTGTTCATCGTGAAGTCCTTTCTCCCTGAGGTCGTGCAGTCATGGCACACCATCTTCCGGGAGAGTACTGTGCTTCATCTTTGCCTCAGGGTAAGTCCGAGACCCAGAGCCCGGATGGGAAGTCAAAGAGAGGTGTTCTGGCTCCATCCTGCGGGAGGCCATTATCTTCAACCCAGAGGGTAGCCTGTTCTCTTCTGGACGTGGTGGCATTTCATTGCTTTTGTCTTGTAGAGCTTTTCCTTTTGGAGTAGAGGGTGCTGGGAGCTGAATGAGCCTACAGATGACACTGGAGAGGCCTCGGGTGCTGCTTCTCTGATCATTGATTAGCATGCATAGCATAACAAACTAATATCAATGCTCCCAATTTTGTAGGAAATTCAACAACAAAGAGCAGCTCAAAAACTTATCTATACCTTCAACCAAGTGAAACCACAAACCATCCCCTACACGCCAAGGTGAGTATAAGGAATAGGGGCGCCCTGGTCCTTCATTTCAAATAGGAATTTCTCTCAATTTCTTCTCAGCCCTGTTAGTCATGAGAAATGCCAGACCACAGGGTAGTTCTCCACAATCTTGTTTTTGGGCTCTTCCTTCCGTAGTTCCAGACACTGGGAAAAAGAGAGTTAGGTGTCCCAGGAATATCGTAGCTTAAACACTGAAGTTACGTGAGTGGAAAAGAGTTCAGGCAGAGGCCATGACTTACTTCTCAATTACATGAAACAGGCAGATCCTCGATATAGTTGCTAAGGTCCAGGAACATTCTGGAAGAAAAAGATTTCTATTTTAAGTAGTTTCTTCCCCTAATATCTTAGAGAAATTAGGGAACTTTATAAGAGTGAACTCATGTTACTTTCGCTTAAGTGTCTCAAGATGCTTGCGTTAGCAAGACAGATCATAATTTGGTGCTAAGGATTATGGTAAAGTTTTATTGCTTCATTTTATAAGGAACTTTATAGAACATGGCAAGAAAAAAGTCGAGTCCAGTATTCATAAAGGAGTTGGAAGGTTTCCTCGAAGAGAAGGGAAGTAAGTCAGTGTAGGCAAGGGCATGTTCACTGAGATGGCATTGGACGGGAGTTAGATGCCCCTGCTGCTGACTGTTTGGTAATGTAAGTCTCCCCTTTTCTGCCTTGTGGGGACTCAGTGGCCTCTTTTTCACCCTCACAGGTTTCTTGAAGTTTTCTTAATCTACTGCCATTCGGCCAACCAGTGGTTGACCATCGAGAAGTATATGACGGGAGAGTTCCGGAAGTACAACAATAACAATGGTGACGAAATTGCCCCCAGCAACACCTTGGAGGAGCTGTTGTTGGCTTTCTCTCACTGGACCTATGAGTATACCCGGGGAGAGCTGCTGGTTTTAGATTTGCAAGGTGATTGATTGCCTAGGACTTGATTAAACAAGCGTGAGGCACAGTTCAGGAAACATTGACCAGGGATTGTTTCTTCACGTCATTGTCAGCTACATTTGACCCCGGCTCTTTCTTTGCTCAAAGCCATAGTTAAGGTCTTTCAGTGGAGACATTCCCTGATAGCGTATGCTTTTTTCCCCTTAATTTTAAAACTGAAAGATGATATCAATGTATTTATTATTTGTGAAACTGTCCAAAGAGTGAGGAACCAGGGAGATGTCCAAAGAAACCTTGTAAGAACCAGGATGGATAATATATTGAGTTGTTCTACTTGGCTTTGAAGGGAGGTAGGGCCATTTATTTCAGAGGCATTGTACCGTGATGGCCATGAGCCCCTACTATGTTGCTTCCCATTTAGCTCAAGAGAAAGATATAGGCCAATGATTAACTGCCTAAAATTTATTTATTTATTTTTTAAATGTTTGTTTATTTTTGAGAGACATAGAGACAGAGCATGAGCAGGGGAAGGGCACAGAGAGAGGGAGACACAGAATCCGAAGCAGGCTCCAGGCTCTGAGCCATCAGCACAGAGCCCGACGCGGGGCTTGAACTCGCAGACTGCAAGATCATGACCTGAGCCGAAGTCGGCTGCTCAACCGAATGAGCCACCCAGGCGCCCCTGCCTAAAATTTAAATACATCTGAAACTTGATGTAAATGGGGAATGATTTTTGTACTAAATTTTCTAGTTTTATGGCTTGAAGGCTGGGACTTATCATTCATAATAACACTTCGACGTGTGTTTATACACATAGGAAAGAAATTTCTGGGCCTTTTTTGTGATTTTGAGCTCAACGTTGTGGCAGTTTATAATTTAGCTTGCTCTCTTTGCTGTGTGCCTTGATATGACAGTTCATGAAAGTACAAACTCGGTCTGAGAGAGGCGACATGGTACACGTATTTAATGGACGCCTCTGATGGGTGCGTCTCTCCACTGTCACCTCACGTGTGACTTATAATCCTAGGGCACCAACCTGAGTATCTCCAGCAGCCTTTCCTTGCAGACACAGAACAAAATATGTTTTAAAGTCAAAGTTTGGTCCTTGGGCTCACTCGCTGGGGCTTTGGTTTTAAATAAGGGATTTAGTCCAGGAACTTTTATAGAAGTTACCTGATTTAATCCCCAAAGCAGCACTTCAAGGTAGATATTATGGGGAATTTATATCCAGAAAGTTTTTATGTTTTGTGTTTTTATTTATTTACTTATTTTGAGAGAGTCAGAGACAGTGTGAGTGGGGAGGGGCAGAGAGAGGGAGGGAGAATTGCAAGCAGGCCCTGCATTGCCAGGGCAGAGCCCTACATGGGGCTCGAACTCACAAACTATGAGATCATGACCTGATAGGCTCAGAAAGTTTAAATAACTTGCCCAAAGTTTCACAGCTCCTGAAGAAGGAACCAGAATGCAGACCGAAGCTGTTTTGACCATCTATGTTCTTTCCTTCTCACTGTACTTTTTTTTCTTTATGAGTTTCATAGGACATAACCATGTTATGTTTCATTTAAACAAACTGGGCTTATTCCTTGTCCTCTGCCTTTCCCACCTCTCCAGTGCTGGGATTCTGCACCAAAAGTCAGGCTTGGAGGCTGGGCACAGTCAAGATAAATAATCCTGAGACATTGTGAGCAATGTCCAACAAATTTTGATTGAAATTTGTACCATGGGCTCAAGGATGTGTATAGACTTTTTAAAGTCCACATAAGTCCTACTGTCTTTTCAGATCTGCGCTGTTCTCAGAGTTGCATCATATTTCTAACCCTCAAACACAATATTTTCGGAAGCAATATAAACAAAAGTTAAAACAGTCAACATGATTCAGCTTTTAAACCAGCAAGTACGTGATCCATGTAAACTCAGCATGCGGATGCCCAAGGCATCTGCTTTTGTAGCTCATGTTGGGGAGAGCTTGATTGTTTTCATCTGTATTTGAGTGTCTGAGCTTTGAGTTTTGGGTGGAGTTGTTTAAAAAGCAAAAACAAAAAACAAACAAACCAAAAAAAACAACCAAAGAAAAACTTTAAGGAATTAATGATGACTCTTTAGTGTGTTTTGTATTCCAGTTGAATAGGCTTTTCTTTAATGATGTTTATGTTTGGGGATTTTTATGTCTCTCAGTAATCCAGAGTGACATTAAACAGAACAAATGCTGTGTTGATAGTCTTGGGGGGAAAATGGAATTAACTTTATTCTTTTGCTGGGCAATTATGTGAATTGCAGAAATAGGCCACTCCAAATAAACTGTGTCAAAACACTGACCTTCAAAGAAGGGAAGAGTGGACATCACAGAATGAGCATGAAGAAATTGAGATACTTGTTGGAGAGTTTTGGCCAATTGGGTAGGCCTGAATTTATGGAAGAACATGAGCCCTATGATAGTAACTATAAGCGGTTTCATTACTACTACTACCAGCTGACATTTAGCGAGTACTTAGTTTCTGTCAGGCACTTGGGTAAAGACTTAATGCATTATGATATTTAATCTAAACCAGGTTCAAAAGGAAAAAAGGGGAGAATATATGTATTTTTAAAATACCTTAATGGTTTTTGGTTCAGTTTCAGATTCGATCGATTCGTATTTCTAGTCTTTGGAGAGACCCTGGCACTTTGTTCAGATGGTAGGGGGTGGAGATTGAGAGGCCTCCTAGCAGCAGTTTGGAGGAAGAGCCTTGGGTTTGTAGTGCTGGGGTCTGACTCCTGGATCGACCATGAATTAGCTGTGTGACCAGGGGACAACCACCTTGAGTCCCACTTTCCTCATTTGCAGTGAGGGAGATAATATTATGTGCTTAACTCATTGTTAACCCCTTATGTTAAGAAGCCGAAATGAGGCAAGTTCTTGACACGTAGTGAGCCCTCAGTAATGTTGTTCATGGTTGTTAGTAGTAATCTCTGTGTGGCTCTTTATCTTTATCTATTATTTGTTTATTGTTGATAGAGGGAGTGTATGTATGAGTGTGCATGTAGAGAGAGAGGGAGAGAGAGAGAATCCAAAGCAGGCTCCATGCTGTCAGCGTGGAGCCCAACAACTCACCAACTATGAAATCATGACCTGAGCCAAAAATCAAGAGTCGGATGCTTAACCGACTGAGCCACCCAGGCGCCTCAAATCTCTGGCTCTTTAAAATGGAAGTGAATCTTCATCAGCTTGCTGTGGCTCCCTATTGCTTTGGGGAAAAGAAGGACTGAGGAACACTCTGGCACTTTTTCTTTTTCTTTTTCTTGTCTTTTCTACTTCTTCCAAAGGAGTGCCAATCATTAACCTAGGAGCTGCCACACGGCCTGGATGCTGAACTCCAAGGAGAGGCTTGACCAATTTCTTTCTTCTTTATTTTTTTTTTTTTAAATATTTATTTATTTTGAGGACAGTGCAAGCGGAGGAGGGATAGAGAGAGAGAGAGACAGAGGATCCAAAGCTGCCCTGTGCTGACAGGCTTGACAGCAGTGAGCCCAATGTGGGGCTGGGACTCACGAACCATGAGATCTTGACCTGAGCCGAAGTCAGACGCCCAGCTGACTGAGCCACCCAGGTGCCCCAAGGCTTGACCAATTTCTGATCACTAGTAATTATACTGTAGTTTTTCAGTTTCTTTCCATTTAAAAATCCTATATGTGAGGCCCTGCATCATCGTCATTACATGCGAAATCCAGCATTTAATCCCCAGCAGTGGCAATGAAAAGCAAGGACGCTTCAAATTACGGTGATCGAGAGCATTCTTTTTATAAAGCTCATTATATTTTTCAAAGAACTTTGGAAATACTGGATTCGTTTATTCAACAAAGCACTTTCCAGAGTAAGTCAGCATTTGTATTAACACGGTCATCATGAATCCTGCTGTTACAAAGAAGGGAACTTATTTCCAAGATTTAGAAGTTCACCAGTGTATCTCAACGGGGTTGGGATCAGAGTGTATGTGTCTGGGTTTCTCACAAGGCCGTGCTGCATACTACCTGCATGTGGGCATTGACCCTATTAAAGTTCGGTCAACAGGTGTGATTGGGATTTTTGGATGTCAACATGTCTAGTTTTCTTCCATATTTTTCTCTAACTAGAATGTTCCTTCTGCCATTGGAGGGCCCCAGAGTATGTAGTTAGTAGTTACACTTTGAACCATCAGATTGTGGTTAGGGATATAAAGGTTTGTGGAAACTCCACCCTCATTCTTCTAGCGGGATTTATTCATTAGGTAAATGATTTTACCACTGGTAAGAAAATACAGTTTTACTTTACAAGAGGTCTTGCTGGAATAAAGATCATAAAAATAGCAGTTGACATGTTTTAGCTTCCTCTGGGTCACTTTGCTAAGCAGCTTGTACACAATAGTTCATTGAATCCTCAGTATGTATATAAGATAA
Organism: Paguma larvata; assembly: GCA_030068075.1. NCBI lineage: Eukaryota > Metazoa > Chordata > Mammalia > Carnivora > Viverridae > Paguma > Paguma larvata. Next base: position 75,155,030 of record CM057832.1, read on the forward strand.
GGCCCATTATTCTACACACTTTCAGATGAGACACAGATTCAGAGAGATTAGAGAGGGAGTCCAGGTCACATAACTAGAAGGCGACAGAACCTGTGAGTGGGACCCAGTCCCTTTGATTCCTGCCTATCTAACATGCAACAAGATTTAAATGAACTGGAGCTGATGTGATTTTGCTAAGACGTTTTCTCCCCTATAAACGTCCTTTCCCCCAATCTATATGACCTCTTTAGGTACTATGCATATTCCCAGCTTACGTTTGCAGTTTCATGAGCCATCAGCCTAAAGCTTTCATCATTGCTGGAAAGGTTCAAGCTTAAAGTTAGGTCTAAGCCTAATCTGTAGGCTTTAGTCTCTGTTGATGGTACTCGAGCTTTCTGTCTGTTCTGTTTATTTTCTACAGCATTAGAAAAGTGGGGTCTCTCTAGGCTGTTCCTTCTTGTATCTATAATGAGAAAAGGTATAAAAAGCCCAGTATCTTCCTATTACTTTTTTTTTAAAGAACAAAGGCTGAGCAAATCACATTTTAGACACTTCCCCTTGAGAATGAGTTTCAGTCTTACTGTTACTTTCCCTACACAAAATCAGTGTACAAAGAGATGCTATGCCAGAGGCTCTTAAGGAAAAATCAGAGGGTCTGTGAACTTGGATGAGAAAACAAATTGCACCATTATTTTCACTAACCTACAACTGAAATTCATCATTTCCTTCCATTATAATGGAGACCACAAACCACAGTGGTATTAGCAGTACCCATGGCTGTTGGCAATAGCAATTACCAATATTAACATAGCATTTTATGATGTTGGCAGATATCTCAAAACACTGTTTATATGTATTACTTGATGTTACGGTAGTTACAGACTCGCACTAGATTCTGTTATTTAATGTGTTAATAAAGAAGTACATGTATTACATACAATTTAAACAAATATTTTGATGACTGTATTTCAGTATCCTTGCTTTCCTTTGTAATCTTATGCATTTAAATTATACATTTTAAATCATTATTCTGAGAAGGAGATCCCTTTGTTTCCCCAGACTGGCAAAGAGGGTCCTGACACAAAAATGCTTGAAAACTCCCTAAACAGGTGATTTTCCTAAGGAAGTCAGTTTCTTGGCGGGGGGTGGGGAACCTATATACTATAAGGGTTACATTTTCTTGTGAAAGATTTAGCATATGGTAAAACATACCGAGCATGGCAAAAAAAAAATTATTTTTAAAATAGTGATTATGATTAGAAAACATGACTTTTTTTTTTTTTTTTACCAAATAGAAATACATAATAATGCTATACATTTCATATGATTTTTAAATAATTTTCCTGCAAAGTTGGTCTCTGCCAAGCAAAGAGGACCAGGGCAGACTAGAGGCTGATCTCAGACATGGTTGGGTTACGCCCAAATGCTGCGTTTCTGTCTGATCAGCTTGCCTGTGAAACATTACTGCCTTCGGAAATATCTCCTCCCTTACCTATTTAAAAATATATTTTTTTAATGTTTATTATTTTGAGAGAGAGAGAGGGAGAGAGACAGAGAGTGAGCAGGGGAGGGGCAGAGAGAAAGGGAGACAGAATCTGAAGCAGATTCCAGGCTCAGAGCTGTCAGCACCGAGCCTGACAGGGGGCTCAAACCCATGAACCATGAGATCACAACCTGAGCCGAAGTTGGACACTTAACCCTTTGAGCAACCCAGGCGCCCCCAGACCCATTTTGTAACAGAGATCCACTCCTCAAGAGTGTTGATTGCTCTTTAGATCAATGTTAGCACTAAATTACACTTACAGTATCCTTTTATGCTTTGGTGTCAGTTTTTTAAAAAGTAAATTTCACTGAAGAAAACCATTTCAGGAAAGTGCACACGGCATAAGCATACCTCTCAACGAATTTTCACAACTGAACCATATGTGTAACCAGCCTCCAGATCACGAATTTGGGAGCGTGGATATTCTACCATTTATAAATGCTGTATATGTAGTATTTAATGGGTACCTTTGATGGAACAGAGATTGTATCTGCAGAACCACACAACACCTGGTGCCCTGCTGCGCACCAACGGACGCCACCTACAGAGACCGTGGCCTCACGTGAGGGACACAGGCTTGAGCTCAGCTCGAGTCCTGTTATCCCTCGTGAACTGTGCAGCCTCTGACAAATTGCTTCATCTTCTCGAACATCAGTGGACTCATTGGCAAAATGAGGCTATGAGGATGCTAATACTTTCCCTTTCTAGTAGCTGAGACTTAGAGAAAATGTAATTAGAATGTCTAGTATAGACAACTGGTAAATGAATGATGGATGCCACCATCAGTAACTGTGAACACACCACTAAGACATTCATTTGTGGCCTCAAAGTTTATAATAGCATAACAGAGGGGGTTGTGGGAGACAGTGAATTTACGAAAATTTTCGAGCACACCTGGACAGTTTTTATGGTACATTTAAATCGCATAATGTTGAATTTACTACGGGGTGAATGCAAGTTTAAAGAAAGAAATTAAGATTTGGGTTATTATTTTCTTGAGTTTCTGAGGAAGTAAAATCCCCATTTGCTAAACGCATTTTCCTTTTTCTTTGGAGGTGTTGGAGAAAATTTGACTGATCCATCTGTTATAAAACCTGAAGACAAACAGTAAGTTAATATATGATGTTATCATTTTGAAAATTGCACTTAACACATTGTACATGATTTTATAAAAATAATTTTTAAACATTTATATTTCTTGCCTAGATCCTAGAAAGATTTTGAGACAGCTTATATTTTCATATAAGCTGGATATCAGTATTGGATATATATATATCTGTATCTACCTCTGTCCAAACAATAAGATTTTTTTTTTTAAATGCATAGATGGGAACAAAAAGAACATATGGAAATAAGATGAAATTTGGAGTTAATGCACATAAATGAAAAATATAAAGACTAATTCAGTAACCAAGATCTCGTTGCAAATTTAACTCTGAGTTTTCTGGTGGCCCAAACAAAAGAGAAATAGGGGTAGGTTCAGCTGCTATAGGCTTTGACATAAAAACAATTAATGTCACAGGAGAAGCAAGGATTTCTTTGTTGTTTTCTCAATGGAGTCACTGCATCTTCTGTCTTCCATCACACGTCTATAATATGAGAGGCATAAAGCGTGTTATTCAGTCACAGCAAATCTACAAGAGGCCAAGAAAACAGGGCTTAAACATGAAGCACCAGATTGTCTGACTGAATTCAGGGATGCAGTTTAAATTCCGTAGAAGAATGATTCACCTGCCTGTCCTTTGAATTCCCATGGGCATTTGATTCCGGAAGTAGGCTTTGGGGAAAGCTTGGCAGCAGAGGGTCTGAGGTTGTATTCTTCTGTTAAAGGTGATGGTGCCAATTAAGGACTGACCAATATGGCAGACAACAGTGGTTTCCAGACATGAGCCTTCAACCAACCAGGAGAGCTGGTTGTGTTTCAGTGGGTTTAGGGTGAGGTCAAATAAGGTAACAAGTTTCCAGATGATTCTGATGCTGCCGGCCTGGAGACCACACTTTGAAAACTGCTAGCATATGGTATCTTTACTTCTCAGTTGTCCTAAGTGTCTGTACTTCGCCTCTGGGTTGTAGTAAATATATATGAAATTATATATGTGGGCTTTCTTCATACAACAAAATCTGAAATTTTTACCTCTCTCCCACAGCACTCATATTGTAAACATTCATTGCTTTAATGCTCTATTCTTTTCCCTAACGATTTACTCTAAATACATTCTCATGGGTAGGCATGTATGGCGAGAGGTTCATCTAAAAGTGTAGTAGCTATTTCTTTGGCCGAGGCGAGTTAAAGAAGATAAAGTGACCCATAATGCTTCTCTGCATACAATTTCTATGATATTTGAGCATAGAATTTGTATCATAACCCTTAGGGTACAGATAAAGGCTTTATTATTTTTTATTTTAGAAGATATTATTTTAGGATATTATTTCTTCCATAGCACCGTGTGCCCAAGGGTTTAGAGTAGGAACCTTGTACTCTAAGTAGTACTTCCTTCATAATTTTGCAGTAAAAAACTTTTTGCATAAAGAACGAACTAAGTTTATGTATACTTCCTCATCTATTACATTTTGACCTTGATATATATCATTTAATACGACCTGAATATTTCCAACTTTTAGAATTTAAGAAGCTTATATTATCCCACTTGACAGTTGAGTATTTAATTGCATTCTGCAGGCTAGGGGGTCTCAGTTTCTATTAAGGTCACCTAGGAAACTTAAAAAAAAAAAACGCTTCAAAATTGCTGGGGACGGAGCCCTGATGTTTTTATTTTTTGAGAAGTTCCTTGTGTGATTCTGCTGGGCAACCAAGGGTGGGAACCTCTCGTTTTATGGCAAACTCTATTGGTTATGACTTGAGGGTAGGAACTTTGGAAGTTGATAGGATGGTATCACCGTAGCCTGCCTGTTTTGGTGGGGTTACCTCATTTTGGGTGCAGTTGGTTTTCCTGGTGAAGGTTACTACTTTCTCACAGCGGTGGCAGGTCACATGTAATTGGTTCAACGAGGCACACATTTTTGAGCGCCTTGTGTCCTAAGCCTGCCACAGACAAGCAGCACCACCTGGGAGACGGTCAGCCATGCAAACCCTCAAACCCTCCCTAGTGAACTTTGATATGCAGGTGATTTGGTGTAACTCGAAGTTTGAGAAGTGCCAGTGTAAGCAAGGGCCTTCATGTCATGTTAGCTTTGCCCTTCACAACAAGCTTGGAAGTAGGCATCGTGCTGTTCCCAAATGAGAAAGCTAAAGCCTAGTGAAGATGCTTAACTTGCCTACGAGGACAGGGGCCAATGAAAGGGAAGAATCCTCTTCCAAAGAGTAGATATTTTTGTGGAATGGCTTCCGATATAATCTGTAGTGTCTCTTGTCTCTGCTCTTTCTCCAAACTTGTGCCTGTGAAGACACAGTCACAGGGCTTCTCCCCCAAAGCCTGTCCGGGTACTTGGTGTGCTTCCTGGGGTCACTAAGCCTCGCTGGAGGCCGCTTCAGTTATTGTCAGTTTGGTATCGGTTTCCACTCACTGCCTTGATGGCTTGGGGCATTTGACAAGTCCAGAATGACAATGGTGGTTATTAGATGCTCTTTACTAAATCTGGGTGTGTCCATGGCACTAATTATCCTCACGTGTGGAACCAAAGTATCACTTGGTTTAGCTGGGCTGGGAAAGATCTGGAAAACAGGTTTTTGTTGTTGTTATCATCCTTGTTTCTAAACTTTGCCTCGAGATCCTACATGCGATAAGATGCATATGAATGTTTCTGTGACCCCCTTCCCCTCTCCCCTGCACGGGGCGTGGCCAAACCCCTCACACAGACATTTCAGAGTAACTTTGATTCTTTTGTGTTAACTTTCACAAAGCTCATGGAGGGAAATTGTTTATCTTAAAGCTCTTATCTGAGAATCAATGTTACAAACTAAGGTGGGGGTTTTTCTGCTTTCCTGGGAGGAAAAGACTTGGCAATAAGGAATGCAAGGGTGAAGTATTCCCAACAGGGCCACGCTAGACAGAATATATGAGGAATGACTGAAATAACACTTTCATTTTTCACTCTGTTGGCATCATAAGAGATTTGGTAGGAAATATTGAGCGATTCTTCTCCTCCCCCACCCCCCCCCCTGCCCCCCACGTTTCAGTTTCACCAGATGTACTGAAAGAGAGGAATAGCTAACAAGAGGTAACTTATGCAGCCGGGTAAATACGACCAGAGCCACACTTTGTGAGGGCGATTGAGTGACCAGGAAAGTTAATCCCGGGTGTCTGTTCACGTTGTCTTCCCAAGAGATTTCCTCTACCTCCTAGCCTCAGAGCAACGAGGCAATCTGAGATCAAACTGACATCAGCCCTCATTCTGAGCTTGGCACATCTTCAGAGCGGCTACTGTTGTTCTGCCAAAAGGAAGTGGAAATTGAGATAAATGTTTCAATACTCAGATGGAAAAAAGTCCATTTTTACACCACGTCCCTTTTTGTAAAACCACATTCCTTAGAAGCGGAGTTTATTGTTTCCTTTTGCGATAGTTTGCTTTTCTTTTTTTCTTAAGACGCGGTATTTAAGAGCGGTAATTGAGTTCAGATTGTAAAATGTGCTGTTTCCACTCTGCATGTCATTAAAATAAAATATTAGCTTTCATAAAGTTTCTCTGAATGGGCTTCTGGTGTGCTCTGTTCCGTGATGTGGGGAGCGTCAGCCTAAAAAAATCACTGTGTGTGATCTTCTTACGGAGAATTTGGTGCTGGAATCTGCTAGGGATCTATTATTATGGAGTATTCAAACTGTGCCTAATATATGCTGGTTCTGTTTATAATTCTGTCCCCTACACTTAGTGTATGTAGTTTATTTCCACAAAGTCAGTGTCTCCTCGTGGTCTTGTCTTTCCACGAAGAGCCCAGTGATGGCAGTTTGCAGGATAAAATCCAACTGTCGGAAGAGCCAGGAGTACTGGAGGTAGGGTCTTGTCAGACGTTTATTTTTGAGGATACCAGTTATTTTCAGAAAAGCATTTGGATTCGAAACAATGTTTCTGGATCTTTTCAGAAGGCGTGTTCCAATAGCACATTGGTTTTACTTTGTGCCTCCCCTTTCGGGTAATCGAGTAGAATTAGTAGAATTAGTCAGGAATGTTAACTCTCTCTCACCCCATATGCATTAAAAAGGGTCTCACTGTATTTTGTTTTAATGCGGTCCAGAGAAAATTCACTCTTCTTCTATCAGATTAGCGTTGAAATGAGTTTCACAGTAGGTCTTGGAGTTGGGTACAAAGATTTAAGTGCATTTGAATTTTAAATTTGCAAACCTAACATTGTTGCTTCCCCAAAGTGCTCTGTTCATTGTTGGCTCCTTGGAGTTTACTGGGTTACTACGGGATACTGTTCGGGATCTCCGAGAATCCTAGCTGAGCCCCTTTTCCTGCGCTGTGATCTCATTGATATTCTGATATTTCCTCTAGATCAAGAGGAATGGTGTTTGGACCCGCCAATTTAGGGGAAGATGCAATTAGAAACTTCATTGCAAAACATCGTTGCAACTCCTGCTGCCGGAAGCTCAAACTCCCGGGTATGCCCCGAACAATTCTATTTCTCTCTCAGTAAATCTCTCATAGAACAACGTCCATTGTAACCTGGGATGGAGTCGAAAATCTCAATCACATTTTTATCTCCTTCACAGTCGAGGCCTGACTTTCTGACTGCAAATTTTTCAAGTCTCTGAAGGGATTAAAAGGACGGGGATTTACTTCGGGTTCTGCCAAAATGTGATAAAACAACATTGGGCCCAATACTTGTCACAGTCTCTCCAAGGGGAGAGGTTTACCGACTTAATTAGGGTAAAATTGAACAGAGGCAGGTCTCCCCCCACCCCTCCGTCTTGAAGTTCTGTGTGGTGTCCATGGGATTTCAATCCTTATTTACTCCTTGGATGCTTGGGACCATGGAGTATCCAGGGAAACAACAGCCGTCAATTAAAATAGTGCTTTTCGCTACAGAAACCTGCCACGTTAAACATATATTGCGATGTGTATCATTAAAAATCTGGTTCGATAATACGGCACACTTTCTCCAAAACTGGTATAGTCTCCATAGAAAAATATTCTTCACATAATAGCAAGCAGCGGGAGGTCTGTGTCCTCCGGACTGGCAGTGCTAGCTCTATCGAATTATTCACTCTGATCTCAGAAGGGATGCTTCATGCCCGTCTCGGCTCGTTCACTATTCTCCTTAGATCACACCAAACATGTCTGTAGACTGGCATCTCACATATTTTAAGCCGAGAAGCCCTTCCTGCAGTAGAATAAATGATCATGCCCGGATCGGGAAATCGGTAAAAGATCATCATCACCCATTCGTAGCTTAGGGTGGAGTAGGTGTACATTTACAACAAGGAAGGGCAACTTCTAATCTCGTTGGAGACAGAAGTAGGAGGTTGAGAAGCTCAGGCAGGCATGCCACAGCAGAAGGCTGGGATTGGGATCAGGCTTCTAGTTCCAGTGGGAAATAGCCTGGCAGCCAGGGGCGATGGATGGATGGTTGGGTAGGGTAGAGATCAGACCGGAACAACAGACAGGGCGGTTCTCCCTCTCGGCTTGTAGCTGCTCAGGATTCCATCTCACAGCCACACGGCCGACTCGAGCAGGGAGATCATTCCACAGCGCGGTGGCCCCGCTGCCCAGCGGCCTCCTCTCTCTGGCAGGCACAGGGACTGCATCTGATTGGCTGGGCGAACGGGCGACCGGAGACATAACGCACTGCTTCCGTCGTCCTTGAGTCCAGTTAGCTCTGCCGCCTGAGTAAGGTTGAGATTATTTAAACCCCCAATGGTGGGCTTTGAGTAATTCAGTAATTCTTCCATTTCTAGACTTAAGTTTTCTTTTCTTTCAAAACCTTAGTTAACACATTTAAGCGGAAATAAGGAGTACCCTCATTTATTCAGATATTTGGTAATATGAATATAAAAGTTTTAGTGAGGAAAACAGAATTACAGGTGATTTTTCTTTGTCCTTGATTATGATATAATTTTTTTTTAAGGAAAAGTAATTTAGGATAGTATATAAGAGCAGAGAATTCTGAGCCAGATAGGTTGAGCTCATATCCCAGTAATGCTTTTATTAGCTATGTGACCTCGGGTCTCGATTTTCTCATCTATAAACCGAGTATTATAGCACATAGCTCATAAAATTGATGTGAGGACCAAAGTAATATATGGCCGAGTTCAGTAAGTGCTGGTTATCAATGAACTAAAATATGTCTTAATTTTATGTCCAGATAATCCCCATGTAACATTAAAAAGTAATATAAGGAATGCATGTTTAAGGTTAATTTTTTTTCATGTTTATTTATTTTTGAGACAGACAGAGAGAGAGAGAGAGAGAGAGAGAGCGCGAGCGAGCGAGCATCAATGGGGGAGGGGCAGAGAGAGGGAGACACTGAATCCGAAGCAGGCTCCAGGCTCTGAGCTGTCAGCACAGCTGACGGAGCCCGTCGTGGCGCTCAAACCCACAAACTGCAAGATCATGACCTGAGCCGAAGTCGGACGCTTAACCGACTGAGCCACCCAGGCGCCCCAAGGTTAACCTTGCTCAATCCAGCACTAAATGCCACATAAACATCAAAAGCCCACCCTCCTCCAGTTCCCTCCTCCTCCCGCCCCAGTGAACACAAACCTACAACAGCACTGGGGAGTTAGACGGACACTCGGACACGGTGGAAGGGGGGTACTTTGGACACGGTGGAGGGTTCGAATTTCACATACTTGTGACCTGAGGAAGTAGGGTCCTCCCTGAGCACTTGGCCGGACCGAAAATTCAATTCGTCCATGTGAACACTACCTTCTCGAAGGCCCCCCTGTAACTGTCTTAATTGTTTTCCTTGCAGATTTAAAAAGAAATGACTATTCCCCTGGAAGGCTAAATTCCACTTTCGGACTTGACGCCAAAATAGAACCAGCTGAGGGGCCTCCTCCAGCAAGGGAAGGGGGTAGTAATTCTCCAGAAGACCTCACACGACTGTGAAAAAGAGGAAGGAGAGGCGAGAGGAGACCAGCCCTTGCCCTGCCGTCGGCGGACCCTTGGGGAACAAAGATCGACTGGGGGAACCTCCATGAGGCCGGAGCCTCTGTCAGGATGGCCTTATCCGGCGGCCCTCCTTGAGGCACGCCTTCCGGGCCCCAAGTGTGGCCCTGCCCCAGGACCTCATTGGCGTAGATGGCTGGGCTCCCCCGGGTGCTGACCTGTGTGTCCAGTGCACGCGTTCATCCTCCCGTAGTTGGGAAGAAGACGCTGGGGCGAGCCCCTGGGGCTACTGCTCCTTCATACCTCATTGCTTTAGCCGGTCGCTTAGAACCCTCGGAGCAGGATGGTGGGCACTGACGGACCAGGGAGATGAATCTAACTCATTTCCTCACTGCACTGTGTAAGCCCACTCTAGCCCCCACCGCAGTTCATTACCTCACCCCACATTGGGTTTCTGTAGGGATGTGCACAGAAAAGAGACAGTTGACTTCCCCTCTCTCCTTCCCTGAAGCGTAGGGCTTTGAATAGCAACCACACGGAAAACAGTGGAATGGGTGTATTTGCGTAGACCTTTGCACACTCGCTCAGTCTCACCAGTTAAAAAAGTTAGTATCCTGGTGAAATCTACGTGGATCTGAGGTTTTGTCCGTGCATCACACGATGCCTGGACACGTCAGTTTCCTCCGAAAGAAAGGAAAAGGGAAATCTAAAACAAATGCTCCTGCCTCCTCTTTCATTTTTTTTTCTTAAAGGGGAACGAGGATACGTAGAAGTAGAAATTGCCAAGAAATCTTTTCCCTTCCCTTAAGCTCAGGCGCACTCTCAGTTAGAGTTGGCTGAACCAGCCTCTAACACATGACTCCCTTTTCCAAAGCTTCGTGTGTAATATTATGGGCTAAGTTACTCTCTCAGGTCCTCTGGGGAAAGGTGGTGTTTGCAACTGAAAATGTGCTTTGAAGGTGTTTGCTTCGTCCCAGGGCAGAGTGCTAGTGGCTTAAAGAGGGCCCCAGCGTACATTTTCAGTATGGCCTGAGAACATGTTATCAGTTTCAGAGGCTCAAAGGAAGGCTTCCAGGACACCGCACTGCACAGAACCTTTGGGGGGATCAGCCGTCACTCTTTTGTCCTGGTCAGGGGCATCCCTCCTTAGAACAAGTGTGAGCTTTTCACACAAGGAGGGAATGGAGAGTTTGGACAACGTCAGAGCTGGTTTGCTTTTTAACTGACACGCCTGCCTTTCTAGGTCATACGTCAGGGGCGATGTTGCCCGGGCATTCAGGGCTGGAGAGCTACATATTCAGTTTGCCGAGGGTTGTAGACACAACACGATTCTTGTGTGACTTGCCAAGGACAAATTCATACCCGTTTAACTTTGGTCTTGAGGGTGGCGGTGGGCAGGAGATTTGGGTGGTTTCTTGATTGGCGGCGGGGATAAAATCGTTCATGCTTTTTTCAGGGCTTACCTGATTTATCCTATTCTGCAAATCAGTAAGGGACCTATTGGTACCTCAGTGCTGTGTTCAACTGTAGAAAGAGGCAGGTTTCCTGTCCAAGAGCCCAACTAAAGGCGTTAATTGATTGGTCAAATGTTTGTTACCTTGAAATGGAACTTGAAAACAAATGCATTTTGATTTCAAATTTCTGTGTTGTGCTCTTCCCTCCCCTCCCCTCCCCTCCCCTCCCCACCTTTTCTTCCCTCTCCTCCCCTCCCCTGCCCTTCTCTTTCTTCTTCTTTTTTTTTTTTCCAGAAAAATCACCAGAATAATGTTGTAAAAAGATGAAGTGCTGGGTAAAGATCACTGTAGGACTGCTTGCACACAAACACCCATGTGACAGTCATGACTCTCGAGTGATTCATGGCCACAGAAGTGTGGATATTCGTTCATAAATTTGGTCACTTTTATTCAGCAGATATTTTTAGGTGCCTTCTCTGTATTGTGTGAGTGATGAGGATGCAATGAAGAGAGCATTTATTTGCCCTTAAAAAGCTTTATGTGTCATGTTTCTTTCTGGTTTGTTGTTGTTGTTGTCGTTGGTTTTTGTTTTTTGTGTGTTTTTTTTACCCTTTGGTACCAAGTTTGGATTTCTGGTTAATACTTAAAAAAAAAATGACTTCTGGGGGAATGTTGGATGCAGTGATGTGTCCCATGCTTCATCTGACAGCGGGTGTAGGCTCCGACTTGTATGAGAGAATTGGGGAAAATAAGAAGGCCTAGCTAGGGCTGGTTTTAGGAACCACGGAGGAAAAATGAACTGCACAATTGTTGCATGAGCACAGAGCCCAGGTCACAGATGGGATCTGAGTCAGGGGATCGGAGGGGCAGCCAGGTTCCCAGGAATCCTTCCCAAGGGCACCCTGTGTACATGTATTCCTGTCAGCGAGGCTGTATGTTCCTGGAGTGACTTCTGCCCCATGACATCTTATAGCCTCTGACAGCTCTGGAGGAATAAAATCAGATATAGTTTTGGGTGTCCTTCACCCTGATATTACTCTCTGTGGCTATGCAAAACAAATTCTGGGTGACTAAGACTTCCCAAACAACCATTCATTGAATGTTTAAAAAACAATCGTATTTTCTTGGTTGTTGTTGTTTGTTACTGTTTTAGATGAGACGGACCACTAAGGTTCTAGAAGTCATGACACAGATGCCCCTGTCATGGTTTGTTGTCTTTCTCTAATGGTCACCAGCGTCTAGCCCTAAACACGGCACATTTCGAGCTTTTGACATTATTTGTTGCAAGAAATAATAAAAACCTGCAACTGATAATGGATTTCATTCACTAGGTACGAAATCAGATTTGCATTTTTAATCTCGAAGGGAATGATTACCAATTCCTTAAGACCCAACACAATTCTTTTGATCTCTCTCTGTTTTAATTTTCCAGGAAATAGCTTTTAACCACCTACACCTTGTCTATTGAATTTTCCACCAGTGCTTGCCCTTATCATCGTTGCGATACCAGAGTACAGTCCTTCTTGCTGGTGACAATTGAAATGAGATGATAAGTTCCCAGAAACTGCCTAGAAATAATCAGCGCTTTATTACCCTTTGAAAAGAAGATTGGTAGAAAAGTCATTTGAAAGATGGTTCATTACCATGCCCTAGTCCGACTTCTTTACTCCCATCTCTCCAAAGCGTGAGAGAAAGGGAGGATTATTCTCTGAGGTCGGAATTTGAAGGCTGTGTGTTCGCCTCTTTGAAGTCTTGGTATTTAATTTTCTGTAGTCATTTCTTGGGCAATTTTCTAAGAAACTAGTTGAAGCTAATTTATCATAAGTTAAAGTCAAATGACGGAAAAGATTTCCCCCCCCCCCTTAACAGTCTTTTATTCCAGAGGTTAGCTTCTGAGGGAAAATGAGGCTTAAAGAGCATTTCAAATCTCCAGTCACGTGGGCGGGTACGTAGAATAGAAGGCGTTCTGGAACCACGCTGGTTTTTTTTAATTTTTTAATTTTTTTTTTATTTAGCATGGTTATTACTTTGTGACTTTTCTTTCTAGACCATGATGTACAGATAAAATATATTTTGGTGAAATGCCTTCCTAAAAATAATTAGTAAGTTGCTTAATTTTTCAAAGCGGGATTTTTTAGTCCTCAAGGGGTAACAGCCATTGGTCTGTATCGTTGGCAGACTTTGGTGTAACTTTGTATAATTTGTTTAACCTTTCTCTTAACCCCTAACTCTGAAATGGAGATGAGATACTTACCTTGTTTTAAAAAAAGGTGAGCAATAATGAGAGAGTGTTTACGAAGCCCTTTGAGAATCTCATTTAACAGGTTTCTTGTGAGCCTGGGATCCAGTTCAATAAATAATAAGGGGTTTTCATTTTTGATATTATGTGATCATTATTTAATGTTTACAGAGGATGCTCGGTGGACCTATTTCAGTATAAACACAGAAGTGGTGTTTGCTATTTCTCCCTTTCCAAGGGGAAAAGGCTCAGTGCTCCCTTACTGTTTTGAAGCATAATTAAACAGTTCAAAATCAGGAAGTTCACCATTTCACGGTGTCTCCTATTTATTTATTTATTTATTATGTTTTTCGATGAATTTAAGTTTATGCAGCTAATTTCTTTTGCCACCTTCTGCCCAAAGAAAGCCTCTCAGAACAAGTAAAGCCCAAATCGGGCACCGTTGTGGGTGATGTTTTGGGGAATAAAAGGAGAGCACATTTAGAATCTTGATGCTTGTAAAGCTTGATGGTTTGCAAAAATTTTTATTCATGGGGATTAAATTTTGCCAGTATGGGACTGTTGAGTAATAAAATTCTGGCCTCTAGCTTGATGGCATCCTTTAGCAACTACAGTTGGCCATTGAACAACAAGGGTTTGAACTGCGAAGGTCCACACATCGTTTATAACACTGTACTGTAGATATATTGTCCTTCATTTTCTTAATAGCATGTTCTATTCCCTAGCTTACTTTGCTGTGAGAACAGAGTTCATCATACATATAACATACAAAACATATGCTAATCGCTGCTTATGTTATGTTTATGGTAAGACTACTAGTTAACAGTAGGTTATTAGTCATTAAGTTTTGGGGAATTTCAAAGCTATGCATAGATTTTCAACTATGAGGGGAGTTGGTGACCCTAATCCCTCTGCGTTGTTCAAGGGTCAACTGTAACCTCTTTTAGAATTCTCATCTTCTACCAGTGATTTTTTCATTGTAGAATTTTAGAAATTCCATTTGCTATATTAGGATCACAGAGTCCTTACAAGTATTATGGTAGAAACCCTGTGACTAATGACTGTCCAAATGTGGACATAGCAATTGCGTTTCCTTGGATGTATTTGGGGGAATCATCACTGATATCACGTAGTTGCATTTCGGCTTCTAATGAATCTTTTTCTCTGTTTCCCTATTGGTTACCAAGTAAGAGTTTATAGAGCCTCAGGATTCTTTGGTAACCAAAAGAAACACTTAGTGTGTGTTATAGGCTTAAATATGCCTTCCCTTCCTTTGCACGCCTCGCCCCAAATTCATGTGTTGAAATCCTAACCCCCTCTCCTCAGGAGAGGAGATTAGGGCACGGGCACACTCAGGAAAGATCATGTGAAGACACAGAGAGAAGGTGGCCATCTGCAAACCGAAGAGAGATGCCTCAGAGGAAACTAGACGTGCCAACACGTTCCTCTTGGACCACCAACCTCCAGAACTGTGAGGGAATTAATTCCTTTTTTTTAAGCCACCCAGTCTGTGCTACTTTGTCATGGCAGCCTTAGAAAACTGTTATAGTTTGTTGTCATATTTTGAAATTCCTTACTTACCTTTGAAATTTTGTAGATAAGGATTTGGGGAGCGGAGAGGTTGGTAAAAACGAAGAGGAGGAGGAGGAGAAGGAGAGATGATTGTCAGAAGAATTCATCTGCTGGGGGTGAGGATAGAGAGTCCTCATGCATGGTGGTAAGACTAGAGAATTGATTTATTGAGAGAGTAGAGGGTAGTGTGTTCTGGAAGTTGACATGAACGCTGCAGATGAAGACAAACATGGGCTGGGGCTTCCTGAGATGTGATGCTCACTGTTAAAGGGCTTCTAGGGATATCTTATGGGGTGGGGAGAGGAGAGAGGTACACTCTTTAGCTTTGTACCACTTTTCAGTATATATCCTACTCAAGAAATATTTATGGAGCCTTATCGTATCGTATGCCCGGACACTAAGGCTAGACTTATTAGATAAGACCCATTTCTGTCTTCAAAAGTCTCCAGGACAAATAAGGAATTTACAATATGCTGAAAATCATTGCCCAGCAGTAATAACAATTATAATGATAACTTTGTAATATTATTACTATAGGCAACTTGTATTGAGCACTCATTATGTTTAAGGCATTGTGCTAAATACATACTATGTGCAATTTCACATATCTGAACCTGAATGTGATGGCTATGCCCATTATAAAAATTTGAAAATGCTGGTTATAAGTTAAGTAAATTGATTAAGTCAGCTACCCAAGGGGGAGCTAGGAGTTAAACTAGATCAAATCGGTAACATGGAAGACCAGGCAATACTAGCCAACACACTTAGAATTACTAGAGCATGCCTGAAAACTATAAACCACTTATGGAAGAAATTGAAAATGAAACAAAGAAAAGGAAAATAATTCTGTGCTCATGGATTAGAAGAATAAATATTTTTAAAATGTCTATACTACCCAAAGCAATCTACACATTTAATACAATTCCTGTCAAAATACCACCAGCATTTGTCACAGAGCTAGAACAAACAATCCTAAAATTTGTATGGGACCATAAAAGACCCTGAGTAGTCAAAGCAGTCTTGAAAAAGAAAAGTAAAGGGGTACCTGGGTGGCTCAGTTGGTTAAGCGGCCGACTTTGGCTCGGGTCATGATCTCGCGGTCTTTGGGTTGGAGCCCCATGTCGGGCTCTGTGCTGATGGCTCAGAGCCTGGAGCCTGCTTCGGATTCTGTGTCTCCCTCTCTCTCTGCCCTTCCCCTGCTCACATTCTGTCTCTACGTCTCTCAGACATAAATAAAAACATTAAAAAAAAATAAAAAAAAAGAAAAGTAAAACTGGAGGCATCACAACTTTGGACTTCAAGTTATATTAGAAAGCTGTAGTGATCAAGACAGTATGGTATTGGAACAAAAACAGACACATAGATCAATGAACAGAAGAGAAAAACCCAGAAACGGACCCACCACCATATGGCCAACTAATCTTTGACAAAGCAAGAAAGAATATCCAAGGGAAAAAAGTCTCTTTAATAAACGATGTTAAAAAAACTGGACGGCAACATGTGAAAGAATGAAACTGGACCACTTTCTTACATCGCAGCAAAAATAAATTCAACATGGATGAAAGACCTAAATGTGAGATAGGAAACCATCAAAACCATAGAGGAGAACACAGGCAGCAACCTCCTTGACCTCAGCCCTAGCAACTTGTTATTAGATACATCTCCCGAGGCAATGGAAACAGAAGCAAAATGAACTTTTGGAGCCTCATCAAGATAAAAAGCTTCTACAAAGCAAAGGAAACAATCAACAAAAGTAAAAGGTAGCCTATAGAATGGGAGACAATATTTGCAAATGACACATCATATAAAGGCTTAGTATCCAAAATCTATAAAGACCTTATCAAACTCAATACCGAAAAAACAAATAATCCAGTTAAGAAATGGGCAGAAGTTATGAATAGACATTTTTCCAAAGAAGACATCCAGATGGCTAACAGACACATGAAAAGATGCTCAACATCACTCATCATCAGGGAAACACAAACCAAAACCATGGTAAGATAGCACCCCACACTTACAAGAATGGCTAAAGTTAACAACACAGGAAACAACAGATTTGGTGAGGATGTGGAGGAAGGGGAACCCTTTTGTGCTGTTGGCGGGAATGCAAACTGGTGCAACCACTCTGGAAAACAGTATGGAAGTTCCTCAAAAAAGTCAAAATACCCTATGACCCAGCAAGGCGCTACTAAATATTTACCCAAAGGATACAAAAATACTGATTTGAAGGCATACATGCACCCTTATGTTATAGCAGCATTATATATATTATATTATATGAATATATTATATTATTATATATTATATTATTATAATATATTATATGTATATTATATATATATTATATTATAATTACATTATATTATATTATTATTATAGCCAAATTGTGAAAGAGCCCAAATGTGCATTGACTAATGAATGGATAAAGAAGATGTGGTATGTATATACAATGGAGTATTACTCAGGCATCAAAAAGAATGAAATCTTGCCATTTGTAATGATGTGGGTGGCGCTACAGTGTATTATACTAAGAGAAATAAGTCAGTCAGAGAAAGGCAAATACCATATGATTTCACTCATTCGTGGAATTTAAGAAACAAAACAGATGAGGCACCTGGGTAGCTTAGTCAGTTAAGTGTCCGACTTCAGCTCAGGTCATGATCTCATGGTTCATGAGTTTGAGCCCCATATCAGGCTCTCTGCTGCCAGCATAGAGCTTGCTTTAAATCCTTTGTGACCCCCTCTCTCTGCCCTTCCCCTGTTCGAGTGCATGCTCTTGCTCTCTCAAAAATAAATAAACATTAGGAAAAAAAGAAAACAGATGAACATAGCAGGGAAAAAAAAAGACAAAACATTAAAGAGAATCTTAACTACAGAGAACAAACTGAAGGTTACTGGAGGGGAGAGACGGGTGGGGTGATGGGTTAAATAGGTGATGGGGATTAAGGAGCCCACGTGTGATGAGCACTGGGTGTTGTATGTTGGTGATGAATCACTAAGTTCACCTGAAACAAAAAACAAACAAAAAAAGAATTACCAAAGCTTGCATTCCTGAATAGACTGAAATGCAGATTTGAAAGGATGTAACTTAGGCCATCGGATAAGAAAATCCAAACTGGCTTCTGTGAAATATCACCTTCTATCTTCTGCATCTGTCCATGTCAAGGGAATCTTTCCTGCACAGTTAATGGCCAGTCATCAACTATGTGAGTCCATGGT
Organism: Paguma larvata; assembly: GCA_030068075.1. NCBI lineage: Eukaryota > Metazoa > Chordata > Mammalia > Carnivora > Viverridae > Paguma > Paguma larvata. The sequence goes on from CM057832.1 coordinate 75,173,043, forward strand.
AAAGCCACTCCCTTTTGATATCATCACAACATAAGTGCAAGAGGATGAGTGGGTTCTTTGAAGTCTGGCGTTGTGTATGCCAGTGAAATTTTCTGCCTCTACTGTGCTCTTTGTTTTGTTTTGTTTTGTTTTGTTTTGTTTTGCCTTCCTAGACGATTAGGTATTTTTTTGGTGAACACAGCAGCTAACTATTGAACAGCATCTAGTGACATTCTAGTTTATCAAATTATAATGAAAAGTAGAATCTATGAAAACTACAAAAACTTAATCAGCCCGACCATCACATTGTGTCTTGGGAGGTCTTGGAAGATGGATTATAATCAGAGAGTTGCTTGAATGCATGGAATTAGAACAGAGTTAAAGAAATCAATTATTTAATGGTGTCTAACATTCTGTTTCAACCCGGCTTCTCCAAAGGGATGGGCCTGCTAGGGGGAATGCAATACCAAAGTCTATAAAACTCCAGACTGATTCCAAAGGATGCAACAGAATTTCAGGTGACTCTTAGATTAACCTTAAGAAACATGGACCATAATTTCTTGTGGAAATTTCTTGTGGAAAATATGGAAATATTTTCTCCTCTTCCCATCCCATCCCATCCCTTCCCTCTCTTCCCTCCCTTTCCCTTCCCCTCCCCTTTCCCTCCCCCCCCTTCCCCTTCCTTCCCTTCCTTTCCCTTCTCTTCCCTTCCCTCCCTTCCTGTCCCTCCCCTTCCCTCCCCTCCTCTCCCTTCCCCTCCCCTCCCCTCCTCTCCCCTCCCCTCCCCTCCCCTTCCTTTCCCTTCACTTCCCTGATTGCAAATATGGACCAAGAAACATCATTAATTTTACAAGTGAGGTACCAATTTTTCCAGAAATGTAGAATTAGAAAATGTGAGAGCTACAAAGAGATGAAGTAATGAGATCCAAAGAGACTGTGCTTTGCCCAAAGTTAATATAACTATTTTCAGAGGAGGGACTAGAACTCAGGCCTTCTAAGTCACCATCATTTATCTTAATAATGGCCGAATTTCTGTTAAGGCAAATAGTGGTCTCTTTTTGTATTAAAATATTTCTCTCTTTTTCTGGAAAATATTCAGAGGTTTCCATGATTAAGTTTTTTTTTTCAGTTGAATATTCTTTTATTTTGCTTCTGTCCAATATCAAACAATTTTTTTCAATAATTTATTGTCAAATTGGTTTCTATACAACACCCAGTGCTCAATCCAACTCGTGACTAAGTTTTTAACTTGGAAATATTTATAATAGCTATCATTAAGATGAGTCAAATAAGATTTAATTATCTGTGTTTTTCCTTAATGATAATTCATGAGATAAGGGATTTCAGAATTCTAGTTGCAAAATGATATTGCAAATTAATGATTTTTAACAATTCTCTTCACTTATTTGTATGTGTTTATGTGTGTACATGTGTTTGTAAAAGTGGAAAATAGTTATTTGCATACCAAGCTTGGGTAACCATTGACGATATCAAGTGAAAAGATTCTCTAACACTTGGATTTCAGTGAATTGGTCAGATATTTCATTTATTGAGGATGATTTATGATTATTTCCTATTGCCATAAAAAATGTCTTAGATGTATGGCATACCTTGAGTTTCCCCAGAATGGGTTACAGGGAATGGTAGAAAATTCTCTAGGCTTTGGAGCCAGCTGGACTTAGGTTCGAACTGAGGCTTTACCACTGAATAGTTTGTGACCTTGGGCAACTTGTTGAACCTTTCCAAAGCTAGCGTATCATTTGAATATGGCAGGATAATCTGTTAATATACTGACTTGTGTTTCTTCTTGCTATTTTCCATCCCAAGAACATAGGTGAATGCACTTGCCTCAGAGCATTAATGGCTTACTGCAGAAGTTGCAAGGTCCCAATATGCCAATCCCTTCCTAAGATTTCTGGAAAATTGACGAGGGCTGGAACTTGGAGTTAATGAAGCAGAGGGAATCTACCCCAGGAAAGAAAAGAGGGATTCATTCCTAGAGATAGGAAAGATGGTGGTGTTTTTGGTAAGAGGTGTAGGGCTTGTGAAAGGGCTAGTTCATGGATATCAGGGGGAGTGACTAGGAGCCATGGCCTGAGAAGTCACAGGGAGCAATACATGTCCATGCTAGTCATGGATCAAATGGAACCTCCTGCCTGTCAGTGAATCCCATGGGCTGGAACCATGGGCCTGATGGCATAAAGGTTAGAAACCGTCCCCTATTTTCCAAGTGCCCAGTAAGCTACCTTTGTTATTATATGTTTTGTAATTGCAAAATATGACTAAGATTGACTCTTGTCATTTTAGAGAGAGGGGACTTGTAGTTAGGAAAATAAGGAAATGTGCCATTTCTTGTACCTGAGTGTTGTGGAGAGCACTATCCCTGCAACCTAGTCTCTATCAAATAGGATTATTATTCCGAGAGAACATACCTAGAGCACTTAGGACAGTGTCTGGCACAAAACAGACATGCTGAGAAATTATTAATAATTATTATTGAAGATATTTTTATTTCATCATCAAAACAACCTCCAACTCAAGATCGGTGGACCTAAAGCTACTTCTCTCTTTTTAAAAAATGGACTTTATTTTTTTTTTAGAACAATTTTGGGTTCACAGAAAAATTGAACAAAAAGATATAGAGGTTTCCCATATACTCCTTGCCTCAACACATACATAGTCTCCCCGCCCCCCCCACCCCCACCCCCCCGCATCTGCTTCTCATTTCAAACAGAAGAGTAACATGATAGTTCATGAGATTGATCCTGGAATACCAATATTGGGGTCCTGGATTAGGGAAGACTAGGCAACAACAGTAGAAACCAAAATGTGGTGACTTAATGCAACATTTTAAAAACATTTATTTAATAAGAGAGCATGAACAGGGGAGGGGCAGAGAGACAGCAGAAGAGAGAATCCCAAGCAGGGTCCACACTGTTAACACAGAGCCTGACATGGGGCTTGATTTCACCAAACGTGAGATCATGACCTGAGCTGAAATCAAGAATTGGGTTCTTCACCTGCTGAGCCACCTAGGTGACCCTTTCTTCCGAAATCTTTAATAAAAAGTTCTCCTTATTTAAGACAGGGCACACTTTTGACTAACTCTCCATATCTTGTACGAGGCGTCTTCAAAATATCATTAGATATATTCTCTTTTATTTTCCCACTTTTTTTTTTCACTTATGATGGCAAAATCTATCTGACGCAAGAAGCAAAATGTAATTAGAATAAGAGTAGGCTTTATTAAGCACTGCTGGTTTGGTAACAGCTACAAAATTTGTCCATCGTAACTTTCGTTTCGCTGCTTGCACCCCACCCATTTTCCCCCTTACCATCCCTCTAAGCAACATCATGTGAAATCAAACATATCTTGCCCTCATTTCTCAATCGCCTACAACCAGCTAGCAGGCATATAAGCAGTGAGGTAAGAGCAGAAATTTACATAAGGAGCCTATTAATATACTATACAAATGAGGGGCCTGTGGAGAATGTTAATTCCTTTCTTACACTGAATGGTCATGATCACTGTAAATTTTCATCGCAGCAAGAGCTAAGATGGAGGGGGAAAACTTGGATATATGTAAGAGATGGGAATTGACTACATTTTATGAAGAAAGTTAATTATCACCTACCTTTTCCACAAAGTAGAAGACCTTAAAGGGTGCTTTGACTTCAAAGCTTGGGTGCATAAGCTTGGCAATAATTTTTAAGAGTCATGTTGGATCATTTCTTGATGGGCAGTGAGTGTGAGTGGGGAATTGAAACATTTTAATAAAATATTTCAATTTATCAAATTTTAAAAGGGAACCCATTTCTAGAGTACTATTATGAAAATTTATGATCTACTTTTTTTAAGCTGCTTAAGAACCATGGCTGACAGAGAGTAGATAGACTGGACTAGATGTTATCTTTTGTGACCCTCTCTGTCCCCCGCCCCATAGTGGCTGCTCAATTACTTTATTGGCTGAGTCATTGATTCATCGATTTAACTAAGATTTATTCCCTGTGCCAAGATTAGCAAGGTGGGTACTCACAGGTCCATGGAAAGACAGACATATTTGAAAACCTCACTACCTCAAGCTACAATTGAGCCATTTGCAAAATGCTTTTGGAGTCAAGTGAAGCAGGGACACCCTTCTTCAAGAAGAAAGGGAGGACTTCACAGAGAATGATAAGAATTGTACCTGGAGAGGGAATGGCAGCCAGAAGAGATGCTTGGGAAGTGACGAGTAGTTGGGTGGCTATTCCATGGGCACATCATGGAATAAGGTAGGAGGTGGTAGAAGGTGCACGTAGGTGTGACCCTGTGATTGAGTTCTAGCCAATGGTATGGACAGAGATGTGTTTCCCTTCTAGGGATGACCCATGAATCCTTCCATGTGTTCTCCTCAATGTTCTTCTCCCCTCCCAGCAACTAGGCTGTGGGAACCCAAGGGCAATCTTGGGATTCATCTGTTAAACATGGAAGAACCACTGTCAGCCTGGTCCCTAGACTGTTACGTAAGCAAGAAACAAATGTCTATTTATTTTTCTTTCAAACAAGAGAATGTTTGGGGAAATTGGTTAAAAGGCCTTTCATGTAATTCTAAGGAGTTAAGTTTTACTTTCCAGGCGAGGAAAGTTAGGAACTGTTCTCGACATAGTCACTACTGGGTTAGTTAATTAATCGATCAAAAATTATTAATTATCCACGGAGTGTAAACTGCTTGGCCTTAGAAGTAGGACACTGAATATGATGTAGACCCCGCCCATGAGCAACTTGCAGTTTGGGGAACGATTACAACCAGCAGAGATGGCTCTAAGGGTTTCTTGGGAAGGGCTTTAATTGGTCATCCCGTCAACCCCTTCCAACTCCACTTCATGTCACCGCTAACACCATTATGGTCTTTGATGCAGCCGATAGAAGTTTTCTCAATCTAGGTCAAGTGCATTTTTGGAAAATACTGCTATTTTATTGATCTACAATACAAAATGTTTTCCCTCTCCATACCTGCTCTATATAGGAACTCTGGAGCAGCCAACAGTGACAGGTTTTACTCTCCGGGTGCTCTACTAGGTGTGTACTGAAGGACACACAGAGCCAAATCAGTTATCATAGCCCAGGGGCGAGAGATAGAGCAAGCACATGCAGGGGATCTCCTGTGGGTGCTTCATGTGCATAGCTAGAAGAAACTTCCTGGAGGGGCTCAGCTTGCACTGAGTCCTGAGGAATGAGAAAACTGGGGAAGGGCGAGGGGAAGGGCATGTCCAGCAGAGGGCACACCGAGGAGCAGGAGCATCAGTGTTTTGGACCAACCGCTGTGGTTGCTTTGTGGAGGAGAGATTGGAGGATGAGGGTGGGAAATGATTCGGTCACCTTGATAAGTGAGAGGTCTTGAAGAAAGTGTTTAGGCTCATTTGTCCAAGATCTATTCCCTGATAACTGTACACTAATGTAAGTGAGGCGTGCAGGGAGAGAAGGAACAAGGAAGGAAGCCCACTTTCATTGACTCAGCATAGCTGTCCCATAAATTCATTCTCTTGCTCTGAGAAATCTCATAAACCAATGGACATCATGGCCCCCGTCTAAACTGCCAAAGATTTCTTTGGTCATCGTCTACTTTTCAAGGTTGTTGGCATCTCTCTCATGGTCTGCGTGCCCTGGTCTGAGAAGCAAGTGTTGTATATTTGAGTCCGGGTGGTTTTCCTCAGACTAAGAGGACCTACTGGTTTAGTAAGGGACCAATTTCATTGTACCCTGGGGTCTTGTCTTGGGAATTCAGGAGAAGCTTCCTGAGCAAAACACATAAAGAACTGTAGGTGCCCATAATTTTAAACAATGAAAAACGGCCTTGCTGTGTTTCATTTTTAGAGGAAGTAATGAAAGCAGAGGGGGAAAGCCTGTAGCAGGGAAGTGGCATTTCAGCTGACCAGGTAGAGTTTCTCAAAATGCCCTGGACCATTGGTCCTCCTCACTGGGGTCATCGGTCCACACTCTTTAGAAGTGAGAGGAATCTCCTGATGCGTGCTCTGGCCATAGTGCCGTCTAAGCTTTCTTGAGCAAGACAAGACCAGACCAAGAGTTTACTGAAAGGAATGAGAAAAGACTTAGTGAATTGTTCTTAACTTTATCATCACCTTTCCCAGCTGTGGTCATTTGCCCCCATCTGGTGCTGCCTTCCAGTGGCTTCTCTTTTCCTACCATTATCAACTGATTGACTGTCTTAAACGTTTGTGGGCCATGTGCTTGATTCTTGTGTCTCTGACTCCCGCCCCTGTCGAAAGCAATTCTTCTGTCATGAGTAAGTTTTCAAGTTGTGTATCTCTGAGGAAGTATTTCATTGGAGTTTGGAGAATTAGCAGAAATCTCCGTCTGTCTCTGAGCAAGGGAGGATTCTACTGTGTGGACCTCCCCTCACAGCTGCTTGCCTCCTTGGGAAGGCTACTTTGCCCCTCTTTTCTGGGAGGAAGGAAGTCAGAGAAATGAGCAATATCTTTGTCCCTCTCTTCTGACACAGAGAGCTCCCATGCCTTCTGATCTTATTTTTGGCCCCACTCACGTAGAGTTCCCTCCCCCGTGTCCAGCGAGATCAAGAGACTCACCCCGAGCCTTCCAGCCCCACCAAGGGCTTGAACTCGAGGTCCCAAGGGCAGGATGGATTAGCGCTCAGGGCTCCCACGCTGACTCTATCAGAGCTTTCCTCCGCACATCTCCATTATGTGAACAGCTCTGTTAACCAAACCTATTATCTTTCCCCCTTGGTTTCAAGTTGAGAAAGGGAAAGCAACTTCTTTAATGGCCCACAGATTGATGATTAACATTTTACATGTCCCTGCTGCTAAGTAAAAGAACTGCTTTGTGGACAGTGAAAATGCCTAGGAGAAAGAAGCGGGAGTCAGCTTGGTTTATTAAGTTGTGCTGCCTCATTAATCACAATCTTTTTTTATGGCCGTACTTAAAGGCCCATCCATTGTACTTCTCGGGAATGGGGTAGATCAAAAACAAGTGCTTTTAGTGCACCTTTGACATCTGGCGGAGCAGCCGGCTATCCGCGATATTGCTCTCAAGCAGTGTGGGGAGCAGCGTTTTCTGTGACCATGCTGGCCCTTCTGATTTAAGCTACTGCAGAGGGCAATGAATTACCTTAAAGGAGCTCCACCGCCGAACTCCCAAGTTTTATGCCGGACCCCTGCCAGCTTCCCCACTTTATGAGTATGAACAATCAGACAATTGAACTGATTTGACTTTGCCACTCCCGGAGTTTCATTGCCGCGAACCCGGGGATGTAATGATGGCAATGCCATGCTAAGTGCCGCTCTGCCTAGCAGCAGCGCCCGCTGCCCGTTCAAGTAGGGCACCCATTCTTGTTAGCTGAAAACTCTTCTGATTTGCAGCAAGGGGGAAAATAGATCCCACGCAATCAGATTAACTCAACTCTGAATGTTATTTTCATTTAACACTGTGGAACTAGGCGGTGTCCCAATTTTTTTTTTTTAATGGTAAACTCATTAAAAGGCAGGGTTCTTTAGCAAGGAGTCTTACAGCACTGGTGCGGAAGGCACCTGCCAAGCCCTGATGCAGATTGTTGAGACACACACACAAAGTGACTTACGTACATAACGCTATACACCTACCTACTCCACAGACTGGCTCAGGCTTAACTCCGTGTCGTCAGAAAAGGGCATCCAGTCCAGTCATAATCTGAAAATGGGTAATTTGCAATGTTTAACATTCACGTCGGTGTGTACTCATTCTAGCCAAAACTGAAGAGAAGTGCTAAGGTTTAGATCTTGTACACTTTCTCTGTCAGAGAACATAATTACTTTCAGGATTGATTACACGTAAAACAAATTTCCTCTAGGAGCACCTGGGTGGCTCAGTCAGTTGAACATCTGACTTCGGTTCAGGTCATGATCTTGCAGTTTGGGAGTTCGGGCCCCACGTCCGGCTCTGTGCTGACAGCTTGGCGTCTGGAGCCTGCTTCGGATTCTGTCTCTGTCTCTCTCTGCCCCTCCCCTGCTCACACTGTCTGCCTGTCTCTCTCTCTCTCAAAAATAAATAAACATTAAAAAAATTAAAACAAAAAGCAAATTTCCTCTAATGTTTTTTGAAAATAATGTTACTGTATATGGAAGAACAACCCAATGCTTATTGTAAAAAAAATCCAAAAAACAAAACAATCTTAAACAGTGCAGCAAAAAATCCAAAAAGATTGTACAAGTAATCTACTCGCTTACCTCTAAGAGATCCCGATTATTAAAACTTTATCCAGACATCTCTGTAAATGTACACTGAATGTTTCATTCATTCATTTTGCATCTGTGGTTAGAACAGTGTGGAAAATGTGATCCCGTATATTAAAATGAACACACATGACACACACATTTAAACATAAAAACCGGAATATCAGTCCCCTGTGTTTAAGTGCTTGCTTGACACTGACCGCCAGGCTTGGACTCTAACAGCCATCTAAAACAATTTCATACCTAAACTCTTGATTTGTCACCCCGCCCCCCAAAATCCTTTGGTCAGAAGCTGCAAAAACTGGGACCCAGATGTGCATTTAAGCTCCTTGCAGGTAAATCCTGGCGACTGGGCTAGCGGGAGAAGGAGGAGGAGGCATCCGCTGTCTCCACAGTGTCTGGGGAGAGGAGCGGTCAGCCACCATTTTGAGGCATGGGTGTTGCTCAGCTACTCTCTGCATTTATTTCCAAAGAAATTGTTTGCTCGTATATAGTTGTGCCTTTGGTATGTCCGTGCGAGGAGGGGAGTTCAGGAGCCTCATATGTCACCACCTTGGACCAGAACTTTAAGTGATTTTTTTTTTTTTTTTTGAGTCTTTTCTCCTTGGGAAGTCAAGGCAGAAGAGAGGCAAGACAGGCTGTTCCCCAGGGTCTAGGAGTCCTGGGCCAAGGGTCCTTCTACTGTCCTGAATCTCCTGACCTGCCAGCTAGTTAGCATTTTTAGATGCCTTCCATGGAAGTTTGATTTTGAACCACAGCTAGTTATCAGTGATTACATTAGAGCTTGTTTTTTCTTTTTTTTTTTTTAAAGAACATTTTTGGGGCATCTGGGTGGCTTAGTTGGTTAAGCATCCCACTCCAGCTCAGGTCATGATCTTGCAATTTGTGAGTTTGTGCCCCACGTCGGGCTCTGGGCTGACAGCTCGGAGCCTGGAGCCTGCTTTGGATTCTGTGTGTCTCCCTCTCTGCTCCTCCCTCACTTGTGCTCTGTCTCTCAAAAATAAATAAATGTAAAAAAATTTTTTAGAAAGAACCTTCTAGAACCTATATTTATCCATATAAAATCAAAACACTCAATTTCAATTCTTCTTTACAGGCAATGAGTTCAGTATCTTTGCTTTAAGATGTATTCTCCACTTTTTAATCTTCATTATTTTTTTCTGGAATTTTGCATTGTATTATTTGAAACAAAAATTCTTTTTTTAGTGTTAAATTTTGTAATAATTGAATTAAGTATTTAGATTCATCAATTAACTGTGGTGATTATGTTTAAAGCTTTATTAAAGCTTTATTGAGTCCACAATGCTACAGTGTAAATCCTGGTACCACTTCTTCTTGACAGTATGATTTTGAGAAGAAAAGTGAACCTCTCTATGTCTCAGACTCCTCACTGGAAATGGAGAATAATAGTAGTAGCTACCTCATTGATTTGCACAAAAAGATTTAAATGAATGACTATAAGCACCCGGGAGAGCGCCTAGCATATAGCAAGGACTATTAACTATTATTGTTTTCTCTTTCCTTTGTGTTTGGTTCATCCTTCAGTGTTTTGGTAAATGTCTTTGGAAAGTGTCTTTTTCTTTATTCAGAAAAAGTATATAGTTACTATTATTCTGCAATCTTGCATATTTGAATACAATTTTTTTTTTGCATCTTCACATGGGAACAAGAAATTGGTGAAGTAGGAATACTTGGATAATAATTATTTTTCTCTGAAAGCTAGTAAATAGTGTTTTATTGTCTTCTGGCATTTGTTGTTGCAAAAGTCAATGCAGTTTTTGTCCCTTGAAGGTGAATTGTTTTATTTTCTTGGATTAATGAATCAATTCAATAAATATTTCTTATGCTGTTTCTAAGATATAGTTATATGCTTTAGGTATATAGCAGTGAACCAAACCTTGTGAAGCTGACAACTTCATTGAGGTATAGAGTGGGAGGAAGAGTTAGCTAACTCTGGGTAATTGGGTAATAACTAATTAGCTAAACTCTAGGGTCCGAAGGAACAGTTCCCACAAGACTGCTCTCACTTCTGACACCAATTACAAGTTTGGGGTATTCACAAACCACTTTCAGATTTGATGATTCACTAGAAGATCTCACAGAAATTGTTAAAGGCTTTTATACTCATAGATATGGTTTATTAAGAGAAAGAATACAAATTAGAAGCAGCCAAAGAAAAGAGATACATTGGGAAGATTCTTAGAGGGGTGCAAAGCTTCTGGTTGGCCTCTCTCCATGGAGTCATGGTGGCACTACCTCCTCCCGACCACGATGTGTAATAATTCACATGAGAGTATTGCCCAGCCAGGAGGCTTACCTGAGCCTTTGGTGTCCAGAATTTTTACTGGGCTCAATCGCATATGTAGCCTGCCTTGCTGTATTTTAGTCTCTAGCCCGCCCTGGAGGTTGGGCTACTACCTTTAGTCTCCTATCCCTCTGGAAGTTGGAACTGATCTAGCATGGCCCAGAACCCCCATCATAAATCACATTGTTAGATTTCTTAGATCCAGTGACCAAAACATCTAGACCAAGACACTCCTTATTAGGACATTCCAGGGACCCGTATTTCATCTCAAGTAGCCAAGGGCAAAATCCAGCCCCCATTTTGGGTGAGGTTAATTCTTCACTACACACCAGTAATGTATGCAACAAATGCAGTGAAGAGTAACGGAGCACAGTAAGGAGGGTAGAGAGGGAAGTGGAGGTGGTTCTTCTTGTAGATGGGGTGGCAAGAGAAGTCTCTCTTGAAGTTGGTCTGTTACATAGCTTTATTCAGAGTTAGCCTTTTGTCTTCTTGATGAATCTACTTAATTTCGATTAACTTCTGCTTTTGTCTACATTATGTCTTTCCACTTTGTGTTTATTTTATTCTTGAGCCGAAAGCTTAGTTTTCTTTTTTAAAATGTAAGAATATATATTCACATATGTATTTACTGGTTCCTACACACATATACATATGTATGATATACATATCACATCCCATAAGTATTAGTATTTAGAAATTAATTTCATTTCATTTTTTTTTTTTGCTTTTTTATCTTGAGAGAGAGAGAGAGAATGTGAGTTGGAGATGGGCAGAGAGAGAGGAAGGGAGGATCTCAAGCAGGCTTTGCGCTGACAGCTTAGAGCCCAAAGCGGGGCTTGAACCCATGAACTATGAGAACATGACCTGAGCTGAAACCAAGAATTGGATGCTTAACTGACTGAATCACCAAGGCACCTCAGGTTACTTTTATTTCTAAATAATTTGTAATTTAAGTTTTGATTTCCTCTTTACCCAGAAATTACTGAGAAGTTTATTTTTAAATTTCTGGGTGCTTTCTTTGTTTCTTGTTTTTGTTTTTTGGTGGTAGTGGTGTTTTTGTCATTTAACTTCTAATTTTTTTCCACTGTGGTGAGTAATTTCCTCTTTTTGGAATTGATTGAGAGTTTCTTCGTGACTCAGTACACAGTCCATTTTTACAAACATTCCACATGTTTGAAAATAATGTGCATTCTTTGTTTATCGGTTATAGAGTTAAATATTTATCTCTTAGATCAAAGTTGTTAACTGTGTTCTTAAGATCCTAAGTTTTCTTGAAAAATAATTTAGTGGTACATATATACAATGGACTACTATGTGGCAATGAGAAAAAATGAAATCTGGCCATGTGTAGCAACATGGATGGAACTGGAGGGTATTATGTTAAGTGAAATAAGTCAATCAGAAAAAGACAGATACCCTATGTTTCCACGAATAGGTGGACTTTGTGAGACTAAGCAAAAACCAGGGGGAGGGGAAGAGGGGAAAGAAAAAAAAAGACACAGAGAGGGAGGGAGATAAAACATAAGAGACTCTCAAAGACTAAGAACTAACTGAGGGTGAGGAGGATGAGGGGGGGAGAGGGGGTGATGGGCATTAAAAAAAGGCACATGTTGGGATTAACACTGGGTGTTTTATGTAAACCAATTTGAAAATAAACTATTATAAATGAAAAAAAAAAGCTAAGACACTGAAATTTTTAGATAAAACAGAAAATTAATTATCTTCATGATGTTAGAGTCAGCTAGGATTTCCTAGTCAGGATCCTAAAAGTATCAATCATTTTAAAAAATTGGTAAGTTGGACTTGATAGAAGCATTTCTGTTCAAAAGTCTTAAGAAAATTAAAAGGCAAACCAGGAAGAGGAAAAAGGCTGGAGAAAAAATATTCTCAATACATACACCTGAGAGAAGATTCATATCTAGAATACGTAAACATGTTCTAAAAAAGAACAAAGATAAATAATCCAACAATAGAAGAAGTACAAACACATCTATAATACGCCCCTACAACTCCACTCCTAGGTATTTACAAAAGAGAAACTTAAAATACATTAGAGGTGCCTAGGTGGCTCATTTGGCTGAGCGTCCAGCTCTTGATTATAATCCCAGGCTCATGGGATTGACCACTGCACCAGGCTCTGCAAGAACATGGAGTCTGATTAGAATCCTCTCCCTCCCACCCTCCCTCTTCCCCCTGCCCCTTTCACCCACTAGTGCATGCTCTCCCTCTCTAAAATACCAAAATAAATAAATTTTTAAAAAACAAAAATACATCAGAAAAAAAAAAAAAAGAAAAATAATTTGTTTGATCTTCTAGGACCTGAGATCTGTGTGATTTTTGTCTACTGTAACTTGTTCAGTTCCTCCTGGGAACTCTAATGGGTTTTGATTTATACATTTTAAAACTACATTTATAAGTACACTAAAAAGTAGATGACTTCTGGGTGCCTAGGTGGCTCAGTCGGTTGGATATTGGCTTCTTGATTTCAGCTCAGTTCATGATCCCAATGTTATGGGACTGAGCCCCTCATTGGCCCCTCAGCTCTGTGCTGAGTGTGGAAACTGCTTGAAATTCTCTCTCTCTCTCTCTCTCTCTCTCAAAAAAAAAAGTAGATGACTATTGAATCTTCCAGGTGGATTTGTAACTTAAAGAAATGCTAAATAATCCATACTATAATGTTCTTAAATTCTGTTTTGAATGACTATTGTTTTTACATACTTAAATGATCTTTTTGTTAGCAATTATCTAGGGTATCTTTTTAAATTTCTTTATTTGCAGTGTTCCTGTGTCAATTTGTTTTGAGGCTTTCTTAAAACATGACATATTTAAATTTTTCCAAAAACCGAATTTGTGCCTCTCCCTTTGAAAGGGAGAATTAACATATCTGTTATAAATTATTACTATCCATAAACCTCTTTTCGAGTCATTTTATTACATTTTCTACATATTATGCTTTCTGGGTTTTTTTTTTTCCCCTCATTTTTCCTCTAGGAATGGATTGTGTTGAGTCTTTTTCTGCTTTATGAGAAAGTTAGTTCATATGGGCTCTGTACTTTGTTAATTTGTTTGCTGAACTTTATAGTATTTATTACTTTAGTGAAAGAGATATTTTTTCCATTTCATTTCTTACTGATACAATAATTTAAAATTTAGGTTTTTGCATATTTATCATCAATGAAGCTAATTGAAATTACCTTTTTAAGTTGAGTAGACTTTTGAAAAGTAGTCTTTTGGATTTTCTAGATATTGTTTAGACTATAAGGATGATTTTGCATTCCATAGCTGAATATTGCAAGTGCTGATTACAAATATTGATGGTCTTCTGAGGCATCTGTTTTTCCCATAATGGGCTGTTGTGACGCTCAAATGAAGAATATATGTGAAAAGCATTGTAAGGTGTAAAGAACTCTGCCATGGTTTGTCACTATTATCAGAGCGAGCGCTCAGTCAGTATGTGCTGCTTCAATTTGGTACCTAACTTGGCCACCTTTACCACATATTTCCTTTTTTGATGATCTGTGTGCCCTTTTCAAAAGGCACATGAGATCCCGTGCCCAGGGATTCAGTAGGATCTGTGGGAATTACTTATTTAGAACCGGATTACAACATAAAGCTTCTTTTTAAAGGCAGACATTTGTTTTTGTTTTTTTTGTTGTTGTTGTTTTGTTTTTTTGTTTTTTGTTTTTCTGTTGATTCTGACAACACATCTGTGGAATACATGCATCCATGTGGTCATTTGGTCAAATACACAGCTGAGCAGATGTTTGCTTGAGCCTCAACCACCTGGTGGGACTTTGTTGTTTCAGCAAGAGTCTCCAGACTGGGAAATCCAAAGACACATTTCATTTCAGCTGAAGGCAGGATTATGAGCTGATGACTTACTGTGAGACCCGAGCTTGCTATAGGCACCCTTCGAAATGGAAAGCTTAGGGATTTGTATCCCTCAGGCACAAGGACCAGGAGCCAACAGGTGAATAATAGACCAAAGCTGTTTCACCAGCTGGTGAGACTTTGCAGTTGAATTCAAATGCAGGTAGAGTTATGTTCCTTACAAAGGGCAATCAGGCAAGCTGATATAGACCTTGCCTTCAAGGGCTAGGGTGTTTGCCTAAAAGAGCACTAGATCCCCATGAGACAAGTGGAAACACGGAGAAAATATCCTCTAGCTTCTCCTAGGTTGAGTTCATGAACCATTTCCTAACTAGAGAACTGGAGAGCCTCAGAGAGTCTCCTTCTGCTCCGTGCTCATCAGATGTGTTCACGTGTCAGAGCTGCGGGACTCGTGTTGCTCCTTACAGAAAAATAATACATTATTATCAAATACTAAGATTAGTCATGAAATAATTTAATACATAATTTTGTTTTAAAGTATTTCATCAGCGATTAAATTCTACTATAAACTTAATATTGGCCAGAGCTTTTCTTTTTTGAGATCTAGCTTAAAGCACACCATTCCATGTCTCAGTCTAATACCTAATTAAAGAAGTCTAAACATTTTATAAAGATTTCCCTGAATTTCTGGATATCTAAATGACCAAAATAAAGCCTAAAGCCAGCAGAAAGAAAATGATAAAGATTAGAACAGAAATAAATGGATATAGAAACAAGCAAACAAAAACCATAGTAGAGCACATCAACAAAACTGAGATAGTTCTTTGAAAGAATTAATAAAATTGTTAAATCCCTAGCCAAACTTACCAAAAAGAGAAGAGTAGGACCCAAATAAATAAAATCATGAATGAAAGAGGAGAGATCACAACTAATATGACAGAAATATGAACTGTTATAATATTATGAAAAATCATATGCCACCAAATCAAGCAATCTGGAAGAAATGGACAAATTCCTAGAAACATACAAACTACCAAAACTGAAACAGGAAGAAATAGAAAATTTTAACAGACCCATAATCAGCAAAGAAACTGAATCCATAATCAAAAATCTTCCAACAAACAAAAGTCCAGGGCCAGATGACTTCCCAGGGGACTTTTACCAAACATTTAAAGAAGAGTAAAGAGCTATTCTTTTCAAACTGTTCCAAAAAATAAAAAAGGAAGGAAAACTTCCAAACTCATTCTATGAGGCCAGCATTATCTTGATTCTAAAATTAGACAAAGACCCCACTATAAAGAAAAATTATAGGCCAATGTCCCTGATGAAGATGAATGCAAAACTTCTCAACAGAATACTAGCAAATTTAATCCAACAGTACATTAAAAGAATTATTCACCACGATCAAGTGGCATTTATTCCTGGGCTGCACAAATGGTTCAATATTCACAAATCAGTCAGCGTGACACACCACATTAATAAAAGAAAGGATGAGAACCATAAGATCCTATCGATAGATGCAGAAAAACCATTTGACAAAATACAGCATCCGTTCTTGCTAAGAATCCTCAGCAAAGTAGGGATAGAGGGAACATACCTCAATTTTCATATAGGCCATATACAAAAGACCCACAGCTAATATCATCCTCAATGGGGAAATACTGAGAGCTTTTCTTCTATGGTCAGGAATATGACATGATGGTCACTCTCATCATTGTCGTTCCACATAGTACTTTAAGTCATGACCTCAGCAATCAGACAATGAAAAGAAATACATCCAGTTTGGCAAGGAAGAAGTCAAACTTTCACTCTTTGCAGATGACATGATACTCTATGTAGAAAACCCGAAAGTCTCCACCAAGAAATTTCTAGAACTGATATGTGAATTCAGCAAAGTCATAGGAAATGTACAGAAATCTGTTTCGTTTTTATACACCAATAGTGAAGCAGCAGAAAGATAAATCAAGGAATGGATCTCATTTACAATTGCACCAACAACCTACCATACGATACCTAGGGATAAACCAGATCAAAGAGGTAAAAGATCTGTACTCTGAAAACTTATGAAAGAAACTGAAGACGACACAAAGAAATGGAAAAACATTCCGTGCTCGTGGATTGGAAGAACAAAGATCATTAAAATGTCTGTGCTACACAAAGAAATCTACACGTTTAATACAATCTTTATCAAAATATCACCAGCCTTTTTCACAGAGCTAGAGCAAACAATCTTAAAATGTGTATGGAATCACAGAAGTCCCTGAATAACCTAAGCAATCTTTAAAAAGAAAAGCAAACCGGGAGGCATCACATCTCTGGACTTCAAGCTATATTACAAAGTTGCAGCAATCAAGACAGTACGGTTCTGGCACAAAAACAGACACATAGATCAATGGAACAGAATAGGAAACCCAGAAACAGACCCACAACCATATGGCCAACTCATATTTGACAACGCAGAAACAATACCCAATGGAAAAAAGACAGTCTCTTCAACAAATGGCATTGGGAAAACTGGACAACAACATGCTGAAGAATGAAACTGGACCACTTTCTTATACCATACACAAGAATAAATTCAAAATAGGTGAAAGACCTAAATATGAGATAGGAAACCATCAAAAGCCTAGAAGAGAATAGAGGCAGCAACCTCTCTGACCTTGGTCCTAGCCACTTCTTACTAGGCATGTCTCCAAAGGCAAGGAAAATAAAAGCAAATGAACTATTGGGACCTCATCAAGATAAAAAGTTTCTGCAAAGGAAACAATCAACAAAAGTAAAAGTGGCC
This sequence comes from Paguma larvata, assembly GCA_030068075.1. Classification (NCBI taxonomy): domain Eukaryota; kingdom Metazoa; phylum Chordata; class Mammalia; order Carnivora; family Viverridae; genus Paguma; species Paguma larvata. The sequence continues at coordinate 75,190,172 of CM057832.1, forward strand.
TATGGGATGTGAGAAGATACTTGCAAATGACATATCTGAATCTACAAAGAACTTATCAAACTCAACACCCAAAAAACAAATAACCCAGTTAAGAAATGGGCAGAAGACATAAATAGACACTTTTCTGAAGAAATATGGATGCTAATAGACCCATGAAAAGATGCTCAACATCACTCATCATCAGGGAAACACAAATCAAAACCATGGTAAGATAGCACCGCACACTTGCAAGAATGGCTGAAGTTAACCATTGGATTAATTGAAGGATGTGGAGAAAGAGGAACCCTTTTGTACTGCAGGTGAGAATGCAGACTGGTGCAGTCACTCTGCAAACAGTATGGAATTTCCTCAGAAAGTTAAAAATAGAACTATCCTAACAACGCAGCAATTGCACCACTATATTTACCCAAATGATACAAAAATACTCATTTGAAAGAATACATTCACCCCGATGTTTATAGCAGCATTATCAACAATAGCCGAACTATGAAGGATCCTAACTGTGTATCGATTGATGAATGGGTAAAGAAGATTGGTATATATATACAATGGAATATTACTCAACTGTCAAGAAAGAATGAAATCTTGACATTTGCAATGACATGGATGGAGCTAGAATGTGGTAGTCCAGGTGAAATAAGTTAGTCAGAGAAAGACAAATACCATATGATTTCACTCATATGAGGAATTTAAGAACAAAACAGATGAACATAAGGGAATGAAAAAAGAGAGAGAAGCAAGCCACAAGAGACTCTTAACTATAGAGAATGAACCGAGTGTTGATGGAGGGAGGTGACTGGGGGATGGGCTAAATGGTGATGGGCATTAAGGACACTTGTTATGGTGAGCACTGGGTATTATATGTAAGTGATGACTTTCTAAATTCTACTCCTGAAACCAATATTACCCAATGTGTTAACTAACTAGAATTTAAATAGCAACTTGAATCGAACCACAAAAATAAAAATAAACTTCTCATTAGGCATTCCAGATCTTTCGTAACCAGCCTACTTGTGACTTTTTTCCACTGATTTTCCATCATTGCTCACCATCAATTCCATTGTCTGAGGAGCCAGGCAGGTTAGGAAATGAGTAAAGAACAAAACTAGAGAAAACATGTCTTGTCTAAAGGGACAATTTTTCCAGATGGGAATATGGGAACAGTGTTGATAGATCTTCTGTTTTTTCAATAAAAGAATCTGGAGATTCTGATTTTATCTGAAATTTACTAATTAAGTGTAGCCCAAACAAAATATGTCTGAAGGTCCTATTCAGATTGCAACTACCAGTGCTGCATATTGTAGATGTCTTACTCCCTGTTTGCATGTTCTTTTCCCCCAACTGGAAAGACTCTTTCTTCTGACAAGCGTCACATTACACTTCAGGGCTCAGTTCAATTGGCACTGTTTCTCTATGTCCCCATTTCTCCTACAGCTATTCCCAAATAGATATAATTACTCCTTTGTTGCAGTTATCCGAATCCTCTGTTTAAATACTTCTTTTGAAATGTGTCACTGCTTTTGTTAGCTGGTCTACCCACCCCAGTTTGCTACGCTATGAAAGTTTCGAGGACGGGGACCATGCTAACCATTTTTTTTTATCCTCTGGATCTGCTACAATGCTTAGCACATAGTAAGCACTCAATGTTTTTTTGAATGGATGAGGGAAATAGACATGACTTTGGGATGTGAGGCCTCAGCTCAGCTTTCTTCTCTATATTAACTTTCATTATATATAGGTGTTTTTTGTTTGTTTGTTTGTTTTTTTTTTACAGTTGATCACAATGCCTTGTCTTTTGGCAATTGTTATCCCTGACCTCTGAGGAAAAGCATAAAAATAACCAATAGAATCTTTGTGAAAAACTAACATGGAAAAACAATTTACTAGTTGTTTTGAGCAAATGTCTGGGCTCCTTCGTTGAAGAGTTTATTTTTAAAGAGTATTTTACTGCACAGTCCATTGAGGGTGATTGGGCAAGCATTTGTTCTTGCCAGGGTGAGGGGGCTGTGTGAGTGAGGTAAAATCTGGACATTGGACAGAAATGTATAGATAGCACCCGTGACTCCTCTCCAAAATGTGAATTAGAAAGAGCCTCTGACTGCTACCTTGACTCTGTCGGGATAAGATTTAAAATCAAAGAAATAGAGTAGTATTTCCCATAGAATGATGCCATTTAACTCTCTGAGGGTTGAATCTCCACAAGTTCATATATCATTACTTTTTAGGAATTTAATTCTTAATTTCAGGGGGGGAACAGTATGTTGGAAAGGAGAATTCGGAGACAGAGAACTTAAAACCCCTATCTCCTCACTAACCAGGAATAGTTTTAATTTAAAAAAATCAATAAGGATGAAATTTTATTTTGGTTGGATGATGTAGAATTAAAATGTGCACCAAGGTGTTTTTAACAGGGGGATATTATTTTAATAATTCATATTTTTATGACTTTTTCTTCGAAGACTAGAAACATCTTAGGGCTCGGTCGCTTTAAGAAAAAACAAAAGCAACCGTTTCCATGTGCATATCATGCTTTTATCCTGTCTAGTATGTGTGCGGGGAGTTTCACTGTGTAATGAGCAAGAATTCCTGACCAATGATATGGACGTGGGACTCATGGAGGGAAAGTTGCTACAGACTGAGGGTTGTAAGAGTTACTATTTACTTTGGAAAAGTCTTTCCTAACTTCGCTTTCTCCACTTATCTACCCCCAAACCTCAGTCAGCTCCGTCCCAACTTCCCCAACCCTCCCAACATGTTAGAGAACTGCCGGGCTTTAAGTTTGTAAAGTGTGGTGAGGATGGAAAGTACCAAGGAGGACATTGTTAACACATTCTAGATGATACTAAATAGTATCCGTATGGATCACAGCTCAGGTAAAACTTCCCTGCCATTTGGCAGATGGAAGGGATTGTTAATTCCATTCTCCATCCTGCTGGTTAACTATTTTTAGCCAGCTGTGAGAAAGTATAAATTCTCAGTTCATGTTTGAATAGAGAAGTGGGACATTTGATATCTGGGAAAAGTACATGGAAAGATGATGGAGGGTTTGGGATTGGCCAGCCATATTTGAATCTCGGAATTCACACTTAATTCGCTTACCTCTTAAATGCCTCCTGTAGCATTCTTTAAACAACTTTATTTCTTCCCTCTTCCCCATTATTTTCTCATGCTGCTTTAACCTGTTTCCTTCGCATTATGAACAAGTTGTGTGAGGTGTGGATTATTGGTTCATACCAATAGCATTGGGATGCACACTCTATGAGGGGAAGAAACTTGTCTGTTCATGACTTCTTCCCTCATTTTTATCAGCTGAATTATTTTTTTAAACTTTTATTCATTTTTGAGAGACAGAGACAGAGCATGAGTGGGGGAGGAGCAGAGAGAGAGGGAGACACAGAATCCAAAGCAGGCTCCAGGTTCTGAGCTGTTAGCACAGAGCCCGGCATGGGGCTCGAACTCACTGACTGTGAGACCATGACCTCAGGTGAAGTCGGATGCTTGACCACCTGAGCTACCCAGATGCCCCTGATCGTGTCTCACTATTTAGAAATTCATTAAATAATTAAGTGGGTTTTTTTTTAAACAGAATGGCAATGATGGGTGAATGACAAGTGATAATGAGTTCAAGAGTAGAGTTAAATAGAGAATAAATGACCATCTGTAGGAGCATCCTGTCATTGTTTTTGTAGTTAGTAGAACGGTCATCATAAAATTTATCTTTTATAGTTATTTGTATTATGTCTGTGTCCTCTTGTATATCCACCTTTCTTGGACCATAAGAGCAGAGCCTAACCTAGATCTGTCATATTTCATGATTGGTTATTTCCAGTGAACGGTGCCTGGCATATAGTAGCAGGATATTTGTTGGATAAATATTTGTTGGATAAATGTTTGTCGCAGGACCTGATAGGAAATTAAACGAGAGAGTTTCTTGGATGCCATTCATGTTTGTGTCGGGACTAAGTGTTTCTAAAACCTGCTTTCCTTTTCCCTGTCCCCATACAAGTGGACAACATTCCCCATACCCTTTACTGTTGTGTGGTGCCATGGGATTAAATCTGATTGGTGGGACGTGGATAGGCCGGGCCCATCCAAACCCACCAGGTGATCTCACACGCACTCTCTTGCTTTGCTCCTCTCCTGGCCACGTGCAAAATAGCCAGTGACTAAGACGACGTGTAAGATGAGATTTGGCTTACAATTTTGACTGCTGCAACAGGAGCACACGATTGCAACTGTAATAACTTCCATCTCTTAAACTCTTAAAAAGCAGTAACTTTGCTGAAATTTCTTACTTGTGCAGTGAAATAGCTAAAGAAGTGATCCATTCTGCAGATTCTCTTCTTTTTGACTGAGACTTTGTGATTTGATCAGACCAGACTGGGGGGTTTGAGAGGGATATGCCAATTTGTTTTTACAAATCGGGCTCCCTGGTTTCTCTGTTTTTTTTTTTTTTTTCCTGCCCGGCTGAGTCTTTTATGAAAATCTGGGAAGTTATATGTAACCTCTAAGAGCCACTCAAGCTCCTTCTTTTATTGCTTTTGGTTAGAGGGGAAAGCGCGTGCTTCTGGTGCCCTTTGCCAAGGGGCTGCCATCTCCACTTTCACTGCTTATGGTAAAAAATACGTCTAAATCGGTGCCTCTGCAAGAGGGTGATTTGCTCAAGGGTAAAACCAGTGAAATGACAGCAAATAGTTGGGAAGCTGCAATTACAAAAGGAAAATGGACTTCAGTACATGTAGTGGGCACATGTATTGAGTGCAGACACAAGCCATGCCCTGCTTCATAAACTTGGGAGATTAAAGCTCTGTGAGACACAGCTGTGAAAAATTTTATAGGATCTTATTTTATAGTAAGATTTATTCAACCAGTTATGCTTAACAAGGTCAAGTCCAGAAAACTTGTATAGCCTGGTGGCTTGGTCATAGGAGACACTGCCTGCCTCCCACCAAGATGGCATTAGGGGTCTGCTTCACTTCTGTTTCTCAGCTGGGTCAAGGATCTGTTGCCATGTAGGGTATGGTGCCAACCCCTGGCCACCGCTTTGCTACCTGCTCTCATGCACACTTGTGTGGTGGGATTATGGGGACATGTTGCCAGTTCTTACTCTTAAACAGAGAAGAGAATCTATGGATGGAACAAAGCTTTGTGCACAAAAATGGCTTCATTCATCATTTTTGATAATGCTGCCAAAGGTGAATGTCTGTCATCCTATATGGTCCAACCACAGATTAAAAGTGTTAAGTTTCATTTTGTGTTTCAAGGCTGCCTTGACTAGGTTTCTGAAAAAAAAAAAAAAAAAGATTTTTACAGTAAGTTTTGTGATCAATTATCGGTAGCAATTGACACAAGCCTGGGATAGGTGGAGATACCATATTTGCTGTCTCTGACCAGTCATTTGAAGACCTGATTTAGAAACCATGGGACAGAAATGGCGCTCTCACAGAAAGATTGGTGCGGTTCTGTTTCTGTGTTCTATGATCAGAGCCCCTTGGAATCTGGGCATCTGGAACAGAGATGTTGCTTGAAACATACTGCAAGGGCTTCCACTGTTTCCAAAGACTGAAGTTGGCAGGAACTTTCCCGAAGGTTTTCTAAAGCTCATCTTGTTGTGTGGGTCAGTGCTTTTAGTTTTAAAATCTGTTAAATCTTGCTTTAAGCTATTATTCTTGGAGCATTTCAGCTCTAGGGACACCAACATGCAATGAACTCCAAGTACCTGAAAAATCACCAGCCTTAGAACTGCCTGTTTCAGCATCTCTGGGAGTCTGTGATTATCCTCAATTATTTTCTACTATATCTTCGCTTAAAACCCAGAGTATTCATATGTCATAGAATTGAATTTGGTAGTGGAGCAGGGTGGTCCTGCTTTGCTAGAAAAAATCAGACCTGGAGACTTCACTAAGAATTATTATCTGAAGGCTTTCATCAGACATAGGGACTGTCACATCTATTGTAAACCTGCTGCAACAGGTTCCAACAAAGTGTTTGCAGAGATGTTGCTATGGTTCTGCTACCTGGGGCTTTCTTTCATGAAAATTCTAGAAAAGGAGAGCCACCATCTTTGAGAGCTGCTGCTCTTATTTTTATTAATTTCATTTCTTTATTTTTACTTTTGAGAGAAAAGAGAGGAGCAGGGGACAGGAACGGGGGAAGAGAGAGAGAGAGAGAGGGAGAGAAAGAGAGAGAATCTTAAGCAGGCTCCATGCTCTGCATGGGCTCAATCCCATGACCTTGGGATCATGACCTGAACCAAAATCAAGACTTGGATACTCAACCAACTGGGCTACCCAGGTGTCCCGCGGCTGCTCTTATTTTAATTGCAACTTAGAGTGGAGTGTGGGTCATTTCTCAATGAACGCTTCTGACTCAGGCCAGATCCATGAGGACACAAGAATTGCTGGAAAAAAATTACCCAAGATTCCCCAGAAAAAGGGCAACTCTGTAGGTAAGAGCCCATGGGACATATTTTCAAAGTCTGATTTGTCTTTTTCATTCCCTCCTTGTTCCCTGTCAGGGGAAAGAAAACGATTAGTCAAGACTTTTTTCTTTTTCTTCTTTTAATTTTGTTCAGCATTAAAGGAGGGAACTTCATAAACATTGATTGTCATTTACAGAAAACATTCAGAAATCATGTGTGCATTATCAGGGAATGCTAACAGTATTCAACTAATAATTTACAGGACATAAAATAAGGACAAAAACCTATTACATTCTAAAGTAATATAAAACTCTTTTTTTTAATTGTTAGGGAGTGCTGTTTTATTCTAGTATATTTATAATAAAAAAAAAAAACAAACTCAATGCTTACTTCCTAAATGACTCAGGCTGCAGTTTTACTCACGTACACAGAAATTAGGGCTTATATATTAAACAAGGAGAGAGAGATCAGAAAATTGTAGATTTTAAAACTATATGTCACCGGGTTTATTTGTAGTTTGCCTTTTGCCTCTATAGGCCAATAATAATAATAATATATGGTAATAATGTAATTAAGCTCCAGAAAAATCAATGGTGACTATGGGAGGCATTATTCCTTTAAGAAAGTATAATTATTATGCTTTTTAGAGTGAATACTTTTATTTTACATATGTTTGGCAACGCAACTCTTGCGCATTGCCAACAATGGTATGCATGCTAACAAGAGATGCCAGGTGCACCTCACGGCTGCCCCTCCAGGTACGATGCTGGTTGGTAGGTACAGCCGAGCCCCCCATGGCACCCCGCCGTGGACTTGGAGGACTTGGAGTCTTCTTCACTTTAGACATGCAGATTGGAGTTAACATAAAAATTAAATCTCTGAATGTTGGAAGTATATGAAAATCATTTCTCTCAATCCTAAAAGCAGGGAAGCATTGTCAGGGATTTAAAAAATACTGGAACGTCTCATTTAAATCTAAATATCTTTTATTATTATTATCATTATAAATTGATCATCATAAAATACTAGCCTTTTAAAGTCATATTCGGGATGCAGGAAAAGCATCAGGTGCATCGGACTTGCTCCTGCCTGTGTTGTTACCACTCCTGACACCTTCGATCTTCCTCCCTCTTGGGCTCTCCCCCCTCCCTCCCCTGGGTCCTTTAGAACATTTATTTGGTGAAGGTCAGTTATGGCTTCAGCGAATGAGTGATCTGACCTCAAGTTACTCATAAGAAATCAACGTGTATAAAAATATTTTGTTCATCAGAAAGCAGAGTTTGTGTTTCTTAAGCTAGTCCATGCAGAAAGGATTTGGACAAAGCCATTTGCTACAAGGAAAGATGACTTACTCAGGCAATGTTTTGTGTGTTTTCGTTTTTGTTTTTTTAAACTTTCCTTTTTCACACCGTCTAGTTCAGACAGCGTTGGCAGGTCTTAGGCCAATCCTCAGTACAAATTCTTTGGAGCACATCGAATTGACAGCCCTCTCCCTTTCTCAGGATTACAAAAAGTGTACACGTGACACCAATGGCCGGTCAAGATGCTTCGCCTGTTTACAACTAGTTTCTGAGAAGTACAGAACACGCAGAAAGGAAGCAAGTACATATTTGCTCTTTGTTGGTTTTCCCCCTCTAAAAAAATTGTTACAAAGTCTTAAGCTTAAACAGAGACATAGAAAAATGAGTGTATTCACCGTCTCCAGTTATTTACAGCAAAAATTACAGAGACAGTGTACATCGTATTAGACCCTCCACAAGCATATATTAAAAGTAATTACATTTGAAAAAATATTTTTATTTTCCTCTACATTTCTACAATACATACTCAGTTTTCTGTGGGTGTGGTTTTCATTCTTGTGTGTGTGGTTCCTCAGCTGGAGGAGACGGGACTGTGCTTGGAAGTGGGGTCTGTAGCTTTTCAGACATACCTAATGTGTGTCATGACAGAGACATACAGATGTCCTCCATCAGTCACCGCCAGGAGAGTACGGTTTCTTACGAGGATCGTGCTGCCCAGCTGGGGTGTAGACACCCCAGGCCTCCCTCAACCGGGGGCTTGTTCAATTCTGGAAACGTTGTGCTTTCGTTTTGGCCATGAGAACAATCACCGAGCTGCTTTTACTGACCCCCTGGAGGTCGCGCTTACAGTCACTCAAGAGGCAAAGATCACTATGGCCAATTCGCTTCGAAGGGATCTCAGCAGCGTAGGCAAAAAGTGCACAGACAGCCTCCACCTGCTGCATAGGAATCCGCGGTCCCGCGCTTCAGAACATGGAGGACTACGTTATCATGACTATGGGGTAAATTCTGCAGATACGACTAAGAGGAAAATGAAAACTTGTCACAAATAGTGAAGCCACACATTTAAAGAGACACGCCGAGACTCAAAAACGTAAAAGTCGTGCATTCGATGCTCAGAAAAAAGTGGCAAGAAATCTCACCACCTGGCTCTATGAAGCCAAGAGTTTGGGCAAGACAAATAGGAATGTCCTTTATATGCCATCATTAAATTGAATCGTTTTCATTTTTCGACGGCTGTGTTTTCAACGGAACTCTTACTATGTCCTCTGGTAGTGACGGTCAAATATGGAAACCAGACTGAGTATCAGTGGGCAAGAGCTCCCCCCACCCCCCTGAATTCATTTAGAGTCCTGCCTGGCCAGACTTGCTGCCAGGAAACAGGCCCCTAGATTAAATTTTGCACTAAACCAGAGGTTGCAAACTGTGAACCTTCTTCTGCACAGAGGTGGATTCGTTTCATCTGCCTTAAGCTCTGAATCAATGGACATCACTTATAACTAGACAGACGTTACGAGATTCAGAAGCTTTAGCCACACTTGTGCTTTAGCTGATGGGGCATCTCCTTGCCAGCTGGCCGCTGGACTGCTTTCGCTCATTTGCATCAGCTCCCTGGCCCTTTTAGGCTTTTGAATTTTTAACCCTTGCTTTACATGAACATGCGCCTCTGGTCCCCCTCCTCCTGCCCCTCCAAAAAATAGGTGGTCAACTCTTGTCTAAAGACCCACGTGGCTTCCCATATCAGGTTGCTGCTTGTATTAGCAGTTGGAAACAGAAAATTAAATGCCACTTCGTCTAAAGCACACGGTGGGCTATTTTGTCGTCTTTATACAGGGAGGCTTTGTGCAAAGTTTCACTACCGATGGATACTTTCAAGTTATTGCTGTTCTAGTGAATGGTGAAGGGCACAGGCGTCCCTGCCTGAATTCACTGCCAATTGTAGTAACTTCATTGGAAGAGAAAAGAGAGTCAGGAAAAAGTTATTTCTTCTAATTTCCAAGAGCAGAAATTTTCCTTGCTTCTCTAATAAATGGAAACAAAGAACATGGAACAGAACTGACATCATTTGCATCTGACTGATGTTTCTGAAAAAAGCTGGTTACGTTTTAGGTTGTCCTTGGGACGGAAGAATCGCTTTTGCATTCAAGCCTGGTACACTTGGGATTGTAGAGAGCGAGCGTGAGTTGACTAGCCATGTGCGTGGTTTTCTACAATTTAGCTTGACTGCTGTGAAGTTATGTAGAGAACAAGGCAGCTATGAGAGGAAATGTACTGATGTCTCCCTGGCACCTCTTATTAAGGTCCAGAGTTCACTGTGATTTAGGGTGTCACAGATTCAGTCCAAGAACTTGAGTTACCCAAGAGACCACCACATTCTCTGTTTCTACCGACACAGTGGTCCTTTATTCCAGAGTCCTGAAGACCGGTATTTAAACAACGGAAATCCAGAAAGGGTATGTTCGTAGATTACACCTCTACCCTCACCTTTTGGTCTCTGGGGAAAAAAGAGCCACAGAAGAAGGGATACAAAGATGACCCAAGTCATGGATGGTAGGAGTTTGCGTGGTGTATTAAACCACATTCGGAATCAACGGACCCTTCTTCTCCCACGTTCCCTCCAAATCACAGATCACAGATACAGTGGAATTTGAATTCACACAGCTTTACCTTCCTTGTCAGATTCAGGTAATGCCACTTAGATTTCTTATTTTCCTTGCTCAGGACTTGTACAGGAAGCTTGGGTCTGCTTGGGTCTGCTAGGGAGAAACACATTCCTATGAATAGGATAGGTGGATTATTTGGCTCTTAGCAGATTTCAGAAAATGAAACTAAGCTGTCTTTATTCATGTGCAACTTTTGGACAAGTCCAAACAGTTAACAACACAAAGTTCCTGCCTACTGTTCTAAAAGCCTTGTCAGAGAGGTTCTCTCATTGGCGTAATTTGTGCCATTTACATTTTGTGTCATTTTCCTGTTTTTCCCCTCCTTTTTTTCTTTTAATGAAACATCCCTGAGTGGTTACAGTGCAATATCTGCGCCAAGCGGTGATTGTCATTTACGAAGCAGGAAGGGAAACGTACGGATCATGGGTTCTTTCTTCCAGTGCCCACTTACCATGAAGGTGTGGTGAACATTTGTGAGTCTTCGTAGGGAAGGGATAGAGATTGCGTGTGGTAAGGAAAGGCGTTCTTGTCAAACTTTGAAAACACTTCAAGATGTAGTCACAGGGGGTGTTCAAAAGGCAGCTTTTAAAGGCATTTGTCGTTACCGCCAAAAACGTGACTTGGTGGTCTTTTAACAGATTTGGCAACTGTGGCGAAAGACGGTAATCGCTTTTCTCAACCGAAGTGGGCTGAGCGTGGCTGTTTTGTTCTGGTTCCGTCGCTGGCTGTTTCCTGTCCCCTAGCTTCAAAAGGTTCACACCATCCCAGTGAAATGCTTGCACCGGTAGAAACAACAAACACATTCAAATCCAGTACCTCCTGAGGCAAATGCGGGGAGCAATCCGTTGCCGACATCACCCATGGGACAAGGGAGGAAAAAATTCTCAGCCACTTCATCAACAGAGCCAATTTAAACCCTCTAAGGTAAACTGGAGGAAACAAATGATCCCCCTTGCAACTGAGCAGGAATTACAGGCGGACGATGGAAAACACGAGGCCGAAAGAACAATGAAAACAAAGTTTGACATAAGTTCAAAGCTCAGAGGGAAACACCAAGTAGACACGTTGAGCATTGCCTATCACAAGCCAATCATAAAACATACATTGCATTTGGAAACGGCTTGGTTTAATTGAGCGCCTTCCATTACCCTGTTTTCCTAGCAATCAGTAAAGTAATCTTTCCATTAGAAGGAAATATGACTCTTGGAATTAATTCTTTATACAAAGAGCTAGCAGGAGTGACATTTACACCAAAAAGAACCGAGTCTCTACAGCCACATAATAAGCAGTCTGCAGCTGTCTTCTTAGACACCAAAGGTAATTTGGTTCAATGTAGTTAAATTAATTGAATATAACAGTAGTTGAGAAAGAGAGTCATTATTTTAAAGCCTTTTTGTTTTTCCCCATTGGTTTAGAATTCATCAATCATGAGGTGGGAAAAGGCTGTTTTCTAGAGAAAAGATTAGCTCTATTGTCTGATCATCGACGAGGGGTTCTGTGGCCTCGCGGAGATGGCTCTCAAGACCACGTAACTTCAGGAGAGCGTCAGAGATTAAAAGGAAATCAGGGTTTCCACTGGCGGAAACTTTTCCGAGCAGGTGTGCGTGTGTGTGTGTGTGTGTGTTTGACGAGGAGAAAAGGGTGGTCCTCAGGAGCCGGCTGCTGGGCTATGCTCACAGGAGAGCATGAATGTCATTGTCTTTTACTCGAAGCTCTGCTCCTGCTTCCTTTTTAAAGACTCTTAATTTGGGATCCGCTAAGACCAAAGGCGGAGGGCCTCTGGAGCACAGGCAGAACAAGCTGCTTGGGATTTATGCTTTTCTGGGACTCGGTTTGCTTGGAGAGTAGGTGGAGAGGTGAGACTTCTACTAAGGAAGCCTTAATTCTCCAGGCCTCATCTCCCCTCTTGTATTCTGTGTTTTTGACAAGTTGCTTAAAAAAAAAAAAAAAAAAAAAAAGAATCCCAGGCCAGACGGATGCTCTAATTGCACACTGCATAGGAAACAGTTTTGGCTTTGGGGTGTATTAGTTCTATGGAATAGCTCCGATGTGTTTTCGTTACCTGTCAAGTTCTTGCTCTGTGTTTATAGTACAGCACTTTGGAGTTGAGAGAAATTAGAGACTCCACGCTACAAGGACATATAAAATCCTGCCTCCCCCTTTAATGATCCTTTTTCGAACAAACGTAGCAAAGAGAATGAATATAAAGAACTACGTCTCTACTCTGTAGAAGCTCTTTCTACCTCTTCTTTGCCAACCACACCCCCCCAAACATAAAACCTCAAAAAAAAAAAAAATCAAACCAAAACGAAACAGGTTAGAGGAAAAAAAAAGTCTACGTGAAATGGCATCGGGGCCCTCGGTTCTGGTTTCCTCCGTGACTCTAATTTTCTTAGAAAAAAAATTGCTGGTGGTCAAGCCTGCAGACTGCATTTCTCTGCTGACAACACAGTGAGCACCAAAATCAGTTTCTTTCCCCACCTGAAATCCGAAGGAAGAAAAAAAGAACGTGTTTTATGTGTCCTGGTGAAAAATAGGAGATAGTGATTGTTTGGTCAAAAAACTCCTGGACTCCACGATATTGTCTGTGGCCAAAACCTTAAAACAGGAAAATGGCTCCAAATATTTCACCCCCGCCTCCGACATTTACCATCCTGACAAGGCTTTGATGTCATTGATAGAAACAGAGTTCTTATACAGAGGCTGTGCATTGTATTTATTCCTTTGTAGACGTATCTCCGAATTGGTAACCATCCTGCCATCGACGATAGTTGAAGACTCTGGCTGGGAAAACAAAATCCTGATTGTCTAACATAAAGGTAACATATAACACGGAAGGTAAATAATATAAGAGAGCCTGACTGAACCTCCTTTGCTAGTAGGTATGGGATTTTAGGTCACGGTGCATGTGCATGTATAAGTAATAGTCATATATAATATTCTCAGATATCATATGCTTATTACATACATGCACAGTGCTTTCCAAGACAGCTACAAATTTCCACATGCATCAGCTATCTAAAAACATAGAAATAGGTAAGCCTATTAAGTGGAATTTTCTTAAATTATATTTGAACAATTAACAGGAAAAGTAACCATGTAAAGTACCACTCTGTTCTCATACCTATCTACAATAAAATTCTATAAACAGTTGTCTCCCAAAACATACCCGAATAAAATAAAATTAAAAAAAAAAAGATAACACCCAGTGTCCTATATTTGTATATTTATGGTCATTTCAAAAACAAACAAACAAAAGAGCCCCACTCAGGTGTGTATTTACATTCTTCAAACTGTAGCGGTGAAAAATAATTCTATTAAGTGCAGGACATTCCTAATGTTGCAGTAGTGACATTTTTCTTAAGTCTTCATGAACACATTGCTTTTGTCTTAATGGTGACGCATTCCACGACTAGGAGACAGTTCTCTCTTTGCCTTCATTTGCAGACGGTGGCACAGTCAGGATTAAAGAGCTCCTTGTACAACGGAGGAAAGAGTGTATTCACTATGTCTGGATGGGATTGTTTAAATACCTGCAGCTTCTCCCCGTGCAAGTTGCAGACCGCCGTGATGGTTGGTATCTTGGCTATTAACTGCGGAGTCGGGAGACGGGGGCGGAGAGGGTGGCGGAGGGGGAGACAAAAGGGGGAAGCTGATTAGTGTTCAGTCTTCTGAATCGGGGTCCTTCCTGGCCTCAGATGAAGGGAAAAGACGTTCAGAAAGAAAAGAGGCCCACTTTCAGTTTTTCCTTCCCAACAAAACAAAATAAAATGCACCTCCCAACCCCCTCGGGAAAATAGAGAAAGCAAGCCAGCGGGGCCAAGTTTCCTGAGTCACTGCTCTGAAATAAAGTGTGTATGGGAGGTAGTCGAGTTTAATCGATATGAGTGGGCGCTTTGGAGCCAGGCTGACTGAGTCAGAATCCTGGTTCCAAAATAGCAAAATGGCTGTGTGGCTGCGAAATACTCAGTCCCAACTATCTTATTGGTAAAATGGGTCTACTCATATTGTTGTGTGCGCTGACGGAATTCATATAAAAGTGGTAAGAACACTATAGGTGTGAAACGCAATTGGTAGCTACTATCATCGATCATTTCCCACAGATTTTTATGATACGAACATGCGATTCTCAGTTTTGGAAGGCGACGATGTTAGGAAAGGTAGGGCCTAAACTGTACGAGGTGTGATCCAGAATTATCAGGACTGCTTGGCTCACTAGCTTGCCTGAATCCTTCTGGTTCTTTCCCACCGTAATGCATAAAATGAAACCTATATTTAATCAACAGAGAATTTTGGAGGTCCCTGGCACTCGGATCCTTAAGGGGGCATTTAAGAAACTCGTGGGAGAATATCCACTTACAATTGCTGGGTTTTAATGTATCTGTATCACGCAGGAGGTGATTTTTTTTTCTTTTTGAGTTCAAATACCCAGAAGACATTTTAAAATGTCCACAGTTTGCAAAATGCTATAAAGATTTTAGAAGATGAACAGTTCTAGCTTCCCACATATTTAGAATTTAGGAACATGTAGAATTCATCATTTCACGTCAAAATTAGCTTAAAACAAAATATTGTGATCAAAATACTGTTGGAATTAGATGTGTTTTTGTATTATGAACACTCGCAGAAAAGATAAGCCTGATAGTTTCTATAAATGACCAAAGGTACACTTGAAAGTGATGATAAAAAAAAAATTAAATAAACCCCATCTAATCATCAGTTAGGCTCCCTGCGCCCCCTACCCTATTCAGTGATAAGAAACCATTTCAGCCTTTGAAGTAAAAGAGGGAATAGGTACTTTGTGGCTCTTCAAAATCAGAAATTTCCACATTCGTTAACTTTCCTTTTAATGACTCATGACTATATAACCACATTCTGAGCAATTCAAAGACAGCAGAAGGATCAGAGTTGTTGACGTATTCATTAAAGGGATCTATAACACCTAACGAGGGTTGGGGTGTAGACTTTCCATTTCCCCGGCTATTTAATGATAGGGGTAGAAATCGGAAATGCAAAGTCTTTGTTTATAGAATGGATGTTAAATTTTAGACTGAGAATCAAGACTTTCTTTCCCACGTTATAAGTGACTTAAACCTGTAGCAGGCACTCTGCTAGACACCAAAATGCTCCAGACAGTATGGTTCTCTGCTTACAGCCGGCTCGTGAAGGCAGATGTGAATCACGTTTCCACACAGTCAAAAGCAGACTGAAAACCTGTGGTGGATGCCATGCAGGAACGATCTAGAAGTGGTAGATAATAGGACGTTCTGACTACTTCTGTCAGGCCAGGGAAGGCTTCCCTGAGAAAGTGCCATTTAAACTGAGCCCTGAAGGAAGAGCGAGAGCCAAATAGATGTTGGGGTACCTGATACGCCGCAGGGCCAGGCGTAAAGTGGTGCTTAGCGCGCCGAAAGAATTGAAAGAACTGAGCAGTATCGGCGAGCAGGTTTGAGGGGAAAGCTGGCGAGATGGAAGTGACCAGAATATGCAAGTCTGCGTGAAGGCTCTTTGGAAGGGTTTTCAACAAGCAAGAAAGATGATCAGGATCACACTATGAAAGAGTCGCTTTGGGCCCAGGGTGGAAAATGGTGGGCTTTTCCATATTTTCATAGGTAAAGATTATCCCAGTGTCCACTTAGCTAAAGCCCCTGGGGAAATCACCCGAGCTCTCTCAACCAGCTGGTTCACACAGACGGAGACTACGACGATTTGGAACACTTCTTATGCATTACAGTCTCCCTGAAATAGCTAATGAATGTAGACGGCTTTATAGCTTTCTATAATCATCTGCAGTTGAACAGATGATATGTGGAGCCCCTGAAACTTCCAGATGCGATTGTATAATGATTGTAACCTTTACTCTGCATAAGAATCACTGGGGTGCTTCCTAAAAATGCAGATTCCTGGATCTACCGCTGGGGACTCTATTTCAGGAAGTCTAGGTGGAGCTGAGACTCCGTGTTTGAAACAAACATCCCTTGGGATACTGACGGACTGGGTCCACGGGATGGACGTTAAAAAACACTATTAGAAGGGGCTTCTGGGGGACTCAGTCAGTTGAGCATCTGACTCTTGGTTTTGGCTCAGGTCATAATCTCATAGTTTCATGAGTTCGAGCCCCGTGTCGGGCTCTGTGCCGGCAGCATGGAGCCTGCTTGGGATTCTCTCCCTCTCTCTCTCCTTCCCTTTTTGCCCCTCCCTCACTTGCACTGTCTCTGTCTCTCTCAAAATAAATAAAATAAAATAAAACTATTACAGAGGTTCAGATCTTATAAATTTACAACTAAGTTTCTAAATTGAAAAGTAAATTCTGTATCAAATCTGAAACAGTCGTGGGAGCCAAGTGAAAAGGTTAGCTCTCCTTTTTCAGGAGGCAGAGACAGAAATCATCATTCCCAGAGAGGGGAGGTTCCATTTGCTGAGCTCTTAGTGTTAGGTGTGATGCTTCCATCCCCACAGAATGCTTCCTTCAGAGAGAGGAACAGTCAAGGCTGTGCTTGGTCAGCCTAATGACACAGGGGACGTGAACCCCACCTAACCCTTAACTGAGCACTGAAAATTGAGTCGTGTGTCAATGCATGGGGAAATCAGCCATTTACTTTTGTTGAAATGAAAAAGCAACATCATTTTGGCCATTTTCTTGTAGCAATTTAACTTGCTCATTTAATAAACTATGATGTGTAAAGTAGAATCTTATATAATTCTTGAAAACATTTTTTTTTCCTTTAGTGAAGGGGAGGAATGAGAAATTAAATGCCTAAGAGGATGACCCTTCTACAGTTGCTTAGTTGCATTGGAAATATTTAGCCATGTGTTCGGCTTTGGAAAGTGAATCTGGACCCTTGCTTCTTTCCTGCTCCAAACTGAGGCGTAAGAAATGTCTGGTTCGGGTCCTCGTTCTTCCCTCTTTTGTGAGATTTGGATCGTCTCCCTGCTGTTCATCTGTATAATGGGCCGGATGGTGAGAATAACTTTTTGGTAAGGGCAATGGGGGTGCTTGAGCAAAGAGCTTCCCTAACTTGCGTGCTCTTGGAAGAGGCTGTTTTAAAGGCATCCAATCAGCTGTGGAAACAGAAGTGCTGAAGGGGGCATCCATCACTCCGGAGGCTCAAAGGGCCAGGAGGCCATGTGGACACAGCAGCAGCACTTGTCAGAGCCCAGACGGGCCTGGTGGAGCAAGCAGTAGGCAGTCACTTACTGCTCATTAATATTATGTACCACAGCTGGGGGACCCCCATTTCAAAGGGAGCTTAGAGCGGCCTCAGCAGCAGTTAATGGCTCAACAACTTCTTAAACAGCTGGGGAGGTGATCCAGAAGCATTTGGAGATGGAGGGGGTAGTCGATTTCAAATCATCATGAAATGTCTTCATGTTTAAATAATCCCCATAGCAGAAGTAGACAGAGGGTCTATAAAAAGGCATTTTCACATTCATCTCTCTTACGACCAAGCATTTCTTATAAGAAGAAAGCCTTAGCTCATATCTATGAGGGTCTACAAGAAGAAAAAGCAGCTGTTGGAGAAGAGATAATAATCCTATGCTTCTTTCTAGGGAGTGGGTTTCATGAGAAAACCCACAATTTTGTGACTAGCACATTGGATGTGGAAAAATGGAACACGCTGAGAGTATAACTAGCGATTCTGTTCATGCAGGCTTCCCGGCCATGGAGACGCCCTCCCACCGGAAGCAGGAAGCCAACAATGATCTAACCAAAGTGGAAGAAATTTCGGAAGGACTGACGAGCACAGGGCACATCAAGTGAGACGAAATCTATCCGTTTCACCTGCCCATTGACTTTATTTTTTATTTTCCTATTTCTTTATTTTCCTTTATGTTTAGCTAGACCTAGACGCATGAATTAGAATGGTAATATCGACTTTGAGACATTTATCAGGTTGTAAGCCCTCTGCACACCATCCTTGGCATCCATGTCAAACAGGCCGACTAAAGTGGCAGTGGACACTGATTCAGCTGCGGTTGGAATCTGGAATCCAACTGAGAGCCAGCCACTTGCTTTCTAAATGTAGCAGAAACTTCGAGTAAGCGAAGAAGCTGAGAGCTAGCCGCATTTCATCACGTGGACCAGGGAGGCAGACTCAGCTGGTATTCGGGGAGCGAGAAGAATGAAGTCTTTCCGATTCTGTGTTCCACTGGCTCCCTGAATGGTGGCTGAGTTTTTATCCTTGGGTTCCATGAGATATCTCGCCATTATTTTATTTTGTTTTCCTTTTGCGTAAGCTAGTGTGGGTTGGTTCCTATTTTTTAAAATAATTTTTAATGCTTATTTATTTTTGAGAGACATAGAGACAGAGTGTGAGCAGGGGAAGGGCAGAGAGAGAGGGAGACACAGAATCCGAAGCAGGCTCCAGGCTCTGAGCCATCAGCACAGAGCCCAATGTGGGGCTTGAACTCACAGGCTGTGAGATCATGACCTGAGCTGAAGTTGGCCACTTAACCGACTGAGCCACTCAGGCGCCCCCAACCATTACTTGTTACCAAAGACTTCTAATGAATACATCAACTTCTAACTTGATGTGTGAGGAGTCGCATCAAGACCCCCCCTTTTATTTACAGACCATTCGTCTAACGGAGAACCCCTGGAGTTTCTGGGTGTTAGACATGTAGTGTATGCCAGCAAACTCTGAACAGCTTAAATGGACCCAAACAATCTGATCCTTCACAGGAATTCTGCAAGGAAACTGCTCAAGACCAATGCCATGTGTTGTCACCATTTTCTCCCTTGCAGCTGGCACAGAGGGCGTACTCATAATAAACACAAGCTAAAGTGGAAAACTACCCCTGAAGAAAGCTGTATTTCTTGAGTATGGATTCTGAATTTAAAATCTTGGGTGACATGCTGAATTGTTTTCTATAGTTTTGCCTCTTCGTGAGTTATTTTAAAGCATAAATACCATTGTGAGAAAGCCTGAGAAGCCGAAACGGGGTTTCTAGGATGCCTGGTTTCACCCGGGCAGTGGTTGGTTATGTGGGTATGTTAACTTTGTGATCATTCGCGGGCTAGCTACTTATCATTTAAGAGCTGTTCAGGATGTGTTATACTTTAAAAACTCAGGGAATTTTTTTTTAATGTTTACTTATTTCTGAGAGAGAGAGAGAGAAAAAAAAGAGCAGGGAAGGGGAAGAGATTGAGCGAGGGAGACAATCCCAAGCAGGCTCTGTCAATGTGGAGCTCAACATGGGGCTCAATCCCACAAACCATGAGATCATGACCTGAGCTGAAATCAGGAGTTGGACACTTAACTGACTGAGCCACCCAGGCACCCCTGGTGCATAGGAATTGTGAAGTATGAAACAAATTCCTAGCCAAATAGAGGAGTAGGGAGCCTCATCATTTGTGAAAATGATTTAAGCTTAAAGATGATTTAAGATTTAATGATTTAAGATTAAATTGACCCCAAATTTCTAAAGCCACCTATTAAGGACTCTAGTACAACACCTAGTGTCTTGCAAGAAGCAAGCAGGCTTTAGATATAAACATTCCAGTATTAGTCAGGACATAGCCTATTTTGACCTCATTGAGAAAGCAACGAAGATCAATATAAATGACCCTGTGCAGTTTTCATCTGTTTCTCAGTCACGATTTGCTCCATAGACTCTATCTGTGAATCAACATGGTTTTTTTTTTTTTTCTAAATCTAAATCGAAAGCGCACCATTAATGTGAGAGTGACTAGAAATGATATCTTTCAGGTAAAATTTCACTTTATTAACGTGAAATAGGGTTGTCTAAGCCTTCCATCTTGTAAGATCTTATTTAATATCTTGGTTCTGTTCTAGCAGAAAGAGAAGCTTCCTTCTCTATGTTGACAATACAGTTTCACTGCCGTTATGCTAGAAAGGGACTTAGGAATTCAGATGTTAGTGTATCCGTTGGCTTGTACCTCTCCCAGCCCAACCCATTACAGTTCTCTGGGAAGACTAGAGCCTTCCAGATCTGAGAAAATGAACTGCAAAGAAACAGATTTGTCACCACATGGTGCAAACATTCTTCTTGTTCAGGACAATCTCTTTCCACAGTTGACCTGAGCTCTCTACTGTGTTTTCATTTACAGGGTGCAAACTTAGACTACCACCTTATGGATTGAATGGATGTAGTGGGACATCTTCACTGGCAGCAAAGGCTGAGAAAGAGTGACTGGAAGAGAGAAAGCCACAGGGGACAGGTAAGAACTTTCTGGCCATCCGGGAATAAGAGGAAAGAGGAGTGAGAGATATTCTGAGCTTTAGCATAATAACTAGACTCCTCCACATTCTAGAAGAATTAGAAGTTTCATTAGCTCAGAGCTGTACGTTTAAAAACACACACTCAGAAGGGTGGTGTGGCCTCTCTGTTGTGCACGACAAAGCGCAAGTAATTGAACAGTTTGGAGAAGTGAACTGAAGACACGGTACTTGCTGAAGCTGTGGTAAAGTAAAATGGCACTCCCTCTAGTCTCTGCATATGGCGAGATGAGCGCGCTTGGAGGCCTGACTTACCCCAGGAGCTCTCTATGTCTTTCCATTGGTTATGTGTTGTTATGTTGTTTGCTACTTTTAAACCTCTCAGTACAGCCTTGGGTAAGACCATACCTTCAGGAGTGTTGCATTGCATGTCTTTACGGGAGTGCTAGGAAAAGCAAATATACTACCTAATAACATATCACAACTCTGATTATCCAGGAGACTCAACAGTAGGGGCTGGGCTGGAGAAGACTTTATCAAACAAGCCTCCAGCTATGGCCCGGACCCAGAAGCTGCACTTAGGGTAAGGCTGGGATGTGAGTAGGTTGTCCAGATCCAAGCTCTGCCTTTGGCCATGAGTGCACTGCCACAACCTGGCTCGAACTAGCTTGGCTCCTTTTCCTCCTTCACCCTCTGTCCTCTGGTCTGAGCAGTAAGAATGGGAGATTTAGTGACTTGTAATAAAGGAAGCCCATGAGCCAGAGAACGGCACTGTTACCAGTCTGCAGTTCAAATATTCACGTGGTGGTGGCCATGCTGGTCTCAGTTGAGTGGAGAAAGAGCACCACAGGAACAGGAATTCCCCCATAGCGGTCCTTTCCCAGGAAGTCAACACCTCAGACTGATTCACCACGGCACCCAAATCACAAGGTGACGCAGCCCCAGCTGAAGGCCTGACAGGAATGCTGAGCTTTGGCCATGGGCTTTGTAAATGTTGTGTGCTTTGCAGCTTTGGGGCCACTGTAGCCCACAGTACTAATGTGACCTGGTAAAATCAGTCTGTTTCTTTATTAACTGTAATGGTTGAATTTCTAAAAAGTCCTTAAGATGAATACGGGGCACTGAGTGTTGGAGGATGAAAGAAGCTGTCAGGAGCAAGCATTGTCTTCCTCTTTTGGAGTCAAAGAACATTCTACAGAAGGGACCTTAATGACCATCCAGTCCAACCTACTCGTTTCCTAGACAGGGAAAGTGAAACTCAGAGAACAGATGGAGCTTAAAAATATATATGTTGTGGGTTTTTTTTAATTTTTATTTTTATGAGCTTAGTGAAAGTGACCAATGTCATTTTGTTTCCTGCTTTTTCAAATCCAGGATCCACACAGATCTAAATATTACTCGTAGTTGAAACATACTTTATACTTTCTAACCTCTTCCCCCATCACTTAGAATGGCAAACTCCATCTACTCAACCCTCCAACTTCCATTTTTTTAAAATATTCATTTATTTTGAGAGACAGAGAGAGAGGAAGCACAAGCAGGGGAGAGAGACAGAGAGGGAGAACGAGAGAATCTCAAGCAGGATCTGCACTGTTGGCGCACACCCCAATGTGGGACTCCATCCCACAAACAGTGAGATCATGACCTGAGCCAAAATCAAGAGTTGGAAGCTTAACCAACTGAACCATCCAAGCGCCCCAATTTCCATTTTTTGAATTCTCATCCATTAGGGATTAACTCAAAAATACCACCTTTCCAGGAAAAATTTCCCTGCCGAAACAGAATTTCTTCTGTCCACAACTACAACAATAGCACTCATATACCACACCTATCATGGACGTGCAACTTGCTTGTACTAATATCGTTTAGTCCTCACAATAACCACATAACCTTGACACTATCTTTAGTCACATTTTACAAATGAGGAAACTGAGGCACAGAGAAGTTAGGCCACTTTTTCAAGGTCATTCAGCTAGGAAGTGGTTCTGATGGTTTATTACAAATATGTTACATACTATCATTATGCTGATAAGGAAAAGAAACTAGATTCTTTAAAAGGTTATATATATATATATATAAGAAGTATATATATATATATACGTATATACATATATATACATATACTTTAGTATATATATATATATATACTAAAATGATTACTATATTGGGATTGAAATCCTCTGGTGAATGAATTCCTGAATTTTCATACCATCCCTAGGTCCAAGTTTGGTCAAAAGTATAAGGCACTGCTACTTGAACTTTTAATTTCAGGAAGTGAGCATGGCGGAAGTGTGTTGGACACCGTCCTTTCAGGATGGAGTCGGATGACTGTATCTGAGCCCTGCTCCTCTCACCTGATGCCCCTTACATTCTTACAGGGTCAAACTGGTCAGCACTGTAAACAGACTTCGCACATCACACAGAAGGCAGGTCTACCCCCACCTACTGCAGATTTAACCCGAGCTCCTGGACTTGAACACCCCAGTTGGGTATGTGCACATTTTTCTAGAGATGGGTTTCATGATGTTTGCCAGACTCCTCAAGGGGTCTGTAAATAACAAATGTTAAGGATGGTTGGCACTGTTACAGAGGCACTGGAGAGGCAGAAGAGGCCCATGGCTATAAAGGCAGAAGGAGAATTTCTGAAAAGATGAGACTCTGTGGCGGGATAGAATAGTTTTTCTTGGATACAAATAAGATGATTTCCTCTAGTGGGCATGATGACAGGTGTGCCTATAAGTCGATGGAACTGTTGTCCGTCAGGAACTTGAGACACCCCCAGAACTAGACAGTTGAGGAATCTGAGACTTAGGCAAATAGAATGACTCAGCCAAAGCCACAAAGTTCAGGACTGGGATAAACTAGAATCCAGTGCTCACTCTGTTTCATGGTCCCTCCACAGAGCATCCTGTTAAAATGTTGACTTACAAGCAAGGGTCCACACAAAAACCCCATATCCACACATGACCTGTGGAAACAATACTTTGTCATCTGGCTCCAGTGAATTTTATACAAGAAATAATCCTCTCCTAACTCTTTCCCTGGTCCCCAGTTTTACAACATTTTCTAAGAATAGGACTGAGCTGTGTCCTTTTCCCATGAAAGACGGAGAATGGAGAGTTAAGGTGACCCAAGGTCAGTGTTTTATTTTTATGTTTTGTTGCCATTAAATATCCTTCATTCTTCAATTTCTCTGTCTCTTTTCTACAGCGAATAGCTCCGACTGCCACCCTTAGGACACCAGGAGGTAGAAAATGGTGTAAGCATGAGAATTTACGCACTGTAATCTCTCATTTAAACCTCAAAACATAGGTACAAAAGCAAAAAAATGAAAGCCTCCTATCAAGACCTTAATTTTAAGATGGCAAATATGGGGAGGTCTTTGGGACATCCTAAATGCAGGAAACACCCCCCTCCATTAATTGGCCAGATGTGTTTATGGTATATTCTCTGGAGCAATTATAGAAACAGATGCATATATTTCTGTAACCGTCTTTTCTGCCCAGTATATCCGAAAGCATGTAGAAGTTTTGCTTTAGACCCGGAGAAAACGGAGGTGCAGAGAGCAGGTGATTTGTCCTTGCCCGCATAAAAAGTAGAAAGTTCTACCAAAGATAACTTTCACTCTATAGTGTAAAGCTGAGTCGTTCGTTTTAATAAAATGTTACCATAATAAAACAGCATATTTAATTCAGAGGCTTTTTTTTATAGGAGTCTCTGTATGTGTGAAGTCATATCTGATAATATCTCAGATAGAGACTTTCCCCCTTTTTTAAAAATAAAGAACTTTAAGAGCAAAGTGGGAGGGTTTTAATGTTTATAAATATAGACTAGGATTCCTATCATCTTTAACCAAGAAGATGCTGTTTCCTCGTTGCCTACTCTCTAAAAAAAGTCCAATTCTTAAGAAATCAAAGATACTTTAAGATCTAAAATAATGGTGAGTATCAGTCATTAGAAAGTTACTTCTTCCTCTTATGAGAAATCTACTCAGGTAAACATCTCTTCTCAGAACTCTTCTTAAAGATCGCTATGGTTAATTAAGCTGAACCAGGGAACTGATGGCAGGTTGTATGCATTTTGCCCTTGGGATTCTTCATCATTGTGAAGGGACCCCAGGGCAAATCTCGAGTGAAAAGATTAGAACTGAAGGAAAAATTTACAAGTAATCAGTCTAGTCTTCTACTCTGGGAAGGACTCTGATTTTTAAGACACCTGAGAGGAAACCAAGCAGTATCTACTAGAGTATGACCAATGCCAGGGAGCTCACTACCTCACCATGGTGTACCCCTCTGGTCAGCAATTTTTATTATTACAAAAATATTTTTTTAGTGTTTATTTATTTTTGAGAGAGAGAGAGAGAGACAGTGCGAGAGGGTGAGGGGCAGAGAGACAGGGAGACGCAGAATCTGAAGCAGACTCTAGGCTCTGAGCTGTCAGCACAGAGCCCAACACAGGGCTTGAACTCATGAACTGTGAGATCATGACCTGAGCCGCCTGAGCCGAAGTCAGCTGCTTAACCAATTGAGCCTCCCAGGCGCCCCCTCTTATCATTTTATAGTTCTTTCTTATTTTGAATAAAAATCTACTTGCTCTTAACTTTGGCCCGCATCTGACTTCTGAAGTGACACAAAGTCTCCTCCTTCATCTCATGTCAATTTTGAAGGCTTGATTCCTTGCTTCATGCTTTTGTTCTTTAGATAAAACACTCTCGGTTTCTTTGCTTGTCTTCCTCTGCCTGGGGTTCAGATCCATTAATACGATCCTTCCCTAAAGCCATTCTCCTCTCCATCTATTATAACTTACTAGTCTCCCTTTTAAAATGGGCACCTCAATGTATATGGATCTTTGGTAACTTCCAGAAACTGCTGCTGCTGAAAAATGCCCTTGCTTTATAACTAGCCCTTTTTGGTCACTGTGCTTTCCCTGAGTGACCCCAGGTCTGTGATCTCAGGACCTACCTTCGCCAAGGTCTCATCATCCAGGTGATTCTTCTGAATCACATGTTGAAGTGCAAAATAAATTTTTTCCTGAAGCTTCTGGACCTTCCTTGGTTCTATCAGCCAGGCCCGGTCTGACAAAGGAAAAGAACTAGGTAAGAAAGGAGGGGATGTGACCTTTTACCTACATACATAAGTGCTTAGCTTCAGTTTACATAAACCACGCATATTTTATAAGAAATACCCTGACTCTTAAATACGGAGAACAGACAGAGGGTTTTGGGAGGAGGGATGGACTAAATGGGTAAGGGGCATTAAGGAATGTGCTCCTGAGATCATTGTTGCACTCTATGCTAACTAACTTGGATGTAAATTAAAAAACAAACAAACAAACAAAAAAAACCCTGATGACAATAATGGCAGGTACATTGACACAGGAAACGAAGGTGGAAGTAAGGACCCAATGGTTCTAATAAACACCAGGATGTGTTTTATTGTCTGCGACAACTTATATCTCCTGCTCTTTTGGGGGGACATATCTTTAGATTGTTTCAAAGTAGACGTTAATGACTTGTGAAAAAAATGAATTAAAGAAGTAAGAATATCTACTGCACGGGGATATATTTGGTATTCAGGATTCCCTTTCCCTTTTAAAGATATGCTGTAATTCATAGGATATCAATTTCAAAAATTTAATCCCCCAAATTTAATTAAGCTCTTTTTCTACATGGTATTTTAAAATGGTGGATAAGATAATCTCTCCTTTCCTTTCTCCCATCCTACGCTCTTTTTCTTTTTTCCTTCCTACATCTCTCTCTTCATTCCCTCCCACCCACCCTCCTTCCTTCCTTTCTTCCTAGAAGCTTTATACACCACGGTGACAAAATTCAGCCCAGCCTCAATGCCTCAGGTTGGAGCTTCAATGAAGAGACATCTAGAGTCTCCAAATGCTGAACAAATACTCATGGAAAAGAACTTGGAAATGATCCATCTGAACACAGTTCAGGTCAGGTGAGAAACTCAATTCTGTAATCCTAGACAGGGTGAGGACAGGTCTAGCCAACAGTTAAGCAAACCCTTACGTAAGTGAGCACAAAAGCCTTCAGTGACAATTGTCAGTCAGAATAAATTAAGCTTCCCTCCGTCCGTCTCCTTTCCCTAAACTATCTGGAGCTGAACAGAGAGTGGCTATGAGGGCAAGAACTGGGGGAAGGGCGGGGTATGGCATGAGATAGAGCTGGGCATCTATCTGTCTTTCCTCCCTTTTGCAATATGGCACCAGGCCAGGGTGGCAGACGAGGTATTTGAGAATTCCAGAAGCCTCTGAGTGTGGGTCTGCTACCAGGGCTGGAAGATTTTCCAGTAGGCAGAATAAGAAATGTCCTGTTTCCAAACTCAGCAGAATTTGATGACGATGGTGTGTTCTTTTTTGGAGAAAGGCTCATAGTTCAACTGAGTTCTGACCCATTAACAACAGCCTTGCCTTACGTCTTGGGCAGTTATCTTCATGGATCGTTTAAGTCTGACGTTCTATGTCTTAGGTATCTGCTGCTAGGAACTTACTGACTTAATGCAAACACACCTAACAAAGGACAGTGAATTTTTGCAACATGTTCTTTGAGCAAGCTGGAACCCGAATGAAGCTGCCTCCCTCATCCGAGACCCACAGGCTTAGAATGAGTCTTCCATTGAACTATATTCCATAAAAACAGTCAAACGCAATGAGAAAATGGCAGCAAGGAAAATTATTTGGCATGTGGTCGCTATCAGAAATAAATCTTTCTTGTCGCTTCTCCCATTTATCTTTGTGCTTCCAGGCCTGGGAAACTTGGTAGGGTTCAAAAAAAAAAAATAATAAAACCCAAAGAGGCCTAGAGGAACAGCTTGATTGTAGACAGAGCCACAAAAGAAACTGTTAGTGATAACATGCCAAGTGATAATTTCCATTTTTGAAGATGTGGTTAAATAAAAAACAGAAGCAAATTTTAAAAAATCTTCATAAAACTTAAAAATAAACAGATAAAGCCTACCTCATAGAAAGTGTAGAGGCTGGTATTATTGGTAGACATCACCCGAATGACATGCCGCTGTGTGCCATCACAGGTAAGATTAATTTCTTCCAGCCCCACTGAAAACTACGTGAAGGCATAAGGAGGGATCTTGTCTCAAAGATGAATTTTATGGAAAGAATGAGGCTTTTGGGTATAAAGATTATTAGGAATGTGTTCCAAGAGAGAACCGTAAAGGGTACTGCCATCTCCTCACTGAAATCTAACTGAGCAGACAGCCGAGAGACTCCGAGTTCTCATTCTGGCTGAAGAAGGAGCCATGGATTTATTAGGAATCTATACATTTATTAAAGAGAATTTCAATTGCTACGGTTCTATGTGGTCTATAAACGGCACCCGTTACCTTCTTTGAAAATTTTGGCATTTTATTGCATTTTAGAGCTAGGCACGCATGATATAATGAAGTCCGACCCTATTACTTTATAGGTGAGGAAACTGAGGGTCTGGGAGGTCAACAGTGTAGGGTCTCGAGATAAATGATGTCAGATCCTTCTAGAATGTCCACTGCCAGAGCAGAGATGCTTCCTTTTCCAGTCTTCAGATGGAGTCGTTTTCCCCTCTGTCGTCCTCACCTCCTTTTAAAGCCCTTAATATTGCTAATTTAGATGGAGAAGCCGACACGAGAGGCACTTAAAGAGGAGAAGGTGTACATTTTATTTACTTTTGTCCTCACGCTGGACCTCTCATTTAAATATATTTTTACTAAGTCTCAATTTACTTCCTGGGCATTTTTTTAAATGTATTTTTTTCTCAAAATCAAAATAGGACTTAGCTGTAACTCAGGCACTACCTGTCCTCATATATCTGTTAAGAAATACTTTTGCTTGTCTGAATCTGGAGGGACCCTTACCACACAACCTACTCTTGCTTGTGGGGCAAAATGGGTCATTTTAATTAATTTAAGGCTAGTTTCCTCTGAATGGTTCATAAATATCACAAGCTTGTCAAAGTAAACATAGTTCTTTTAAGTTTCTGCTGACTACCTAGGTTTAGTGGGTATATCTCCTTACCTGGAGATATCAGAACAGCAGAAGAGAACAAAGCAATCTCCTCCTCAGTCAGCTGCAAGGAACACAAATTCTTTGCAAAGTCAAATGCTTCATTCACTAGGTCATCAGAACCTATAAGAGAAGGCGGATTAAGTGAGAACACTTGGATGGGATGGGGAAATAGTAAGAAAGTCCCATATTCAAAAAGTTACTCAAGGACTTGCACACTAGGCAACAATATTTCCGAGTTCCTAATAATTACAGAATGAGGAAACTGGGAAACATCTCGATCAGGTATGGAAAGTTGACATTACCAATGAGGGGCTGACAGAAATGGTGTCTGTCCATTGTCATATTCCACTGGGAAGCTATCAACTAAATCTAATCTTATAATGTTGCAACAAGCTCCAGCCAGAAAAAATTAAATACTTGATTTGGGATCCTTTGGTATAGAGACAGCATTCACAGAAAACCTAAAACACGACGTATAAGAGGCCAAGATGGTCAGTCTGCGTGGCACTTGAACCTGGTAATATAAAATTCCCAGAGGCCTCAAGCTGAGATGTTACGAACATCTGAACATCTTATAGACTGAAGATGAGGTACCTTTCAAGTTGGTAACTCCCCTGGAAATCTTACGGAGGGGACAGGCATTCATTGATTTCTCCTTTCTGATGGATGCTTCATAGGTCAGTTGCTTAGCAATTGCAAAATTTGGCAAAATAATGCTTCTTCCCTACACAGATCCTTGGTAAATGTTTATTTTATGAAGCTGGAAATATCCCCAAGCTGCTTGCCAAGGCTTTCCCTCGTTTCTTGAAAGTCTAGCCTTGTAGATGACACGGAGGTGTATCGACTGCAGAAGGGAAACGCTGCCAGGCAGAGGGACTCGCTGTCAGCTGCCGTATCAGCTAACAGCACAGCAGGTGAAAGGGCACTGGCCTCTGTGGTGTCCGTGGGCAGGGTATGGAACAAGTGGCACTGTCAATCGTAAAAACCTTTCCTGGCATCGGCCCATCTTTGCTAACGTTCTTCTCATCTGCACCGTGGACCGATGACTGGATGAATGATACACAACACTCCCGTGCCCACCCACGGGAAAGGTCTGGGGGTCATCTCGGGCGGGTTGGCATCCACTCTATCTGTGCTTCTGGAACTTCGTGACTTAACAGGAAGAAAGTCAGTGCTCTTCGTGAGAAGCCAGTGAGAAAGCTCTTCTTTTCATTAAATATCTTAACTCACGATTATGAATTTGCATAAGAAACTTAAGAGATCACCCATGGACCACGAGAGGTCTACCTAATATGCTCTGTGGGGCAGTAAGCTAGAAGGAACATAAAAGTTGATCCTACGAAGAATGATCTAGAATGCATCTCAGCTCTTCATTGACTTCTGAATGAGGGGTGGTCGATCCCAGTGGGGTCTCTGGTTCTCTCCCGCCTTTCGGGAGATTAGGATGCACAACTGTAAGATCTCAATAAATCGATAAAATACTGGCGGCTCCCCTGGTCCAGATCTTAGCAAATGAGATACCAGTTCACATTAAAGAATCGAGGCATTTCATCGACCCACTTCAACCTGAGTGGAGAAACTGACGGCAGCTAAGAAAATGAGGTCGCCATCAAAGGTAAACTCACCTAAGGCTTTAAACATCTGCATTCCTCCATATTTTCCTTCAAACAGAACAGTGTTGTTTAATGGGTTGAAGGCACGGCACATTCTCACTAAAACCACTTCCAGGCAACCTGTGCATAAGAAAAATAAAGAAAATACGCTTACATGTCCAATAATAAAGCATTTATTATCGTACATAGGTCAAGAGACTTTTAAAAAACTTTAAAACACACCCATGCAGACGCACAGACAGACACATTCAGAATTACCTCAAGACTGCTTCCCAAGTAAAAGATAAACTCTATTAGAAATAATGCTCCCTACATGCTTATGTTAAAGGTGGCTAACATGCAGGGCGGCAACAACATGTTTTTGGGGAAAAAGACAGTTTTTTTTGGACTCGTATTAAAGGTACTTTCAACTCCTGAATTCACGAGGAGCTTTGCGGCAGGCAAGTCCAGCCTGTTAACTTCTGCAGAAGTTTTGCTGTTGGGAGAACGTGCTCTCTGCTTCAGTTTTTAACATTTCCCCCGTGTATATTTCAGCACGGGATGGCTTTAAACAGGAACCCCTTCAGGGTGTTTCTTGAGGGCACCATTTACATCTGATGTCTTTGAAATGAAGTTTTCTTGGTCAAATGAGTTTTGGCGAAATGCTGAGTATTATCTCCCTTCAGAGAGTTATAATCCGCACTCACAGACCAAAGGCTTGGGAAAGCCCTCCCCGCCCCACCCGCCATGAAGGAAACTCTTCGACCTTGATGGACCCAGGATTTCTGAGTTCACTGTTAGCCCAGTGTGGGCGGGGACCTTTGTCTCAGCTACAGGTAGTTGTGGCTATTTTATTCACTAATATATCTCCAGGACCTAGAAAAATTCCTGGCACATAAATAAATATTCAATAAATATTTATTGAATGAATTAGTTTGCTACCTTTGTTTTCCCCTCTGAATATTCATTGATGTGATGCTCTGAGGAACTTGTGCTGTACCCTTTCTCCACATTATGGATAAGTGGGCTTTTGCCCCACAGTGTGTGGGAAGGTGACAGCCAGACTCAGGAACCACGAATTTGCATGAGAGCATCACACAGGTGATTTGGCTACACCCATGGTGTTCCCAAGGGTGTCCGTGGTTCCTTTCTTACACGGCCACTTCATATTTATGTCTCTTCTTTTTTGATCTGCTGGTTTTTCCTTGCTTTCCCTTATATGTCACCCAGCACAGGGGCTTACACATAGAAGGGGACTTGCAAATATCAATGAAAACAGTGCTTTTCTGAGAAAAACAATAAGGCACCATTTATTGAATATTTATTGAGTAGTTATAGGGTGAAGTCACTTTCCTTGGCCCCTTACGTTATTTTATTTGCTTCTTACAATACCATTTCAGGTGAATTTTTTTTTTAACGTTTATTTATTTATCTTGGGGGGGGTGGATCTGAAGCGAGCTCCACACTGACAGCAGAGAGCCCAACGTAGGGGTCGAACTCCTGAACCGTGAAATCATGATCTGAGCTGAAGTCGGACGCTTAACTGACTGAGCCACCCAGGTGCACCCTGGGTGAATTTTATTAGTCCTTTCTTTTAAAAACAGTTTTTTTTTTAATGTTTATTTATTTTTGAGACAGAGAGAGACAGATCATGAGCAGGGAAGCGGCAGAGAGGGAGATACAGAATCGGAAACAGGTTCCAGGCTCTAAGCTGTCAGCACAGAGCCTGATGCAGGGCTTGAACTCACAAACCACGAGATCATGACCTGAGCTGAAGCCAGATGCTTAACCGACTAAGCCACTCAAGCGCCCCTATTAGCCTTTTCTTACAGGTGAGTTACAGGAGGTTTAAGGAGGTTAAGTACTCTGCCTTTTATACTAGAGTCAACATTTTTACAGCAGGCAGAGATGTTAAAAGATTACATGGTGCAGTTCTCCAATATCGATCTACGGCCTGGTGATATCTGAGACTTAGCTAGAAACACAGGGAAGCGGGTTCCCTTCTAGGAGGTTCAGACCCACGGGCCTCACATGATGCCTCCGACTCAGAACAGTCAATATTCTCCTCTGATGCTGCTGATGCAATTCTAAGTCTGGGATTCATTATCTGTGGTCCATCTCTTCATTTTGCAAATGAGGAAGCCGCCATCTAGAGGGGTTAGCTCAAGGTCACATACCGAATGTGGCACTTTTTTTTTTTTTTTTTTTCCCAAAGAGAGTTGCAAAAATATCTTCCATCCCACATGCTGTTCGAGAGCCTTACCGCTCCCCCATCAAGAAGGATCCACGTCAGGGTGCCCGGGTGGCTCAGTCGGTTAGGCGGCCGTCTCTTGGTTTCGGCTCAGATCATGATCTGTTTGTCAGTTCGAGCCCTGCATCAGGCTTAGTGCTGATGGTGCGCAGCCTGCTTGGGATTCTCTCTCCTTCTCTCTCTGCCTTCCTCCTGCTTGCGCTCTCTCTCTCTCTCAAAATAAATAATTTTTTTTTAAAAAAGAGGAAAATTGGGGCACCTGGGTGGTTCAGTTGGTTAAGCGGCAGACTTCAGCTCAGGTCATGATCTCACAGTGTGAGTTCGAGCCCCGCATCGGGCCCTGTGCTGATGGCTCAGAGCCTGGAGTCTGCTTCAGATTCTGTAACTCCCTCTCTCTCTGCCCTTCCCCCGCTCACACTCTGTCTCTATGTCTCTCAAAAATAAATAAAAACGTTAAAAAAAAAAAAAAGGAAAATCCATGTACTCTGTCTCTATGTCTCTCAAAAATAAATAAAAACGTTAAAAAAAAAAAAAAAAAAAAAGGAAAATCCATGTCGTCTACTCCTGAGCCCAGGTGGGCTGTCGTGGCTGCCCTGACTAACAGGGTGGGGTGGAAATGGCACTGCATGACTTTTAAAGGCCAGCCAGGAAAATGCTACACACTTCGGCCTTGTTCTCTCGGAGTGCTAGCTTTTGAAACCTCGCAACCATGCTATGAGGAAGTCCAAGTGGTCTGTGGAGAGGCTGGCATGGAGAGGAACTGGGGCCTCTGGCCCGGAGCCTCGGCTGAACTCGGGACAGCCGATCAGCACACAGTGCCCGCTGTGTGAGGGAGAAATTCACAACCGGATCCTCCTGCCCTCAGTCCAGTTGCCTCAGCAAACACCACACGGAGCATTCTTTGCTGAGCCCTGCTCAAACTGGGAGGGCTTTGCTTTGGGAGCAAAATAAACGAATGCTGTCATTTTAACTAAGTTTTGGGGTTATTCTTAGCCAGCAATAGATAACTGATAGATCGAGTTCACATTTGGGTCGAGGTTTGCATCAACTTTTAATCACGCGGTGAAGCGGCGGCAGCAACTTACACCTATTCTATTTGGCCCAAGTTCAAATGCCAGTTTTGCCAGAGGCTGGTTCTGTGATATAGAACACAGCCCTTCACTTCTCTGTATATCCCCCTCCTTCTATAAGATGGAAATAATACTCGTGTCACGAGACTAAATGAGATGTCATGGGCAGACATTAACATATACAGGTGTGTCATCACACGCATGTTATAATTAGCACTCTGGCCTGAGCCCATGAGGGTTAACAAACACCATGGTGGCTCTTATTTTCTACCTTCAAAGGGGGGGGGGTCAAAGGAAGAAAATTTGTTTCTTGTTTGGGTCCTAGCATCTGTGAGGTCAGTCACGTGCAGAATTTCTTGAGCCCCTTCCTACGTGAGCGTGTGTCACAGAGCGTGTGTGGAAGATGGCGAGGGAAGGAGTAGAGCTCCGGGAGCTTCTCCGGGGGCACCCTGGCTGCAGGCTATCCTCATTAAAATGATTGGAAATGACCACCGAGGCAGAGCTCGGCTAGCCTGGATTTCTTTTCCCCCCAACAGAAGGCAAGCGGTGCATTTTAGAGCCAGCTCAGCAAGTCAGCCACCTTGACACGCTAATTACTTGCACTGCCTGTCAAGCTGGGTATCTCAACCTCCGCAATTAATAGCTCCACTTTCAATAAGCAAAATTGTATTTGACTTCAAAGGGGAACTGAATGAGGATCAGGGCGTTTTTATTACTGAGAGTTTCCTTTGGGAGTTGGCTGACAGTGTGGGTGGTAAAAATGAACTACATACTGGAAGGAAGATTTTCTAGAGCCAACACCGAGCAAAGGGTTGACCACATTCCGGTCTAAAACAGGTGCCCCCCTCCCGCCCCCCCACGAAGCTTCTCCTGGCTTACCTGACTTCAGAAGTAGAATTTGATCATTCTGACAGAGTTCCATGAAGCCCGTTATCCGCTTTGCAAACTCTACCACGTACTGGATGGCGTGAGTGATCTGGATGGCACACTGCTGCCATAGTGCTTCCCTGGACTTGAAGAGAGGAAACGCACAATATACCCGGGGCACACGCAGCACGGAGAGCCCAGGAGATACTCAGGGGTTCCCTACTGGAGCTTCCCTGTCACTCGGGGCCCAAGGTGGGAATCTACCCCATTCCTTCCAAAGAGGTAGACCACGTTCTCTAACGTAACTGTTTTGCCCTGTTGGAGCCTTGCTACGGTGCCGTGGTCAACGTACTGAGACCAGAATAATGGAAACATTGCAATCACATGTAAAGATAGATGTTACAGGTTTCTTCGCTCTCTTTCTCCTCCTTCTGCTCGCCTAAACAAACTCCAGCCCTGGGTCCGTTTTGTGAAAACAAACTTCTGCACTGCAGACTAGTGATTTCATTCCCAGGCTTCCGTACGGTCATTTTCATGTGTGCCTAACAAACACTAAATTTGTAAGATTTTTCAAGTTGTGTTCTTTTTCCAGAACTTATGGAGATTGCTTTTTGGTATAAAAAGAAATTTCATGTGAAAAGCCCTCAAATCACATCACTCTCTTAAGTAATATAGAATCTCAGAAATGTATTTTGATCCTTGGATTATTTTCTTTGGAACGGGAATCATAAATCCAAGTGTATTAATTCTGCTTCTTATTGAGCATAACAATAACTAGCCTTTTGTCTCCTTATTTATATAAAAGGGTTAAGATCTGATTGTTCCAATGGAGACAAATCGGTATTTTATAATCATGTTTAGATATAGACACATTTATATATTTTATTTAAAAGAAAATGATAATACCAGTCATTAACTAGCAGATCTTGTAATTGTGGTTATCAATCCCACAGGAAAGTGGTGTGGACATGTAACAACAGCAAATTCCTTCTCTTAAACACTTCTCTAATGGACACAAAGTAGCAATCAAAAGAATAATAATACGAGGTGAGTCGTCTTTGGTTTCTTTGCTCTTTTTAAACACATACAACAGGAAAAACATTACGGATGTTCTATTGCATATCTTTGTAGTAAAAATTTGTAACTATTATTACTGCTATAATTTCTCAATCATTTTTCTTCCTTGCCTAGCCCCAGGAAGTTACCGTGAAAAGGTCCTAAAGTTATCTGATGTGGACACAGTCTCCCCGGTCACTCAAAGAGGGCAGTGTTTTTTTTTTTTTTAATTGGGGTGGTTTTGCCCCAACATTTGGGAACACTTGGCAATATCCAGAGACACCTGATTGTCACAACTGTGTGTGTATCAGGGGGTTGCTACTGGCATCTAGTGAGTAGAGACGAGGGACGATAATAACCACCCTACAACGTGCAGGACAAGTCCCTACACGAAGGATTATCCAGCCCCAAATGTCAGTAATGCTGAGGTTTGAGAAAGCCGGAAACAGAGAAATCACAGGGACAACCTCCTCGTAGTTTCCCAGAGTACCTTGCTCTGATAGGCTTTTATTTCCTCGTAGGTGTGAGTCTGCCACGCCAGCTGGTGTAGCTCCTCCATGGTGTACTGACACGTCTCCAGATGGGACTTAATGATGTTCTGTGCAATCCGATCTGCGGAAGGAATATCGGTTTGAGGGTTTGTGAATAAACTCGCGTTCTGTGAAGAAACAAGCGTTTAACGTTCACCACCGGAATACCTCTGGAGACACTCCCGTTGTATGAGACTGTCTTAACACCACTCTCTACCAATCTCCAAGCTGTCGTCTGTTTTTTCAATTTTCAGTCTTTTCATCAATATTTACTGCCTTTTCTTCCCCTTTTCGGTCACAAATCTGAGGGCTTATGAGTTGTAAAGTGCTCAAGTAATCATTGTAAAAATAAATACAAATGACCACGTTTCCCGCTCTGTGACCCAAAAGTCCACTAACGGTCTTGACGTTTGCGGTCCAAAGACTTTAAAATCTCTTGAGAATTATTAGAACTTTTCTTTAAAAAGGTTAAATACTTTTTTAAAATTTTTTTAACGTTTATATTTTTTTTTGAGAGACATAGAGACAGAGTATGAGCAGGGGAAGGGCAGAGAGAGAGGGAGATACAGAATCCGAAGCAGGCTCCAGGCTCTGAGCCATCAGCACAGAGCCCGACGCGGGGCTCGAACTCACAGACCGTGAGATCATGACCTGAGCCAAAGTCGGTTGCTTAACCAACTGAGCCACCCAGGCGCCCCAAAAAGGTTAAAAAGAGAAAATGATTATATACACAAAAAGTAGAGACAAAATCAGTCTTTGTTGGCTGTTTATCTCGAATGAGTTGTATTTGGTACTAAACCTTAAATACCGAAGATTCTGGTATTGGACGTATGGAAATTGAGCAACAGAACCAGACACAGCAGATCTCTCAAAAATCTGCAAATGAGTTTCCTGGAGTTAGATACAGCTGGGAGGAGGTTCCCTCAAAATCCCTTCAGCTCTTTGAACACATGAAGAAGGCGACATCTTGGGAAACCAAAGTACACAGGGATTCTGTCTGGGAGGTGTGAGTAGACTGATGAAAACATTTTCTGCCTGATAACTGTTCTTGGCGCATACAGAAATAGATCGTTTTCTAGTGTTTTAGGTTATGCCATTTCAAATGCAATTTCTGTTCTTTCTAAATAGCCATATTTCATTTCTCCAGGAAAACCCTCAAAGCAGTGCTTAAGTACCTTCCCCTTTTACCTCGCTAAGCTTCTGGTATATGTGGTGTGAAATATATTGAGTTTTGGTGATGTAGAGAATAAAAAATGTAAGCTTGCGCCTCTAATGAACTTTCCAAAAAAAAAAAAAATCTCATCTAGCCCACTGCCTGGCACATTACAAACACTGAATCAATGGTAGCCACAATTATTATTATTAGGACATTCTATAGAATTTGTCATCAGAGAAGCAATGCGATGACTCCAATTGACACCAAACAGGTATTTAATTTTGGAGTCAGTGCTACTGAAGCTATTTCAATATTAGAGTTTTTCCATCAGAATCATAAAGTGCTACATGTAGAAGATGCTACAAAATGCAAGCTTATGATTATAGTTAGGCTCTACTGGGTTCAGGGTTCAGCATTTCTAGACTTTCATTGCTTATCATATTCTAAAATCCTTTCTTAAAAAAATCCTATATTCAAAATTTTATTGAATATCTTCCTCTGTTGTAAAAAAAAAAGGGGGCCAGGAATTACTTTATACATCATATTAAAATAGATTGGTATGTCATGGTTCATCATTTTTCAATTTCGCTTGGGCAGTCTAATTACTTAGAAGCTAAAAAAAAAAAGTATCTATTCCTCAGTAAGTATGTAATGAAAACAGAAGATTTCCATGGCTTTCTAGTTTTCAAACCTTTATCTTCTTGGTGTAGTCTGTTTTCATCTTCAAAGATATGCTGATTTGTCAGTAATTTACAGGCCTCGGGGTTTTATAAGCAAAACTACAGCTGCCACTCAAAATCGGATTATGAAAAACTCTTTATCTGTTCCTTTATGACATCTCCTGGGAACTACTGGCCAAGGTTTAAAAATTCTCTAGCCTTCTGCCACCCTAGAGCTTGGACGTGTGGGGCATGAGGAGGAGTGAGTGGGCATAATAAATACCCGGACAGATTAAGGCAACATTGGAAGTTAAATCCACACACAGGCTTTAGGACTCAGCTCAGATGTCCATTACTGGCAAAAGTTTCCTTCTTCCTCAGTGCCCTCTGCTAGAGGGGTCGGCTGCTATTGCACTTGATTCTACCTCCAGAGCCTTCACTCTGCTCAGACTCGCACTGTGGTTATTTGTGCAGGTCTGTTTTGTTCCTTACCCTTCGAGGTTGTGTGAGTTCTTCAAGAGCTGGACTGCAGAGCCCAGCATAGTGTCTTCACAGACTCGTTCAACAAATATTTTTTGAAAGGCTATTACGTACCAGGTTAAGGTACAGATTTTTTTAAAAAAGGATGTTGTCTCTCTTTTTTTTTTTTTTTAAAGGATCTTACAATATCATGTATCATAGTGTATCGTATTGTAACCTATTGTATTGTTTCATATCATGATATAATAAATGCCCTTGAGTTATTGTGGGAGCTCAAAGAAGAAGGTACGTAACTCAGCCTGGAGGAGGCTGGAAAATAACCATAGAGAAGATGCCTGTTGATCTGGGTCTGAGCAGAGGTTTGTCATATGGCGAAAAGAAAGGTATACCTCAGGTAGAGGGAATGATATTACCAAGGCACAGATAGAAAGCTAGTTAAGAGCTAGACAATTTCTCATAATGCATTTCACATCTTCGCAGTCCTTACCTTTTACAACCAATTTCCCTCTTACTGAGGAAACGAATGAGTGACTCTAGATCCATTTTTATAGAGCTAGCAAATGGTGTTCTGAAATCAGGTTTGTCTTTTCCAGCGAGAACACTGTACGGCGTGCAGCACAGAGTGCGAGGAGAGACGGGGAGAAATGAGACCAGGCAAGGAAACTGTCAGCAGAGACCTGACAGCCGAGTAAGGCATGCCGAGGAACTGGGATTTTCACTTTAGGCAACTGGGAGCTACTGGAAGCTGTGAAGCAGGAGAGTGACGTGGACAGTTTTTTGTCTTACAAAGGTGATCTTGGCCATGGCAGGAAGATGAAGTGGCTTTAGGGAGGACAGGAGATTAATCGGGCTTTGGTGAGCATTCAAGCAAGATACAAAGAGGTTTTGGATTCAAACAAGATATGAGGAGTTCTGCACAGGACCAGAAGATATGGCAGAGCGGGGTTGGAGAGAACATTAAATATGGAAGGTGCTCAACCAATGCCGAGTTAATAAAGGTAATATTGAAAATGTCCATCTATCCATCCACCCACCCACTCTTGCATTTTCTGCTTTATTTCTCAAAGGATTTTAGAAAGCTTACACTGATCCTTTGTTCAAAAATCTTTTTTTAAATTTATTTTGAGAGAGAGAGTGTGTGTGTGTGTGTGTGTGTGTGTGTGTGCCAGCAGGGGTGAGACAGAGAGAGAGAGAGAGAGAGAGAGAGAGAGAGAGAGAGAGGAAGAAAGAGAATCCCAAGCAGGGTCTGTACCATCTGGGCTCAACAGCATACTGGGGGCTCGAACTCATGAACCTTGAGATCTTAAAGCCTAAGCACTCACAATGGCTTTGAGGTCAAACACTGAACATGCACTGTTATTTCCCACACCCTTGTGGCGAGAAATAGAAGGCAAATCTGTGTTTGACATATGATTTATAACTATCAGTGGAGATAAAGACACAGTAGCAGCAGCTGCAAAACAGCTCTCCACTCCGGTCCATGGACCTGCCGTGCAGAGGCGAGCCACGTGCAGAGCCCTCTCAAGGCTCAGGCCAAAAACCAGAGGGTAAAGCTAGACTTGGTCCCATGGGAGCAGGGCCCGAGGGCGCATTCTGTCGATGAGAAAGATGCCCGGCCATCAGAGGAGATGGTTTGCCTGGACCGAGAGTCTGCGGTTGTGAAAAGGGGAGAAGGATTTAAGACTGAAGGGACAAAGGGAGAGACAAAGAATACAGTATACAAAGTTCCTCCTAGGAGCCAAAGGAACTTTCAAGAGTCCTTGCCTGGAAAAACTGAAAAGGTAATGGTAAACGCAGTCCTCTCCAGGGACCGACCACATGAGAAGGGCAGACAAAGAGACTGGGGTAAGAGAGCGGAGGATCGGGAATCTTTCTGGGCAATCGCGCACCCTTCATCCGTTTCCCGGACTTGGATTGCAGTTGCTCCTCAGAGCCCGGGTCTCGGCGGATTCTTTAACCAGCTTGGGCCCTGGACGGCGCGCGTGGAAGATGGAGCCCGCCCGCACGGTGCTGGGATGAGGGGTTCGGCAGCAGTATGACCCAGGTGACTGACAAAGGGGGACATTTCCCGCCGTCAGAGGCAACGTCCATGAACTCTACCCTCCGCTCTTCCTGGTATCAGGGACGAGGCTCAAGATTTCTTAAGCGGATGTGAACGTGTAGCTACATTTTCTCAGGAGGGAAGATTCTGTATATGTTCTGAACATGTTGCGTGAGATAGAGGTTTGTCCAGCTCACTAAGGGTACGCAAGCTGCTTTGCTAGTTTATAAAACGATGTCAAGGAAGGAGAAGGAACAATTTTATATGCTCAGTCATCTCTTTTCAATCCTGGTGAGGTGAAATGCAAACACTGATGCTGGCAAGGGAAAACTGGGTGTGTAATTACAGGTTAATATTAAATCCATGTTCCTTATTTTTTATTTGTAAATTGCATGAAAAATGCTTTGCTCTCACTTTCTCTCTACCCCTGGGCCCCTCTCCCCCCAATAAAATGGCTGTTTTGTTTTTAGACTCTGACCCTGCTATCTTTCTTGAAGGAAGCCTTGTTGGAACACAAGACTTAGAAGCAACTAACAGAATTTGTAACTTCATGCATTAACTAACTTTCATTATGAGATAGAAATAGCAACGTCTGAGTCCAGTGTAGGAGTAATCCTAGAAATTTTAAAAATAACTGATATAGGGAAACATTTATGGCCCAGATTTTGGTATACTTACCTCCAAACTCACGAAGCTGTGTATTGATTAATAAAAACATATTTTTATATACGTCAATTATACCCCAATAAAGAGGATGTACCTGATATAAAAAAATAAAATGAAATAAAGAAAGTAACTGATATAAGCACACGTACTTGACTACTGTTGATGAAAAAAACACTAAAAACCATATTGTTATAATTGTCACACTTCCCTGGAACTCTCAGGGGTAATCTTAAATCCACTTATGATGTGGGTGATAAGAAGAGAAAAATAAAATTTTTGAAGGGAGAGCTGGAATAATATTGATGGTAATTCTCAGTGGTGTGTGCAAAAATTACAGAACCCTGGGGCTGGATCTAATCCCTTTCTTCCATTTCCAAATGGACTGTATCTAAGTAATTCCAGAAGTCAGTTGGCTCCCCAGTCTCTGTCCACACCCCTCCCCCATCCTCATCAATCTTCATGGTGATCTGTTGAATAAATCAAAGAATAGGAAGGAAGTCCCTCCTTAAAGCATTTAGAGATAGTTGAGATGCATATGATAACGTTCACAAAGGTGAGTGGAGTTTTAAAAATCAATCACAGGGGCGCCTGGGTGGCTCAAGCAGTTAGGCGTCTGACTTCAGCTCAGGCCATGATCTCACAGCTCATGAGTCTGAGCCCCACATCAGGCTCTGTGCTGACAGCTCAGAGCCTGGAGCCTGCTTCGGATTCTGTGTCTTCCCCTCTCTCTGCTCCTCCCCTGCTCATGCTCTGTCTCTCAATAATAAATAAATGTTAAAACAATTTAAAAAAATCAATCATAACATTGGGGGGCCTGGGTGGTTCAATGGGTTAAACATCCAACTTAGGCTCAGGTCATAATCTAGAGGTCCATGAGTTCGAGCCCCGCCTCAGGCTCTGTGCTGACAGCTCAGAGCCTGGACCCTGCTTCGGATTCTGTGCCTCCCTCTCTCTGACCCTTCCCGGCTCTCACTCTGTCTCTCTTTCTCTCTCAAAATAAGTAAACATTAAAAATAATTTAAAAATATCAATCATATCATAAGACAATGTAAAAATAATATTTGGAAGTAACTCTTAAAGAAATACACAACAAATAATTTTTCATGCGCACTGATCCACATAGTCCAGCAAAGTTTGGAAACCAGGCATCCAAATTAACTAATTCTGTGCAGGAAAAAAAAGGCTACGTGTGTCTATTCCAGTGGAAATAAGTAAACTGACAAGCAAGGTGACAATTTCTTGTTTATAACTATAATGTTATAAAATGAGGACCAGCTTGCAGCTTCTAAAATAGCAAGTGACCTTCTGCAGCTCTGATTTCAACCACTCAGCGGGTTTTTTTCCACCAAAGGGGCTTATTTTAGCTCTCACTAGACATTTCAGCAAATGGTGCTCTCCAAAGGCTGCAGCATCTCTGACACGGATTACACAGGTGGTTTCATTAGAATCCCACATCCTGGGAGCGGGGAAAGTTGAGTATATCTTTAAAAACTGCTGCTTTCAGTGTTATTACCAAGAGCACCCGCGGCCCAACTGTACCAAGGTGAGAAAGCTGAGACTCCACGCTATATATAGTACTGGAGGGGGTTTGCATCTGAACTTCCTAATTCCTTCTCCTCCCCCTCCTTTTTTTTTTTTTTTTTTTCATGAGAAAGGATGGTTTCTTCTTGGTGAACTATACCCTCTATTCATTTTCCTCCACAAGAGATTTCTTTTGAACTTGGAAGTATTCTCCCTAAAATACTATATATCTCAGCCTCAATCAAAATGATTAATGAATTTTTAATTTATCACTTGCCTTAAGGATCTAGAGAACCACTCAATTCTCTGTTTCGTTTGTACTACGAGTGTGAAAGTGGAATTCTTAGGGGGTTTACTTTGAATTAATGCCGGGATATCTCTACGGACTTGCTCGAGGCAAGTTTTCAGTGCCTGCGTTTGGTTTTCGGGATAGCACGATTCCTCAGAATCCACGCTCTGAGGCAGTGACTGTAATGTGTTAGAACTGGTTGAAAAGTGAAACATTTAACCAAGTGTGCATTTTGTCTTTTGGGCCCTAAGACCACTAGTTTTGTACGTTTCCTGTCATTAAATAGAACAAACGAACTGGTTAGGATGTACTAGGAGACAGTGTCAGAGAGGACGAGGCCAATTTCAAGACCTTTCTGATTTTTTCTAATCTCTACTTAGTGATTATTATTTTTCCAGCACAAATAGAATTGTGCTGTCAGCATAAAAACATCAACAACATTTAAGCTTAAAACGGCCATCGATTAATGATGCATAGCCTTGACAGGAAAGTAGTGTATTTTTTAGCTTTTAAGTTTCTCAAATTCTTTTAAGAAGGAGTTGGGGCATAAATAACCTCAATTCCTTTGTTGGCTCAGTTTCACAGTCTAACCACTCATCACTCCCTCACCAGTGAATTAAGATAGCTTCCGGCCTCCTTTTCATACACATTCTATTGCCAATTATTATATCAAAAAATGGTATAACAGATTTGTACTTCATGTGGCCCGAAACCAAAACGTTCTTAGAGTTCTTCTGAAAAAATATATTAACAAAATATGAGATTATGTCCTTAACTATAAAAAATGATGAAAAGGTGATCAACACAGTTCAGTGAAATAGGAACATAGAGAAAAACAATGAAAAAATCAGATAGGTAATAAAAATATCTGAGCGAAGACTGAGTGGATGGATGGTTAATAAAATGGCTAATATTTTCTCAAATTTTGGGAAGCTCAGTAAGAGCATTTTAGTAGAAGGAAAGAAAGCAGAAAGAAAAACTGAAGGAATCTATCCAGGATTTGTGTTTCAGCCAAACAAAAAAAGCATCACAAGCAGCAAAAGAAATTAACCATCAAGGGGCCGCTTTTGTAATAATTTAATAATGGAAAGCTATTTGGGATCACAAGTGTTTTGTTTTACTGTGATGGTGTATGTCTAATATGGGGGGAAATTACGGTTCCCTTTCTTCAAACTAGCTAATAAAATCGAGAAAGAATCTATTATGAAAACATTACATTTCAAAGTTAACTTTCACGGTGAAAGATCTCCTTCGCAGAATGATCAGAAAACATCAACTCACTTCGCTGTCCTAGAATGGATGAGTCCTAAGGGAGCCATCTTGTAAAACAGCAGAAGCCAATATGGACCCCTTCAGACTTTTACTTTGTGCCCTCTGGGAAGTCACTTAATATCTTAAAGTCTTGGTGTCTTTGGGTTTGATTTTTCTATCTAATAAGAAGGATTTGGAAGCAGAGACATCTTCTAAGGGCTGTCCGAAGCATGGCAACTTGAGTCTGAGGGGTTATGTGGGAATTTCTCTTTGTTTTGACTCCTGAGGGGAAGTCTTGCAGAGTTACAGACAGTGAGGGTACAGCTCAAGGTTTTAAAAGCACTTGAAGTGTCTCAGATGGAACAAACAAGAACAAGGTAACCCAGAGCCCATTAAAATTCTTCCCTACTCTCTTTAAAAAAAAATGCACCTCCACACAGTAGCCAAAGGACAATTAGTGGGTCACAAATGATGAAAATTATGAAGGTTGCTCGGGGCCATCATTAGGATTG
Source organism: Paguma larvata (assembly GCA_030068075.1). Lineage (NCBI taxonomy): Eukaryota > Metazoa > Chordata > Mammalia > Carnivora > Viverridae > Paguma > Paguma larvata. The sequence goes on from CM057832.1 coordinate 75,234,689, forward strand.
ACTTTTTCTGTTTGAATTTTGTTGACATATGGATTGACCGTGAAGTAACTAATTTTGAAGTTTATTTATTTATTTTTGAAAGAGAGAAAGAGAGAGAGAGAGAGAGAGAGAGAGAGAGAGAGAGAGAGAGAGAATCCCAAGCAGGCTCTGCACTGTCAGTGTGGAGCCCAACACGAGGCTCTAACTTTTTAACCATGAGATCATGACGGAAGCCAAAATCAAATTAAGAATTGGATGCTTGGGATGCCTGGATGGCTCAGTTGGTTAAATGTCCAACTTTGGCTCAGATCATGATCTCTCAGTTTGTGAGTTTGAGCCCCGCATCAGGCTCTGTGCTGACAGCTCGGAGCTTGGAGCCTGCTTCTGATTCTGTATTTCCCTCTCTCTCTGCCCTTCCCTTTCTAGCGCTCTCTCTTTCTCAAAATAAATAAATAAACATTAAAAAAAAAAAGAAAAAAAGTTGGACACTTAACTGACTGGGCCACCCAGGCACCCCGGATTGACCAATAATTTCCTCCTTCCCTTTAGTAAACGTACTTCTGACCTTTAGGAAAAACTAATTCAGAGGAAATCCTGGGAGCTAACTTTTACATTTTCAAACACTTAGTCTAAAAATTTGAAAGTAACTTGATTATTTAAGACCTTTAATTGACTAGAGTTTTAAAATAAGTGTTTCTAAGTCATCTAGCACCAAATCGTCCTACAACAAACCTGTCTGAAAACCAAAGAGCAGTTCCACAATGAGCCTTACAAATGTGACTCAAATTTAAATAGCAAATTTTTTTTCTCCTTTGAAGGCATTTTGTCACAGGAAAAGTTTATATTCTAAAATAAAAGCAAAGCAATAATAAAGTAAAGTAAAACAAAAAAACGAAAGTGTTTCCACCTAGGAACACTTCCAACAGATCTCCCCACATTTACAGAGGTAAATCCTGTACCTGTGGAGAGGGAGAGCCTCTAAAGTTGGTTGTATCCTCTGCCAACAACACCCAAGTGCATCTGCCTCCAGTAAGCTGGCCATCAATGACATGCCTGTGTTCCATGGCCCATGTGGTACTTTAACCTTAACGAGTTCTTCCCAAAATAGGTGCTTGAGAATATGGTAAAAGCAGTACATATCCACTCCAATCAGTGGAAAAGCAACTCAGGGCTCTCGCCAAGAACTAGTGTCTCTCACCGAGAGCCAGCATCAAAGCTCACAATGACCAGAAATGCTCTTCCGACAGTGGGGGCTGTTTCAGAGGTGATCTTACAAGTATAAACATTTCCTTTCTCCACAAGCCACAGGCAGGTTAGAGCCTCTTTCTCCTTTCCTCTTCCTTACTGCAACATATTTCATATCTACTATGGCTTTTGAAATTGAGTGTACAAAGTGGAATAGGTTTTCTGGCAGCTTCTCAATAGCTTTATTTTTATTTATTTATTTTTGTTTGTTTGTTTGTTAGTTGGTGGATTTTAGGGTTTTCTTATGAAGTTCTGAATTCTGAGTCAAAAATTAATCCCAAAGTCGTATCTCTAGGAAAAGTCCACTGAGGAAGATCAATTTTATACATTAGAAAAAATTAATGTTTATTTATTTTTGAGAGACAGAGAGGCACAGAGTGTGAGCAAGGGAGGGACAGAGAGAGAGGGAGACATAGAATCTGAAGCAGGCTCTAGGCTCTGAGCTTTTAAAGAGCCTGACGTGGGGCTTGAACTGTGAGATCATGGCCTGAGCTTAAGTCGGACGCTTGACCAACTGAGACACCCAGGCGCCCCCGATTTTGCACATTTTCAACGGAAACTCGAAAAGATGAGTTAGAGTATTTATCTCATGTAGTGAACGCTAGCACATTAGGAAAGCTATATTGGTGGGGGGACAGGCATGTAGTGACTAATATGCATTCGAGTACAAGTACTTGAATCGCACATGTCTTTGTATTGCTTATGACATAGCCATCTTTATATTTGTTTAGAGTCTTGCTGGCCACAAAGTGCTTCTGTATGCGTTATGCCATTTACTCCGCTTGTGGGGAATCGCTGCACTGAGCATGACACTAGAGTGGCTACAACAGATCAGTAGGTGATTTTAGATCATCTTTGTGAGGTTAGGAAAGAAAATCTAGAAGGATATGAATTAGAATGACCCTAGCAAAGAACTGTAGTTCCCTGATCCTAGGACACCCTAGAAAAATGCATGGTTATGGACCGGTCAATACAATAGTGTGACCATAGTAGATGATCCCAGAAATGTGACATGGTAGAGATCCCAGAAATATGACAAACTGAGTTGATTAGCCCAGTCCCCATAGTCAGGAAATTTTTTTGAGATAGAAAGCAGGATTCCAGAAATAGCAGCCTCTCCTGTAGGTGGCAAAGAACAAGGGGGCGTTACCATTTCAGAGGAGTCAAGTTGGACTTGACTAAGGTGACCTGGGTAGGTCTTGGAGGGGAGGACAGGTGGATTTACCCTGAAGCTGGGTCTGTACGGCATCTCAGCCTTTACACTGAATGTACACAAACTTGACGCATTTGGAGATTGGTTGTCACCTTATTTTTGAGCTGCCTTTGGTTATCCTTAATGCTCATTTTAATCTGGTTTCTTGCTTTTGTTTTGCTTTTTTTAGGAGCATGAAGGGAGAGAAGAGGCTGGTACATAGGTCTGATTTGACTGCGGTTATTAACTGTATCACTACAGGGTCATCCCACCCCCGAGGCTTTCCTTCCTGTGAAGGAGGCAAGGCTGGCCATGGCCTCAGGCTAGGCCTAGGCAGCTTTCAGGACAGTCCAGTTGCCTGCAAGCCTTGCTCACCACCACCCTATCCTTCTCTTTGGGAAGTAGCTGTAACATAGGGAATGTCTGAACATAGGGTCAAATCCCCCACCACGAGGGGGGAGAGCCATAGTCTTTCAAAGTCATTTCATCTAACCCACCTTAATTTTCAGATGAAGAGACTGAGTCTCAGAAAGCTGAACTAAGTTTGAACAAAGTCACATGGCTAGCATGTAGAGTAAGGACTCTCAATTTCAGTATGTGGTCCCTAAACTTCCAAAGGGCCTGTGGTTGGGGAAGGGAGCAAGAGGCATTAGAGAACAGTGGAAGTTCACGAGGTGTCTTCCCCGAAAGCAAGACAGGAAAAGCAAACGACACTGGATTTTCCTTTCCCTGTGCTGCGTGAATCATGTTTCTCATCAAGTTGGTCTATTTTTATCCATTTCAACGACTTACTAGACGGTTGTTCCTGAATCCCATGCCTACCTGTGTTTGCTACCAGTGCCATGAGAGGGACAAGGGAAAGAGGTAGCTAGAGTTCAATTCTCTTCTCTGTACCATTTCCGAACGAGTAAAGATGCATAGAGAAATGTATATTTATTAAACATACATGTGAGTATACATGGATAGATTTAAGCAGTTATAAAAGATTTATCTGTAGAAGCACGTGTCATTAAAGGTGCTGCCTTAACACCATAGCACCTGCTTGGTCTTAATAAGTAACAGTTGAAACACCAATGTTGCTAGAATCCCCCCAAATAAAACACACCAGTAACATCTCCTATGTTTCTGTGTAGACTTGATAGAGTAAAGGGGTAGGCAAAGGGGCGGCTCAGTTTCATCCTACTCTCTTTTTGTAATCTCCTCTATCAATACTCAGCATCTGGAATGGGTGACTTTTTTTCAAAAAAGAGGTTTATGTCTAGTTTTGATGCTTAAAATTCCAGGCTCCATAAATAGAACATGAAGAACTATATGAGACTAAATCTACATTTAAGATTATACAGGCGAGACCAAGAGATTCATATTTCTTTGCCTTTATCTGGAGAGAAAATTACTAAATAACAACAGCCAACTCGGGCGATGTGTGTAAAATGCAATCTATCCCCTTAGCCTCACGGCTGCTCTGATGGATTTCCTCCACTGTTTTAAGAGCATATTTGTGGGGCACCTGGGTGGCTCGGTTGTTAAGCATCCGACTCTTAGATTCAGCTCAGGTCATGATCTCATGGTTCCCGGGACTGAGCCCCACAGTGGGCTCTGTGCTGACAGCATGGAGCCTGCTTGGGATTCTCTCTCTCCCTCTCTCTCTGTCCACTCCCCCTTGCTCACTTGTTCTCTGTCTTACTCAAAATAAATAAATAAACTTAAAAAAAAAAAACAACAAAAAAAGCGTATTTGTTTGGCTGTTTGGACTATCTTGTTGTCTAGTACCTCTTAGATATATTGTCAATCATCTTTGAGCTTAAATGAGCTTTTGTTAAGAGTATTAGTCCTGAAGAATCCCCCAGCCCATCTGAGAGCTACAAGCATTCCTTCTTTGCTTGCTTGCTGGGGTACCTACCCCTTCCCCAGTCTCCTCCCTGCCACCAACCACTGCAAAACTTGATCCCAAAGATAGAACACATTCTCATGGGAGCGTGCAGTAAAATTCCAGCTAAACCCAGTTAATACTCCTGCCTAAATATTCATTTGCAGTTTACTTTTGTCCTTGTCTTATTTCATCATTTTTTCTCCGATGGGATTTTGAGAAACCCAAGGATATAATTCTTGACATGTGTTTGTTTACCCACATTTTGTTTGGTCTTTCCAAGAACATAGGAAGAGGCCATTTCTGATAAGAGATATGGCTCAGGCTAAGCCATGCACCCCCTCTCCCCTGCAGCCTTCAGGAGGGTTTACAGTAACGCCAGGCCCAGGACTTATAATATATGATACACTGAATTGAGATGATTTTTTTTTTTTTTTTTTTACATGTCCGGCTCCTAGCCGGTGAGGGCAGGAGCCTTGGTCTGCTGGTTTTGAGTGCCTGGCACATTTCAAAAATATGTTTTTGAAAGAATGCCTGGCAGTCTAAGGTAGTGGAGTAACCGACATTAGAATCTACGTTTGACCACTTCACTAACTCTGTTCTGGGAAAATCCCTTAATCTCTTCCTCTGCACAATGGGATGATTTCTCCACTACTCACCTGAAGGCATTGCTAGGAGCCTCAAAGTGGCTCACATGCATTTTCTACACTTCTCTCCCTACATTAAGTCTTAGGTCCTTAACCTAAGAAGTTTGTACTTTCTTTGGTACATTTTTAGAAAGACAAGTTTGGGTTTCCTGGGGGATATTCCTGACTCTGATGGTATTCCTTAAACTTACTTTTTGGGATCTGCATGCTGTTGCTTATACAGTTGTTTGATGTTTTTTTATTTTATTTTTATATTGAGAGAGAGAGAGAGAGAGAGAGAGAGAGAACGAACCCCAAGCAGGTTCTATGCCATCAGCATAGATCCTGACATGGGGCTCAGTCTCACCAAACATGAGATCATGACCTGAGCCAAAATCAAGTGTCGGAGGCTTACCCAGCTGAACCACCCAGGCGCCCCTGCTTGATGGTTCATAAACACGTATTTGTATTAAACAATTTCAAGCTGTAAGACCATATTCTACATGAACTAGTCCAAAAACTGGTTTTAGAAAAACAGCTGCTATTTGTGAAAATTCAATAACAGAACAGTGTCCTGCTTGTACACAGTTCACTGTTCCTTCAGAAACCAGAGGAAGCAGACCAGAGCTGCTATCAGCCGGGCACGATGTTCAACAATTCTGTAGTGCCCTTACAGCCTTCGGTTCACTCAGTCAGAATGTGGCTAAAGTCAGATTGTCTCTTTTGTCTGCACGGGGTTCTTTCTGTGACAGCTTGCCACCCGCTAGATGAGTAGAGATGCTCAATAGTCAAGTCAGGTCAGGGGCACCTGGGTAGCTCCGTCGGTGAAGCATCTGACTTCAGCTCAGGTCATGATCTCACGGCTCTGGGTTTGAGCCCTGCATTAGGCTCTCCAGCTTGGAGCCTGGAGCCTGGAGCCTGCTTCGGATTCTGTGTCTCCCTCTCTCTCTTGCTCCACCTCCCACCCCCACTTGCAGGTCTCTCTCTGTCTCTCTCAAAATTAAAATAAACATTAAAAAAAAAAAAACCAAGTCAGGTCAGAATGTTAGCTTTCCCACTCTGTGAGCTCCTTTGTAGTACCTAGAAGGGTGACAGGCAGGCAGCAAACACCAATGTTTTGCTGTGGGAATGCCAACTGACTTGTGAGGGGCTCCCTTTGTTTGGTTGGAGGACATATAGTATAATGATTCAAAGAATGACTTTTGATGCTACTCAGACCTGAGTTTATACGTATATTATGCTGCCTTTTTTTTTTTTTTACAAGTTTGTAACCAGAGCCTTCTTTTCCATCTGTAAAATGGACATAAACACACTTCCATAATAGGCATAATGCAATTGTTATGAGAATTCAATATAGGACATTGCTCAGCTCAATGTAGGTGCTCAATAAAAGGTAATTATATTACCTGTAATAGCTGGTAATGTTACGAATTATCATGAGATGAATAAAATTGCAATACCATTTCTATCAATAATAAGGCTTATACTTGATTGGCACTGTCCTAGGAACTAGGAATATTAACTCACTTCATCAACACACACTGGTTGGACTACTATTATTCCAGGTTTAGAACTGAGGCTCAAAGAGGTTAGGGAACTTGCTCATGGAAAAGGGGGGAAAGGGCACACCTGGTTTTGAACTTGGGCAAAATTCAGCTCTAGAATCATACCACCACCCAACGCTACTGAGGCCTTTATTCCCAGTGATCCTGCTGTGCACTTAATGTTTTAGTGAAATGAGTGGCAGTTTTCTGGATGGTGCAGGAAAGAACAGTGTATATCCCATTACTGCGGCTTGTCATAGGTACCTATGTTTGACACCCACAGCAGGAGTCTGTGTCCACTAGATGGCGTTATTGTGTTAACAAAATGCAAACCAAGTCACTACTTTGGCTTAGAAGCCTGCGAAATTTGAGAACACCAGCAAAGACCACCTAATTCTATGCCTGAAAGTCGGATGCAAGAAACCTCCAAACTTCACAGCATACCTAGGGCTCTCTAAAGACTAATGGTATCGAAACCTAGTTAGGAAAAATATATGCTATTTTTTTCTGGGCATCGAAGTCTGTAGAAAAGCTGGGGAGTTTTGAAATCGTCTAGTCCCAATGCACCAGTTCATAAATAAATAGACTGAGGGCCAGAGAGGAAATGTTACTTGGAAAAGGGGACCCAGACTTTATGGCGTTGACTGTAGTTCTCTTTCCCTAATATTTCCAACCGGTTCTAAATCACAAAGAAATCGTGATTTCTGAATTCTTAGAAGACTTTGTAAGTCTTCGTATGGGGCAGAAGACTGCCCAACGATGACCAGCTTTTGACCCATTATGTTTTATACGTATGTTCAAAATCAGCAGCAGACTCAGACACTTAGATATTAAGGGAAAAAATGGGGTGTATTTCTTTTTCTTTTTAATGTGTCTCCTTGGAAAGACGGAATGACTCCACTTTAAAGCCTGTCCCTATTGGATGACAGGGCACTTCGTGATATTAAACCTACAAAGCAGGTAACAGGGTAATGGATAAGCAAAAGGACTCTGGACTCGGACTGCCCGGGTGGAACTGAAGGACCCTGGGAAGGTCAGGAGACATCTCTGAGCCTCTGTGTCCACATCTGTAAAGTGGGAATCTTATTTGTACTTCTCAGGCATTTGTGAAAATTAAATGTATATGAAGTGCCTAGGACATAATTAAAAAACAAACAAGGTTAAAGGGAGCAGTAATAATAATGAATTTTCGTTATGATAGCTGACGTCCAGTTTTCGGTCTCAACTGTGAATGTCATTACAGGTGCTCTGTCAACCGCTTCTTCAGTCGCCGTCACATGCTAAATTGCGAAACGAGAGGACTAATGTTTCAGGTTGTGTAACTGGGTAGCATCACTTTCTCCCTCACCCAGATGGCGGAAGTAGCCAGGATACATATGGCACATACTTCATTATGTGTTCACGTCAACTTTATTTAAAACACTCGTAGGCTCTGGGCTCCTACTCACAGTTTAGACAGAGAAGGTGACTGGCATCCAAATAATAACAGCCAAGAGCTACTGAACCCTTGCCAAGTGTCCAACATCGCTCTGTTTTGCGAGTTTGAACTCGCTGGATTCTTACTACAACCGTGTGATCTAGGAACTAATACTCTTCCCTTTTTACAGACGAGCAAGCTGGGATCCGGCACCCCGCCCCTGCTGAAATAAGCCAGAGTCAGCATTTGAACTCAGGTGGCCTGTTTCTTAATGACCCTGTTCTGCTACCTCTCAGGTCAGGATGAGAGGGGGAGGTTGCTCGAACGTTCCTGAGACCTAGCTTGCTTCCCCCTCCCCTCCAAATACCACAATGAAGCCTGACAGAGACCGTGGGTAGCTCTTCTCGGGTACTGTTAACATGCAGCTTTGTTACCCAGGAGGCTAATGTGTTAAATCTACATCAATATTTTTATGGTAGTTAGTTAATGACATCAACTGGTTAAACATTTCATAGACTCCTGAACTCAACAGGGTAAAACAAAGATATAACAGGTCAGAAGGCCGCATGCCTAGGACAGGGCACTCTTGAGAACGACTCCTTACGGGATCAAAGTTCACTGCACCCGAAGGAGAGTCAGGTTGCTGAGGCCGCCATGCCTGTGACTAGCCCTATTTGCTGTAACTTTTTTGTTCCTTGTATGTTCCGTGACATTCCGACTACCCTCTTTTCACTGCCAGTGATTCAGACTCTACTCCCATGTAGAACTCTTGAATTCAGATTTACCGTCTTCTGATCCACCCCTCTGCCTTTGAAAAGAAGCAAACTGAGGTCTCATTTGCTTCTGGTTTGTCCCAAGTTATCTTAGAGGAAGGACTGAGGCCTTGCTCATTCAGTTATTACATACTGTTTCTACATCCCTTAGCTATTTTATCTTAAACAGCATCCCTGGGAACACTTGCTGAAAGTCTCACGTTTATACCAAATCGAACCCAAATTCAACAGATAGCATCCCTTCTTTACGGATAGCATCTTTCTGTTTTTAATTTCGTCTTTCTTCCTTTGCTTGAGTCAACTTTTATGGGGCTGGGGGCACAATGCCACTTATTAAAATGCATTTTTAAGTCAAAAAAGTTTTTTTTTTCATTAGAAGCCACGAATGCAAGTCATCAAACCTCAACCTGAGAAAATGACCGGACTAAACGAGACGGAGGCACATTGCCAAACATGAGGCGGCGGGGAGGAGGGGGGACAACACGACAGACGCCACTTACCGATTTCGGTCATCGTGATCCCGGGTGCTAGCTGCCCGTTGTTGAAAGAGCTATAGGTAAACAGGTTGGGGACGGACGTGAGGTCATAGATAGGTTCTTGCTTTATCTGTTTGATGCCAGTCATGTCAAGTCCTGACTGGTCGGGGGACGGCTGGCCGGAATCCACGCTGTAGTAGCCCTCGGACTTGGGCAGGTCGATGGCGTGTCCGTTGGCGTAGGCGCCGCTGGCCTCGCTGCCGAGGCTGCCCAGGCCGCCGCCGAGCCCGCCGCTGTAGACCCGGGCCAGGGCCTCGGCCTCGCCGCTCTGCTGCTGCCGCTGCTCCTGCAGCCGCTGCTGGTGCTTCTGCACCTCGGCGTACAGGCTGTCTCGCTGCTTCTTGGACATCCTGCCGAACTTCACAGCTGCGGCGGAGACACAAGCACAACACCACACTTGGGGTTACCGTTCTCGAGCCCTCCATGGGGAGTGATCCCCTGGGCATCTGAGGCTCAAAATCCCCAGCGCCACGGCCCAAGGCCCCATCCGTTCGCACTCCACGCTGGGTTCAGGGGCACCGTGCTGGTTTATGGGCAGAGGGAGAGCCAACCCTAAGCTAGGAAGGAGTGCCAGGATTCATGTATTTCTGCTTGCCATGAAGCTAGAAGGCGTATTTCCTGGTTCTTTCTTATGTGTGGGGGGAAAAAAATTCTACAAACCCAAAACCACCGAATAATATCTGCTGTTAAAATGCCAGCCAACAAACGACAAATATCCTATGACTTCACTCCTATGAGGACTTTAAGATACAAAGCAGATGAACAGAAGGGAAGGGAAGCAAAATTAATATAAACACAGGGAGGGGGACAAAACATAAGGGACTCTTAAATATGGAGAACAAACAGAGGGTTGCAGGAGGGGTTGTGGGAGGGGGATGGGCTAAATGGGTAACGGGCATCAGGGAATCTACTCCTGAAATCATTGTTGCACTATATGCTAATTTGGATGTAAATTTTAAAAAAATAAAAAAATGCCAACCAACATTCATTATTAGTTTCCTCTACTAAGCATTAAGGTTACTAGATTGTTGGATAGGACCCTATTATTTCACTATTCTCTTTCTTTCTTCTTTTTTTTAATCTCTGGCCATGCCTCACCTTTTTAAAATAAAAGTTTGTTTATTTTAGAGAAAAAGAGAGAGAGAGAAAAAAACACAAGCAGGGAGGGAGCAAAGAGAGAGGGAGACACAGGCTCCAGGCTCCGAGCTGTCAGTGTGGAGCCCGATGCCGGGCTCAAACTCACAAACCGTGAGATCGTGACCTGAGCTGAATTCGGAGGCTTAACCCAATGAGCCACCCAAGCGTCCCTCACTATTTCCCAAACAGCATGTTGAGTAAGACCAATGATGTAGGGCAAGGTGATAAATACAATTTTAAGTAAGTATTTGTCCTCAGCTGGCTTTGGGGACCAAATGCAAAGAATCTTTGGAAAACAGCAATCTTAGATATCTGATGCTCAGCAAGGGTGCCCCCAGTTACCTCTCCTTTCTTGTCCTACCAGCCCCAGGTATTATATTGCCCTTCTCTTCTGGCAAAATCCTTAGCCATCGTGAGGAAAAAGGAGGAAAAGTCTCCATCAGTGGTCACAGAGTAATCAGAGGATGCTCTGATCTGAATTCATTATTTCTTAACTAGAAGAGTTTAACCTCCTGAATTGTTATGGATATTGACATTTTCTCTTACAAACCCTCAGCTTCCGGTTTGGGCTGTGAATATTTTAAGCAAGGAGCCACCAGGTCTGAATCATGAAACACTATGTCCTCCAGTTCATGTTAATGGTGGGGACTATGACGAACTTGGAGGCTTCTCCCTGAGTTTCTGTTTTTTCTTTCCTGACAGTGTTCTCATCACCTGTTGGTATTTGGAAACCTGGAGAATGTAGAAAGAAGAAAGTGGAGGGTAGGAGCAGGTCCAATTCTTGGATTCAGTTAACTCGGGTTGGTGAGAATAATTTCTGAAAATAACTCCATGGTGAGTTTTAAGCTTAAGGACTCTCCAGCACGGAGGGCCCACCGAAGAGACTCGTACTGTGAAAGAGCCACTTCCCTCCCCGGCCACGTTCTTTCAGCATTCATCCCCTCCTTCTGTTGGTTACAGAGCTACCAAATTTTATCTGAGCATCGGCTGTTCAGCATGGAGACCACATTTCCCAGCCTCCCTCACTGCCAGGTGCAGCTACGTGATTAAGTTCTGGGTAACAGGAGGTAAACAGAGCTGCTGCAGATACTTCTCAGTGTTGGGGCACACTGTTTTCGCCTTTCCTGCCTGCTGGACTGGGGATATGAGGGCTGGATTTGGAGCAGCCCAAGCTTCCTGTTTTTCTTTAATCCTCAGTAAAAAAAAAAAAAAAAAAAAAAAGTTCTGGCATTCTGACGCTGCCTAAACAGAAAAACAAAGGGGTGATTATCCAGTAAATTTTCTGAATGAAGACAATTCATCTGTTTAATTCAGACCCAACTCCCTTTTCTACCTCAACTGTCATTTTTATAGAGGCTCGAATCATTTAGATCATTGTGTTTAACTTTGTGGGTGGAGACACAATCTTTATTGGATTCTGTTCCTCAGAGACACATGGATTTGGTTACTAATTGCGGTGATCTTTCCAGTTTGTCCATGGGGTAAATCCTAAAGTAAATTTTAGGGAAAGCTTTTATTTGTGCCTTTATATTAATTACAACTTTACAAATATTATATATATTGTAATGTAATAATTTTTAAATACAAAAATTTATAAGTAAATAAATATACATTCTCTCAGGAAAAAACTTTCTACAGGAAAACAGAATCCTGATAACTGTAGATTAAGGAAGAACTCCCCCACTTCCCCAAGAAATTAATGCGACAAGCTTCTTTATTTGCTAACCTGTCTTTTGCATTCGGGCAGGTTCGAACAGCAATTCCTTACAGAGCTATAGAGGTTGATACAAAATTTCTATCTATTGCTACAGATTAAGATTTTATTTTGGCCTAAGTAGAGCTACTTTCTGAGTTACTTTGGTAGAACAGTTTCCCATTCGTTTGTTTAAAATCTGTAGAGAAAAAAGACTGAGAAAGAGAGGTTCTTCTATCATGGAGACATGAATGCAGTGACTCCTTTTAAAACCCTTTCCACTTAAACTTTGCTTTAGATTTCCATACACTCTATAATTAGGTGAAATACACTTGTGGTAGATTGATTTCATTTGTGACACTCATTCCTCTTACTTATTTCCATGCTCTTCCCCGGGAGTAAATATGCAATGCCCTTTCCTTCTGGGCAGGCACCCAGCCTCACCACTTGCCTCAGGGTCATGCTGATGAGGGAGCGTGAGGCAAGCTGACAGGCCAACCCCTCCCCCCCCCCCCACCTCCAGGTGGGATTTGTGTGATATTCCTCAGGGACTCCTGGCCGCCCAAGAACAAAAGAAAGGGGAAAAAGTAAAGGTCCTGCAGAACCTGAGTCTCCATCACCCCTCCATATATGTGGGAAACAAAGGCAGAAGGAAATGGCAGCTAGAACTCAATGTCCTTATAACCTGCAGCCCACTGACAAACACTTGAGGCTGGCAGAGTAAAATGTTTCTCCAGGAACTCCTTACTGTCTGCATGTTAATGCTTTGCAAGACAGAAAAACAACTTTAGTTTGACAATAGCTAGGCCTCCAGGATCCTGGGAGTCTTCTTTAGCAAATGAAAATCTCACTGGAAACTTCCCCTAGACTTCACCTCCTCCAACCCCAGAGTATATAACCAATGTCTCCTCAAGGTCCCTTGGCAGCTCTTCCTGCCCACAGGTCCCTTCCCCATGCTTTAATAAAATTAACTTTTTGCACCAAAGATGTCTTCAAGAATTCTTTCTTGGTCGTTGGCTCCAGACCCCTTGAACCCCACTGTCACCCCCCAAAAACCTCATCAGTGTGACCTGCTTTGGGCCAATGGGATACTGACATATGGGATACAAACAGAGGCTTCAAAAGTTCCCGTGTGATTGACTATCTCACCACAGAAAGGACGTGCCTAAACTAGCTCGCTAGACAGTAAGGTTTGTGAAGCAGAGCCGAGCCACCCTGGTCTTTCCGGACAAGGCCATCTACCCTCAGCGGAGGCACAGACTGACCGATCGCTGGTGGCTGATGAATGAACGAACCCAGTTAAAACCTTGCATTTAATAATTTTAGGTCCAGAAATCTGTTGACCATAGATCTCGTAATCCAAGCAAACAACGTCAAATAAGTATGCTGTCAAGACCTCTGTCCTCGTAAGCAAGCGTCTGAACCCAGTGGTGAATAGTGATGCCTTTTCCAAGGTATTGACTTATCAGGCCACTGAACAAACAAATATTTTCAGAGACAACTGAGGGCTCTACTACATTTTGGAATTACCAGACTTCATCCTGAATCAAGAACTTTGCTGACAATTACTCTAACACTATTTTAGAATAGATTTTCTATTCATTTCAGCAACAGTGATGACCTAGTGTTTCAGTTTCATGCCCGTTTCCTGTAATAAAAGTGAGAGGTCCTGACCTAAGGAGCAAGGGGCGGCCCTGAAACACTTTCTGCTCCAAAAGACTAGGAAGTAGAAGATGGACCAATCAATCAGGTTCTACCCCTCACCAGACCAGCCTGGACCAATCAATCAGGTTCGACCCCTCACCAGACCAGCCTGGATCAATCAATCAGGTTCCACCCCTCACCAGACCAGCTTGGACCAATCCATAGAGCACCCGTACCCCCCAGACACAAACTCACCAATGAGCTAGAGACACCTGTTTCCTGCCTTGGAATTGGCGCCTAAATGTGCTTAAAAGGAGCCTGCGCGCTCCTCTTGGGGTTGCTATTTTATGGAGTGGCTGACCCCACCATGCTGGAATCTGAATAAACGCTCTTGCCTTTGCATACGTGTCTCGTGGTCTTTGGGGGACGATCCGAGGACCCCCACAGAAAGTAGTGACATATTTGGGAAAAACAATTACAGTGCATGGAACAAATAAATCTACCCAACTTTCCTGACACATATATAACCCCTTGTCACTATTTGTAAAAGCATTTGTTGTATTCCTAGGCCTATTTTTAACAAAGGTGGTATTACTGTTATCTTTTCAAGGATTAGCATTCTTCCTACCACTACTCATTAATCAGAATGGTACATATTTTAAGTGTTTGCCCCTCTCACACTTGAATCATTTTGTTAATGATTTTCACCTGAGTATAGAGGCAGCCTCTTGTGAAACTGCTAGCTCTCAAAGAAACTTGCACGATTCTGTATACACTGCAAGTGCCTTATAAATATTCAGTGATCGTGGTATTTGCTCCTGGTATCCTCTTAGCACTCATTTTGATCTCACACTAGCAAAGGATGATTTTATGTAAAGTATTGGGGATCTTTTATTTTTTATTTGGATTGTGGGATTCTAAGTGGAATGGAAGTTTTTGGAGTAACCATAAAACAAAGTCATTGCTTCTTTGAAGACTTCTGCTTACCAACACATGACAACTGGAAACGTGCTGTTGGTTTCACGAGAGCCCAACTGTAGAACTACCGTCTATGACTTTCCATAGCTAGTTTGGAAATTATTGTATCTTACAATCTTCTGGCTATAAAGTTAGCCATGCTCCCATCTTGTTGCTTACCAAGAAAATTTGTCTTAATTTAACTCGCTTCAATGTCAAAGATGTGCCTTTTTCCTAGTGCTCAAAGTTTTGTAGAAAAGATCAGATTCAATCTACCCAACCCTATGCCTAATTTCAAAATATTCTTTCACCTCTCTCTCCTTTTCTAATAGAACTTCTGTGATGATCAAATGTTTTCTATGCTTTTCAACATGGTAGCCACAAGCACATGGGGCTCTTTCGCACTTGAAATACAGCTAGTGTGACTGAAGAAGTGAACTTGTAATTTAATTTAATTAAAATTAAATTTAAATTTAATTTAAATAGTGACATGTAGATACCATTCTGGATATTGGACAATGCCATTCCGGATAAGTAGAAACCTAATTTGTGAAATCTGTCCTTGTGTTGGGAAAATACATAGCGTTCTGCGCCAAAGATGGCGAAAGGGACTAAAACAAGCCCCAGCTCCTAAGCTCACAGACCCCTCTTCCGGGTTCTTCCTGCCCTGTCCGCCCTGCACGCGAAAACCACCAGTAATGCCGAAGCTGATGCTATAAATTACCCTTCCTACCTTTGTTCGGAGCTCAGACCTTTGGAGAAACTGTCTTCTCTGAGCCCGCTGGTGTTAAATAAACCTCTGATCCACCAAGCTCTCTGAGTGCCGCTTGGTTTTTCCACCAGCATTCCAGCCTGGTTCCGTAATGCTTGTCAGGCAGCTACTTAATGCTTTTTCACACATGCATGTCATTAGCAAGATGCATATTCAATTATTAGAAAGTGAGTATCATCTGTTTTCTCTTTGGGGCCCAATATCTTCCTACTGACACCTACTGGTTTTTGTTTGTTTGTTTGTAGTAGTACGATTGGAAACAGTTTATCCTAAAGATTCCTGCAGCTAACCTTTATGAAGGGTCCAGTTAAAAAGAAAAATAAATAAGATGCTATCAACTCTCACACATAAATAATGCATGCTTTCACCTTTTTAAGTTTTTTTAAGTAGTCTTCATGGCCAGTGAGGAGCCCAATGCAGGGCTTAAATTCAGGACCCTGAGATCATGACCTGAACTGAGATTAACAGTCGGACACTTAACCAGCTGAGCCACCCAGGCATCCCGCTTTCGCCTTTTTATACACATAAACACATATAGAAGCATTCCAAGTGGATTTGATTTTTGAGTCTCTGCCCAAACTAAATTTGAACAAACTTGTTACTGCTGAGTTTTTTTGTCTACTCATCTAGGTGCCATGGCTAATAAACCACCATCGAAGTGGAAATTCCGGAGAGAATGAAAGTCCAGTATGATTTTAACAGTTATATCAAGCTGTCTACAAGTAGCCATCCACGGTTTTTCAGTGGCCAGGGAGGAGAAATAAACATTCTTGGTGCCACGCATCCCTGACACAAAACAAATGCAATTATCAAAATGAAGGTGCCACTTTGTGTCTGGAGGAGTGGGCAAGGTGTATGTGGAAAGAAGCTAGGCGTGAGGGCATCTGACCTTGGCTACACTACTACAAAAGCACTTTGAAAATATTTGCTCAACCAGTAGAAGGTAAATATAATACATTAATGGCTGGGGAAGTGCCAGCGTTCACTGCTGAGTCCTTACTAGAAATAGGTAATCACCCATAAGTTCAGGGAATTTTAAGCCATCGACACCACAGGCACGACATTAGATATCAACAGAGATAAGACCTATTCAGCTACCCTGGTATTAGTCAAATTTATTGGGTCTAAAGGAAGTACTCTTTCTAATTAAGGTTCAGATGAAACTTCTTCTACATAACATAGTCAGGAAGAATTGTTCTTACTTGCGAAGAAGCTTTTTTTATTTTCTTCAGCTAGAACCTCTTATCCTCATTCCCAACCACCGCTCCCACCCTGGAACGCTTTTCCTTGTCATTAGTTTGACACAAGACATAGTCAGGAGGTATTTTGGAGGATGTCCCCGGCACCCTCAGAATGGTGTCTCTGGAGCTAAAATTAAGATGGATCTTTATCCTTAATCTCCGGTATCCTCAGACACTGTATTGCTTTTACTTGCAAGTTTATGTGCTACACTAAATTTCTGCCCCCTTGAGAATCGATTGTGGCTCTCTCCATTAAATGACATAATCCATGCCCCCCCCCCCCGCCCCAACACACTTCTTTTTTGGCCATGGGATTCAGACCATCTCCTAGATTTTGTGGACATTGGACCATATGCCCATCTCTTGCCCATGATTCTGTTCAGCAGCACAGACCAAAGGTCTCCCCTTCCAAAAGAGACACTTCCTTTTTCTTGGAGGAAGAAGTAACAGAGACAAACAACCAATGGCTCATTCTCTTTGCACAATTATTAATGGAGTTTTTCATATATCTTCAATTAATATGTTGCCTCCGTATAGCAGAAACTAAGTACAAAATCATCAACTCAAGTCCCCATAGAATTGCACTAAACAAATTCTTAACACCACTAAATCCCCACCTTCCACTTTCTTCACGTTGGTTATGTGGAAGTAAATATCCTAGGAGTGTATTTACACGGTTAGCATGTCTAGACGAGCAAATAAGCAGAAAGTCAGTTAATAGAAAAGCATGGAAACGTATCTCTGCAGCTTTAGAAGCTACCTATAAACGGAAGGGCTCCAGGTCAAATTCTTTTTATTTTTTGGATCAAATTTGCCTCATAGGTGTACTTTTATGCAAGACAAGTTTAGGTGGGTTGGGAAGTAGAAAAAAAGGTAAACAGACATTTCTGATAGAAGTATTTGGAGAATGCAAGCTAAGACGTAAGCAGTTTGTATGTTTAGATATAAGACTTATGCAGAACTGATTTTATCCAAATGAGTAAAAGGCTCACATTTAATTTCATAACTCGTAAAAATCCCTATACATCAAGAGACCGGTGCATGCAATTATCCTTATTTCTTTAAGATCTCGAAGTCCCCCTCCCTCCCTCCTTCCCTCCCTCCCTCCCTCCCTCCCTTCCTTCCTTCCTTCCTTCCTTCCTTCCTGTCCATACTACCTTGAACTTCATTAGAAAGAGTGTGACCAGAGGTAGAGAGTCTACAATGATTCACATGAAGAGAATAAGTACTAGGGGGAACTGTCTGTGTCTCAGACTCTAGGTAACAGAGAATTCCACGGTTCATTCAGCAAACATTTAAGTGTGTGCCTTTAACCGGACACTGAGGATAGAGTGGGAACAAGACAGAACTGCCCTTGGGACTCAGGGTTGCTCATAACCTGATAACTTGAGTGCTATAGCCGGTGTTGCGGCAGGGGACGGGGGTTGGAGGGATGGGGGATGGGGTGGATAATTAGTTTAGATGAGTGCTTAAAAATGGAAGCAACGCTAGATACAATTATTTGTGTGTGTTTTGTTTGTCTGCTTTCATTAATTTAGGAAATTCAGTGGGGGACCCAGCTCACCCATTTGGGTCCTATTCTGAGAAGGACACTACTTACACAGCCCTTTTAAGGCTTGGACTTCTTTATAGCCTTTGAAATTTTCATGATGCTTTAGAAAAGTCTATGCCCAAAATAGTAGATCTTCTGGGCTTCCCACGGAAGTAGGTTCTTAATATCTCCGCACGCCCAGTAACTTGCGTACCAGTCAGACTCACCCAGTGACCAAATGGTCCTGGTTTTCCTGACACTATGCCTGGTTTTAGCTCTGCAAATCTCACATCCTAGGAAACCGCTCATGCGAACTTTTGAATCTAGGCCAATGTGGCTTTCACCGAACCTTGTTAGTCCAGCTTGCTTCTTGAGCTCCAGTGAAGTCTTTCCTTTCCTCCTATTTCATGGGCAATACGATGTTTTTAGAAGTTCTACCAGCACATAGTTTTTTTTTTTTTTTTTTTTAATCCCCAATTCCCTTTGTCTAAAATCCCTCCAATGGCTTAAATAGACTCCAGCAAAGCATCCATGTGAAAGCCTTTAATTTTTAAAAAATGTTTGTTTACTTTTGAGAGAGAGAGAGAGAGAGAGAATGTCAGCAAGGAAGGGGCAGAGAGAAAGGGAGACACAGAATCCGAAGCAGGCTCCAGGCTCCGAGTCGTCAGCACAGAGCCTGCCATGGGGCTTGAATTCAACAACCGTGAGACCAAAACCTGAGCTGAAGTCAGACGCTTAACCAACCGAGCCACCCAGGTGCCCCACGTGAAAACCCTTAAATAAGAACCTGGAAGGCAGTGACTTACCATCTCTCGACATCCCCAGGGCAAGACACTTCTGCAGCCGGCAGTGTTGGCAACGGTTTCTGTTGGTTCTGTCGATTAAACAGTTTCTCTGCCTCGGGCAGGAGTAAGAGGCATTGTTTTGCTGGCTCCTCCTAAAGAATCCCTAGAAGCAAAAAGAGAATGGGAAGGAGATGTTATTTACAAGAAGGAAACCTGAGAAAATTAACATACACGTTTCCTGTATTTTCTACAGTGAATGTAACGGAGCTTAATAAAAAAGAATTGTTTCTGATGCTTCTCCTTGGATCCCTTACAGACGTTTCACCTGGGGGAAAATATGTACCATCTACAGAGATACGAAGGCATCATTCATGCATTCATTTAATCAATGCTTCCTAAAGACATTTGTGTGCTGTGTTGTTCTTTGCAAAGAAAACCAGAACAGGGTTCCTGGCATCAGAGTGGCAGAGGACAGGGTCACTGCTAAGCCAAATATGACAAAACTTGATGGCGACAATAACACAGGCTTATGTCAAGTCCTGTGGGGGTGAGGGACTTGGGATATCGGTCACAAGAGCTGTACTGAGGAGGGTGGGCTCAGCGTGTCCCGATATATTCCCAGTTTCCAAGATTTGAACAGTCTTAAATATGGCCAGAAGGCATCTGCAAGGTTGTTTTTTAAAACCAGTGATGTGCCTTATAATTAACCACATTTTTAAATAAAGGAGGTATGGTATATAAACTCTTCAAGAAAAATAAGCAATAAATAGAAAGAATATAGAGATGTAGGAAGTTTTCATGCAAGTAAGTTTCTTTCTGGTACACAGTTAACTGCTCTGGATAGTATGTCACCGTTCTAAATAAATCCACAGCTGAGTTAATTATTAAAGAAAAATTCTTGGGGCACCTGGGTGGCTCAGTCGGTTGAGCGTCTGACTTTGGCTTGGATCATGATCTCATGGTTTGTGAGTCTGAGCCCCACGTTAGGCTCTGGGCTGACGGTGAGGGGCCTGCTTGGGATTCTCTCTCTCTCTCTCTCTCTCTCTCTCTCTCCCCTTACTCCCTGCTTCTCCTCCACTCCTGCTTTCTCTCTCTCCTTCTCTCTCAAAATAAATAAACTTAAAAAAATTTTTTTTAATTAAAAAGTTCTTTGAATACCACGTACCTTAGCTATCTTATAAAAAAAAATCCCTAAAGAAAAGGGGTACCTGGGTGGCTCAGTCGGTTAAGTGTCTGACTTTGGCTCAGGTCATGATCTCCCAGTTTGTGGGTTCGAGGCCAGCATCTGGCTCTGTGCTGACAGCTCAGAGCCTGGAGCCTGCTTCAGATTCTGTGTCTCCCTCTCTCTCTTCCCTCCCCCTCTTATGCTCTGCCTCTCTCTCAAAAATAAATAAACCTTTAAAAATTTTAAGAAAACATTAAAAAAAAAGAAAACCCTAACAGGGAAAATCTGGGTTTCCTTGATTATCCACAGGAGGATAGAGCAGGGCTGGGACTAGGGTCCAAATTTTAAGGATTGCCAAAAAACTTGTTAATCAGGATAAGTAATATTTTAACGCAATATATTAAGAGTCAACATTAATGCAAAAACACCACGAGAAGGTTAAATTTTCCTTTAGTTTTGGGCTCTCGTATGGTGTGGCCTGGCACTGTAAAGAGATCTTCCTACTCTTTTTTTAAAAAAAAACTTTTTAAAGTTTATTTATTTATTTTGAGACAGACAGAGACAGTGTGAGTGGGGGAGGTGCAGAGAGGGGGAGACAGAGAATCCCAAGCAGCCTCTGTGTTGCCAGCACAGAGCCCGAATCAGGGTTTGAACTCATGAAACCGTGAGATCACGACCTGAGCCAAAATCAAGAATGCTTAACCTACTGAGCCACCCGGGTGCTCAGAGCGCTTGCCATTCTTGCAAAGAACTTTGGAAAAGGATGGCTCTAAGAGAGAAAAAAATGCCAGTGGGTTTTGTGTTGTAAGCTCTAAGCCGTTCAAAACAAGCACTAGTTTGGTCCCCACAGATTCTAGCGTGTTATTTATACAATGGACCAGTGGGGACAGGACGAGAGAGACATCCTATTGTCCAGTGTCAAATAGAGACCCCATCCAAGCCCCCAGGGAGCAAAAGGACCGACTCCACATACAAATGGTCCCTGACTTACAATGGTTCAATTTATGATTTTTTGATTTTTCGACGTTACAGATGGTGCTAAAGCAATACACACTCAGTAGAAACCATACTTCGAATTTTGAATCTGGATCTTTTCCCAGGCTAGTGAGAGGCAGCGTGATGCTCTTTTGTGACGCCGGGCAGGGCTGCAGTCACAGCTCGCAGTCAGCCCCGCGATTGTGGGAGTCAACGGCCGAGAACACTTACAGCCATTCTGGTTTTTATGCTCAGTATGGTATTCAATAAATTACATAAGACGTTGCATGCTTTCTTACGCAATGGGCTTTGTGTTTGACGATTTTGGCCAATTGTAGGCTAATGCAAGTGCACATTTAAGGTGGGCGAGGCTACGCTATGATGTTTACCAGGTTAAGTGTATTAAATGCATCTTTGACTTAAGACTTATGTTCAACTCACTCTGAGTTTAGAGGGACATAACCCCCTTGTAAGTCAGGGAAGATCTGTACCATGAAAGCTGTCAGGAAGCAGAACTTCGGCCCATCAGTCTTGGTAAAAGACGACTCGGAATTTACATTTAAAGAAAGAATTGTTGGGTTTTATCTTTGGATACTCTAGTGCCACTTAGCAAAAGAGCTGACAGAGAAGACTTCTGAAGTCACAGCTACAGGCCTAATTTAAGGCCAATTTGACATTAATTACGAGGCATTTCTTGCTTATCTGTGGCTCATTATTGCAAATGAGGTTTTTGGCACAAAAAAGAGATTCTGTTTTGAATGTTATTGAATGAATAGGAATTTGAAGAAGCACACATGCTGAACCGATGTTGTTTCAAACGGCTTGTTTATGTTGACTCAGAATGGGATTATGAAAATTCAGAGGTTGATGCCGCGTGCTCTGACACTGACATCTTATTCTGAATGGAATTTCTTGAGTTTTCCAGTTGGAGAAAAACGCGGCATATTTACAAATGTGGGTTTTTCCATGAAATAATAAAAAAAAGCAGTGCAGCGTACAATGCCATTTTGACTAAAACTTCAGAATATTCTTCAGAAGAGCGGCATAATTCCTTTGATTGTGTTTCCTGCTTTAAATGGAAAAGACGGCCATATCTGACATGCTCGTTTCTGGCTATTGACCTGTGGAATATATTTGTAAGGTTAGTTAAACCTTCTGGAAATTACTGTTGAAAATGTTTTGATTTTTTTTTTAGTCATAAAACCAATTATTTAATTGAAGCTATAAAAAAGAGGCAATATAATTGATAAAATAATTAGGAAAGAAGATTTGGCATGTTTCTGAAGATTTAAAACAGAAGCGGGGCACATTACAAAAAGTTGTGTGGGAAATAAAATTCTTAAACTATAAGTAGAAATGTAACATTACAGAGTATCTTATAAAATGCAGTGACAGTAATAGAAAAGGACCGTGGATGCTCTCTAACTCTGAAAACTATTCAAAGTGGGTAGGTATTTAGATTTAAACGTATAGTTCCTGGGTATGAGAATCATATTACTACACACACCTTCCAAACGCTGGGCAGTATTTTCCAATTAACCGTGAGTGGTAGCATCTCCTACATAAAATGCTTTGCTTTTTAACATGAACATACCTTCATATTTTGAAATCAGACATTTTCCAAATAGAGCTTCTAAAATGAAACAGATGTCCATTTTGACACTGATCTGAAAATATACATATTTGGCGGATACTTAATAAACTAGACCAGAGACCTTAAAAACACCTACCAAACCAACATGGTGGCGGAAATGCTTTCTCTGCAGGGTTCGGATTCCAAAATTATTAGCATTTACGAAGAAAACTCTTCGTCTACTTCCCTGAGGTAGTAACAGCTTACTCCAAGGAAAGTAAAAAATTGCTGATTTGTAATTCTGCTTTATTGTGTCTTCTGATGAGTTGAAAAAATTGCTTTAAGGTGGATAACATGCAGTTCTTATTGGGAGGTCTGCACAGCAACCAGAGGGATACAAGGCACCTCTCATGATGTTCAAATACGGATTATCGCTAATCATCTTTGAAGCAGGTCAGGATGTCGATGGGTTAGTTACATTCACGTTATTCTCCCTTCTCGGTGTCCTCTTCCCACCTTAGTTTCATTTATTTCTTTTCCTTTTCTTTGCTTCAGTTTCAATTTCAGAAATCATACTTTTTGAGACCACTATGAAGACATTGTCAAGTTTTCATGTAGCACGACTAAGGGACCATTACAGTATGTTTTGTTTCCAGTATGTTTGACTCTGTGAGGATTAAGATTAGCCCTTAGAATCTATGATTGAGCTATATCTCTTTCAGGCTACTAATTTTTTTTTTAATTAAAAAAAATGTTGTAAGTAATCTCTGCACCCAACGTGGGACTTGAACTCACAACCACATGCTCTATCGACTGAGCCGGCCAGTGCCCACAGTCTACTGATATTAAATTCTCTTTGCTTGCATCTTTTTAAAAAAATTTTTTTTAAGTTTTAGTTATTTATAAGAGATAGAGAGAGCACAAGTGGGGGAGGGGCAGAGAGGGAGAGACCCAGAATCTGAAGCAGGATCCAGGCTCTGAGCTGTCAGCACAGGGCCTGACTCAGGGCTCGAACTCATAAACCATGAGATCATGACCTGAGCTGAAGTTGGATTCTTAACCGACTGAGCCATCCAGACGCCCCCTTTACTTGCATTTTTGATCAAAACCATAATTGTTTTCATCAATAACTTTGCCAACATATCACTTTCCACTCACAGATTGTGGCTGTATTTTGTTTTGATGACACATCGCCCTTTGAAATTAGGTGTGGATTGTTTCCTATTTCCCCCTTGATACTTAGTCTTTCTCTCTTGTTTTTTTCCTTCTAGGGAAGAATTTTAAACACTTACTGTGAAATTTCAAGTTTCCCTTATTTCAAATTAGGTCTATGTTTTAACTGCTATTTTCAACTTTGTATTTTAAGAGCTTCTTGCTCATAGCAATTAGTTTGTCTTTGGAAGGACTGGTTCAATTGCCCTTGGAGGGGAACACTGGACCAAGAAGGAAAAATCCTGTGGTTTTGGCCATATTTTTTCACGAACTAGATCAGTGACGTTGGCCAAATGACATAATCTTGTTTATCCTTCATTATCTCATTGAAAAATGAGGAGGTTGGGGCAGATAATTTTTAATTACTTCAGTGATTACCTGGTATCTTTCTAACATTCCATAATTCTACTTCTTCTTTTCTGGAATGAGAGACTGAAGGATGAACATATGCGTATTGCAACTGTTACCTTGAACTTCTTTCTCAACCAGATAAATAAATACAGGCCGTTGGCTTACCATCTTTAACCTTTAGTTGTTTCATAAAGTAACAAATGCCCTCGAGTGTACTGAAGACAGTACTGTTAAAAGAGCAAGAGGCAGTATTTATCTCTCTGTACATGTGAATAATTCAAGGCTCTTAAATAACCATCCCTTTTCCAGTCCCTACTGACCGGTTAGACAATCGCAAAAACCTAAAGGCCAAAGAACAGGAAGCCAACCCACACACACACGAGCAGAAATTCCTGAGCGTCAGCAGCAAGCCCTGTTTACAAAGATGTCGCCACGCGCACGCACGGTGAGGTACACGGAAGCCTGGGGCAAACACGGATGCTGTCAGCAGTGCCGTAAGAAAGTCTCCCTACCTTGCAGCCTTCACACGTGATGACTCCGTAGTGGATCCCGGAGGACTTATCGCCACAAATTTTGCATGGTATCACTTCAATTTGTGCTGCAAGGGGAAAACAGACATTTTGAGCTTCTTTCTTTTGTTCGGCTGTCTCCCTCCCTACCTCCCCCTGGAGTGACCTCAGCATTTGAAGACCCTGGGGTGGCATCACCCACCACTATTGGAACGACTTCCTGAAGTTTTTTCCAAGTGAAAGGAAGGGTATCTATCCATCTACCATGGTTTGCTTTGTTTTTCTAAAACTACAAAATATAACCAGAGACCAGAAGTTTTCTAAACTCTAACTTCACTGCTTTCTCCTTTTTAAACTTGACCTGGTTACTGGGGAGCCTGGATGGCTCAGTCAGTTGTGTCCCACTCTTGATTTAGGCTCAGGTCATGATCTCATGGTTTGTGAGTTCGAGCCCCACATCGGCTCTGCACTGACAGCTCAGAGGCTGGAGCCTGCTTGGGATCCTCTCTCTTTCTCTTTCCCTCTCTCTCTGCCCCTGCCCTGCTTGCACGTGGGCTCTCTCTCAAAATAAATAAGTAAACTTAAAAAACTAAAAAAAAACATACTCAAAAAATAAACCTGACCTGGTTATTAATTTAACTAAAAATCCCTTGAACCTGTGGCTTCAGTTTCCTTATTTTGCACTTCAAACATCAAGTCACCGAGAGCTATCACATTGCCTTATTTCAACAGTATTTTAAATAAGTAAACAAAGCAAAACTGGAGTGGAAGGGCGTGACTTTATAAATAATGTGGCTGGGTGTTTACGTGTGAAAATGTCAATGGTGACAATATTTATTGAGCACAGTCCATATGTCCACTAAAATATTAAAAGTTGCTGACACAAGATATGATATATTAATGACACTGGTAATTTCGTTCATAAAACAAAATTAATGCATGGAAAAATCAGGGAAACATGATAGAACATGTGGCTTCTATGACTTTGATATGAACAAAATAATTTCATGGAGATGAAGATATTAGGGTTGATTCTGAAGACATCGATGATATGGTTGGGCTGATATGAAATGCAATGGGCATTCTGTGAGCAGAATGAATGAAGGAAGTCTGGAATGCCTGTGGCTCACGATCGTTGAGATGAACAACTCGGCTCTACTGGAATGGCAGGCCGTCTGGTTGGGTAGAGGGAGTGATGAGAGGTTAGGGAGCTCCTGGGAGTTAGGCAGAGGAATGTCCACCTGCTACCACCGGCCACAAGGATTCAAGGAGGGAAGGGGATGACAACATGATTAAAGTGGTGGTTTGGGTACCTTAGCTCACTGGAAATAGGCAGAAGACTAAGAGGCTATTCCGAACCCTGTGTCAGGAGATGAAAGTGTGGATTACATCGGTGGCCAAATAAGTGGAGAGGGAGAAGCAAATAGAAAGACAGTTCAAGGAAGATAAATGAAAGAAAGGATACAGAGGTAGAAATTGATAAAGAATCCGAAGATGACTTCTAGCTTCACCCTTGAGGGTGAGGTTCAGCAGCAGGTTTGACACAAACGGAGTTGTTGGTAAGGCAACTGCTTTGTGGAACATGGTGGGGCACAGAATTTCCAATCTGCATGTGTGCATGTGCAGGCACCTGTATACAGAACCTTCTGGAAAGATGATCTTAAGGCATCAGCATTGAGGTTATGGATGAATCCACGAGATAAACTTTATTTAGAATGTAGTAATTCCTATGTCTCTGGTAGTATTCTAAGTGTTGTTAAAATTATGCACACCAAGAAGATCTTCTATTCCCGTTCCCAATTTAAAATAATTATGCAAAATATGCCTCAAAATGCTTTGTACATCAATCTGTCATGTGGATGGTTTTCTACAGTTTCTCACCCTTGACTATACAAAACAGATAAATGCAAGACAGAACCCTCATTTCTTATTATTTTACATTTTTAAAAAAGATAATAGCTTAAGGAGAACATATTAAAATTTTTTTGAAATTCAGCATTTCACAGTATGTTCAAATCATCCTTATAAGCAAACAGTTGAGCATTATGGCCCTATTTTTCATATGAGAAAACTGAGAATCCAAGTGGTTAATGATGCCCTGGAGTTGTTTTGGGAGATGGCAACGGGAAATAAGCCAATTTTCCTGATACTCTGTTCAGTGACCCTTTCTCTGCCTACCACAAAGACACAATATGAATACAATTTTAAATTTCTATATTATTCCAATGGTATCAGCTAAAGAGACAATGATAAAAATATCAGGAGATGAGACAAAGTCAACTAACATACTTATTAGACTCAGTATTTCTATTGCTTCTGTTTTTTCGGCTTTCAGATTATATGAACTAGTATTTGTTTTCAAGATTTCGTGATATGGGAAAAAAATGTGAGACCCGATGTAATTTCTATTCTGTTTTCCTGGATTCCTGTCCCTAATCTGTTAATGATCGGGTCCGTAGCTAAGTTAAACGCCTTATTTTGCTTCCTGGTTTATAAAGTTAGCTGACAGACGTCCTAGATTTGTGAGGTTTAATGAGATATTTTATGTAGAGTCGCTTGCAAATAATGAAGGGCTACAGAATGTCAGTCTTTATCAGCCTCAGAATCCTTGTGAACTGGTATTTCTAATGCTACTGGACGAGAATTATGACAAGCCCCATTATTATTCCTTTACTAAAAATCTTATTTAAAAAACACAAATGAATGACATTATATATAATTTGTACCTTTTTTTTTAGTGATAACCTTTCAAACAGGGGATTCTTTATAATGATTACAAAATTGACTAAAAATACCAGGTATCCATTGTACAGTTGTTAAGCTTATATGATATTAAGTTGGAGGTGCGCTTTGCATAAATTACTCCCCAGGGAGTAACTTACACGTGGGGAGAATCTGCTTCAATAAGATCTTAATTATAAAATGATCTAACTCTAAAGGAAATGAAAATAGAGGTAATTTGCCCCCTGGGGTGTGAGAAGATGTTTTTGAAAGCCAAAAGGTTATCTTCTACAACTTGGGAAATACAAATGGGATCAGGAATAATTCGACAGAGCATCTGCATATTTATACATATTTATTATCTTAGCTCGCCATGTAATCCTGAAGAACCGTAAACATTTTAACAGTATTTTTAAAGAAAAAGAAGTTACTTAAAAGGATATATGCATATTGATATGTGTGGGGAGGGATGATCGGTTTGGAAAACCTATGACCATTTTTACCTATTATGGCAGAATGGGTCCTGTGAGGTTTGTTATAGGTGAAGATAAATTTTTTTTTTTTTTTGAGAGAGAGAGGGTGCAGACGAGCAAGGGGCAGAGAGAGAGAGAGAATCCCATGAAGGGCAGAAAGAGAGGGGGAGAGAGAGAGAGAGAAATGGGGCTCACCCCAAACAGGGCTCGTGTTTTACCCGAGGTGGGGCTTGAGCTCACCCAAAGTGAGACACAAGCTCACCTGATGCGGGGCTCGAACTCACGAACCGTGAGATCATGACCTGAGCCAAAGACAGATGCTTAGTGACTGAGCCACCCAGGCGCCCCAGGTGAAGATAAATTTAAATAATCGAAAGCACTAATCCTTTTCCTTTGCTCTCATTTAAAATAAACTGCTTCTGAGCTCCACCATCATGGTTCCTACTATGTATCTTATAAAGCACATCTTAGAGGCGGAGTATTTCAGACACTGATGAGGACAATGCATGGCATTATTGCTCCGATGGCGGCCACTTCTAAATGTCTAGCCGTTACTCCAGCCATTGTCTCCCCGGGCAGTTGTCTTGCGGTGAATGCAGATCCGGTGACATGCTATTTATCATGGCTTCAAGCCGAAGGTCTGGGAAGGATTTGGTGGCTCGGACCCCACCAGCTGTGATAATGAAGGTGCCATAAGGACACTGAGGAGGAAGTTCAACTTTCCTTCTTTTGCGTGACTCATGGATTAATTCGACGATAGCATTCTCTGAGAGACGCACGTAGAGGGGCCCACGTGCCCTGAGCGATGGCTCGGGGTGTGCTCATTTCTCAGTGTCTCCATTTCTTATATCTTTCGCTCGCTTATATTGTTTCCATTGGTAATCCTCTGTGGAGACTATAGTTAACGTCGTATTTACCAAGTCAATCTCTTTGTATACAAACGCATATGTAATTTTTTTGGAAATGATATTCTTAAAGAATATCACGCAGGATTGAAAATAATTTGACGTTGTTCCTTATATTAGAACACTTGATGAAGTACAATTAATTTAAGAGCCTGTGATTTGGCAGGAAGGTCCCGTTCAACAGTTATAAACTAGTCACAGTTTGGGTGTTCTCTGAAGATGGCAGTTCTCTCCTCTCCCGCTAGCAACTCCTGAAGGCCCTTCCTTGCTTAGCGCCCCTTACTACCACTACAACATTGCACAAAGCTACCGTGTGTTCGGTTCTTCCCAATTATTGAAATGCACACGTCTTTCGTTCTTCCTCAGAACCCCCTGCAGGTGAAGGCAGGTGTTAAGCGAGATGAACTAATCCGGGCTCATGCATTCACTAGAAAACGCATCACTTTGATGTACCAAAACAACCCTTAATTTTTTTTAAGTTTATTTATTTATTTTGAATGAAAGAAAGAGAGAGAAAGAGAGAAAGCGAGCATGAGCAGGGGAGGGGCAGAGAGAGAATCCCAAGCAGGTTCTGGTGCTGTCAGTGCAGAGCCCGACACAGGGCTCAAACCCACGAACTGTGAAATCATGACCCGAGACAAAAATCAAGAGTGGTTCACTTAACTGACTAAGCGACTCAGGTGCCCCCTCCCCAAATACCTTAATTCTTAAAAGAATCAGTCAGGAATGGTAGTCACAGGGGACTGTTCAGGCACCTTCTGGTTGAAGGAAACATTTTTACCATGTGTGTTCTTGTGCCTTTCAATTCCCCATTCCATCTCCTACAATGCAACCTGACCATTTTTATGGCCTGGGTATTTTAAGTCCATTGAAGAAATGGTCCGGGTTCATATAATACTTAAAAAAAATTTTTTTTTTCTATAGAGACCAAAAGAGAATTTGTATTGCTCCTTAAAGCAGTAATCCTGATTTTCTTTCTTTCAGTAGAGCCAAGAGATTCGACATATTCCCTTTTATAAAAAAGGCTTTAAGCAATACTGATCTTTGGGGTGAGGAGTAGTAATCAGAATCTTGAGATCGGGGTGGGTATATATTTCGGAACAGGTCCCCAGGTGATTCTATATGATGTCTCCCATCGAGGATTCAATGAATCAACTCATGAACTAGGAATTCTCTGCAGCATGTAAATCGCCTGCAAAGGAAATAAAACCCAGGGACAAGGCGATGATATGAAAATACGAAGGATAGGTCTACTGGGTGGCTCAGTCGGTTCAGCGTCTGACTTCAGCTCAGGTCATGAGCTCACAGTGTGTGGGTTTGAGCCCTGCGTGGGGCTCTTTGCTGACAGCTCAGAGCCTGGAGCCTGCTTCAGATTCTGTGTCTCCTTCTCTCTCTGCCCCTTCCCCGCTTGTGCTCTGTTTCTCTCTCTCTCTCTCTCTCAAAAATAAACAAACATTAAAAAAGAAATGAAAATACAAAGGAGTGACCAATAATTCTCTCCATGTGTCCTGACCTTTGGTTTGGGCTCTACTTGTAGCATCTTGTTTTCTGCCTTCCTGTTTTTTTCCCCTAAGGGAAATAAGAAGCATCCACTCAGTCCACAATAACTTTCACTCCTGGATAGTGGGTCTGCCCCTTAGTTTCTATTTCCCAGAATTTTACAGTTATGCTAAAAGTGGGCAGTGCAGGAAAAACTCTCCATGTTTGAATGAAACACAATTTGCACAAACAAAACTTCCACTTGAGGACGACTATTCTGGTGAAAATTCCCTCTGCACACAGTATCAGCAGCCCAAGTTGTGTCTTGTCAATCATTTGTAGCAAGCCCACAGCACAATCCCTAATTGTAGTTTTTCCCTCACTTCACTAGCAGACGGATAAGTTTCTCCCTTCATGAGGCAGATGATCTTCTCATGTCACGTCAGAGTAAACCTATAGCATGAAGCAAGTATTTCTAAGATCTGGCTCCACTCGAAACTTTGATTTGTTAGAGAAGAGCCCCAAGATTGAGGTAGAACGCATGTGTGGAAAACCGAGACCCTCAGGAAGAGAAGTAAACGCCTTTGAGCTTTGATATCATGCTAG
The DNA here is from genome assembly GCA_030068075.1 of Paguma larvata. NCBI lineage: Eukaryota > Metazoa > Chordata > Mammalia > Carnivora > Viverridae > Paguma > Paguma larvata. The sequence goes on from CM057832.1 coordinate 75,265,597, forward strand.
GTGGTGAATCTAGAAGATTCCTGTCATTGGATAGGGTAAGTGCTCACATTATGTCTCATCGGGGCACACGGCATCTTAATCCAGCTTCCTGCTTAAATGCCGTGTGTAGCACTTGCAATTCAGTGCACTCTAAGTCTTACTAGAATTCCTCCAATTCCTGTATCAGCATCTGGGATCTCCCTTTCTTCTGAACCTCTCCTCTCTCTCCTCTGTAATATTCTGGGAGGTGGTCTGTGTGAGTCTTTACTTCCCTTCAGTTGATAGACAGCTTTTGAGTGACCTACAGATAACATTTATTTTTCTCTTATTATATCCCTATACTATATGTCATTGGAAACGAGGGTAAGAAAAAAATTACTCTCAAATGAGAACAGCAAAAAATGATTTTTTTCTAAGGCATGATTTATAGGATTATTATGAAGGGAGTTGATTTATCTTACATAGGAGCATTCGGCCCCAAAGAATTGCTTGACTAGGCTAACTCTTCAGAAGACTGAAATAACAGAGAATGAGACCAACATAGGACAGTAGCAGCAATTAGTATTATCATTAATAGCAATTACTGATAATAAGTGAAATATCTCCCTTGGAAGTCATAGTAGTTTTAAGCCCATGAGTTATGAATGAATTATCATTAAATACATCTTGTCCTGTCAAAGTTTTAATTATAACAAGATAATGTGTGTGTAGGACCTGACATCATTCAGGATGAAAGCCGTTAATGTCTTCTGTGACCACTCAGGAATGTGGCATTGGCACGATCTGGGGACATGTTAGAAATGCCAAGGATGAAGACTTACCTAAGACCAATTCGAATCGGAATTTGCTTTTTAACAAGCTCCCTAGGACAGATAGCATTGAAGTTTGAGAAGAACTGTTCTGTGATGTCCAGGTAATTATAGTTGTTCTGAGAACTGATGGAATTTTAAGTTTCTCTGGCATTAAGGGAAATTAGAAACTTTATAGGATCCAGGAAAAGCAGTTTCTGCTATTGTCTGTTAGGTATCTCTCTTTTGTTCAAAAGCAGTAGGACACTTGGAGGGTTAGTTACAAAAAACCTTGGTCATTAATTGACAAGGCAGAAGAAAGAACAAGCCAGAAACATCTTGTATTACTGTAATTAACACCCGGTGTACCGGGTTTCCTTTACAGATTTCACGATTGTCAATGCTGTCTACATCATTCTCACGCTGTAACACTGTTTGGTAGTAGGTCCTCCCTCTTCTGTGGACTTGCTCTTGGGGTCTGGCCCACTAGCTTACTCCCTGGATACTCTGGCAAAAAAAAATATCTCCCTTGAGAAGATTTTCAAAAGTAGTTTTTCTATTTAAAAATTTTAATTGCACAATTTTTTTTTTTTACTTCTTTTGGTGGAGGTAAGGAGGTCAGACAATATTTGAAACAGACATGAACCCATTTCAGCTCTCCGTGATAATTCTGGAAATGATATATTTGGAAAGCTGCCCCATCTCGCGAAGGCAGACTGTTAACGCAGAGCTCAGTGGTCACGATGGCCACTCATCATATTCCTCCCATCTATCATTGCGCAGTCCTGAGCCATAGTACTCAAAGTGTGGTCCCGGACCAGCAAGGTAGCATCATCTGGGTGCTTGCTAGAAATTCAGGCATTAGCTTCTACCTTAGATCAGTATAATCGGAATCTGCATTGTAACAGTATCTCTGTAATTCATAAAAATAGTGAAGTCTGAGAAGTTCTGGAAGAACGAAAGGGAAGATATTCTACAATTTAACTCACAGGGTGTCTGTCCCCAAACCACAACTCCATGTGAGGAGAACTTCATATTAAGAAAAGAAGACATGTATTCTTGATAGCTAATTTTTTCAGTTATAGAAAGAAGGAAACAGCGATTATTTGGCTCCAGTGAAAACTCAATCTCTCTAGAGTTCCTTCATGTGTTCTGAGGCCCTTTCCTTAGTCTCCATTCAGCTGAAATCTTTAACAGGAAGCTCAAGTTTATGGAGCACCACCTTCACTGAAGGAGAACAAGAATGGAGAACTCTACACACCGGGTCACACAGATGACTCAGAGTGAACAGGCAGGCTTCGCTCCCTTGATAAAAATTCAAAAAGAGCAAAAACCCCAGTTTCTGGAAGATGAAAAAAGACAGATTTTCTATGTTAAAAATCAAATTGCATTAAGAGTATGAAGAGACAAATCACAGACAGAGAGAAAATATTGTAGAACATGAGTCTGACGGAGGTCTTTTATTCAAAATATTCAAAGAGTTTTCAAAATTCAAAAGAAATGGGCCAAAGACCAGAACCGCACACCTCAGCAAAGAAGATATACAGATGGCAAATAAGCTTATGAAAAGATGCTCAACAGTCACGTCTTTAGGGAATTACAAATTAAAACAACAACGTGATACAACTACACACTTATCAGAATGACTCAATCTAAAAAACTGACAATACCAAATGCGACAAGGATGCAGAGTGAAAGGAATGCTTAGTTGTTGCTGGTGGGAATGCAAACCGGGACACCCACTTTGGAAGGCAGTTTGGCTGTTTCTTATAAAACTCCATGGTCTTACCATGTGACCCAGCAACTGAACTCAAAACTGTCCACACGAAGACCTACACACTAATGTTGATGGCAACATTATTCATACTTGCCCCACAAACAAGATATCTTTAAAAATATGTTTTTAATGTTTATTTACTTACTTATTTAGAAAGAGAGAGAGAGAGAAAGAGGGCACGCAGGGGAGGGGCAGAGAGCGGAAGAGAGAGAATCCCTAGCAGTCTCCGGCACTGTCAGCGTAGAGCCCAATGTGGAGCTCCATCCAACGAACCCTAAGATCATGACCCAAGCTGAAATCAAGAGCGGGACACTTAAATGACTGAGCCGTCCAGGCGCCAATAAGATGTCCTTTAACTGGTGAGTGGATAAACCTACAGGGGGCATGCAGGCAAGGAATATTATTCAGTGATTAAGAAGGTGAGCTATCAAGCCATGAAAAGACATGGAAGAATCACATAGGCATACTGGGAAGTGAAAGAAGGCAGTCTGGACAGGGTAGATACTGTATAATTCCAACTATATGACATTTTGGAAAAGACAAAATAGAGACAGTAAAAGAAAAATCAGTGGTTACCACAGATTCGGGGGATGGAGGGAACCATAAGTAGGTGAGGCACTGAGAATTGCTAGGGGTGTGAAATTGTTCTGTATGATATAAGGATGGACACGTGTCTGTCTATTTGCTGAAACCATGAAATGATACAACACAAAGAGTGAACCTTAATGAACTATAGTTAACATACAGTATGGACAGTAGTTAATAATGTATCAGGATTGGCTCATCATTTGTAACGAATATATCACACTCATGCAATAGAGGAAAATTGTGTGTGTGTGTGGGTGAGTAGATATATGGAACTGTACTCAATTATTCTGTAAATCTAGAAATACAGTCAGCATTCTATTAATTATTTAAAATAATTCCACAAGTAGGGATACTTTAAAAACAACTAATTACACAAATATTTATTTTTTTTAGGTCACAAATACATGCACATTCAAGCTTCCATCTTCAAAATGAATACAGTGATTGGATAGCCCCACACAGGTCTAAATAATTTGAATACAGGGCAGACCGGAGTGACTGCTAGATGCACTTGGGGAAGAGATGTTGATTTTAACTGGGGGAACTAGGGAAGTTTGGTGGATGAGGTGGTTTTTGAGTCAGGCCTTAGATGGCGAGCAGGACTTCAAGTGGTAATTATGGAGAAAATGGCAAACTGATAATTGGCGACTAAAGATTGAAAGGGGAAAATTCGATGATGAGAGTGAAATTTCAGCGTTGGTATGTAAACCTATTTGGGGGGCCTCGTTATTGGGGTTAAATGAAAGTAAATAGTAGCAGAATGTTTTCAGAATTATCGAACGACTATGCTTTCCATCTGGAGTTACAGACGACGGGTTGAACTACAGGAAATTGTCACTCTTTTTTGCAAGGAAACACTCAGCATTGGTAATTTCATATGGCTCAGTAGAGTATTACCGTTCACTGTGCTCTGAGAGGTGGTTCGTACACTACTTTCTTTCCAAGATACTTGGAAGGGCCAATTAACTGGGACATATGTGATAAATATGAAAATAAAGACATTAAATTATATATCTGAAAATTCAAAGGTTGGGACAGGAACACTAATTAAACACACACACACACATACACATCCCAAGAAAATCCCAAGTAACTCAAGTTTGGGATGCAAAGCATGCAATACTATTTCTCATTTTCTTCATTGATAGAAGCAGCAGAGACCATTCCTGAAGTTCTCAGCACCGGTGCAGAGAGTTCAAAAATAAGAAAAAATATGTGTTCTCTGCTTGGTGGAAAAGAAAGACCAAATCTCTTAAATATGTTTAAAAAGGAGGCAAGGCGCAGGACCACAGAAGAACTAGGTTATATTCTAAGATGCGGTGATCAGAATCCAACTTAAATGCCTTTGCTTTGGAAAAGAGAAACCTCGTAAAATAAAAATGACCTGTCACCTCTTAAAAGATATTTGGGTGGATTACTGTCCCACATGAAGACAATGTCCACATAATATCAGAATGTTAAAGCCATATTAACATTTTCCCCCTAACGTAATAATGTTATTTAACTGGCTCATAACGTCCTATAATTTGCTTGGATGACCGAAAACTAAACACTGGTATTATTTGTCACCCTTTCCTATTTACAAGCATATCTGGTTTTTAATATTCTCTTAGCCACTGATACAGCAAATGATTATATAAACAAGCTTTAGAACATAGATGAGATATTTACATCTGTTATGTGTCAGAGAGAGAGAAGGAAATGGAAAAAGAACGGTTATTTCAAAGACTTTCTTTGCCATTGGAGGGTTGATTTAGGGAAAAATTGGTAGGCACTCATTTCTTTGTTAGATTTTTTTGTTTATTTATTTTTGAGAAAGAGAGAGAGAGAGAGAGAGAGAGAGAGAGAGAGAGAGAGAGGGAGAGCGCGCGCGCGCATGAGTGGGGGAGGGACACAGAGAGAGGGAGACACAGAATCCGGAGCAGGCTCCAGGCTCTGAGATGTCAGCAAAGAGCCCAACGTAGGGTTCGAACTCACAGACTTCGAGATCATGACCTGAGTAGAACGCTTAACCGACTGACCCACCCAGGTTCCCCAGAGCCACTCATTTTTTGGGTCATCTGCAAGAGCTCTCATTTTATTTTTTAAAGTTTATTTATTTTGAGAAAGAGAGAGAGAGCCTGCACGAGCATGCACGCAAGTGGGGGAGGGACAGAGAAAGAGAGAGAGAAAGTGGGAGAGAGAGAATCCCAAGCAGACTCCACACCACCAGCACAGGGCCCAACACAGGACTCGAACCCATGAACCATGAAATCATGATCTGAGCCGAAACCAAGAGTCGCGTGCCTAACTGACTGAGCCACCCAGGCGTCCCTGATTTTATTTTTAACACAGATCTGCTCCAATAGCAAAATATAGGGCAAGATTCTGCATTGGGAATTACATTATTATATATTTTATGTTCTAGCAAAGGCATGTATAGGTTTAGTTCATCTTTACATAAATGGCCTTTTTCGAAAAAGGAGAAACATAGATTTTAAAGGAAGGTGTTTTCACCTTCACGCAGCACCAGAAATTATTTTCAGGGTCATATGGTAACTCAGGATGTCACTCTCGAAGCTCTGTCTTACAATTTCGCCCTATGCTAAACATCGCAAAGGCCCCCTATCAACATAGGCAAAGGTTTAGCCACTCAACAAATGGAGAATTACGAGTGCACAGCTCCCTTGAAGACCGAAGTGTCTGTTCTGCTGATGCCGCACACTTTCCCTAAAGAGATTACCAGCGTAATCCTAAATATTATAGGACCTGAGCTATCTTATTTTTGAGCTCATCAGATCCACATGCTGCACGTTATCTGTCACAGCTTTCTTCAGTGTTTACGGAAGCTGGGGAAAGAGTTGTAGGACCAACGGTCACCACGTACTAAGAACAAACATCGTCATTTTCAAAATTCACGTTCCCAAGTTTCCTTTTGATTTCTGCAAGCAGGAAGTGCATAATCATTGGTTGATAGCGTATGATAACATTTGCATGGAGATGTTTATGGCTGTCCCATTCTTTAGCTGTGTTTCCTCTATATTTCTTTCTACCAAAAGCCCTTTGAGGCTACCAGTGGACTGAATTGGTAGGGAAAAGTAAAGGTGTTTTTTTTTGTTTTGTTTTGTTTTGTTTTGTTTTTTTTTTTCATTTCTTCAGAGGTTTGAGATGCTTCACAACAGCAGAGATACTTATTTTGGGGGAAAATAATAGAGAAAAAAGACTAGTGAACACCAGTAATTGCTAAGCACAGTACTAAGTATTCTACTATAGTGACTTCAAAAAAGCTGCAGCTTTAATTTGGGATATTCCTTTCACTTCCACTAAAATTTAAAATGAAAGTAAAATATTTGTTTCTCTTTGCACTACGTAAAGACACATTTGCTCATATAACTCATTTAAAAAAACTCAGTGTGCGTGTGTGTGCATGTGCTCTAAAAATCAAAAACTGTTTTCTGTACTTTTACAATAGAGGGAAAATTCCTTGCTTTTTCCCCCCCACCAAATCGGGAGAGAAAGAAACCTTTATGGTCACCTGTCAGCCTCTGCTACTTGTAATTCAGACCCAAAGAGGATTAAGTGCATAGACGTTAATACGTCCAGTGTTATTAATTTCTAAACAACAATAGCAACAATATCCCGAGTAAATCTGCCAGTGGTAAGGATAAATAGTTGTTTAAAGACTCCATGGATGTCAGAACTGCAATCTGCTGGTAATGGCTTATTTCCCCGATACAGTCTGCAAATACATACATTGTGAAACCAGAGAACAATTGTATTGAAGTACTATCCATTCTTTTCTAAAATTATAAGCACCGGGAAGCTTGCAGCATTGTGCAAAGATGTAATTCTGAGTTTATATAATATCCGAAGGCGTTTTAGTTTGATTAGTAACTTTTTTTGAATAATCATTAGCTTGGTATTATTTGAAACGAACAATTATGTTAATTTACATTTTAATATTTCCAACTGTTGTCCATCGCTGTTTAGTACTAGCCAAAAAGTGGCAACAAATCACACGTCATATTGCCCTGAATGATTTTTAAAACAAATGTTCAAAATCTGTCTATGTTGTGAGATAATGTACATTTAGGGAACTAGGTACTAACTTGTAAAAAATTCAGTAGAAAAACTCAAATAGGATACACTTGATTGTTAATCATTCAACCAAATAGACTTTTTCTTTTCTTTTTTTTTTTTTTTGGAAACTAGATTTCTTATATATGAGAAACTGTCTGGTATTACAATATATTTATAAACTGAATGTTTAAAAAGTCAGAAAAGTGAAACGATCACAATAGTAATGCCGATGACTAAAATCAGAGTTACAAAGTTGTGACAAGGATGTTCATAGAGTTAACCTCGGGTTCGTGTAATGTGACAGGTGACTACCTGAATTCATTCTCAAAACTTATGCATTTGGTAATCCACTACAGGGTATGGTAATACTTACATATAAATATGTTCTCTGGTGTAAAATAAAGCCCGAGTGGCTTATTTATTATATACATTCTCAAGGCAGAAAATATTTTATTGTTCCCACACCTCGCCATCAATTTATTTTGCTGAGAGCTTATAAACGCTTACTCTTTTGCCTGAAGGATCGTTCATACAGACAGCTAAGCGTCAGAAGAGAGAAGAAAACGGAAAACTCACCAGTGGCGTCAGCTTTGGTTTTGAGCTCGTTCTCACACATTTTGACGTTAGCAATTAAAAGTCTAACTGAGAAGTATTGCACTTTTCCCTGGAGGTCTGATGGCTGCCCCAGTGTTACTCCACAACTAGAATCCCAACAGACTGCATTAATGAGATTAAATGAAAGAGGGAGTTAAAGGCATCAAGCGTTCCATTTCATTAAGGGTGAAGGGCTGCCCAGGCAAGGAAGGCAGGAGGGAGGATATTGGTTTTTCCTTTTGATACCACTTATTCACGAAAGAATGCAGCATTTGCTAAACCACAGTCAGCAGTTTAAAAGCATTATCCACCCACCCTGCCCCCCCCCCCGGAATTGTATGGAAATATATTATGTATATATATTTATGCCGCACTTAAATTCTCCTTTGTTCTCATCCCTTTGGAAACAGACCCAACAGGCATATGCTGTGGAAACAAGGGTCGTCTCTGTGATTATAAAAGTATAATGCAAATTTCCTTCAGAATTACTTTGCCCCAATGATTCTAGACCCTCCGTGGGGGTCCAGGGCTGAAGGATGCCATGAAGGTATTACCGTGGTCCTGTTCTTCCAAATGCTGGGTCATAGTTGTCTACAGAGTAATTAATACAGCACGAGCATTTAGAAGAGCATACTAGACGAAAATACGAGTGCCTTGCAGCATTCCTGTGGCAATGGAGCCTGGGAACCTGGTCTGAGGACTTTGCACCAGGTGGGTCACCAACCTCGACCCGGAGGTCTAAAGTGAGTTCATTCTCCCAGCATGCCTTAGTGCTCCCACTTGTCAAATAAGAATGACACAGTCACCCAGACAGAAATTTCTGATCCTCAACCCTTGTCACCAGGAAGGATAAATATATTGCTATGCAAAAATTCCTTTAACTTCCGTGGAAAAGAGCATGATCTTTAAGTGAGAGCAAAATGCTTGTTAGTGGCAGCTTTCTTTAACCTTTGCTTTGAGTTACCAGATTGATTCAGTGCTGAATCTCAAACCTTTCTCTTCACCTTTTCCTTTCCTACCATCTGGGACAGCTCTTATTTTCTTTCCACTAATCACTTGTCACAAATGGTCTCTCGATCTTCCCTTCTCTTCCTCTCTTCTCTTAAACATCTCTGTTTTTTCCTGGCCTGCATTGTAGCAGAAACTGCTTTTCTTTTCTTAAGTTTACTTATTTGAGAGAGAGCGAGAGCATAAGAGAGAGTCGGGGAGGGGCAGAGAAAGAGAGAGGGAGAGAATCCCAAGCAGGCTCTACACTGTCTATGTAGAGCCCGACACGGAGCTCCATATCACGAATCATGAGATCGTAACTTGAGACAAAATCAAGAGGCAGACATTTAGCCAACTGAGCCACCCAGGTGCCCCGAAACTGCTTTTCAAGGGAAGAAGGGCAAGGGGTGGTGAGGTGGTCACAGGAGGCTGTGAAACCCATTCAATATTATTTTCAGCATGGTGGAGATGAGCCCAGTGCTTCTCAGCTTTGGACGCCCATTGGAATAACCTGGAGAACTTAAGAATATTGAGGCCCAGGGATTTCTCTCTTACCTTCTACCACTGAATTGTTTCGTGTGGGCATATGGTGCTTTTAAACATTTCCAAAGTGATTCTACTGGGCAGCCAGGGCTGAAGATCCCAATGTTTCTCAGAAGCACCACAGACGCATGTGGATTTCAGATGTATATCAGCTACTGAGCCAGAATCTTCTGAGGAGGAGCCTGGGAGGCTATTGTAATAAGCACTGATGTATTTGCAATGATTAGATAAATTTGGGGAAAACCCTGGACTTGAGTTAGAACATCTGGTTTTGAATTCTTGGGTTTTTCTGTGCTTCAGTTTGTGTATCTCTAAAATAAGATCACAAGGCCTAACCACTAGATTGAGAGGTCCCGGACATAAGGGGCAAGGGGCGGCCCTAAAACACTTCCTGCTCCAAAAGACTAGGAAGTAGAAGATGGACCAATCAATCAGGTTCCACCCCTCACCAGACCAGCCTGGACCCATCAATCAGGTTCCACCCCTCACCAGACCAGCTTGGGCCAATCCTTAGAGCACCCGTAGTCCCCAAATAGAGACACCTGTTTCCCGCCTTGGAAGCTAGAGACACCTGTTTCCTGCCTTGGCATTCATGCCTAAAAATGTGCTCAAAAGGAGCCTTCGGGCTCCTCTCGCCGCCTCCATTTTAAGGAGTGGCTGACCCCAGCATGCTGGAATCTCAATAAACGCTCTTGCCTTTGCATACGTGTCTCGTGGTCTTTGGGGGATGATCTGAGGACTTCGGTTTGCGTTTCTCTAAAATAAGATCACAAGGCCTACCCCCTAGATCGCTGACCACTCCCACCACCATGATTACCCCGGATCCTATGTCTCTACCACTCATTGGTCCTGGGTGTTCTTCATTAATCCTTCTCATATGCTTACGTTTAACCTTGACTATAAGCTCCTTAGGGATAAGCGCTCTCTGTGTTTCCCAGTGTCTAGCATAGAGATTCAGTAGAACGTACGGAGCCCATCAGAGGGTGAGCACATGCCTACTGCCTGACTGCATCACTGGGGACCATACATAAATCTCACGGTCTGCTGCTGCCACCATTTCCTTTACCTCATGTTTCACTTTTCTGGCTCATTTTTGGGGCTTATTGGCTTGCTGCTCCTTAGTGGAAATAAGAGAGAGTTAAGAAAAAAAGCTTTTTGCCTCTTTTTTGTTCTTTATTTAATCGTAAATTGTAATTGGTTCTTAGTGTAGGAACAAGGAGGTTGGAACAAAGAACCTCTCTTGATTTCCTCTTTTCCCTTAATCTACTACTCTTCCCTTCATCCCCTTTGTCTATCATTTAATTGCCTCTTTGAACTGTTGTCCCATTGGCTGAGGTCTTTCCTCTGTCCTGTCGGTGGATTGTCTTTTCTCTGGCTGGAAGTATTATCATTAGTTGACCTCTCCTCCCGGATGGCTCTCCCTCGACCCCACTCTGGTGTGGGCAAAGGCTATTACAGCCCTCTCACTCCAACGTGGTACTTAGACTGTCCCTGGTATCACAAGTCATTAAACTAGAGGGACAGAAAAGTTCTTAAAAACAAACAAACAAACAAAACAATTCCCAAAATTCAGGGAGGAAATGAGCGACGAAGCTTCTTATTAAACAAAAGAAATGTCATAAAAGAGAAATGGCTTGGGGGTGCCTGGGTGGCTCAGTCGGTTGAGTGTCTGACTCTTGGTTTTGGCTCAGGTCATGATCTCATGGTTTGTAGGACTGAGCCCCGTGTCTGGTTCTGGGCCGTCAGATTGGGATTCTCTCTCTCTCTCTCTCTGCCCCTCCCCTGCACATTTGCATGCACTTTCTCTATCTCTCTCCTAGAAACAGATAAATAAACATTACAAAAACAGACAGAGTGAAATAGCTTGATTTCATAGGAAACTCTTCCTTTTGGCATTGGGGTTCTCAAAGGGCGGCTCCCCACACCAGCAGGATCAGTAGCAGCACCTGGGAACTTGTAAGCCACGCAAATCTTGGACCTGGTCTGGACCTGCTGAATCAGAAACTCTGGTGTGTGTGGGGGGAGAGGGGTGTGTGCCAGGGGCGTGGGGAAGGGGTATCCAGCACTCCATGCTTTCACAGCCCTCCAGGTGGTTCTGAGGCACACTTGGTTTTCAGAGCCACTGGTTTACAGCACGGGTTTTTCAATCAGGAGGAGCTAGAGTGAATTCACAGCTCCGTCACATACTGGTCGTGCGGTTTGGACAAGTTCTTTAATCTTCTGACACCTCAGTTCTATCATTTGTAAAATGGCCATGAGCGCACCTACCTGATGGAAGTGCTGAAGAATTTAAAGTGAGCTAATCCCTGTGAAGTGTTCAGCACTGTCCTAAGCACAAAATAATCACTCAGTCCCTCTGCACCATTACTCTGATATTATCTCAGTGGAGAATAGAACGTGTTTTGTACTTTAAAAACCTCTGCTTTCTGCTTTTGCAAATGTCTCAAAACTTTTAGCTGCACATTAAAATCACTTGGAGAACTTAAAAAAAAAAAAAACAACAAAAAAACAAAAAAACCCTGATTCCCAAGAGAGTCACTGCAGACGAATTCAGTAAGAACTTTTGGAAGTGAGACCAGGCAGTTTTACTTTAATTTTACAGAGGATGACAAGATGATTCTGATTACAGTGTAATCTACTGTTGTTGTATATTAAAATCAATATTAAAAGAGGTGTGAGATTAAATGCAGGTAAGGATTAATCATCAGGAAACTCAGATGTCAGATTCATTATTTCCATGAGTTTGCCCTAATTCAATGGTAGAAGAGTATAGAGAAATGCTAAAATGTAGGTGATAGACCAGGGTTTCCCAACTTGCCATTACTGACATCTTAGGCAGATAATTCTTTTTTTTTTTCTGGACAGCCTTTCTGTGAATTGTATTTATCTTTGGCCTCTATCTGTCTTCCGCTAGATGCCAGTATGATTCCGCAGTTGTGACAACCAAAAACATATCCAAGTATTGCCAAGCATCCCCTGGGGGATGAAATGGTGACAACTCTAGTTCTAGACTTTCAGCGTCTGGATACAAGTCCAGGCTTTACTATGTAACAGCTATATGATTCGAGCAAGCTACAACTCCTTTGTGCCTCAGTTTCCACTCTTGTGAAATGGAGGCAATAATACCCACCTCGTAGAGTTCTGTTGTGCTGTTTGAAAGATACAAGAGAAAATGCATCTAAAGCACTGAGAACAGTATCTAGAGTGTAGTAGATGTTACAGGCTGAATGTCTATGTCCCCCCAAATTCTGATTCTGAGATCCTAACTCCCAATGTGAAGGTGTTAAGAAGCAGGGATTTTGGGAAGTGATGAGGTCATGAAGGAGAGCCCGCAGGAATGGGATTGGTGTCTTTCTAAAAAGTCCCTGGAGGGGCGCCTGGGTGGCTCAGTTGGTTAAGCGGCCGACTTCGGCTCAGGTCATGATCTCATGGTCTGTGAGTTCGAGCCCCGCGTCGGGCTCTGTGCTGACGGCTCAGAGCCTGGAGCCTGCCTCAGATTCTGTATCTCCCTCTCTCTCTGCCCTTCCCCTGCTCATACTCTGTCTCTATGTCTCTCAAAAATAAATAAACATTAAAAAAATTATAAAAAGTCCCCGGAGAGCTCTCTTGCTCTCTTTTCACATTGTGAGGAGACAATGAGAAGTCAGCAGTCTGCAGCCTGGACGAGAGCGCTCACCAGACCCAACCGTACCGGCACCCTGATCTCAGACTTTCAGCCTCTAGAGCTGAGAGACATTGACCGTTTATAAGCCACCCAGTCTATAGTACTTTGCTATCGTAGCCTGAATAGACTAAGATAGTACATATTTAGTAAATGTCAGCTATCATTTATGCATATGTGTGTGTGTAGATGTTACGTTATATATGTATATATAGCATATGTATGTGTTATGTGTGTATATATATATATACATGTATATATATATATGTATGTATCTCAATAGTCTTATTTTGATTCCAAAAAACTGGGAGAATTATTTTCCCCAAGTCTTTACATGCAAGTTGTATATCCATTCATCGATTTATCCCCTGAGTAGTGAATCAGAACGACTAAATACTCATATACATCTTAAAGGCTGCAGCTGGTATAGAAGACAGAGAGAGGAACAAAAGCATGTCAGAATCCAAGCGGGGTTGTTTACATCCTTTTGAAGCTATGCATTTAAAGACATTTTTAATGTTTGTTTATTTTTGAGAGAGAGACAGAGCAGGAGTGGAGCAGGCATAGAGAGAGAGGGAGACACAGAACCTGAAGCAGGCTCCAGGCTCTGAGCTGTCAGCCCAGAGCCTGGGGTGAGGCTCGAACACACAAACTGTGAGATCATGACCTGAGCCAAAGATCATGACCCGAGCCACCCAGGCACCCTGTAGCTTTACATTTTTAAGAAGTGAGAGAGCCTCTCAGAACTACTGTTTCGTTGTCGGTAATGTAGGAAAATAATTACTGTTTCATGGATTTGTTTTAAAGATGTGAAAGCATCTAAGCCTATATCCTGGTATACAGAAAGCACTCAATAAACATTTAATTCCATAATGTAGGAGTTACACTAGTAGGAACCAAGGCGGGTACTGTCTCTGTCTTTGTGGATGTGGACTTCAAATGGCTTCATGTCCTCTATGTTGACAGGTAAGCAGTGAAAAGGGTTTTTTCCCGTCACGATTACATTTTGTTCTGTCAAAACTGCATTTGCAAAATGACGTTTCTGAAGGTATTTAGTAAAGTTAAGTATACACTTAAACTTTAAGTAGTCGAAACTATACATTCTCTAGAAGGCTAAATGAATGTGTTAATCTGTTGATGGTTTTATAAATGCACCACTGCTCAACAGCAAACTTGTAATGTCCTTGGTCTCTATCCACTAGATGCCAGTGTCACCGCCTGGGAGTGACAACCAAAAAGGTTTCCAAATTTTGCTACATATCCCTTGGGAGACACTTATCTTGCACAACCTACTGAAGAAAGTTCAACACTATACTTTTGGAGACAGGGTACAGTAGTGATTATTCCTTTAATCTCCAGCGAGATTATTGTGGTGATGGACATTGTAAACACTTAACTTTGGCTCAAGCCTGTACTACAAAAACCATGGACATTCCAAGCATTTCCCCTACAATGCTCCTATTTATTTTCCATTCCAGGAAAAGCTATATAAACAGTAGAATCAAAAACAAAAAGAGACTAGCAATATACTTCCTGGATGGCATCATTAGTAGAACCCAAAATTAAAACGGCAGAAATCTTGAATCTTGGTGGCTCACCTACTAACACATTCTTAAGTTTCCCCCCAAAATGTCAAGTTTTAAGCTTTAATAAAATGACAGAATTAACTTCCAAGTCTCCTATCAAAAAAATTCCTTTCACAATATGACTTATTAGATTGATAAAATATAAGGTATACTTTAGAGAACAAGTGATTTTTTATTTGCATAAAAAAGTATTGAATATTTTTTAAAAGATTTTATTTTCTACATCAGTATTAGGCTTACAATAAAATTGAAAGAAAGAGAGGTTTCCCACATACCTACTCCTCACATAATGTTCATAACCTGACCCATTATCAACATCCCTCACCAGAATGCTACATTTTTTTTTTAACAAGGATGAGCCTACATTGACACATCATAACCCCAATGTCCATAATTTACATTAGGGCTCACTCTTGGTCTTGTACATCCTATTTGTTTGGATAAATGTACAAAGACTTATATCTATAATATCATACAGAATACTTTCACTGTCTTAGAAATCGTGTGTGTTCTGCCTACTCATCCTCCCCTCTTGCTTTCCCAAGCAACCACTGATCTTTTTATTATTTCCATTGTTCTGCTTTTAATATTTTTGATATTGAGGAAACACTATCTACTTCGCTAGCTAATTCTAAATCCAAGTCATTTAGGAGTTGAGACCTGAACAGTGGAAATGGCTGAAACCCAGCTTCTTGAATTTGGTATTTGTTCATTTAGCAAATCCATGTTTGTTCAATGCATCCAATATTCTGGTAACTGAGTTAAATACCTTCCCTTATGAATTTCCAGTATGTAAGCCTACTTTGCAGGAGGGTCAAGAGATTTCCCTGGTTCTTGTGTAGCATCTGTGTGGTTATGTTCAATGATGGGAGGTTCAGCACTTTGCAAGACAACCAGTTTCACTATGGCATTCTCCTCCTGATCAATCAATGATGATTTCCTAAAGCCCGCATGTTGTAGTATGCCCACAAGCCTTGCTGAAATGAAAATATAAAGTCTCTGTTGTCCTGTTGGTCTTATCGTATTATAAACACTATCAAAAAGTGCTTGGTGGGGGGGTGCCTGGGTGGCTTAGTCTGTTGAGTGCTCAGGTCATGATCTCATGGTTCACAAGTTTGAGCCCTGCACCAGGCTCTGTGTGGATAGCTCAAAGGCTGGAGCCTGCTTTAGATTCTGTGTCTCCCTCTCTCTCTGCCCCTGTCCTACTCATACTCTGTCTCTCTCTCTCTCAAAAATAAACATTAAAAGAAAAAAAGTGCTTGGGGTTAGTTTGTCATTACTTCATTTCTGGTGTCTCAAGATGAGTGCTGGTGATACAATTTTACCTCCCTGGTCCTATGGCTCTAGTCTTTAATTCGTTCTAAGGTTTTGCTATTGAGGGTCTTTAGTGCATATGTGTATATATGCATATATATGTATAGACATAACACATATCCATATCTGTATACACATATGGCATAAATACTTGCCTATATGTAATGCATCTTTCTCTGCCTGTTTCTGAATGTGGGGCATTTTAGTTATTTCTAATCTTTGGGAAGATTTTAGTTTGCCAGGAATCTCAAAGATTACCACTAAAGAAGAAACAATCTGCAGTCTCCAATATAGCATTCATCTGGAGACTTGTCCTTACTTAAAGTAAACTTCACCCTCGCAACCCTCTATTCACTGGTAAACTTCAACCCTGCCTTAATGACTCTTGTACCTCCTTCCAGTCTGAAAGTCATTCTCCTGAGTGGAGGAGACACCATTCTTAAAAGGATGCAAAAAGATGGATACCCTAAAAGGTCTTCCAAGGTACCTTAACTTGGAAGTTGAGTTCAGATAAGCTCCTCCATAAGTCTGTATATAATGGAGACTAACATTACTGGGTGCCATGAGAGACAGTAGTAGTTTGGATGGATGAGCTTGGACGGCTTTAATCCAGGACACGGGGCTACAAGCTGCTGTACCTTGGACCTGCATTATTGTATACTTTTGCATGGGTTTCATCCATACCAGCTTAGAATTTTCTAGCAAAACCACTCTTATTTCTTAAAAGCCTGGTCTTCTTTCATTGTGGTCATCAAGAAAAGTAATTTTATAAACATCAATGATTTTTAACCCTAGGTATCTAGGCTCTGTCACTTTTTGCTATTGCTTAGATTCTGTTGTTTTTTTTTTTCTTTCTTTCTGTATAAAGGCACCAACGACATACCCTAATTTACATGAGAACCAGGCAATCCTGTCGGAGAGAATTCAGGTACAGTCATTAGTGCTAAACCAACTCAGTTTTGCTCTAAAAGCAGCAAAGGAGTTGAGTTTCTCATCTTGTATCTTCTAAGGAACATATTCACCAAGAGACAACTTAACAACCGGATACAGCAAATTCACTTAAAAATGTAGAGAGTCCAAGAATGG
Organism: Paguma larvata; assembly: GCA_030068075.1. Taxonomy (NCBI): domain Eukaryota; kingdom Metazoa; phylum Chordata; class Mammalia; order Carnivora; family Viverridae; genus Paguma; species Paguma larvata. Next base: position 75,282,559 of record CM057832.1, read on the forward strand.
TAGCATTATCTCTGCGTGCAGTCCACGTTTGCATTAGGAGAAAGAAATCTGTCCCTAATGTATCTTACGAGATAGAACTGTGGATGGATCTTTTCCTTCACTCCTCCTGAGACATCTTACACATCTCATGGCCAACCAAAATCGGGAATATTTTTACTGAACAGAATAAGAAACAAATGGAGAACATAAAACCGCACAAACGAATCACATGTTGATTTAGTACCCTTGAAGAACAAAATGTAGAGTTAGCATCCTTGAAGAACAAAATCTTCCTTTTGTTACTCAAAAGTGAAAACAAGAGTTCACTCTGATCTAAAGTTCAAAGCAGAAAATCCAGAGGATTGATCGAAGGCAAATATACGGGGCACCTGGTTGGCTCAGTCGGTGGAATATGCAACTCTTAATCTCAGGATCGTGAGTTCGAGCCCCACACTGGGTGTAGAGATTACTTAAAAATAAAATCTTTTTTTTTTTTTTTTTTTTAAAGAAAGGCAAGTATATATTCACTGTTTTCATGTGCAGAATCCCCTCCAGGGCTCACAGAACTAAAGAGTCTCAGCTAGCAGAGACTGAGAACTCGTGTGTTCTAGGCATTGTGTTAAAGAGCTTTAGCAACTATGGGAAGTAGCTTGAGTACCCACAAGTGGCTGGGAAAGAGACTGGGTCACAGTGGGGCTAAGGAATAGAACCTTGCCGTGGTGGTCTCAAAATGCGGTCCACAGAGGAGTAGCCCCAGTATTGCTTCCCATTCCTCTGTGCTTGTTAGAAATGCACATCCTTTGGCCTGCCTTGGATCTACTGAGGTGTGGTCCAGAAACTCCAGGAGGGAACATTATACCAATCTGTGTTTTAAGAAGCCCACTAGCTGACTTTAATGGCTGCTAAAATCTGAGGACAGTGGCTTGTATCACACACTTAATAATGGTGGATCCCTTTCTGTGTTGATATTTAAGCCCACGCTCTATATCATATACACAAGCTACGCAGACTTGTTCTCAAAGCGGAGTGATATTTAGAAGCACCACCATGAACACAGACATTTTACTGTTAAGTATTAAGCATTGCTTGTTTCTTCTATTTGAGGAAGTCCTGAAGGCCTGTTACCAGCCCTGGGGGTTTCAGCAGGCCTAGATGATTCTAGCAAACAACGACAAGTTGCATATTATGCAAGCCTTTCCCCCTTTATTTTTAAGGAGCAGACTGACACCGGGTTGTCTCCTTGCTGGGCGCAAATTAGTGCTCTCCATGGTGGATAGCGTCCCCATACTATGAAAAATGGAACACATCACCATTACTGAGGTTAAAATTCCACAAAATATTTCTCTTGCAAACACTGCTGGCCCATAGAAGGTTTTACTAACCCACAGTCCCATGAGATTTTGGTTCTAAAGTTGATCTAGGAGCCTCCTAGCCCTCAGGGAATTTCATTACCTATCGTAAATCTGTGTGTCTGGATGAGAAAAGGATTGTGACTTATTTTCTCTTTCTGCATTTTAGTCACGATATTAGGTACGGGCGGCATTTTTGTCACTACTATTTTTACTTAGTATCATTAGTACCTTTACTCATGGGGCATGGGGAATGTTACTTCAGAGCTGAAAGGAAGATGTAAACTCTAGTCCCCCTGAAGAAAAGAAAGAAAAACAAAGAACAATGCATGCTTATGATTCTCTCTCCCTTGGCTTCCTAAGATTAAAGAGTTACTGCATATAATTGGGAGGCTTATTCTACTTTGCCACAACAAAGGGTAAAATAATGTGTGGGGAGATACAATTTAGCAAATGTAGTAGCATCTGCCCTCCCATTTTATTTATATTTTGTTTTTTGTCCTTAATACTTATTAGGTGTTCAAGTCGCTGTCTTAAGCACTATTAAGTAGTAAATTAAAGTTCTTTTCAAACTGCTTGAAAAGCATTATAAAAATATTGCTGTTTTGGAGGTCAACAAAGCCTGGGGAATTTTTAGTGATAAACGTCATATCAAAGACTTAAAAGACTTCTTTTCTTACCCTATTTAGGCAATTTTTTTTTTCTTGGGCTGAGATAAAAATCACCAAGTAGAAATAATTGCTAGTTAACACCACTGCATTTAGTAACAAATAATAACTGACTGATCTGCAGGAAAAATTGAATTATTGTCTTGTGGCTGAAAATTAAAAACTATCCCATCGGCTAATTTTTCAGAGGAGGAATTTTTTCAGAGGAATTTTTCAGAGGAGTAGGGCATGAATTCTGCAAGAACATTTCGATAAATAAAGGACAATACATATCTTCGACTCTGTGACAGAAACCCTCATAGAGGGAATAACCCAATTTGCCCGTGCCCTTGCAGCTCATGTGTCCAAGAATAGTTAATGCTTGAAATCTGAAAATTATCTTTTGTTTGCTAAAGGCGGTTGATGGGTGATGTGTTGGAGAAGCAACTGCCTTAGGTATGTTTCAGAAAAGTGCTTATTCTGATTTTCTGAGAAAAGACTAAATGGCCTCGCTGAAGAGTTGATGTTGCTTAGGGTACGAAAAACATAAAATCGTCAGGATACCTTAAAACAGGAAAGAATTCAAACATTTACTCAAAAAAAAAAAAAAAAAAAAACCAGCGTGAGACTTAAGACAGAGCTAATCGGTACTGGATGCATTGTCCTGCCTTGTTTGAGATTCTAGGCCATTCATTCTGAAAATAACAACGGTGCTTTTTTTTTTTCTTTAAAGAATCTTATCCTACATAAATTATAGGTATATGTGAACAACAAAATAACATTTTATGCTTAAGCTCACATTCCACGTATAGGAAAATAATGCCAGCACGCTCTGTTCTGTCCACATGTAATGGAATAAACTCTTTGCAATGGACGGAATGTTTGTGTCAGCCCCAAATTCATATGTTGAAACCTGAACCTCAAATGTAGTATTAGGAGGTGCGGCCTTTAGGAGGTAATGAGGTCGTGAGGGTGGAAACTCCGTGAATGGGCTTAGTGTTCTTTTAAGAAGAGGACAGAGAGCAAGCTAGCAGGTGAGGATACGAGAAGTCGACAACCCAGAAGAGGGCCCTCACCAGAATCCAACCTTGGTCCCAGACTTTCAGCCTCCAGCACTGGGAGAAACAAATTTCTGTCATTTCTAAGCCAGCCAAGTCCATGGTACTTGTTACAGCAGCCCAAGTGGACCGACTCTCCTCTCTCCCCTTCCACGTTAGCATAATGGTAAAATTGGAGCACACTTAGACGAGGCCAACACCTCAGTTCTCCTATGCCACCCTTTCCCACTTTCTAGAGGATTTCCAACTGTCTGTGTGTTTACATATGTAAAGTAGCAACTTTACAGTGTCGTATGGTAAACTGAGTTTCTCACAGAATAATAAATTGGAGCCATCTTATAAGCTACTTAATAACATGTGAGTTTCAGTTAATCAACATGTTAAAAACTTGTAATCCACCAAGCAAGTTACTAGTCTTATGTAAAAATGAAACAGTGGAACTGTCATTTGCCTATTTTTAAGAACCGGAAATAAGAAGGGCTTATAATATTTAATTAGAGATTGGTCTTGAGGAATTCACGGCCCTCCCGGTGAATCGAAGATCACACTTTGAGAGACACTGGTTTGCAGCATGGGCTCTGGACCTGTGCTCAGGTTCGAGTCCACTCGAGAGATGCATACTTAGTCCAGATGACCAACCTCTCTGCCTCTTGGTGTCCCCATCTATCAAACTGGTGTGATGACTCCAAGCTCAAAGGGTTACTGAAAGAATAAAATGATATCCTGTTGTAGGGTAACTGGCCCATGGGTGGCACACAGAAAGTGGTCGGCATCTGGTAGTCATTACTAAGCATGAAAACTGCTCATCCTATAGCTGGGCCAGCTGCCTAAGTGCCAGGAGAGAGCTACAACTCAAGACATGCTGGGTACCTGAAGTTTCCTTAATACTGGAGGTCGAGAGTCCTCGTAGGTAGCCACTATGGGGGACACATATGTTTAGGGGTTGAATACCTGAAACTCTTATGACTTGGCCCATCGTGTATCAAGAAGAGCTGTCCCCCAGAGCATGCATTCCTCCCCCGGATGGGACCTCACCTCCCAAGCTAGTTCTTACTCCCTCTAATTCCATGACAGGGAAAATTACACCTACTGATTAATTCAGCAATAAATTCTTATCAAATGCATACTAATTGCTTAGGCCAGTGCTCATTTACACTCTAGTTATGCAGCTACCAAGTTGCCTGTTATTTTGGGAGAACATTATAAACACTATCATTCTTACACTAATTATAACAGCAATAATAGTTATCATAAATAACAATACTTTATATGGCACATTTTTATGTACATTTCTATGTGCATTTTAAAATGTGAAAGTGTTCACCATTTATAAATGAAACCAATTTACATAGTGAATAATTTCTTGGCAAAACAGAAGGAAAGGTATTAAATAACCAGATATGGGGAGAGGAATTGTTGTCCAAACACTGGAGTTCTTCAGACAAATACGGTGCTATGTCATTCTGGGGTCATTCATTTTCACCTCTGTGCAAGGACGGCTCAAGGACACAACAGCCTGTTAACAAGGTCAGCTGCGAAGGGCAGACCGACACTTGGGGTCAGGCTGTGCACCCTGTCGTCATTAGAGCCAAATGCTGCCACACATCTTTCTCAAGCACGACTTCATAGGTTCTTGCCCCCAGAACTCTGCCCACACTGCTTTTATATAACATAACATACACTGCCAAGAGACATCATGCACACATCTTTAAAAAATATTCTTTGAAACAATACAAAATTCATCCATTTGAAACATTATTGAGGGCTTATTGGTGCCGGGTTCAGGAATTTAACCAACAGTTTATATAAGAAATTTTATATACATCTTAAGATTTTATTTTATTTTATTTTTATTTTAGAGAGTGTGTGCATGTGCCAGCATGCTCGTGCACTTGTTAGGGAGGGGCAGAGAGAGAGAGAGAGAGAGAATTCTAAGCAGGCTCCATGCTCAGTGTGGAGCCTGACACAGGGCTTGATCTCATGACCCTGGGATCATGACCTGAGCCAAAATCAAGAGTCGATTGCTCAACCAACTGAGCCACCCAGGTGCCCCACATCTTGAGATTTTATTGTATTAATTTTTTAAATGTTTTATTTATTTGGGGAGAGAGAGAGAGAGAAGGGGAAGGGCAGAGAAAGAGAGCCTCCCAAGCAGGCTCTGCACTATTAATACAGAGCCTGATGCAGGGCTCAAACCCATGAACTATGAGATCATGACCTGAGCCAAAATCAAGAGTTGAATACTTAACTGACTGAGCCACCCAGGTGCCACACAACTTAAGATTTTAATATGAGGAAAAAGCACAAAATTTCAGCAAAAAAGTCACAGTGGAAGACATTTTATTCTGCCTGGAGGAACAGTGGGTAGGGCTGCTCTCTAGAGTTTCCAGTTTCCTGCAAGCCCAGTGAGGGTGGTGGCATTGATAGAAGGCTGGCTAGGAGTTAGATGCAGTGTACTGATGTAGCTGGACCCTTGGTCAGCGCAATGTAGAGCAGGAAGAGTTGGTGCTGGGTGGCTAGGTTACGCCATGAGCTAACCTAAGTTCAAGGTCCAGTCTTGCTTCTAAGGGAAGAATGTGGTTCTTCCTTATCGCTTAACTTGCACCAAGATTGCAGGGTTACTTTGCTTATTCTGCACCTTTACACTAGAGGTATAGTCTTCTAGTAGCTATAGTCTAGGCTTACAGAGGGGAAAACTCATCCATTCCCATTCACCCACTGAACTATAACAGGTTGTTGGGAGTTTGGAGGGAAAGTGCCTGCTTGCATGACTACAACTCCTTATTTTGCTCTTGATCACAGGTCCGTATAGACAAGCGGGCAAATAGGATTTCTAGCAATTTCACGTGGTATTAAGTCTTTCTACAATGCACGCTTTGGAAATCTCATAGGAAGCTTTACAGTAAGAATTGAGATACTTAGAGTAGAGTAATAATTTCTTTTTACAAATTTAATAGGAATGTCCTCAAGGGAAAATATTTTATTCACATGTGTTAGAAATTGTATGTGCATAAAATATCTCCGGTATCATAAATAAGAAACTAATAATACTGTTTGTCTCTGGGGAGATGGGTAGAGGTAAGGGGGGGCATTTATAGGATATATTTTGAACCATTAACATACTGTGTATATATTATTCAAATATTCCCTATGCAGAATTAAATTCAATTAAAATTTAAAATAAAAACCAAACAATTGTTAAAATATTCTCAAATAAACATTAATTTTAGGAGATAGTGGTACTTCTTTAAATGATTTGCCTTAATTCATTCAGTTTTATCATAAGTGGGTATTTAAGTTGTTTCTAAGACTTTTTTTCCTTACAGCAAAATGCACATTTCTGTTTTATTTTCTTCAGATCCCATAAAAGGAATAGCTAAGAAAAAGAGTATAATTATTTTAAAGGTTCTTTGAAACACTGAGCATGTTACGAGCCTGCCTGTCTCATTATACTCTTTCTGACATTATTATTATTATTTCAAAACAGTAACTGCTAATGGAATAGCTGCAAAATGGCCTCTTGATATCTCAAGGTTATAATATGAAAAAATATTACCCCAGATTCACTTCTATTATTTAACATGAAATTTTAGTTCTTATATATTTCGTATTTGAGGAATGCAAATTACCAAAAAATATTACTCTAAGAAAATTATAATTTTAAAAGGAAGTTTGGTCAACTTTAGATAGAAATAGTTTTAGGTTTCCTATGGTTTTGGTAAGATCTGCACTATTATAGTTCTTTGTTAGATGGACAATGCAGGAGATATTGTACTGACACAACAGGATTGTACTTCAACAAAGATTTTAATTTATTGATGTTTCTAGCCCTGGACTTCATCTTTGGAATCTTTTACTACCTTAATATCTGAGTCTATCTGTCTCAGTAAGAAAGGTATACCAAAGCCAACAGGAGACCTTTGAGTTGGTTCAGTTCATGTTGCACCAAATGACAGGTTTGAGACCATCTGTAGTTCAGATGAAATGATGACCATGAATGACAGTCTGGGTGGCCCATTAGTGATCTCAGGGACACCAAGTGCCCTCATGAGGGGCTTCGTGAAGGTTTCTGCATTCTAACTTTAGGGAAGCTGACCAAAGCATCTCAGAGAGGTTTAGTTTAATTTTGAACACAACCCTCACCTACAGATAGTTTCCATAATCTGATTCAGGACACCACCAAAAGTCTGAAAAGATCCCATTTCTGGCCTGCTCTATGTCTGAAATTTCCCATTTGATCATTTATTCCTTTGCTGAAGACATTGCTCTCTCTAAGAAATTACCTTTTTAAAAATTTATTTATTTTGAGAGGGAGCACAAGCAAGTGGGGGAGGGACAAAGAGAGAGGGAGAGAGAGAGAATCCCAAGCAGGCTCGGTGCTGCCAGTGCGGAGCCCGATACTGGGCTCGATCTCATGAACTGTGAGATCACTACCTGAGCCAAAATCAAGAGTCAGATGCAACTGAGCTACCCAGGTGTCCCTCTAAGGTATTACTTTTAAGAATTAAACCACCTCTAGGGGCCCCCGGTATTCTGAATGTGAACTAATTGTTTGGGGGTCAGGAGCTCAGTAAAGCTCTAAGTGAAGGAGACATGGGATGGATAACTTTTAATAGAGAAGGGGTGAGGGAGATGTCTAGAGCTTCTCCGAGTGCCATCATTGAAAAGTAGGCTTTGTGAAGCAGTGGGAAAATTGGGTGATCTTGAGAGATGACATGAGACCAGCCAGGAGATGGTAGGATAAGAAGGGAAATTAGAAATCTATTAAAGGAAAAATTCAATCCCTTCACAATTTGTCTAGGGCTGGTCCTTGTCTTCAACTGGTCTGGGGAAGTTCTATACCAGTAGTTTCTAAAACAGCTTGGATTTTTGGGATGTTTGATGTTTGCCTGGCATGGTCTGGCTCAGAGATGATCACGGGGAAGCCATTAGGACCCCAGAGGAAAGTCAGATATGGTGTATCTAGAAGACAGAGTCCTGGCCCTGCCACAATTCACCCTTATGACCCTGGACATGTCATCGAACCTCAATTCTCAATATAGCTATAGTACTAACAACACACTGGCAGTGATTCATTATTTCAAGTGAAATAATGAAAGTTCTATAAATGCTAAAGTACTCTGAAATTACAGAATGAATATTATTGTCAGTTTTCTATTATTGTTAACAATTATCTAGGATTTTGCAATCTTCGGAGACAAGGGAGGAAAAGAGGTGACAGAATTCATGAGTTTAGCAGGTTGTTCTAATTTTTTCTTTTATTTCTTGAAGAAATTACATAACATACATGTTTTAAGTGTACATGTTCGTGGCAAGTACATTCACAATGTTCTAGATCCATCATCCCCATTCATCTCCAGAACTTTTTCATTTTCCCAGACTGAAACTCTGTACCCATTAAACACTAACCCCCCAGGCCTCCCTCTGTCTAGTCTCTGGAAACCACCACTCTTTCTGTCTATAAATCTGATTACTTCTAGGTTCCTTATCTAAGTGGAATCAAACACCCTTTGTTCTTTTATGACTGGCACAGTTCATTTAACATAATGTCTTCAAGATCCATCCGTAGTCAGAATTTCCTTCCTTTCAAAGCCTGAATAATATTCTATTATATGCATATGGCACACTTTATTTATCCATTCATCTATAGGTGGATGTTTGGGTTACTTCGGCTTTTTGATTATTATAAATAATGCTGCTATGAACATGGTATATTGATTTCATTAAAAAACATTTCGCATGTGTGTGGTAGAATTAAATTGCATAATTTTGACCTTGGCGGCCATTGAATAATAGCTAGTCTTTCACTTCATGGGATTTTTGTGTCTGATGGAAAGACTTTTTGGAGTTGAGAGCCCAGTGTTTTGCTCTACACAGTAAAAACCAACCCATTCTAAGTTAGCTATGAAGATATATGTTTAGGAAGTGCAGCCCAGTTAGAAAAGCATGTGTTATTGCTAATATGGGCCTACCATGTAGTCCTCTGTGGCTTAATGAGATTCAATCATCTTTCTCTGAAGTGCAGATAGACAGTGAGCTGTCATGGTGTTAAAAGGGAAATCTTTGGCAGGTTTGCACAATGTTTGGAAGAAAAACAGGGGAGAAAGATTTTCTCCTGGCAGCTCATCTTGTAGGAATTACAGACTTCTAGAGTGTTATAGGGCTTTTTGGAGATCACTAATCGACCACTCCTCTCCTCCAACCTAGGATCCCAAAAAATTGATGGGAAATTGATAGTCCAAGAGAGTGAAGTTAAGTTCTAGATCAGCACAGTCCAATAGAAATATAATGAAACCATATATGTAATTTAAAATTATTCTAGCAGCCACATTAAAAAGTAGCAAGAAACAATTATTACTAATTTCGATATGTTTTATTTAACCTAATATGTACCAAATATTATCATTTCAGCACGTAATCAACACCCAAATTATTAGTGAGATATTTTGCCTTATTTTTCCAGACAGGATCTTCAGAATTTGATATGCACTTTACACAACCATCTCAATGGGGATATTAAATTTTCAATGGTTTAAGTATGATTCTGCAAGAACGATACAGCTGAAGTGGTAAAGTATTTTACACTACTTTACTATTTAAATGATAATTAATTAAAAGTTAAATAGCACCATTTTCAGGGGCATATTTCTAGTGCTCACTAGCCACGTGTGGCCAGTGGCTGCTGTCCTGGACAGTGCAGCTTTAGATAATACTCCTTGTCAGTTACAAAATCGAGGCCTGATATTCATAGCCCCATACTTAGGCTGGTATCACTCCTACTTCATAGAGAGCATGGTTCTCAAAGTGTAGTCTAGTGAATAGGAGCATCTGTGTCACCTGGGAAATGTCAGAAATGCAAACACGAGGGACCTACTGTGTCAGAAATTCTGGGGGCGGGGCCCCGCAATCTGTATTTTAGCATGCCCTCCAGGTGATTCTGATTCATGCTCCAGTTTGAAAACTACCGTGATAGGTCTAAAGACTTTCCTTGGGGTGAGGGATGCCAAGACAACAGGAGCCTCCAATGTGCAGTGTTGTCTGAAAGAACTTTCTGTACCTTCCAATATCATAGACACCAGCCACATGGCCCCTGGCCACATGACACGCAGCTAGTGCAATAAGGAACTAGGTTTTAAATTCTACTTAATTTTAATTACCTTAAATCTAAATTTAGGTAGCTGAATTTGGCGAGTGGTTATCGAGCGAGCCTCTCTTCCAGTGACCATGCAGGGTCACTGATCCAAACCTGGAGTGAGTTTAGGGTTAACTCAGAGGTGGAATCTGATAGGCAACAGCCCTGCCTTCTCCACGGTTACTCTCTTAGAACGGAGATGAAGTAGATCCACTGAACCGGGATGTGTTCTAAACCCAGGATTATGGTAGTCAAAACAACCTGTAGCCCACTGCTTGATTAAGACTTAGGGACTTACTTTTCCAGGTCAGAAGTAGAACCACAAATTCTGACAAGGAGGCTATGACACAATACTGATATTTTGTAATTAATGATTGCACAAGCCGTTCTCTTCCTTTGGCCCTTGAGTTATCATAGGGGACAGTCTGTTAATTTCTTAATGGTACAGGCAATCTGGCTGTGTTTATGATGACCTTTTTCATTTGTTTATTCTCTCTAAAAAATGCTTTCTGGAGCTGACAAATGAAATGAAATTACTTTTCTCCTGGAACCCTTTCTCCTTCCACAATTCTTGAGCAATTACTACGGTTTCCTTGAGCTTCCAAAGTATAAGCGTTTTCCACAATGACAGAGAGAAAAAGAAAATGGCCGTGTCTCCACATACTAGATGGAAAAACCTCAGTGCTATCGCTCTTATGACTAAAAATGAGAGTGGATAGGAAGACAAGTGGCTTGGAGTTTTTTGTTCGGATTATCACACCTTCCTTAAACCAACTTAACTCCCATGTTTCCCTGGATATGAGCCATATTTGATCATGTGACTGATGCGGGTTCCCCATAGAACTGATGTGGTTTCCGATGAACGCTACCTGGCAAGACAGAGGGGCCACATAGCTGGCAGCGCCACTGGGCCCCATCACAACGTGCTTTGTAATGCAGCTGCAGCCACGAGGGTAAGGGCGACCTCAAAACAACTCCAGCTCTTGAACCTCCCATCTGCTTACTCTTCCAAGAGACAGGAGACTTAGCTTGTTCCTAGTTGTAAATGCTAGAACTTTTATGATGGCTGTGCCATTTTTATTTGTAAGTAAAACCAAAAAAAAAAAAAAAAAAAACCAACATATAATGCACAGAAGGTACCACATAAACTGATCAACTGGCAAAATAATTCTATCTTTGACCAAAGGAAAGTGACACAAAGCTGTTGTTTTTGATATGCCTACCCTAACCTTCCTGAACAATGGTCTGCCTCGTCCATCTGACACTTTAATTGGCAGACAGGAAAGTCTGATGGGAGAATAATGATCTCTTAAATACCTGAGAATGAAAAGCAAATTAAGTTAGCATAGTGTAAAAGGCAAGTAATTACATAATGTCAATCCCATTTTATACTGTTTAGTCTTAAACAGCACAAGAAGAACGGGCATGTTTAGGAGAGAGAAAAAAGTACCTCTTAGATGAGTTATGCCCTGCTTACTTGGCTGAGCAATGATTGTACCCAACAAGAGGGTACCTGTACCCAAAGTCTTCTCTTTCTCCAGATTGTCCTAATTTGTACCAACCCATGACACGGTGAACATCATTTTGAGCCAAGGATTGTTTTTTGGTACATAAATGTGTTCCTGAATAGGAAGATGACTGGGCTGCACATGGGAGAAAAAGAAGAGAGTCCCAGAGAGCCTTATGTAGTGGGAGAGAGAAACCCAACTGAGGGAGGGTCCTGGTTGTTGGCTGTACCCAAGTCTGGCTTTGTGACTTCCGGCTGGTTTTTACCATCCACCCAAAAGGAACATTCTCGGAGACTGGATGTGTAGAATGATCCATGGCAATGATAGGCAAACTCCATACAATAGAAAGGGCAGGAAACCCCAGAATGAAGAAGGATGGGAAGCTGACGATGCTCAGTGGCATTCAGAGCAAAGAACCCACCTGCTCACTCTCTCAGTCCTTTTCCCCTCCCTTTCTCCTTCCTGCATTTCTTCATTCCTTTTTTCTTTCTTTACTTTCTTCCTTTCTCCTTCATTCCTTCCATTTCTTTCTTCCTTTGCTTCCAAATGGAAATACTAATATTATGTGTATATAATTATACATATATGTACATATATGTATACATGTGTACATACATGTATATATGTGTATATATTTACATATAGATGTGAGTGTGTGTGTGTTCTTCCTAATAACCTCATAGAATGCAGAGATCTAAAGAAGAAAGTAGATGCAAATAATCCAATTTCCCAGAGAAAAACCACTGTTAAAGAGTTTAGAGTATAATTTTTATGAACTTTTCCTGACATATTCCCATTTCTCTCTCTCTCACATATATGTGTGTGGTAATGTAATATAAAATATATATTTGAATTAAATATATTATATCAATTTACAAGTTATGTACAAATTGTACATACAATTTCCGTGATACTTTATACTCAGCCCTACGTCTGCATGTTCCCTAAGGAACAGGCAAGTAGGAGTCATGGTTCTTTTGTTTGAAGTTTAACTGAAATGATCCTTAAGAACATGGAACTGGGGGTTGAAACATGGGACGGGTAGGCCGACATCTCTGAGTCCTCAGAGATATCACGGGCAAATGCTATGCAATGTTCATAAATGTAGATCTAGAACAAAAACTTCATTCATGCAAAAGGTATACTATACTATATAGTATATAGACGATTCGGGTCCAATAAAGAGGATGTTCCTAATTTCAGTTTGATGATCTTATGCCAAGTAACCTTTATCCCTTTAAAAACATACTAAAGCCTCATATATCCAAATGTTATAGCTTGAGCCTTTGCAAATTCCCCTTAAGTGCTGGGGTTACTCTTTTGAGAATCAAGATTTTTCTACGGGAGCCTCTTTTCATGGAGAGCTTTCTAAAATAGGTTACATAACTTTTAACTTTCTTTAAACTAGTACTCTGAACATGATTTAACTTTTTGTGAAGGTTCAGCTCCCTTTTAAGGATCCATTGCATTGATGTAACATGCCGTGGCCCGGATCTTGTGAGGTATATAGAAATGTTGGGATCAACACAAAAATGGCTTCAGATGGCTGTGCGGTCTGGGCTCTTCTGTCTTCTATTTGCAGATCTCTGTCTCTGTATTTATGGACAATCTATTGCCCTTCTGGCTGAATCAGTGCACTTTCCCAGGACAACAGCATTAACTGCCCTGTCCCTTTCTTTCCATCCATTCCAATTTGCTCCTTCTATGGAGGTCTTGGAAACCAGATAACTGAGCTTGCTGGAATTGTGTGTAAAGTAGAATGGAATAAAATGGATAAATAAAAATAGACTCAGAATTAGGCCCATCCTGATTCTACATGGAAGAATCAGTTGCATGAGCTTCCGTAATGATCTTTGTTGCCTACTTTGGTTATTTGGATTTTTTTTTTAATTAAAAAAAAAATCGAGTCATGAGTATGGCGCCTGACACAAACAGTCAATAAATACCTGTCAAATTGAATGAAACTAAATTTCTGATGTGTATCTGGGGAAATGGCATGGCCAGATAGTTGAGTTATTGATGGATGAAGGGCTATACTCGGACACTGTAAGGATCTGGGTGGACCCTTAAAACCACTGCAGGTAGAAAGCTTCTGTGACTGTCATTGGCTCAAGAAACAGTATAGATACACAAACAAGACCTTCCTAAGCTTCATAAAGCTCTTCATCAGGCCTGTCACTAATGAGATTTTCCAGTTCCCTAACACCCTTCACCCCTGAATCGTGGCTTTTAGAACCTCCTTGATAGGCTCACCGTGTCTCCTGGCATCCATTGTAGATTTTGAGACCCTTACTACTCATCTTGGGTCTGGCTTCTCAGATCACATACAGACAGTGTCTGCTTTCACCCTTGAGGTCTTACACATCCACACTTCTACAAAGTCGAAATCACCTATTCCTAGAAAATTTTCTGGCAGTGATACAAGAATATCATTTGCTTAACACGCTTGGCTGTTTCTTACTCTCCAGTTCTACAAACTGTACAGCAATGTCATGAGGATATTCCAAAACCTGGGGGTTGAAGCTAGTCAGTAGTATGCGGGACCTCCCAGGGCAATATTTCCTCAGTCTTAAGGTAAACGGAAATATTCTAAAAATGCAGATCCTGGCTCAGTAGGTCCAGGACAGACCAAAAAGTCTGCATTCCTAATAAATCTTTCTACCGAGTATTTCTCGGTATTCTCTCTACCAAGAAAGCCAACTCCTGTCTTGTTATTCCTGATGTTCGGCATTCCCACCTGTTATTTTCCAGGAAACAAAGCAGGAAACAGGAGATCGAGGGTTCCTGGCAAAGTGAATATGGGTGGCAATGGTCAGTTTCCGAACTATTCGTATCTGAGCCACTGTAGATAGTAATCCACCCCTCACTTTGCTAAACCAAACAGAAAACAACCCTAAATAATGATATATTGCTGACACGAAAAAATCAACCGTCATCTCACGTCACGAAAACACACACATATACACACGCTTACAAATTTCTCAATAATATTCTAGGATTTAGAAATGATGAGAAACATATCTGGTTAAATGTAGGAGTTAGGGTCTCTTCTATTTGTTGCACATTAATAAATGAAATGTAGTTTATCTACTGGAATCCCTGTGATATAAACAATTTAATGAGAATACATTTGGCTTCCAGCTGTCGGTGAATTTAGGTAAATCCAGCCTTGAGAAAAACATGCTTTATGTGAAAAACAATTTCAAATTCCATGAAAGCACCTATTTATTATCTCAACCATATCACTCTAGAGCAGTTAAACGAATAATGAGACCAGTCACCAGGACTTTATGATCTATGTCCACTTAGCGTCAGCTATCCACCTTAAATTAGAATGTTTATGGCTTTGTTCCGTCTATGTTTATTTGCTATAAATCTGAAGTTTTCTTTTTCTTTTTGTAACTAGAGTGTGTGTAACTTTTGTATTCTAAAACATTTTTAAAGTTAAGGGATTTCATCTTAAAAAGAGAATTAATGAGAAGACCAGGATGTTTTACCTGCTGAATGGACAGCAGCTCCCATCATGGAAAGCCATTCGCTGACATGCACAGACTATCATGGTCCCATTTCAACGTTGGGATCACTTTTTAAGGGCAATATGAGGTTACTCAAATTTTAGAAGTTCAGTCTACATTAAAGTCCATCTTACAAGGACTCAATTTGGCTAGAAATTTCAGGACTTTCTAGTATTTGGTGGAAGATGTCTTCACCATCCCCCCTTTCCACTGCCATGCAGTTGTCTCTGAAGTTGCCTTTAAAATAATCAAAATGCTCAGATTAGGAAGCTTTCCGGAGCGAAAATACAAATAACTCCTAACAAACAACAAAGTAGCCTTTGGAACTCCTTGTGAGGGACAGAATACAAAGTTAGATGGATCAGATGTCTTACTCAGAATGACAGCCAATCGTGGAAAGAGCCTTACAGTGTGTAGGTCAGGATGCATAACATTTTATTTATTTTTACTTTATTTTATTTTATTTTTTTAGAAGAGAGAGGGGGACAACACGAGCAGGGAAAAGGGTAGAAGGGAGAGAGCGAGAGAGAGCGAGAGAAAGAGAGAGAGAGAGAGAGAGACAGAGAGAGAGAGAGAGAGGGAGAGAGAGAGAGAGGGAGGAGGGAGAGGGAGAGAAAGAGAGGGAGAGAATCTCAAGCAGGCTCCAGGCTCAGGTCAGAGCCTGACTTGGGCCTCAATCCCCTGGCCCTGGGATCATGACCTGGGCCGAAATAGAGAGTTGGACACTCAACCAACTGAGGCACCCAGGTGCCAGGGACCCTGTTTGAAGAGAAAATTCTAAGTCATGGAATGGGGTCAGGACCTGTATAGTCATATTCCAGAAACGGAAGAAACAGTTGAGAGACACGGAAACCCCATTACAATTCTTTTAGGGTCACAAATTCTTTCATTCGATCACTGAAGCATCCCCCTTCCTTAATTCCCCTTTGTGCCCATTCTATTTGCAAAATTATTAAATCCTTAGATTGAATCTGTGGGAAAAACGATTCCAAAAAATATTATGATCTCAAACATGGGTAAGTTTTTGAAAGGAATGTTTTTAAAATGTTCTATAATTGCATGTCTAAACTATCCTGCACTCTGAATGTTAACACGGTGTTTCATTTTAGAGAAAAATTATGATTACAATCATTCTTTTGCCGAACATGCATGCGAAAGCCTTTACCTCTTTCTGGGTCTCTTGTTTTAAAAAAAAAATCCCATCTAATGGTCAGAGCCAAATCCAAAGGAAAGCAAGAAGAAATAAGAAACGTTAACAGTGAAAGCAGGCTAGAGAAATATACAACTGTTTTCCTCGGAGGATTAAAAGATATCTTGCTTCGAATCACTTTGTACCCATACAACAAGGTAATACATGCTGTTTAGCTGACTAAACAAGATTCCATTGATAGCTTAAAAGCTCTGAGTGTTCTTATGTAATGAACTATTTCATGTACTAATGGCTCAAAAAGAATGAGAAATGTTTTTATTTTTATCTTTTCTTCAGAAGAAAAGTTAACCGAATGATGAATTAAGAGTATAATACCGTTGTTCTAAATCAAAGAATGCTCAACCATAATAAATGATGATCTATAATAACATTAGGCTGTATATAATGCATTTATTACGATGAGAGGTAAACTCATTTCCATCACTAGCTTTGGCTCTTGAAAGCATTATTTTATGTGGAGATAAAAAAGTGGGTATTGATTTTTTTAAAGGCAAACATCAAAATTTATTGACTAGTTTGCGAAGGTCAATATTTTCCTCATAGGGCAATATATTCATATGTTTACTGAAGCACACAAGCGGGCTTTATACTGTTATACATATTCTGGACATCCTATGGTGTAGACTTTCAGAGTCCTTAGCCCAAATGCCTTTCTTTAGGTGAAGAGATTGATTCTCACTGGAAGGACACTCTAAATGGTGCAAAACCAAATCCTCAAACCATCAAACCATCCATACAGAGCACTGTGGGTCAGCATGGGCTGAACTCCTTTAATTATTTTATCTTTATTAACTCATAGGTATTCCTATAATTTATCACACCACTGTCCATTTACATAGAGTTGTTAGTTTTATTTATGGAGAAAGTGAAACCCAAAGTTTAACGGTCTTTTCTGCAAGGAATTACCAGCTAATGTTGGTCCTAAGAAAATGCACACCTTGGTTAGGAGCCCACTGGATACCAGACATGACTTTTAACATGGACCATTATATAAAGAAACAATGCATTCACACTTATGCAGACAGGAGAGGGCAATGCTGTTAATTTTTTGATGAAACTGAAGCTAAAAATTGTGTTCAGTCTGACCAGTCTCCTGAGTGATGCTAGCACACATTACTATAATTTCTCTCACTATCTCTTCTCTACTCAAAATTCAAGTACATGGCAAGGCACAAATAAAGACATTTGCCAGGCTCAGAGAGAAGATCCAACTTTGTCCATGTGGAGTGGCATAACACAGAAGCAAAAATAAGAATTCCAAAAATAAAAATTCTCTGAAAACACACACATAACACACACATGCACACGCGCGCGCACACACACACACACACACACACACACACTCTTACATACACTATTTTATTTTTCCTGAGTCAATAAGTACAAATAAAAATAAGTGACATATATTTCTCTACAATAGAAGCTATCTGTTAGTTGTAGGATTTCATATGTCATTGGCATCTATAGATCATTAGCACTTTGGTAACATGGACATGTTCTGTGCTAAATATCCTCTGTGAAAAACAGTGCTGTGGGCGGGGTAGCAAGGAGGAATGAACAGGTGGAGCACAGAGGATTTTTAGGGCAGTAAAAATACTTTGAATACTATTATGATAATGGGTACACGTCCTTATACATTTATCCAAACCTACAGAATGTATAACACCAGGAGTGAACCCTAAGTTAAACTGTGTACTGTGGGTGACTAGGATGTGTTGGTATAGGTTCATCCTTGTTAAATACTGTACCATTCTGGTGAGCGATGTTGATAATGGGTGAAACTATGTACGTGTGGGGGCAGGGAGTATATGGGAAGTCTCCGTATCTACCTCTCGCTTTTACCGTGAACCTAAGACTGCTCTAAATAAAGTCTAAAAATAGTGTCTTAAAATTGGCTGTGGAGATTTTTAAGAGTATATCTAAATGTTCATAAACTTACACTAGGTGAGAACTAAGTGATGATAGGCACAAGCCTAAAAGTATTCGTTGAAAGCTAAATGTGAATAGCTTCTTATGGGGGAGAAAGAAGGGACTAATTGACAGTACACAATGGTCCCACCTTACCCATGGGGGATATGTTCCAAGACCCGCAGCGAAAACTGCAGAGAGTCTGAACCTTATGTATACTAAGTCTTTTTGAAATACATACATACCTATGATAAAGTTTAATTTATAAATTTGGTACAGTAAGAGATGAACAATAGCTAACGATAAAATAAGAACATAACAATACAATGTAATAAAAGTTATGTAAATGAGGCCTCTCTCAAAATATCTTATTGTCCCGTATTCACCCTTCTTGTGGTGGTGTGGGATGATAAAATGCCTACATGGTGACGTGAAGTGAAGTGAATGGCGTAAGCATTGTGACGTAAGGTTAGATCACTGTTGACCTTCTGACAATGCATCAGAAGGAGGACTGTCTGCTTCCAGATGGCATATGACCGCAGGTCCCTGAAAGTGGGGAAACTGAAGCCTTGGCTAAGGTGGGCTACTGTAGTACCAATGGAGTTATTCTTCTCCATAACCTAGCAGTCAGGACAAACAGAAGGTAGACTATGGCTGTCATCTGCATTCCCTCTAACATTTAAAATTCAGAGAGACAGGAAGAGGACTTACCAAGATTGCTGAAAAGCAACAGATCTTCAGTTTGACAAACTTCGAGTAACTCATGATCTGGTTGAAAAATCTGATAGCAGACACTTGCTTATATTCTTTACAAAAGCTCCATATAGAATACGGTTACTTAACTTTTGGAGAACTCCATTAACTTTTGTATTTTCATACATTACTCGTTGAGTCCCTGAAATGTTTTGAAATGAGGCTAGTAAGAGTGGTTTCTACAATTTGGAATAAAAAGACTAACTCAGGGTGAGCAGATTTGGGATGTATCTTAACTCGTAAGAATCTGTTGATGGGGAAGAGTCGCAGTTACAAAAGACTACCAATGCCCTCAGTAAAGCATCTACATTCGAAAAATGGTCACGTCTATCTGTACAAGGTAACATTTTTTAGCCTCGGGTGGCACTTTGTGTGCCTACAGGTTGGGTGACTCTGCCATTACCCTGAGGGTCTCTGGTTGGACCACTGCAGTAATGCTGAGATTGAAAGGGAGAATGGAGACCTTGTCCACCAGAGTCTTGGGTATGTCATCCCACAGCATTACATGAAAACGGTTGTTTTTTATGTGACAACACAACTTTATATCAGTTGACAACCAGTCCAAGTGCCAGAAGCCTTCGAGCATTTAACTAGTGATCTCCGTTTGAAGGAAGGCTCCAGATTCATTCCATTTATGCTTCCCTTTTGCTTACAGCTCTATTAGTCTAAGGGTCTGCAACAATAGTTCCTGAAGAAAGAAGTGTAACTGTTGGCAGGGCATGTGTCTCCATTACCAATGAACAAGGAGTTTAAAAAGAATAAACTAATGTCTAGCTAAATGTGTTCTTAACGGTTTCTGTCTCGGTGATACCGAGCTGACATGAAGAACTGTAGACTCTTGAATAAACAGATAACCTGCCCAATGCAACGAACGGCCTTGTGAAAGTCTCAGACTGCTCCAAAAACCTAGCACACTACACTTCCCGAAGAAATAAGAAGAAATCAACACTGAAATCTGTGCTTGCTACATGCCAATCATGAGAGTAAGTCTTGATTCATATATTATCTCATTGAATCCTCACAACAACCCCAGAGGTGGTTATAGGATGATAATACTCATTTTGCACCAGGCAGCTGGGGCATAGAGAAGATAAATGTTTTGCCCAGGGTCATCTAGCCAGTAGAACTCCAGACAGACTGGCTCCAAAGAACCTCTCCGCCACTCCATTATACTGTCTACAGTGCTGCTGAAAGGACAGAGCTGTATTAAAAAAATTAAAAAAAAAAAGACAAAACTCATTGGTAAGATTGCATAGGGATGGGAATAAAACTGTATGATTTGCCACACAGAGCGTACCAGGAATAGCCCATTTGATGGTCTTTAATTTTCAGTCTGTGCAGCCAGAGTCTCAAGTCTGGAGAGAATGTTTATCATCAGGACTAGCATACGGAGGGACAGCACCGGCTTTAATCCTCTGAAATGTTTTCTTACCATCATGGAAGTCCTCATGGAAAAGTTTCAGTTTGTACCGGCTCGACACAAAGACAACATTTGCATAAACTTGAGCAAAGCCAACAAAATTCTGAGCATGTTTCCTAGTGAATTTATTTTCTGGCTGGGCAAATGCTGGATTCTGCCTTGTGGAGGGAAAAGGCATCTTTAACTTGTAGACTACCCGTCAGAACTAACACGGAACATATTTGGATTCAGCCCTCAGAGTCTGAAACATTCGAGAGGTTTAGAGCTAAGTTGTATTTACTCCTTAGATGCTATATCTCAACCATAAGCCCATGCCCTCACATCCGGGAAGGATGAAGCTGGTTTATAGTCTGAATATTTTGTCTTCAGTAACTGGCAGATCATCAGCCCGGGGACAACTTTTGGAAGCCTATTTGACTAGACATGACAATTACTTTTGGCAAATAAATAATTATGTGTAGAAACAGCAAGCCAAATAAAACAGAGAATAGATACTCGGAACTAGAAAAAGGGAGAAAAAGGGACACCTGTTTTGCAGAATTACGAGGACTCTGTGTGGGAGCCGGATCAGTGGATCCCCAGGGACTGTCCAGATGTTCAGGGAAGATGCTTGGGGCATGAGAAGCTTTGGGAATTGCCTGCATGTGTCTCTGCCAGTTCTTCTTTAGTCCACAGACTGCTTTATAAACCATCTACTTAGGCAGGAGTAAATTTCTAAAGAGAAACACTTACACGAGCCCTAGAATTAGAAAGTAGGTTTGTGTCAGTTCTAGAAGTGGTAAGCCTTGCAGACTTTGGGGGAAAGAAGACGGGTACGGGAAGATACGTATGCATTCCCTATCCTTCCATTTTCTCACACTAGGGCATAGTCCACACGCCACACAGCTGCCTTACACATCAACAGAACCCTTGGGACACACAATCCCACGCAGAGATCTGAGCGAGCAGTACAAGTTCTTGAGTCTTCTCTTGAAGACGTAGCAACTTTCACTTTACTAACCTTTGGAGGTAAAATTTGACATCTACCAAAGACTGGATCTATTTTTTCCCCCAAGGATCAACTGCCGAGATCATACAACTGTGTATCTTGTGCATATGAGAACTTTAGGAGGTTGCGAGCTCAAGTACCTTCTCAGGTTTGGGTAGGTAACATATATGGCTAATGGGAGTTGAGCACAAGACAACAGGGCATGATGGAGACTGAGGTGAACTAGGAAGTACATGGTCTGTGCTCAGACCCAGCTGACTATTGCTCGGACCCACCTGACTATTGCTAAGCATGAATCTAGACATAAGGGGCACCCCAAATTTTGTGTGACATCTTTCGATTTAAAAAAAATGTTTATTTATTTATTTTGAGAGAAAGAGAGAGAAAGAGTGCATGCATGCATGTGCACACAAGTGGGGGAAGGACAGAAGAAGAGAGAGAGAGAGAGAAAATCTCAAGCAGGCTCCCCACTCAGTGTGGATCCGGAAATGCGGCTCAGTTACACAACTGCAAGATCACAGCCTGAGTCAATATCAAGAATCAGATGCTTAACCGAAAGCCACTCAGGTGCCCCTTGCAATTTTTAATATTGGTACATGGTTAAGGTATCTTTAAATACTGTAGGGAGTCAAACAAAATAATATTGTCGCAGGTATTATGCCAAAAGGCTTCCAATTTCTAACCTTTGTTAGGTTCTTTTTAATTTAATAAATTTACTCACATTTTTAAGTGACACTGGCATTTGTCACCTGCCATTCCTAGGCCATGGGCTCTGAGCCATTTTCCTAATATTGGTGACAACTTCCAATGGTCTACTTACCCTCTTGGCTAAGCTCTTTTTTGCATGCATTGTAAAAACCAAATGGAAATTGATAACAGAGACAAGTAGGAAGTAAATTACCACAGAATAGCTAAAAAGCTCATAATTTCAACCCTAAACCTTGGTCTTATTAGTACCATGGCCCAATAAACTTAGTAAACCAGTCATGAACTTTTTCCATTTCACTTAAAATATAATGCTATTTTGGGTCTTATTTCTTCTGACAGAATGCAATATTTCATCCATGCTGGGAATTTCAAGAAGAGATATACATAGACCCTGGATAGATGATAGAATATTTATGTTGTCACCATAAATCCAAGGAATCTGATTTTTCTTTGAACTGATTGATATGGGTGAGAATTCTTTATTTTACTTCATGAGTACAGACTTTAAGTAAGAACTAAAATAATAACGCTATTTTTAAATGTAAAATAACAACTATAAAGCAGATAGCAGGCATCTGAGTTTCTAAAGCTCTAAAGAAATAGTGGCATAAAAATATAATCAAGTAATCCATCAGAGGAACGCCCTATGCTTTAATGGGTACTGGTGGTCATGGATTCAATAGCAAATGATGCTGGCACTAGGGAAAATCAATTCATTAAGAGAAAATTTCATTACAGGTTACACAGACTGGGGCCTTTAACTAGAGTGAGGCAGGTACATCTGTAAGAAGAGTGGGATATTTGAAGAGGTGGACGTAGGCTCACATTTTATCATTAATTCCTCTTGTGCCTTTGCATTCTGGCTTGAGGTCTACACACTTTCCTCTCTCAAGTAGATGGAGGTATTTCCTATCATTTTGGTGAAATCGTAAAGTCAATCAGTTCACTGCCGGCAAACCTTGCTTGCTAACAGAAGCCTTCCTTTGGTCTTAAGTTCCTGGGATAAGAGATAAAAAATAAAACAAACAAATCTGGTCTCTTCATTTACTGGTCTGATTTTTATTCATAGGCTGATGTAGGAGTGGAGGACATACAAAATGTCTGTTTGCAGTTCAAGAAAAAGGAGACCTTCTGGATCCTATTTCGTGCCCCTACCTTTGACCATGATCAGTTTTCTATAGAATGGTAACATTTTTGGTGCCTGGTATTGTATAAGCCTGTTTTCTAGGGCTCTGGATCTTTAAGAAGTTACAGGCTGAGGTTCTCAAAATGCTGGTGAATTTTTATGAGGAAGGAAAGAAACCAGGAAATATATCCTTACTTCCATTTTGGGACCTAGCGCAACTGTGTAGGGTTTCTCGGGTTCTCCGCTACCCATGGCAGAGACTTGAGCCTTTAACGCAGAGAAGTCAGGCTGTTTTCCCATCTGAACTTCTGGTTCTTCTCCACAGCCTGATGGGACAAAACTTCATTTTCATCTGGAGATTCAACGAAGTTTGATTCTAAAAGGGCCCACAACTTTCCATTGTTTAATTTTGGACTTACTAGAGAAATTTTCCTCCCTACTCCTTTTGCTGTTATAGAAATTTCCATTATATAGTTAGAGTAACTGAGGCACGGTTTATTTCAGTGACCTCCCCAAAGTAAGGTGATATCATTGGTATGTAGAGTGTTCTTGCCACTTAATTGGGCTGGTTTCTGTGAATTACTTGGGGCCAGCAGCTTCCTTGAGTCTCCAGAGGAAGCTACAGCTAGTTACTTGACCTACCATCCCTCATGAATAAATTTTAGTGGCTTTAATTTCCTTCCTTGGAAAAACAGTCTATTCCCTAAAAATCATTATAGAATTCTTTTTGAGGAGCTGCAGTAACAGGTAAGAGAAGTGACATTTTCTCTTGAATCATTCCATAGCCACCATTAATTAGTATACCAAAAAGGCTTCAGTGTCTCACACTGTCTTGCAGGCAGTAATTCTCAGAAAGATGATTCTGAATCCCAGTCAAGGGGCAAGTCACTGAAATAAGTCAGAGAAAGACAAATACTGTGTGGTCTCACTTATATGCCGAATCTAAAAAAGCTGAACTCATAGAAGCAGAGAATAGAATAATGGTTGCCAGGGGCAGGGAAAGTGGGAAGTTGGGAGATGTTGGTCAGATGGCACAACCTTCCAGTTATGAGTAAGTTTGGGGATCTAATGGACACCATGGGGACTATAGTTAACAATGCCATGTTGTACATTTGAGAGTTGCTAAGAAAGTCCTTAAATATTCTCTTTATAACAAAAACAACAAAATGGCAATTTATAACAACAACAACAACAAAAAACAAATGGTAATGGCAATTACCTGAGATAAAAGATGTGTTAACTAACCTTATTGTGCTAATCATTTTCCAACATGTGTGTGAAACAATCACATTTTACACCCTAAACTTGCCCGGTGTTACGTGTCACTTATATCTCCATAAAATTGGGGGGCAGAGGGGGCAAAACCACCGGAATAACTTCGCTTTTTTGAATATTCATGCAAATCTTGGCAAGATGTAACATTGGCTTAGCAAATTAACATAGAACATAGAACATTCAAGTGTACTTCATGCATATTTTGGAGACTGTCGCAGGGAAGTTTATGTTAAACTGTCTGATGATTTCCTCACCTCTTGTTGAGGCTTACTACATGCATGTCATTTCCAAATTTTACCTCCTCTTAAGTAAAGGCCTTCTAAAGCTATTCTGAAATGCCTTCCAATGTTCTCTGGACAAATATGTCTATCCAAAGGGAACACAAACTGTCCCCTGGCAGAAGGGAGCCAAGGCTGACTGACACAAATTGAAATCAAAATCGAGTACTTTCAAATTCTTACAGTTGTTGCTTTATAAGGTACTCCCATTGTGGTGACGTGACATGATAGGAAAAGTGCTTTTCAAGTTCAGGATTGAAATTTACATGCTTAGGCAAATAAGGCTTCTTTTCCACCCCCATTGATTTACCATCAACATTTTAATCCCATGTGTCTACGCAACTCTTGTGCATGACAACACCGTAGCTTGTAATAAGAAAAATAACGGCCCACCCCTCAGAGTCCAGTTAGCTTTGATGTGACTCAAGCAAGAAAGCCTTTGAGAATCCGGCCCTCTAATAATGCTTAAAAGATGCTGCCAGAACTTCAAATACATAAGCAAAAGAAACTGAAAAAGAAAAAAAGTGAAAGTACACTCCAATATGTAACTTATTGTTAATATATAAATAAATAGTAGTTTTGCTATTATCCAACATTTAATATCTACTAGTTTTAAGTTCCATGTCCATATGCTTGACTTGCCGAAAGTCAAAATTGGAAATGCCTTAAAGAACTAAAATATTATGTACCAAGTGTAAGTTTTTATGTCAGATGAGGGAATAATGGAATAAGTGTTAGAAAATCACAAAAAGATAAGAACTCAATGATCAGATAAAAGATTCATTTATATAATATATATGTTTATATATAAATTGAATACAGTATATGAACTGGGTTGCTGGGAAAAGGTACTCACCTGCCTATCTATCTATCTATCAATCATCTATTTATATAAAATCAAGATCGGGGCGCCTGGGTGGCTCAGTTGGTTGAGTGTTGGACTCTTAGTTTTGGCTCATGTCATGATTCCAGGGTTATGGGATTGAACCTTGCCTCAGGCTCCGTGCTGAGTGTGATTCTGTCTCTCTCTCTCTGCTCCTCTCCCCTGCTTGCATGCTCTCTCTTTAAAAAAATAAAAAATGAAATAAATAAAATTAAAAAAATCAAGATCAGCAAGTGGTCTTTTTTCACGTGCACACAATCCCCGACTGCTGAGCTGAAGCAGGGTAGGACAGGCGAAGGAAAGGGATGAGGACGTGCAAAAACACACCAACCGGCAGGGAACTTGATTGGCAATCAGAACTTGCTCAAATGAGTTAGGCGGCCTTCAGAGGAAAGATGGAAACCCAGTGGTGGTTTTAACTGTAAGAGCCTTCACGTGGAAATAGTGCAGAAAAGACTAAGGGCTTGTGTCATTTCGGCTAAGTCATTGGTACCCAGCATTGATTACCTATCCTTAAAAGAATCTACCGGGGCGCCTGGGTGGCTCAGTCAGTTGAGCGTCCGACTTCGGCTCAGGTCATGATCTTGCGGTCTGTGAGTTCGAGCCCTGTGTCGGGCTCTGTGCTGACAGCTCAGAGCCTGGAGCCTGTTTCGGATTCTGTGTCTCCCTCTCTCTCTGCCCCTCCCCCACTCATGCTCTGTGTCTCTCTGTCTCAAAAATAAATAAACATTAAAAAAAATTAAAAAAAAAAAAGAATCTACCTCTTCAGGGTTGGGAATCCGACTTCAGCTCAGGTCATGATCTCACAGTGAGTTAAAGTCCTGCGTCAGGCTCTGGGTTGACAGCTCAGAGACCAGATATTGCTTTGGATTTTGCATCTCCCCTTCTCTCCACCCTTCTCCTGGTTGCACTCTTTCTCTCTCAAAAATAAACAAACGCTAAACAAACAACAACAACGAAAATAATCTACCACTTCGAGTAAACTTCTAATAGTCAAAATAAAACCTTCTTCACTGTGTTTTTATGGCACAATTTTTAAGAATCTATTTGCCAGACTACTTTGTTCCCTGGTTGTCATAACGGACTTCCCAGGGTCCTTTATGCCCTGGACCGGGACACACTTCGCTAAACCAAATTAAGATAAAAAGGACCATCCCCAAAGAATATGTTCAGTTTGCATCTTAATTGAAGGCCTAATATAATCTATATTTCCCCTGACCTTCCTAGAACCCCTATTTTTATCTTATGATCTTGGTGGTCATTGGAGAAGTGGCTTAAAATGTAGACATAAGATTGCTCTTGGCTGACCCATACTGGCCTAAGACTTTCAATACAGAAAAAAAGCAGCAAGATCAATGAAAATGCCCAGGAGACAAAGCGCTTAGTTCCAGTTTTAGTTCAGTTTACTGTCCTCATTTTACAGGGTTGGAGACTGAGGATCAGAGAAACTAAATAACTGGGAAGTAGGAGAGCTGTGACTTAAACTCGGGTTTGTCTTGTTTCCCAGCCTGTTCAGTTTAGTATCACTTCGGGGTATCACCCTTTACTAACCGCCTCTGAGGAAGTGTTGGCTCTTGATTTTTTTTTAATGTTTATTTATTTATCTTGAGAGAGAGAGCACGTGGGAGAGGGGGAGGGGGAAGGAAGAAAGAATTCCAAGCAGGCTCCATGCTGTTGGCACAGAGCCCAGTGTGGGGCTCCACGCCTCGACCTGTGAGATCATGACCTGAGCCCATACCAAGAGTTGGATGCTTAACCGACTGAGCCACCCAGGCGCCCCGTGCTTGCTCTTGACTTTGAAGCTGATCTGCCACTCCCCTCATGGTCTGTAGCACTCAGTTCCTTTCCAATGTAAATATACAAACTACTTTTCCTATTAACTAGCATGTTCCATGGGAAGACTCATGTCCAGTGATGCCTTCGATCGCTCTCTAGAGCAATTGCAGGATGAGGTGAATGAAACCAGGTAGGCTCCTAAAAGTAGACCTCTGGCCACCCTGCCTTTAAGCTCCTGACTCTAATTTAGGGCAGTGAGAACTTAGAAAGCAAAGGGAAAAACACCAAGTCCATTCTCAAAAGGGAGATGGGACTTCTCTATAGCACCATTTGGACATGGCAGAGAGACTAAAACCACTTGATAGAATCAATTTCAGAAAGAAACTGAAGAACGTAAAGAGAAAGAAAACAGCAAAATTCAATTGCTTTCATGCATGAGATACACAGATGTGGAGACACACATACACACAGACTTTCTCATAACCTCTGTGTACCTGGGACCCGCACTCGCCTGGGAGGCAGGAACGTGTGGCGGAAAAGAGCACGGATTCTGCGACCAGTCCACCTGGACACAGAAGCTGATTCCTCCCATTCTGGGCTTTGTGACTGGAGACGAGTTCATTAGCATTAGCGTGCCTCAGTTTCCCTACGGGTTCATTATGAGTATTGAGTGAACATAGAGAAAGCGCTTGCCAGTAACGGCATGTTGTAAGCACTAGCTAACTGTTAGCTATTATTATTACATCAGAATGTTCTTAATCAAAGGCTTTCGGAACCCTACCGGTATGAAACTAAAAAAAAAAAAAAAAAAAAAAGGCTTTCAAAATAGCAGTTTCTTAGTCTCTCAGTTGCGTCCAGGGGCAGTTTCTAAAAATAGAGGCTGATTAAAATTTTCAGTGTAGAAATGAAGCCATACAAGCTGATGGGACAGTTTTCCGAAATGAAATCCAGAGGTTTTCCTGCTAGTCTTTTAAAGAAAGATATATGTTTGCATTATAATCATGGCGACACGTACAAGGATAATTCCATTTTCTCCCTCCTACCGAGCTCTCTTTTGTCCACTATGAAATCTTGAATTCCCTTTAAGTTCCTTTCTCCCCGAGCCTAGCTAAGGCTCTGGTCTGCCACCGTTGCCCTTATCCCCACTTCTGTGATGTTTCCATACTTCAAGGCGGGCCACAGAATGGCTGGCATACAACTGGGAATTCCTGCGAGGCTCGCCACGTTAACGGTGATTAGCTGCTACACACAGGAGCCAGGATCAGGGTAGACGGTCCCAAACAATGGAGCCCAACATTCATCCGCAAAAGCTTTCATCTCGAGAACATAACCTCTCGTGAGATGTAACCGGAAGTCTCAAGGGTAATTGCATTTTGCTGGAATCAAACCTAACAAGTATTTTATAATTAAAGATCACGCTGGTCTCCTTTACCATCACCTGCAACTTAATCATGCACTTGAAGCTTCCCACAAATAGCAAGGCTGTTTAATATTTATTGAACATCCACAATTACCTCTACACTTTGTTTCTCTGGAAACACACTCCTTTGGTCTGGCTTCTAGGGACTTTGGGGAAGAAGACCATTATTTCATTAAGAACGGAGGCAGAGAAACCCTGTGTGATAATATCATTAATAACACAAGCTTACATTTCACGGCGACTTTTCATTTACAAAGTGCTTTCACATGCCTCATCTTCTTTGATCTCCACAAATTTCTGTGTCCGACTCGTCCTCCTACTCTGTGGAATATAATATTCCCTGTATCATTCAGTGAGGAATGCTCTTTATCCCTTCCTCTTCCGACTTTGACTGTGTGCAAAATTTCAGGAGGCAAATCCCTACCTTGTAGACAGGAAAGTGGGAGACTTTTTTGGTGCCAGTCAGACCTTTAAAAATTGTGCCTTTCGGAATCGTTAGCCTACTCCTCGGTGAACGTCCAGGTATGTACAATGATTTTGGAAGCCTGTAAGAGCGAATAAAGTCACCACTGATGGAACGTTTTGCAAGCAATCTATAGGAGCACAGGCTTTGATGTCAGTCAGATTCAAATCATCCTGGCTCTGCCACTATCGGGTAGACTTTGAAAAAGTTTCTCACCTTTTCTCGCTAAGGGAGTAGCAGTGCTAAGCCACGTGAATGAACACTCAATTTAAGTAGAGAAGAGTGACAGCCACGCAAACGCAGCTCTCTCCCTTTCTCCCTGAACTGCCTCTTCCAAGTGTATGTGGCCACCGAGAAATTCCAGAGTCAGCATTGAGGCTGAATGTCAGCTTCCGCCTGTGTAAAGTAAGCGGAATAATACGTATTTTTCAGGGTAATTTTAAAGACTACGCAAGGTGATTCTTTTACGGTAGAGGCATAAAAAAGGTGATTTTGCAGCTGCCGTTATTAAGAGCGAGGCATACTTTCTGCCTTTTCTGTACCAGTCCAGGTATTTGGGATGTCCAGACTCCTTTTACACATGGCTCAATCAACTTTTGAAAGGAATTGGGACATACTTAGAGTAGTAATTTGAATTTCTTATAATTCTTTATTTCCGTATTCTTCCTGAACAAATACTCCTTTACCCCCGAACAGTGCCAGGCTGCAGTCCCAGATGCGCTTAGAACCGAGCAGCGTGACTGGCACTGACTCTCCCTAACGGAATACTTCCTCTTTGGACCATAGCTCCCTACCTTTTTCTCCCCATTTATAATCTCAGGAATCACTAGAATTAAAAGATCTCCCCCCTTTTTGCTCATGTCAAAATCGCCTCACTGTGGGCTTGGATTCTCAATCGTACTGCTAGTTTGGGGCTTTTTCATGGTTTCTCCAAGTTCCAGTTTTACCTGATAAATTTACCTATCAGTTACAGAAGATCCAGGGAGGCTGAAGTGTTCCCACAGCTCCAACTTTGTGAGACTTTGTTCCTTTACAAGAATCTGGTTGCACTGTAACGTGGACGATGATATATGCCTAAAGACTAAACAGCTTTCGTTCTCACCAGGTACCGTGCTTTATTTTAGAGCTCTTTAAGGCTACTTCCTTATGCAATTGTTATTTACAGTATATATATATATATATATATATATATATATATTAATTTTTTATGTTTATTTATTTATTTCAAGAGAGACAGAGACAGAGTGAGAGTGGGGAGGGCAGAGAGAGAGAGGGAGACACAGAATCTGAAGCAGGCTCTAGTCTCTGAGCCATCAGCACAGAGCCTGACGCGGGGCTCAAACTCATGAACTGGGAGAGCATGACCTGAGCTGAAGTCGGATGCTTAACTGACTGAGCCACCCAGGTGCTCCATTTACAGTATATTTCAATGAATAGAGAAAAGAATAGGAAGGGAAAATGTCCATGAGGTGCAAGGAGAAGATAATTTGAAGATACACATTCGAGGAAACCAGCTTGACATATTAGGATGACATAACGACATGGCAGGATGGTGGCTTTTTCCCTCATAAACTCTTTCTCTAAATTCAGATCGTACTCGATTTAGTCAATATTGTGTCTGCAGAGGACCTCCTGAAAGTGACTCCGTGCCCGGACTGTTTGCTGACAGCACAGTGGGAGGCATGTATGTGAATGCAAGCTGTCTTGCCCCCTTTTGGGGGAGGGGCGGGGATGATAAGGACAGTGCCAGCCGATCGGGGAAGCAACAATGGGGAGGCAGTCAATCAAAGCTGAGGCTATCTAGCACGGACATCGTCTTCGTCTTGCTAGGGTGGTGCGGGTATCATAATGGCTCCTCTGTTCCTTTAAAATGCTGCTCAGATAATGGCCCGGCCTCCCACGCACTCGGAGAGGGTGCCTCTAGCTTTACGGAAACCCAATCCTGACCACAGACCTTATTTCCCCTTGCAGCTTTGATACCCTGTCCAGCCAAGTCACCCTCTGGGGACGCAGTTGCCGTGTCTTTCGATGTGCTGCACAGTGGTTTTCGAAATTGCTTCGAGAGCACCTGAGGACAGAGGTACCCCTGCCCGCTCTCCCCTTTCCCTCTCACGGCACACAGATATTGTCAAGAGTTTCATTAGCGAAGTTCTTTAACATTCATCTATGGAGACAAGCTGGCAGTTCGTTATCGCACTGAAAAGCAACCAAGAGAAGTTGGAAACCAGACTGTAACCGGGAGAATTTTTGCCAAGTGCTTTGTCCTTGCCACTTTCTGAAGCAGTGTAAGTCATTAGCAAGCCCATGCTAATTGAATTTGATTTAATGTCAAC
This sequence comes from Paguma larvata, assembly GCA_030068075.1. Lineage (NCBI taxonomy): Eukaryota > Metazoa > Chordata > Mammalia > Carnivora > Viverridae > Paguma > Paguma larvata. The sequence goes on from CM057832.1 coordinate 75,314,288, forward strand.
ACTGTCACAGTCACATAGAGGACACCAATAAAATCCCAACCCTGTTTGCAGCAATCATTACGCCGGTTTTTTTCTCACAACAAAGGCCCAGCCTTTGGTTGAAGGTTGTCCCATCAAGCCCAGAGAACACAGTGCTTTCCTGGCCTTCCATGGAATCAGTTCCAGCGCTGAAGTCATCATTTAGAGTGGACCCAAAACTGAATGGGAAACATCCACTCGTACAAATGGCACAAGTGGCTCATTGGCCCCTCGTCAGTATCTGATGTGTCGCCCCTTCAAAACAGTTCCAGATCGCACTTGAATTTTTACAAGATGCACCAGTTAATTAAACGGCCACAACGGCACCCTGTCTTCTGTTCTAAAAGTAAGCCCGACAGAGTTAAGGTGTGGGAGAAGCCCATTTGGAAACGTGCCATTCTTTTCAGTAATCAAAACACACGTGCAGCCTATAACCTCAAGTTATATATTTTATAGGTTGGGAAAGTGGGCCTCCTGACTGCATGATGAAAATAATTTCACGCAAAAAAAAAAAAGGTGAGATCTTAGTAATCTACAGTCAAAAGATTCCGAAGGGTGAAAATTACCCGTTCAAATTCAGCTATGGTTTGCTAATTTTTAAACAGTCATTCAATAAGCAATTGCCTCACATTCTAGAATTTCTCATCCTTTGTGCCACACACACCAGAACGCAACTGGGAAGATATTTTAGTGGCAGCGAGACCTGTGTGAGCTTAATGCTGTCCTGTCACACTTGGATGAGGAAATGTATGAAGGAATGAAGTGAATCCTGCTGAGGAAAAAGGAGATTTCGGCTGATTTTAGCTACTTAGTCCCAAGACTGGCCCCAAGTGAAGAAGGAAAAATATTCCAAGGGGTTTCCTTACCGGGTTTAATTTAGCTCCGGGCAACGGCAGTGTGTCTCTGCTGGTTTTGTATCTCGCTGCCCTCAAGATCACCCTGTTTTCCTCCTGTGACCTGAACTTAAAGGGTGATACCATCGCCTCATCAATTGCCAATGCCACCAGTTCAATAACCGGATATCACCGTGGGGCATCTCGATGAGCAGCAACTACAGGTCTTGGCTTTCTCCAAAAATAGCCTCGGTGGCAATGCCAAGCGCATCCCAGATTTCCTCAGTCATCCAAGCTCAGGAAAGAGACTTTTCATCCCTGCACTTTCTTTGAGATGCTTTCATAGTCAACTAGGGATTGTATTTCCTGGGACTTTGGTCCTGAGACATAACTGAGATGATATTTTCTCTAACGCCAGTACCCGTGATTCCGATCGTTCGTTAAAACCAGCGACAATCGCTATATAAATAAATGTTATCTGTGCTCTCTCCCTTCCTGTTGAATTTAGTGGCTTGAATTTTAAAAGAGAGAAAGAGAGGTTTTCATTTCGTCTCGCATGGCACAATAAGATTTCCTCTGGGGAACCTGCTTTCACTCAGCCCTGGCAAAAGTCGCAAATTGATACCTCGGGTGGAGATACAGGAGAATTTAGACATCCTTCCCCAGGTAGGGACAGAAGGTTCCCAGAGGGCTCTGTATTGTGCGATATAATGTAAGGTAGGACCAGGTAAGAGTGGCAGGTAGGAGGGAGGCGCAGACAAGGGAAAGACCTCCATGTTGACTGAAGGAACGTCCCCTCTTAGCTCTGCTGGGGGGGATGGCTCAGCGACATTTACTCCACCTTGCATTTCAGTCTCACCTCTATGCCAGGAGAGCAGATGGCTACATTAACATCTGAGACCCCCTATTTCATCAAACGACAGGAGCAGGGCATAGTAGAAAGATGATAGTTACATTAGATACCAGCACTCTCATTGATGGAACTTGTAAGCTCAAAGGTTAAAAGAAAATCACTTTTTTTCTATTGTGAATTGAAAAGGGAATTATGAGACAATACTTCTAAACTTTTGGAGATGTTAGGGGCTCCCCAGAAATGGTAACGTTTGATTAAAACATCATATGTAATTTAAGTGAAAAAAAACAGGATAAAATTTAGTTTTTAAAGTGCTTTTAATACTGGTAATGTTTTTCAAGTAAAGAGGTGAGATGGTAAATAGAGAATTCTACCTTCTTTTGAGAAAAACGATTGTCCAACTTTAATAATTAAAAATGCTAGCTTTTTTTTTAATATACAAGAGCAAATGCTACAGTGAAAAATACTGCCCTGTGAACTCTGCATGTAGTACTATAACTCATCAATCCTTTTTTTTAAATGTCTATTTATTTTTGAGAGAGAGAGAGAGGGAGAGGGAGACAGAGCATGAGTGGGGAAGGGGCAGAGAGCAAAGGAGACAGAATCCAAAGCAGGCTCCAGGCTCTGAGCTGTCAGCACAGAGCTGGATGCAGGGCTCCAACCCAGGAACCGTGAGATCATGAGCTGAGCCGAAGTTGGATGTTTAACCAACTGAGCCACCCAGGTGCCCCAATATAACTCATCAATTCTCACAAGTGGCTGCATACTACCTTACTCTAAAGGAAGTATATAATTTAAGGGATAAATTATTAGTCTTGGTATAGGTGAAGTACTTTGTTTCAAATGTAATTTAGACGATATATATTTAAACTCAATTTTTCCTGAACAGTAATTTTGTTCCAGATTTACTGCAGTGTATAATGAATAAAATTTTATTTTTTGTTTTTTAATTTTTTAAAAATGTTTATTTATTTTTGAGAGAGAGAGAGAGAGAGAGAGAGACCGAGACCGAGACAGAGCATGAGTGGGGAAGGGGCAGAGAAAGAGAGAGACACTGAACCCAAAGCAGGCTCCTGAGCTGAAGTCGGATGCTAAACTGACTGAGCCACACAGGCGCCCCTGATGAATAAGATTTTAAGGTATTTACAGTGAACAAGGTGATGCTTTGATATACATATACATTGTGATACTCGTATACATTGTGAAGGGATTCCACTCATTAACACATCTGTCACCTCACATATTTGCTCTGTGTGTGTGTGTGTGTGTGTGTGTGTGTGTGTGTGTGTGTGTATGAGAACATTAAATCACAGAAACAGAGAGTAGAGAAGTGGTTGCCAGGGGCTGAAGGGTAGGGAAAACACGAAGTTGGTAAAAAGGTACAAACCTTCAGTTATAAGATAAATAAGATCTAATTACCTAATGTATAACATGACAACACTATATTCTAGAATTCAAATTTGATAGTGAGGTAATTAAACTGGTTTTAGGAAACTCTCTGACCGCTGTAGATACCAACATCAACCACACGATGTCACCAATAACTACAGTACCAACTTACAGCTCTGGGGAAGAACTTTAATGCATGCATTTCCCCATAGGTTAAATCATTTCCTATTTTGTTCATGAATTTTCTTTCTACTCATCAAGCTACGAGCACTTAATATCAGCCTATTGCTCTATTGTTATTATTTATTATTAATTTACAACTATAGTGTAATTCTCAGAATTCATACATTTCTAATTTTATTTTTTAAATATTAATAATGGAATTTTAAAAATATCTTTTCAAAATATCCATTTGCTTATTAACCTTCACATATATTATGATGATATAATTCAGGAGTGAGAAGAATTAATCAAAGATTATGTAGTGAACGCTGACTATTTATCAGGCCTTTTTGTGAGTTGCAGAAATAGACACACTTATAACATGTTCACACGTGCACACACATGCACCCACGCATACACACACACGCACACACATACATGGCTGTATTACAGTGTAATCTCAATCAATACCACCTTCTGGTATTCTTTTCTTATGTGAAAGTTGGAAAGGATAGCATAATCTTGCCCCTCAAAATTATACCAATCATATAATATTTATTATGTAATTATGCTCTTTGGCATATTAGAAGATTAATTAAAATAATATTTCACTTCTCTTCATGAAGCAAAGCCAATCTTTTCTACCTCCAATATTTTTTACAGATGCATTCTGAATATACAAGGTTAAAAAAAGTAAATATAATGTGATGGTACAATCTATTTTTTTCTTTGAAATGGTTTATCATAATATTATGCTTAATTATGCAAATATGCTGGAGGATTTTTTTATGGGTACATCAGCCAAATTCAAATACATTAAAGATGACAAATACATATTCATTTACACATTCAGCACATATATGCCTGTATGCAAGATTCTATTAATTTAACAAATAATGACATGCATTACATGTCATTACATGTCTTACATTAAAAAGCAAGAAAGCATGGAAAAAAAGCTATTTGACAAACTTATATAAAAATCTCTTTTACTAAAAATAACTCTAAGTTCTAGGGAATCATATATTTTTGTTGTTAATTACTCTCTATGTCATTCCCAAAAAAGCTTCAGAGGAAGAAAGGACTTTAGTGTTATAAGAGAGTTTCATTAGCCATAAAAAATATCAACTGAAGTTTTCGATTATTGGAATACACAGGATGTTCTTTTTTAAGGTACATAAGAAAGGGAGGAAGAATAAAAATATGATCTCAATCAAACACTTTAATAAGATATGAAAAAATGCAATAAAATTTTAATGTTTCCAAATATTTGGCAGGGAAAACATATAACTGAAATTTTTATGATTGTGCCCGATGTTTGAATTTATCTATATACAGCCAAAGAAAGAGAAATTTGCATTTGCAGTGTAGTTGTCAAAGACTCGTATTTGTGAAAAATGCAGTACAGAGTTTTCTCTTTATAAGTTCCTTGAGGTATTTTTGACTTATTTGTAAACAAAAATATCAACGTTCAAAAATTTTGATGATAATTTTGGAGGTCTCCAGATCATTTCAAAGAATGAGCTGAGGCTCAAAAAGCAGCATGCATTTTACTTTTGAGGCAAAGTATCTGTGACTGGTCTTTACACGATATATCAATGCAATAAATCCAATTTATAAAATGATCTTGTCCTCAGACACCATAAAATACAATGTAAATAGTTATCACCTGTTTTTGTATGTAATAAGCACTCTTGAATTGGCCTTACTTTTTAAGCTGTCGTCATAATGAACTTTAGCAAAATGGAGCATTGAGATTTCTAATAAACCTTGACTATGCCCACACTATATAATTTAATATTTAAACATTTAATATTATCCATTTCTGTAAGTATGTGTGTATATTCCTAATTCCTTTGAATGCAGTCCTTTTAACAAGAACAAATTTAAGAAAGGATCTTACATCGTTATACAAAGTAAGAAAAATAAATCTGAACTCTGTAAGCTAAAGCTTGAAGTAATGGCAAATAGGTCATTGCATTCATTAATAAAAATAAAGAAAAACTGGACTAAAACCACAATTATGGCTTTTTGTGGTCCATTATAATTTTTCCCATTTGTGTGTTGCAACTGAAATTGATTGATATATGCTTTATTCATATGATAACATCTCAAGAGTTTATATTCATTTGAGGAACAAACTCTTCAATTAACAAAAACATTACTATTGGTACATTCACTATAATTTCTTCAGCGGGGGATATCTCTTGTATGTTCTTAGAAGACTATTTCTTATAATGGGAACTTTTTTGAAGCTTATGATTTTTAATATTTGGTAGAATTATGATGAGGGAGTTTCATGGCTGTAGAATTGTGACACTGTAAATATCCTAAGGACACTATAAATATTTTAATAGATCTTTATATTTAGAGATATAATTGTAGATTTAGATTTGAACTGTTCAACCAATCTAGATGAAAATGCTAATTCAAATCAGTCTAACATTTTTAAGACAAGTTTCTAGATTTTTTTGGATGGAAAAGAAATGATTAGTACCTTTACAGTCATATTTTTTTGGCTAATTCTAATCATTATTAGGTGACCTTTCTTTATCCCCAATGTAATGACCTAAAAAAATCACGATAATTTTGCCGGATTTCCATTTTCAGAAAATTTACATAAATATTTGCTGCAGGCCAATATGGAAAGAGAATACTTTTCACCTGAACCAAGCAGCTTTGGGGAGTGCTGTCCAGTGCTGAATTTTATTTATTTTGTTTTGTTCAGCAAAACTGCACTTCTAACATGCGAAAGATGTTATAAAAGTTTGAAATATTTGGACCTATTGGGAGTATTCGGAGCAGGAAGAAATGGAAAATATGAATGGAAATGATACGCTCGATTATTAAACAGGAGAATTTTTGTGTTTAAATTACAGATTTATGATTAGTGAACATATAGAAAGGCTCTGAGTTGTTAAAACTCTGGGTTGTAAAAATAAAATGACACTAGATTTAAAAGCTCTGTGACAAGTCATCTGACAGTTCTTGATGTTTGCTCCGTAATTGGTAAAAAATGTGTTTTCTTTCATGGCACTCCATTCCAAAGGAAGTACAGACATTTGCAATATATTTGAATAAAAGTACCTGCTCACTCAAGGAAAGAGATATGCTGTGTCAGAATACTGAAAATAAGACTGCTGAGTTTTTACATTTCATAAAAGGAACCATTTTCCTTAAGACTGGCAGCAAAGTTTCAGAAAGAGGGGAGGTTATGGTGCCGAATTAAATTTGATGTGTGTCATTGCTTTGAAAAATATGGTGCCCATCAAAATGATAGTTTCTTTGTAGATCCTGATTGTCATACTTCCCCACATTTATCATGTCCCTGTTCCTGAGAGCCATGACACTGGGAAAGTCTCCTCTTCATTCCTTGCCATTACCTCCTGTTCTTCCCCTTTTTCTCATTTTGGTTATGTGAGCTTAATTACCAAGATGAAAATGGGAAGGCCTGATTCAATTGTGTCTCAGACGAATCTTGCTTTGTCTCCTTTGGAACTCACCCTGCTCTCCCAGGACTAGAAAGTCCTGTCGAATAGAGGGCATCCCTGCCCCAAATGAGGCAGGTAAGCAACAGCTTTCGGACAGCCAAACCCACAGACCAAATTCCTTTAAGCCAAAGTTTCTGGGTTATTTAGGTTCCCCCATAGGCAGATAATTCATATCTAGTGACGACATCAATATGGTTCCATTGCTGAAATACTAATGACTTCTCTGATTTAATTGGGGCTATTAACGGCTCCATAGCTCAGGGGTTAGAGCACTGATCTCATAATTGGGACTATTAGCCTTACATCTTACCTGTAAGATGATGAAAAAAATTAGGAGATCTCACAGCTAACTTAGGAAGGGATTATCAGAATCCTTGGAGACTTAGAAAAGATGAAGATTTAGGTGGCATAAGGAACCACTGTAGAAATATAAAACTGTTAATAATAGTACAGGCAAGATAATAAAATGAACACTACTGATAAAATAATGGAAAATAATAGAAATAACATGGTCTTTAAAAATGACAAGAAACGTATACACGGTATACCATAACTTTGCAACATCTGCATGAAGCAGGATTATTTTTGAGATTCTAACTTAAATGTTTAGATTTCCTAAAACTGGGAAAAGTGGGAGAGCTGGAAAGGCATTAATAGAGAGGGTACTTTGACTAACGCACTTCCGGTCTTGAATTTTGATCAGTTCTTTGCTTTCCTTTCAACATTTGAGGTGATAAGGGTTGGTAAAGGACAGAAGACAAAAGGAGCAGATTTACCCCTAGGTAGAGTACTGTTCCACCCCCCTCAATAGATAACAAATACATAGGTGATTATGGTCTTTTTTTCACTAGTACTTTGTCAGTGCTTGAAAGCAATACGATGCATGAGTATGCTACAGAACCTTTTTAACAGGGAATTTTAGGATTGGAGATCATCAGAACATCTTATTCAAACAGCACTTGCCACTAATCAGGGCAGTTTCATCTGAATTAGACAATTCTGATATGTATATAAGAGAATGTCTTAAGGGGATATGATTGATGCCTAAGTATGAAGAATAAAACTAGGAGATCTCACTGACAGAATGGCCATGGGTCAACCACATATAACCCGAAAGAGGCATAGTTTGCTAACACACAAGCAGAAAAGTTTAAGCAAAAATGTATGAAAAAGAAAGCATAAGACATTAAGACCAGTTTTTATACTGCACTTTTTGGGAAACTGTAAGGATAAATAATCTTTATTTTAACTTGACTTCACAGCCTTTAAATGGAACTGCTTACAAGTCATGTGAGTGCCCACAAAATGGACTGTCTTTAAAAATAAAGAAAATCACATTGATCTGTAATACACAGAGTGCTCATGATAAAGTCTGATGCTAATGCAAATGAAGACTGAGTAATAAACAAATTCATCATTTGTGTGATTTTTTAAAAAGTCTATTCATTTGTTTTTGAGAGACAAAGACACAGAGTGCAAGCAAGGGAGCAGCAGAGAGAGAGAGGGAGACACAGAATCCGAAGCAGGCTCCAGGCTCTGAGCCGTCAGTGCAGAGTATGACGCAGGGCTCAAACTCACCAACAGTAAGATCATGACCTGAGCTGAAGTCGGACGCTTACCAACTGAGCCACCCAGTCGCCCCTCATTTGTGTGATTTTAATCAATATTCTGATTTTTTAAGTGTTAAGCCAAAGAAAGAACTGTCAAGAGCAACCCTATGGTTCTCTCTAGTAATTCTCAAACAGTAAATTTATTTGTGCAACTTTGTGAATAAATGGATTTTGCCTGGGAAGCTCTCTTCTGAGTGCGTATATTGTGGTGTGTGTTTGCAAAGGGTGAGTGCTAAGAATTATCCTAGTATCTTGTGTTTATGTCATTAGGTCCTGAGTACCAGATTCAAGTAACACAAATTGGAACCACCACTGAAAGAGATTTAACAATAAAATAGGAAATTTTAAAGAGATGCCTTATTTTCTTTTCATGGATCTGACAAGTGCCGACTGCATTAAAAATAAATTCTTTGTAAGAGTCACCACTGCTTGAAGATGCCAGCGAATCAATATTTACTCAATCCACGCTGAGAAGATGTAAGTAGAAAGATGTTTGGATATTTGCTGCCAATCAAAAAGCTACATTTCCCTCTATGTCATCAGTCTAAGCCTACGCTCCCGGCATCTTTACATCCTTAAAAAAAAGGCACTAGGACTGAGATTTAGATCCTTTAAATCTCCATCTATCAGTGCTTTGTCTCATCCTATTTTTTAAAATCTTCTTTTCATTTTTAAGTCCTTTTGAATCTTAGAAGATGCTATTAAAAAATAATACATAAAAACCATGTTTACATTCATTCTATTTACCTTTCGCCAACTGGATATTTACTGACTATTGAAAGGATCGTGGTCACCTATACAAAGTAGTGACTACAGAAATTCAAAAGCGAAAAAAAAAACAACAGAGAAAACAAGACACAGAGCAGTCGAAATAAGTTCAGTTCTTTTTAGAGATATCCCAAAATGGGAGAAAATGGTGGGCTTGTAAGTTAAAGCTATTTATGATTTATGTAACTCACAGGGAAGTGGTGATATATAGTAGATGTGAGAAAGGCACACTACATGAAAAAATGGTTTTCTTGGAAAATAGCTCTAATAAAGAGACAGAACCGTCCTCACCTCAAACGTGAGGCATAAACACAAATTATTATGCTTTATTTACTCTTGCTTTAAGTTAAATTGTGGTTTTCATAGCCCCACAACTATTATATAGCTCATTAACAATCTGTGCCACTCCACCATGAAGGAGAAGGACAGACAGTAGGATGCTGGGCTTACAGAGACTCGGAGGGGTTAGAGTCTGGTCTAAGGTAACAGGGCTGGAGGGAGGTGATGCTAGCAAATGAACCTAGGTTTTCTGATGCATAGTTTAGGATCCTTGATATTTTATGTATAGAACATTACATATTGGAGCTTGATGGTATGTGTTGTTTAGAAGAGGAGGAATGTGAAGTGGGAAACCTAAATTCTGCAGTGGCAATTCTCTTTTTGCCTACGGGATCCATTCTCTGTTCCTTTGTCTATGAACACCAACACTGGTCTTTGCGTTCTAGCTTCTTACTGTTTTTAGCCATTGAGAGGCACCCACTTTCACTCCCCCTGTTTTCTGGCACAACTTTGGCAGTGATCACCTCCCTCAAGACCATTGTTTTCCTCAAGGGGCCTCCTCCAGTCCCCATCCCTCACAAGGTTCTAGTTCTGGCTCTTAACAGACCACCCCAAGGGCATGACTTCCTCTTTCCCTCTTTCCTCTTCAGATGCCTCTGCATCCCTTGCTGGTTTCCTTAAGCCTGCCCCTACATGTGAACACTGTCCCTTCATTATGAGTCTCTTCAAGACACATCACTGTCAAAAATGCACAACTTCAGTCTAATCATAAGGAAACATCAGACAAACTCAATGAGGGACCTTCTATGAAATAACTGGCCTTTACACTTCAAAATGTCATTGCCATGAAGAAAAACACACGCTGAAGACATATTACAGGTTAAAGGATACTAGAAAGACACGACAACTAAATGCAACTTGTGATCCAACTGTACTTCAGACAAGATTTAAAAGTTTTGTTAAAAAGAACATTATTGGGAAAACAAGTGAAGTATAAATAAGGTCTGTGCATTAGGTAATGGTCATGTATCATTGTTAATTTCTTGATTTTGATGACCGTAGTGTGAATATGTGAGACACTGTCCTTGTTAGGAAATGCACATTAAAATATTTAGGGAAGTAAAGACACATTATGTCTTCACCTGAATTTCAAATGGAATAGAAAAAACTAATAATGTGGGGCACCTGTGTAGTCGAGTGGGTTAAGCATCTGACTTTGGCTCAGGTTATGATCTTGAGGCTCATGAGTTCTAGCCCCAGTCGGGCTCTGTGCTGACAGCTCAGAGTCTGGAGCCTGCTTCAGATTCTGTGTCTCCCGTTCTCTTTGCTCCTCCCCCACTATTTCTCTCTCTCTCTCTCAAAAATAAATAAACATTAAAAAATACCAATAATGTTTATGTATATAATATATATGGAGATACATACAATCTCTCTATATAGTCTTTATAAATGCCTCTTTCTATATTATATATAAAATTATACACATTATATGTAATATATATAAATAATATATATGGTGAAAGAAAGAAAAGGAGAGACGAAGAGAGAATGAGAAAGCAATATTGATAATGCGTTAACAATTTGAAAATCTGGGTGAAATGTACATAGAAGTATTTTGTATTATCCTTTTAACTTTTCTGTAAATCAGAAATATTTCAAAATAAAATATTTTAAAAATTAATAGAACAGTGTTTAAGAATTCTCCTGAGTGTGCTATCTCATACCAGGACCCTCGCTGATAAGGATTCTAATCTCCATGTTAACTGTTGTCTACTAAAAAATGATAATCCCACCATTCAACCCTTTCATTGCTTCATGGTCACATGAGCCACCATGGTGAAGGCCTGGGGAGAAGAAAAGATGGCCACCTCGCTCACCAGGTCTAAGAAGGAGTAAAGCAGCAGGAGAGTAATTGAGGTGCCTCCCAAGGCATTCAGAGCCCTAGCTTTGCTCTCAGCTGGGATTCACAAATAAATGCAAATTTATGTTTCTTGAAATTCTTGACATAAAATGTATCGCTTAATATCATGTGTTACATATACAAAAATTTATTCACAGCACGCACCCGCACACACACACACAGAGAAGATGGCAGAGGGGGTCAAAGTACATGATAAAGTCTTCAATGTGAATTCCTGCTTCTTTCGATCTAAGTCCGATTTGCCAAGAGTAATATTTCAGCACACCCTTATATATAAGATATGGAGCCACACCTAATGTATAATCGGATTAGCAGGATAACAGATTCAAATATGAAGCTCATTTGGATGTAGAAGATTCACTGGTTCAAGGGTAGCAGAGTCAAGATTACTCGTGATTTGGAAGAGACCATCTTAGCCAAATGTCCAGGTAAACCCCGTCAGTGATAGAACATACTGGCATCATGTGCCAGCCCCCGATATAAGGTACTGAAAAGGATACAATATCCCTTATATGACAGTTTATCCAAAAATGAATATTCAGTCTATTCATGAGAAAACAACAGATGAGCCCAAACTGAGTTGAGCGAGATTCTACATAATATCTGACCACGTAGTCATCGAAAGTGTTAAGTCCGCAAAAAAACCAGAAAGACTAAGAGATGCTCACAGGTTAGAGAGGCACATCAATGAAAGAAAATGTGGACTTCTGGACTGGAATTTGGAAAAGAAGAACAATGTAAGAAAAGTTGGAGAAATTGTTAACATTAGGGGAAGTTGACTGCATGGTGTATGCCAGTCCTCTGTATATATTTGCACTTTTCTGTAGGTCTCTAAAATTATTTAAAAACAGAAAATGAAAGATTGACAGGGATTCATTCTTTTTAATAAAACTATTGCAATTCTATCTTGAGTGCTTTAAGTTTTATGTATAAACACGGCGCATTAAGTCCTAAAATGTTATTTTATCGGAGATATAAAAGGTTTGAAATTCTAAACTCATGTTCATTTTGTTGGTGCTTGTAGAGAGAAGCTGAAGCATGATTCTAAAGGCTCAGAGCATTTATCCAAAAGCAATATATTTACTTTGAGTATCTTTCAAGAGAACGTGGTACTTGATTCACTATTGCCTCTGATCTTCAATTCTATTTTTGATTGACAGTTAGGACAAGAACTAGAGAAACATACATTGCTGGGAGGGGTTACTTGAGCATCTCAAATTCCTCCCATCCCTGGAAAGAACTCAACAAGGGAGAAGATTTCCACTGCTGCAGTTTGGTGCTAATATTTCTTCTTCTGGTTCCATCCCCTGGGATTATGGAGAAGAAGCATGGCTTATATCCTCACACAAAAATGAAAGAAAGGTTTCATCTACGGGAGGCAACATGATCTTTAATTTGATTTAAGGGCTGGGAGAAGTAACAGCTTCATATTTACTCCATAGACTGAAAGCCAAGATCACCGTCTGATGCTAGATTTCAGGCCTAATCTTCATGACAGATGTATTTTCAGATAGCATCATGGCAAATGGCACACATTTCAATGGTTCTCAGAGGATCATGTAAGGGAAACTGAAGCCTTCCTGGTCGTAGTAAAAAGAACTTATTGGTCTTACTTTCAATTTTAGTGGGGCAAGTGATTTTGAAATTATAGGTAAGTAGTAATCATTTATACCCGATTGTATCAATCCTGAATATATTTAAGTTAAATCCACATATTAATAGACAGAGTTCAAAAGGATGACCAAGGCCTTTTGAATCTGCTTTAAGATTTACCCAACGACCTTCAGTCTCTCTTTGGTAACATCTCAAATGTTTTTACCAAAGCTAAAAAGTTATGAGAATATACATGTTTTTATGTATGTACATTCATGTTGTATGTATAATTAACATACAGTATTCTATTGGTTTCAAGTGTAGACCATGGTGATTCAATATTTTTATACATTAAATGATCCCCATGGTAAGTCTAGTTACCATCTGTCACTATATGAAGTTATTGCAATATTAGTGAGTCTATCCTTTATGCTGTGCATTGCATCCCATGACATTTTTATCTTCTGAATGGAAGTTTGTACCTCTGAATCCCTTTCTGTTGGGTAGAAGATAGTGAGTTATCCTATGTATTTGGCCTGCCCCTCAACTCTGCCCTCTTCTGGTAACCAACCTGTATCTGTAAATCTATTTCTGTTTTGTTTGTTTTGGATTTGTCTTCCTCTAACTTATTGCACTCAGTGTGATACCCTTCTAGGTCCATCCACGTTGTTGCAAATGGCAAGGTTTCATTATATGTATTTTTCTTGAATCTATGAATAAGTAACTCTAATCATACTTTCCCCCTGTATTTTCAATTCAATAATCTGCTTTAGAGTTTGAGGTGATCAGGGCACAGCAATTGGTAATATACAGAGATACAGTACTCTTTGACTTGCTCTGTGTAAGATAACATTCTTGTGTTGCTGGAGAATTTAAGAGATTGTGCTACAATGTGCCTTATGCCCTCCTTGGATTCTGAGTGCTTTCATTATGCACTCACAAGCAAACAATAGATTAAAAATATCTTGCACTTTACGTTGTGACCTGCAATCTGCACTTTTTAGACTAGCCAGTAAGGGAAATAGCCAAAGGATGCTTCCAGAGATAGATTCTTCCTCTTTTTTTTTTTACATTTTTTAATGTTTATTTAATTTTGAGAGAGAGAGAGAGAGAGAGAGAGAGAGAGAGCATGAGCAGGGGAGGGGCAGAGAGAGAGGGAGACACAGAAACAGGAGCAGGCTCCAGGCTCCGAACTGTCAGCACAGAGCCCAATGCTGGGCTCGAACCCACAAACCATGAGATCATGACCTGAGCCGAAGTTGGACGCTTAACCAACTGAGCCACCCAGGTGCCCCTAGATTCTTTCTCTTAAATGACACATTGTATAAGAACCATGAGGTTTTTACATGTCACTGAAGAACAGTGAATAGAAATGGGTGAACTGGAGAGGAAACAAACACTCCAATTCTCTTAATATTTTCCGAACACCTCGGCTATAGTTTTTTGAGAGATGTGAATTTCAAGAAGGATTCACTCCATATGATTATTCAGTATTAATACGTTCAAATGAGATTTTGTAAATCGTTTGTAGTGTGGGTGTATGACATTTACATGGAATTCTTAAATGTTTCCTTAGTGTCCCTGCTCTGAAGACCCTGAGAGTACCAACTTAACCACCTTCTGTAGGACCTAGAATGATGTCTTTAAAAGAAGAAGGCCTTGCTTTCCTTTATCAATGAGATAGGATAACAGTATTACATCTAACTTTATGGAAATGCTATAAATATTTCAATATTGCTATCAAGGTATATTCATCTCCTCGGTGGGAAGATGTCATAGAAAACCAGATATTACTATTATAATCGCATCTAGCTCAAATGAAAAGTAAGCCCAAAGGTCCTGTCTTTGTGTATAAAACTCCAGTCTGAAAGATCTAAATTTGCTTTTAAATTTCATCAACTTTCTAGCTCTATCAATAATGTGCAAAGTCAAAGGTGAAACTCCGGCTATATTAAAAAGAAAAAAAAGTAACTCACAGAGAGAAGAACAGTTAAGAAAAGATGGTAGCCAAGGATGTTGGGAAATGGGTCTCAGGGGCCAGAGGCAGGAGGGATGGCCCTCAGGAACTCCACAGAATACCAGCCTCCTTTTCACATTCTGGCCAAAGCAGCTCCGAAATGTCTGCCTTCCATTAATTATGGCACCTTGGATCCAGGGAGGCAAGGTGTCTGAAGACTCACTCTATTTCAGAAGCCACTACTTGGCATTCTGGTAAAGAAGATAAATAAAACAACTTGTTCAAAAGATGCAAATATGCAAGGTACTATGGTTTACTGAGGTCCGTGCCTTGGATTTTTTAATATAATAGTAAATTCCATATTTTATGCCACTAGTCCATGGTGGTTATGAATTCCTATACCCCAAGTTTGGAAACATGGGCACCAAATATGGCATTTTAAAATTGCTAACCACACTCCAATTCAAGACATTGAAGTCTTTATTAAAATGGGTCAGTCACACTCTCCCTAGAATGTTCTTTTCATAATTGTTGTTAACAATGACCACTGACATATATCTGCTTTTAATCAACCCTCTCCAAGGAGGACTTTTAGCAGACGAGTGCTCAGATCCTTTCTAGAGCTAAAGTCCCAGGATAACTGGCAGGTAACTCGTCTTAAGCCTTATGTAAAACTACATTTCAACACAAATTTGAACAGCTCCTGAAGAGAAGTGGGCTTTGCTGATTCTAGTTGCTTCTCCTATTTCTTCTCAGCATTATGTTCTACCTTTCTCCCATTGTATTGCCATATTTTTAGTCTGTCTCCCCCAGAAGACGAGGAACGCTGGAGATGGGTACTCGAATCCATCTGTTCCATGTTAGGGGGTGCTGAGTGACTGAATGAATGCAGTTTATCTTAAAAAGTGCATCTTCTGTTCATTAGAATTCTGAGTCAACATATGTATCTGTTTAAATATAATCTGAGAGTGGGAATGACAACGAAGATAAGAAGGTAGAGAAAGAGGGAAACCTGACGGAGGTGATGGGCATATCTCCAAGAGGAGCCAATCCCAAGGCAGTAGATTTTCAATGCTGTGTAATAGCACTTCCCTGCTCTGACAGTGACCCCTCCTCCCCCTTAGGCTCAATTGAATATCCTTTCAGTCTGTAGGTACACAAACTGGATGGAGGTACCTGAGGAGCCGTCACGAAAGAAAGGTAGGTTTATGGGGTGCTGTAATTCCCATGGAAGATAACATTAATCAAGATGTCCACATCACATGGAAGATAAAATATATAAAAATAGCATTTTATAAATATTAAGGAAAATACATACTTCTTGATAAGAGAGCAGAAACATATGTGACCATGTGACCATCTGCTGGCAATGGTCTGCTATTGAGGACGGGACTAGAATAGGTCATTTCCATTTTCTTCTTGTTTTAATATTTTAAGAATTTTATGTAACAATTGATTATCACATCTGAAGTTCCAGAAACTTAACAGTTAATGGGAAAACACAACATGAACCAATAAATGTTACTAATATAAGCAATGGGAAGGAAATTAAATATGGTGCTTTCTCCTTGTTAAAATATCAAAACCCAAATGAAAATGAAGGGGCAAGACAGAATTCCCGGGTCTATGCTTCTGATGGCTGCAATCTGTAAATGAGGTTACTTGAGTTGTGGGGGATGTCAAAGAGTTCTTTGGCATTACCACGATTAAAGAGAAAGTTCCGGAAGGCTGTCTTAACAATGACAGTGGGGTCATCTGTCAAAGCACAAACTTTCCCTTAGTCCAAATTACATATTTGGGTGTATTCACATATCTGAATATATTTCTGTGTGTTGGACGAGATGTTTCCAACTGCATAAATCACAGAAACCGTGACTTAATTTGGCTGAAATTATTAAAAAATTTAGTAAGTTCCTTAAAGCATCTGGAGGCAGGACAAGTTCAAAGAACAATACCATTAGCATTCTGGCTCTCCTCTTGGTACTGTCCTCCTCTGTTTGTAAGGCTTGTTCTTCAAGTTGGCTTTTCCCATGGTTTCAAGATGGCTGCCGGCTGCATCTGGAGCCACTTCCTTCCTTATTCATGTCTCATGTCTCTGGAAGGGCAACAGAACCTCTCCCCCCAAGTATAGGCTGAAAGTCCTTCCCATCTGTTTACTTGGACCAATAATGACATGAGAGAATGGCCTGTGATGATTGGCTTATACATCTTTCCAAGACCAATCCCAGGCAAGGGAGGGTGGTTCTCTTGATTGATTTAGATTGCAGATAGGAATAGGACCCACACTGCCTGAGTCTTATGTACTACCTGGGAAAAGAGTTTGTCCCCGGGGTTACATTAAAAAAAAAAAAGGCAGAGGGGTCAATAAATACTGGGTAGACAAGGAATAGTATCTACTACATGGGAGTACAGTTATAGTGAGAAAAGATTATCAAGATATAAATCAGGACACCCAGAATCTATCAAGGGGGGTTGGCATTAACAAATCATTTGTGAGGAAACTCGCAGAATTGCTGGGTTTCAGCTATTGCAACAATAGCAAGCTCCTGTAAAAATGATTCCATGGCCCCATTCAGTTCCATTATCAGATTGGTACTCATTCCCCCCTCCCCCCCATCCTGGCTGCCTGCTCCCCAGAACACAAAGCACCCACCACAGCCTATAGGTAAATACTTTTAAAGGAATGACTTCCTGGTGAATTTCTTTTTACTTTTTCTTTTTCTTTCTGTCTTTCTCCCTCCACCCTCCCACCCCCCATTTATCTCATGGCCGATCAGCCAATTGCTATGAGCCAGCAAAGTAAAACAGTGTGTGGTTCAATTATCTGGGAAATATAAGACCATCTATGCCATCAGATAATGCAGGGAAGGGTGGGCTTTGTTTCCTGAACAACCTGCCTGGTCACTGTGGACGGTCCCCAAATCCTCAGATAAATGGACAGCCCTCCACTTTTCTTTGGCTGCAGAACTCCCGCTCTTTGTGAACCAGGATCAAACTCCTTGCTGTAGAGATAAGATCATTTATGCCACGTTTTAAAAGCAAGGGTTCCTTTTGAAAGGCTCATTTTCCTCTTTTAGTATCAGATGACGCTCTTTCACCATCCCAGAGGGTCCTAAGACCTACAGCAGAGGGGCTTGTGTTTCTACAATAGCATATATCAATAAAAAGTTTAAGATATAAATGAGTTGAATTCATATTATGCTTCGGTCTTCCCATCAATAGTTTCAGGAACCTACAGAAATCATTTCGGCAAAAGCCTTCTCATTGACGGCTATACATAATACGTTGAAATTTCCAAGAATAATTATTTTTGTCTGTATAAAAATTACAAAGCAGAAAAAAAGGCCACTGACTTGTAATGGAAAACTCGATCGCCAGGAAAGTGAATTAAAAACTTGCAGATACATGCAAATAAAAGAGCCATTGATAGTTTAGGACTCGACCAATAAAAAGAAATCGCCAAATACATTTTTTAAAATGCAAACACTGGCTAAATTGTGGAATCAGCTGTAAGCGCGTGAGAGCGGGACTTCTCTGAGAAATTTCTGCTGGGCTTACAGATGCTAATACCTTCCTATTTTCCCACGCTGACATCATATGCAAACTACCATGTCAAGCACACATTTGCAGAATACATAAGCAGTGGAATGAAACATTATTACTTCTATTCTGCAGCTGCTGCCAGCCCCTGAGCCCAAGCTCTAATTGGAATTACATTGACTCTAAAAGCAATGGACACTCCAGGACCTGAATGACATACACGGAGCCGCCATCCAAGACCTACATTCTTTCAAAATGCATACTTCTGAAAACTCAAAGTTAAATAAACCCCCATGTTCCATGACTTGACAAATGCAGTGTTTTAAGGACACTTTCACTGTTGCGAGTTCAGATCTTTGCAAAGTTTTGTGCGGATCGTTTTATGCAATAGTAAGTTTAAAATGGAAACATACCGAATACTTATATTTACTAAGGTTCTATTTTTCCTTGATGAAAAGTAATTTTTAAAAGGCTCTTGGTTTCTTCTGGATTCTTCTCCGTGGCAGTGAGCAAGCTCCCACTTTAAATGTTTCCTGATTACTGGCTGCTTCTCAGGCTAATAAAAGCTGCTAAATCACTGCTAGGACAAAGGTCCCCACTGTGGTGCATGAAAAAGAAGATTTACAGTCATATGCTATGCTGAACAGCCTTGTCAGGGCAACACAGTGCCCTGCGTTTGTGACAGGCTAAAACAAACCACAGGCCAGATCTGATTTCAGGCTTACATAAGAGGCAGTGGGGCTGTGGCCTCCGTGCTCAGGAGAATAAACTGGAGTGGGAAGGAGGCATGAAGGAAGATGAGCGGGGCGTGCAACTAGCATGTGCCTCGTTTCAGTGACCAATTTCCTCACATAGCTGATTCTCAATGTTGATTTGCTTCTTTGCCCATTTTTTTTTCTCTCTGACTCCTCCTTTCCTCACCTCTTATGCACACAGACACACTTGCAATCACACCTGCCAGAAATAACATCCAACCATTGGGGTAACTGTATCGTATTTGGCTATATTAACAACCATAGAAAGGAGATGCCAGGCGAAGTTCTAGGATAACAAGATCTCTTTTTAGCGGGGACTGAATTCGTAATACCATCTGACCAGCAAAAGAAAGGAGGGGTGGCCTCTGCTATAGTGCCAGGCACTGCTATGGCCTGGTGCTACCAAACAGTCACTGGTCATCTGAATTTTCAGGCTAGTATTTCAACTATCTTTCCACTTCTACTGGGACCTTTGTATTAATTCATTCCTCAACAAACAAACAAACAGAAAGCTTGTATTCAAGGTATGATCAGATAAATGCTTGTGTAAATAGATAGTGGACCTCTATTCTTTTTTTTTTTTTTTAAGTTATTCAAATTGCATCTGGAAGAGGCTGGACTTTGAGTAGTTCTACACTCTCTTCTAAGGTTTAGCTCTGGCTAAACAGGACTGGCTGTGCCTGCTCATTATCTATGCAGCTTCCAAACAACAAACTCCTGCAACTGTCCAAAAAGAAACGAAAGAGCGCAGGGCTTAGGTGAGGCATACCTTTCCCTGATGTAGGATAGGAGGGCGCAGACAAAAAGCAATGACGATTGAGCCCAAACTGGGCTCCTCAGGTTGCAACTGCAGAGAAAGGAAGGAAGTCCAGTTCGAGATGCAAATATACCACACCAGGCGTCAGGAGGCCCAGGTTCTAGTCCTGGGTGTGATGCTCACCGGGGTCATGTCAAGCAAATCACGTTATTCCTCTGCTTCTCAGTTGCCTCTCTTGTGCAATCAAGGTCGACATAGGAGCGCCTCGGTCGAGTGTCCGACTTCGGCTCAATTCATGATCTCACGGTTCGTGAGTTCGAGCCCTGCATTGGGCTCTGTGCTGACAGCTCAGAGCCTGGAGCCTGCTTCAGATTCTGCGTCTCCCTCTCTCTCTGCCCCTCCCCCGCTCGGGCTCTGTCTCTCAAAAACAAATGTTAAAAAAAAAAAGATAAAGTTTGATCTAGATCAGCAGTTCTCACACCTAAGCATAGGTCAAGATGGATCACCAATAGATCTTGTTAAAGCACAAATGGCTGGGCCTCATCGTCAAGGGTTTTGGTTCAGCAGGCCTGGGTGGGGCCCTGGCATCTGCATTTCTAGCCATTCCCCAGGTGATGCTGATGTCGTGGTTCAGGGAACCAGTCACTGGGAACTACTGAACTGGATGGTTTCCAACAGCTCTAAAGTACCTCACGTCATTTCACAGGAACTCTAGGGCTGTATGCTGTTTGCGCCTGGGTCGGGAGAACTGAAGAGTGGCCATAACCGAGCCTTCTACGGTTTGAGTAGAAAATCACAAGATTCCAGTTTTCTTTGAAGTCATTCACTTGACAGTTAAAACAGAAAGCGATGACAACTGTCTGCTTGAAAGTGTAAAAGGCTTTTTTTGATTGGCAATCTATCAATCAGTATCTATACAAATTGGCCTGCAAAGATATAGTTGTAAATTCATTTGTTGATAGATTCATGTTAATAGGCTGTGCGGCTCTCTCTTTGTATCTTCATTTTTCGCATTTAAAATCATGTTTGTTACATATGTTTCAGCATAGTGATTATATACTTGAAAGTCACTGAGAGAGGAGATCTTCGATGTTCTCACTATAAAAAAGGAATAGTAATTAGGTGATGCGATGCAGGTGTTGGCTAATTTTGTAATATATAAGTGTATCAAATCAACACATTGTAGTCCTCAAACTTGCACAATGTTCTGTGTCAATCATATCTCAATAAAGCTGGAAAAAATAAAAATCATGTTTGTAACATAAATACACCTTATTGTTAAGGTGACTCTAGTTCTTGGTAAATAAATGCTGGTCTGTGCAGTCGCTGGTGAATCGTGTGATGTTAATTCTGATTCTAGTTCTGTTGGTAACAAAATACAACCATAATCATGTCATTTCAGCACTCTGGGTCTCAAAGATCTTATCTACAAAATGAGAGCATTCTTGCCTTGAATTAACGATATTTGTTTATGGTTCTGGATTTCCGAATATGTAAGTACATGAAATGTATATCTAGTTTAGAACCAAAATATAAATTAAAAAAGAGAAAGACTACGGAAGTCCCATCCGGTAGCTCTAGATTTAAGGTTAGATAATTTTTAAACAATTTCCTCTTACCAGGACCACCCCAAGTTGGTGTTCCTGCTTCTGTTTCTGCTCCTTACTCCTCTGGGTAAAATCTTCCAATGGTTTCTCATTGCTTTCAGGATAAAATCCAAATTCTGTATTAAGGTTCTTACCCTTCCCTAACCCCACCTGCTCTAGAGAGTCTTCTTCTAGCTTCTCAAACTTGACAGTGACCTTCCTTGAACATGGCAAGCTGGTTTCCTTCTCAGGGTCTTTGTACCGGCAGGACCTTGTGTCTGAAATGTTCTCCAAGCTGAGTCCTTTCTTCAATTCAGATCTTCAGAGAGATCTCCCATGACCGTCCAATCGCTTTCTGTCACTTAATCCTATGTTAAGTGCAGAGCATTTGTTACTGGCCGTCATTCTTGTTGGGTACTTACATCTTCATCATCGGTGTCTGCACACACGTCCTATGAAAATGTAAGTTCTGTGATGGCAGGAATCCTCTCTAGACTGATCACCCTGTTCTTAGAGCCTAGTAGAGTACCTGGGGCGTTACATATGGTCAATACATTCATTTGTTGAATGAATGAATGAGTGTATGGCATGACATGAGAGAAATCCTTTTGTTCTGCATAGACATAAGCCCATATTCAACTAGCTAAACATTTATATTGTGTCTGCATACTACATGTTAGGCACTTTTCCAAGAGTTTTATTTATTAGTATACAAACACTTACTTTGCACATCAAACTTAAGCTGTAGTACCACCATCATACTTCACATTTTACAAATGAGGAAATTGAAGACCAGAGAAGGTAATGGACTTGATAAAAGTCAGAAAGCCAATAAGTACCTGTCAAGATTCAAATCCAGATTGTCTGTTTTCAGCATTGGTGCTCTTAACCATTATGTAATGGATGGTGGTAAGATGACGCTCTTAAGAGAATCACCCTCTCCAAAAAAAAAAAAAAAAAAAAAAAAAAATCCTTACCAAGTGACAACCCCATTTATGCTTAATCATTTCTACTGATGAAATTCTCACCTCTACAGAATCAGTCCATATTGTTTATTGAATGCTCTGGTAGGAAGCTCTCCCATATACTGTGACCCCAAATTTCTCCCAATGTTTCCTTTACCCCTTGGTCCTACTTCTCCTTGAGGCCTATAGAACAAAAATAATCTGTCTTCCACATGACAACCCTTCAAATTTTGGGCACTGCCTACCCAAATCTTCTTTTCTCTAATCTGACCATACCTTTATTCTTTCGATGGCCTCTTGCTTGGTAATACTTTAGCATTCCGACTATACTGGTTGCTCTTTTAATCTATATCCTCTAAAAATTTGGTCCCAGCATTAAATACGGTATTTTTCTTATGGTCTGATCAACACAAAAAAAAAAATGGATACATTTTCTCTATCATTATTCGTAATACAATTAATGAACGTTATTAAAAGAATTTATAAATGGTTATTAACAGAAAAGATGACTTCATTGATAGCCAAATCACTTACTCATTCCAACTTTTATTTGAAAATTTTAATTCACTTGCAATGTAGCAAAATCCTCTTTGTTTTTATGTTTATTTTTGAGGGTGGGGGAGGGGCAGAGAGCGAGGGCGACAGAGGATCTGAAGCAGGCTCTGTGCTGAGAGCGGAGAGCCCAGTGTGAGGCTTGAACTCACGAACTGTGAGATCATGACCTGAGCTTAAGTCAGATGCTCAACTGAGCTGACTGAGCCACCCAGGTGCCCCCTCTTTTCTTTAATTGTATAGCTTTGTGTTAAAATTATACTTTAATTTTTAAATAAAATCAGTATCTTAAGCA
The DNA here is from genome assembly GCA_030068075.1 of Paguma larvata. NCBI lineage: Eukaryota > Metazoa > Chordata > Mammalia > Carnivora > Viverridae > Paguma > Paguma larvata. The sequence goes on from CM057832.1 coordinate 75,337,612, forward strand.
AGTTAATCAGCTGAAAAAATAACACCTGTGACAAGATTTATTTTTCTAAAACAGTGTTACCTCAAACTGTGGACGATGTTTATCAGTGCAAAATCTTTTTAGTGGATCACTAAATCTTTAATTTTCTTAAATTAAAGAAAAAATTATTATGGAGAATGTCAAACATATAGAAAAGTGGACAAAATAACACAATGAACCAATAGGTGTCTGTCACCCAGCCTCAATAATTATCATCTTATGGGGCACCTGGGTGGCTCAATCGGTTAAGCAGCCGACTTCAGCTGAGGTCATGATCTCACGGTTTGTGGGTTCGAGCCCCGCATCGGGCTCTGTGCTGACAGCTCAGAGCCTGGAGCCTGCTTCAGATTCTGTGTCTCCCTCTCTCTCTGCCCCTCCCCTGCTCATGCTCTGTCTCTCTCTGTCTCTCAATAATAAATAAACGTAAAAAAAAAAATGAAAAAAAATTATCATCATCTTATGGCCCATCTTGTCTCAACCTCACCTACCTTCTCTCTTAAGTAATTGTGAAACAAATTCCACGCATCATATCATTCTATCTAAAAACAAGAAAATATAAGCACTTTTTATTTTGATAACTACCAAATTATTATCACATCTAAAAACAAATGCCTCAATGTCACCACATAATTAGTCATTATTCAAATTCCCCATGTTCTTATAAGTAAATTGTACAACCAACATTTAACAACTTGAAGATAAAGTAAGAATACAGCACATGTAGTAAGGGCAAGCACTATTTTACGATGCTTAAGTTAAATTTATGTGCGCAGTGTGTGTGTGTGTGTGTGTGTGTGTGTGTGTGTCTGCACGTGTGTATGTGCCCTGGGTCATGAGAAAAAAATCTTTCAACAGTGGGTCTCAGTCAAAAAGTTTAAAAAGCCAGCTCCGGATGAATAACAACATTATTTACCAACATACTGAATTTTTTCCGAGCATAGTTCTGACATGTGACTTCCTTTCTTCCGGTGGAATTAACAAAATGAGATAACTTGGTTATTTTGGACAAATTACTATATGCATCCCTAGGACTTCGTTTAGAAAGCAAGTGGGAGGAGCTAGCTCAAGGTCTCCAAATTGCGATGCTCTGAGCAGTGGGCCCCCTGGGGGAGAATACAGGTTTGGAGAATGCCATTCACCATACCACCAACTTCAAGATTCACGACGCACATTAATAGCGTTCGAGAAGGCTCAGAAAGAACAGAAATCCTTTTAATATTTAAACTTTTTTTTTTTTTCCCAGGACTTTCTTCTTTCATAAGGTTAATCAACAGCCCTGGATGATCTCAGGAAAGCCCCTTCTGGTTCTAATGTTCTACGTGCTGTAATTCTGTGGGCTAACGTTCTATGATACTGACAGTTCATGCTCTCATATTAGAAAGGCATGGTTTCGTTGGACTAGAGAAAGGTATCTGTGAAGGAAATTGAAAGCATAGCCCTGAAGTTGGTGGTGAGATTTATACCTCAAAGACACAACTGCTTCCTTCCAGAGTTGCACCCTGGATTATCCTGTGGCTTGAGACAGGAATCAGAGTCTGGAGACATCCGGCTGACAGTGATTGTTGCTGTGTGCCCTGAAGTGTCCGGCTAGATAGCCTGCCTGCCCACAGTGCCATGCTGTCGCCGTTGGCAGAATTTGCTGCTAAACCCTATCTTGCTTCGTCCAGAGTTTGTGTTCTAACATGGTTGTGCGGTCAACCCTGTCTGGTTGACCGCATCCAGGCGGGTTTATGGGTCTGCTCTGGATTCCCGAAGATTCCATTTTGGAAACAGTACTTTAGTATGCCCTTAACAGTACTTTATCCTCCCGTGCTACAACTGGGCTGCCCCTTGGCCACTCTGAGTGCCAAAAAAGAAAAAAAAAAGTCTTATTTTAATGTATTTGAATGAACAAAGTTCTATGCATGAAAAATCTTCAGCAGTTCTGTCAGATCCCTTAAAAATATTCATGTTGTGAAACACAATCCACCACAAAGTTCTGAACATCAAACAGTGGTAACCGCTCTCATTTCTTTTTTTTCCAGGACAAACTTCTTGAGCTGCAATTACTCTGAGAGATTTTTATATATATATTATGAATACGATTAAGATTAAACAAAACTAAATTATCTAATTTAGGTCTCCAATTATATTGTGTAATTTTAGATGCCGAAATTTCCAATAATGTGAGAATAAATTTAATTTGCTTCGGTGGGCATGCTTTATCTCTAGATCAGCGCTGTCCGATAGCGTATAATGCAAGCCTCATATGTAATTTAAAATCTTCTAGAAGCCGCATTTTAAAAAGCGTAAAAAGAAACAGGGGAAATTTTAATAACCCTTTGTAGTTAACCTAGTATATCCGAAACATCATCATTGTAACACGTAAGCAATATGAAAATTGCCAGTAGGATATTTCGCTTTTTTTTTTGTAGTCTTCGAAGTCCATTGTGCCTTTTATGCTTCTGAACTTGTCAGTTTCAATTAGCCATATTTAAGTGCTCAACAGGCACGTGTGGCTGGTGGCTGCCATATTGAACAGCGCAGTTCTAAACGTTCCGGTATTTGTTTTTTGGGCTGTTCCTTTGGATTTCGCTGTTTATGACCGGCATATAGGACGGACCCAAGAACTGCTTTCTTCCAGAGTAGTTCAATAAAAGAGGAAGAGAAAACTGTTTGAAGTGACATCTTTTTCTGCCAAATGGACTGTCAAGTGGTAATTGAAAGGTGGAAGGGACCAAAGTTAGCATTGTCCAATTAAGAGGAAGTTGTAGAGAGCTAGAAATAAAAGCTACTTTTCTTTTGCTGGAAACTAATAGGAAAGCAGTTCTCAACCTGGCTAGGCTAAAAGACCACTTGTGGAGCTTTTCCAAACTTATAGTTACCCAAGCCCCATCCTTGCTCTGCTAAATGAAAATTTCTGGAGACAGAGTTCGGGTCTAATTTGCCGTCAAAGTTAAGAACCACTCGTCAGTGGTTCAGTTAATCAGCACTTATTAAGTCAGTTAGGGCTGGAAAAGGGTATATTTCTCAAAAGGGTGAGTTCTCTTCCTTACTGTCATCTACATGGTATTTGGAAGTGACTTTCCTTTTCATCGTATTTTAAAAGCATAGATCGGTTCTTTTCTACTTTGATTGAAAGAATACCCGTGATTAAAACAAATTCCACATTTAAAACATCAACTGAGGGGCGCCTGGGTGGCTCCGTCGGTTAAGTGGCTGACTTCAGCTCAGGTCATGATCTCGCGGTCTGTGAGTTCGAGCCCCGCGTCGGGCTCTGTGCTGATGGCTCAGAGCCTGGAGCCTGCTTCAGATTCTGTGTCTCCCACTCTCTCTGCCCTTCCCCTGCTCACGCTCTGTCTCTATGTCTCTCAAAAATAAATAAAGGTTTAAAAAAAAACATCAACTGAATTGGGGCACCTGGGTGGCTCAGTCGGTTAAGCACCCGACTGCAGCTCAGGTCATGATCTAGTAGTCCATGGGTTCGAACCCCGTGTGGGGCTCGGTGCTGACAGCTCGGAGCCTGAAGCTGCTTTGGATTCTGTGTCTCCCTCTCTCTCTGCCCCTTGCTGCCCTCACTCTCTCTCTCTTTCCCTGAAAAATAAACAGTAAAAAAAAAAATTTTAAATCATCAACTGAATTAATGGTGGGAAGATATAAAACACTTCAAAATACTTGAGAAAATATTGATAACTGTGTTTTTTGGAATTGGAATGTATACAATAAACTGATGAGGGCATTAGTGTGGCCGCAAGAACGGGAATGAGAAATAGCACTCTGCCCTTACAGGGGTCGGGTGATGCGGGCATCTCAGAGACTGTGAATGAGAATGTGAACATGTCCAACTTTTATAGAAAGTCATTTGACAGCAGATTAAAAGTCTCTGAATACTCGCTGCATTTGGTCCAGTATTCCCACTTTGATGTAGTTAAAGACAAAGAGGTTGAAATCTGAATAATGGACGGGAATCACATCATTTGTAATAGATTTTACTTGAAAGAACATAAATATCCAAGAATGGTACAATTATTAAACAAATAGGATGTTTCCTATATTAGGACCTTATCCATAATATGGATAATGAAAAATGAAAAATAAATAAGATCAGGGAAAAACTCTTAGAAAATTTTAAATGGACAGCTGGACAGCAAGGAGGCTGCTAAATCTGTTGACAGCGTCATCTCAAATTTGAAAAACAAAAGTATATATTTATACACACGCATAGAAAAGGCTGGAAGAAAATTCACCAATAGATGTCAAAGGGGTGGCTAACTTTTGTTAAATTTTTTTTATGTGTTTCTGAATTGTCTACACTCTCTGCAATGACTAGTTACTACTCTTGAAACAGATACTGCTTTCCCAGTAGCTGTCTTATGCAGGGAGCCGGAGGCTGCCATGTGAATGGTGGTTCCTGAGCTTGTGCAGTGCACCTCTTGTGTCACCGTGCGAGGCAGCTGAGATTATGTCGTAAATCCACTTATTCTAAAAAAAAAATAATAAATTGCAAAATAAGGAACACTATAAAGAATTCATCTGGAAAAAAAAAATGCCGAATTCCACGGGATGAAGGAAATCTTTTCTAATCGGAAAGCTCATTTCTAGCAGGTGGTTTGGCCCTGTGTTATCTTGGAATCAGCTATTGTTGATGCTTCTCAGCCAGGAGAAACTGCTGTTTCAGAGAAGCTGAAGTTGTGAAGACACGTTCTAAACACAAACAACAAAACTAACCTGTTATCTCCACAAAGGTAATACCATTTCAATGCAAAAAGTAAGGTCTGCGAGTCGAGAAGGTGACAGTAACAGCAGCTAACTCGCACGCGTTAGCAGGTCTGCCTCCTTCCCGGGCCCTGTCCGCCATGCTCGTCCCATTATCATTGGCACCACTATTGCCCACGGTGCTCATGCTAAGAAAAATAGGGACTTATTCCTGCCTGATTCCTTGTACCCTATATTCAATCCATCAGCAGCTCTTGGTTCTTTCTTTATGACGTGTTTAAATATACTTTTAATATGTTAAGTACTGAGTTTTAATAACTCAGTACCAAGAAAAAAACAGCCAAAAATATTTTCAGGGCTACATTTTTGGTCCAAGTCACTACTTTGTAGCCTGGATTATTGCAGTAGTGTGCTAGCAGGTCCCCCTGAGTCCATTCTTTTCTCCTTCCAGCCTGTTCTCAGCAACCAGAGGGACCTTTTCACAATGTAAGTCAGACCATGTCAGCTCCCTGCTCCACCCTTGAGTGGATTCCCATTTTTATACAAGATAAACTAAAATTCCTTACAACGGTGTACAAGGTCCAATGTTATCATGGATCATCGTAATCATTCCTCCCCCTTTTAATTCTCTGGCTTTGCGGTTCATTTAACACATCAGGTATTCTCCTACCTCAGGGCCTTTGCACTTGCTGTCATGCTGTTCTCTCTGCTTGGGATGCTGCTCCTTAGCAGATATCCACACTTTTTACTCCCTCACTGACTTGAGATGTAGGCACAAATGTCACCATTTCAGTGAGGTCTTCCCGACCATCTGATTAAGAATCTTGCCTCTTGAATCTCCTATTAGAATTTCCCAGATCACCTGTAACGAACCTTCCCCAGTCTTGGTTCCCTTAACTTAATCCATCCCCCTTCACTCTCAGCTGATTTTGTGTCCTTCGTTAATGGACAGAGGTTTGCATTAAAAAAAAACTGATTAAAGAAGAAAATTTAGGTAATACAAATAAACTTTATTTACCCTTTGTGAAATGGACAGTGTCTGCTTGGAGAACTGCGAAATGGGGCAGAAGGAAGGATTCTTTTATGGGATGAAAATAAAGAATAAAGAACAAGGAAGAGAAAACAAACAAACAAAAATATCTGACTTGCCGGGGCCATATAACGAATCTTGTTTAGGGTAAGAAGGAACAAGGAAACATGTAGAGAGCCCGGAGTTGGCTCAACGCTTGGGCATTGGCTGAGTGAATGTATACTGTGTTTCTGGTCAAACGGAGTGTTTACAGGGACACGAAAGTTATCTAAGTCTCCATTTGCTGGTGCAGCGGGAGTGGCCCTACCTTGGGCCTAGAAATCTATTTCAACATTTATAATCATTAGAACTGCCTTCTCCTATCTCCCTACCTCTACACCTTAATGTGCCTCACCTAGTCTTCCTCTTTCTATCTCTCTTCCTCCAAGGAAGATCAAAACTTATTTGAAGCCATGGTCTGCACCCATGCTCAGAGCCCATTCCTCCCTCCCTTCCTGTGGGTCATGCTTCATCAGGGATCTCCTCACATTCATTTTTCCTTGGTTTTCATCCTCTCTACTCACCTACACACATACTCAGATGTCTCCTCTTAAAAACTAAACACAACCAGTACCACCCCACAGATTTTGATCCTGATGCCCTTCTTTCCTCATTCTCATTGCCAAAATTCTTAGAACACAGCTCTCTCCTCTATTTTTATCACCACTAATTCATTCGCAAGTGATTTAAGATAACTGAATCTGAGCCTCTAGGGGTGTGTTCTGATCATACGCATTGCACAAAAAGAACAGAGGAACACCAGCGCCGAATCCACGGGTGATTCCGATGCACTGCGCTGGGCTAAGAACCACCGAGAACTGCCTCCACTCCTGCCAGTCTGTTGCCTACCTCCCAGAAGTTTTCCATCGAAGCTTGTCAGCGGTTGACCTTCTAAGCATCAAAGTCGGTGAGATTTTCTTACCTCTCTGCCTCCTGAAACTCTTATTAGTTTACGAAGTCATTGTGTCCTCCATCTCAACCCCATCTTTTTTCCCCACTTGCTTCCATGATGGTGACCTACACTGGTTCTTTCCTTTCTTGATGCATCCTTACCTTGATGCACCGCTCCCTCCTGCGTCCTGAATGCAGACAATCCCCCAAGGTTCTTATCTCAGCCCTCCTGTCTTATCTCACTACAGTCTTGAAATAGCAGCTGCTTCAGCAAATTTCTTTTTTTTTTTTTTAACGTTTTTTATTTATTTTTGAGAGACATAGAGACAGAGTGTGAGCAGGGGAAGGGCAGAGAGAGGAGGAGATACAGAATCTGAAGCAGGCTCCAGGCTCTGAGCCATCAACACACAGCCCGACGCGGGGCTCAAACCCACAGACCGTGAGATCATGACCTGAGCCGAAGTCGGACGCTTAACCAACTGAGCCACCCAGGCGCCCCTGCTTTAGCAATTTCAACAGTGACCCTTTCTGGATAGGATTCCTCAAAGTCTGGTGTATCTCTCCTTTCTAGGCGTAAATTCAAATTTCTACCACTTTCCCACCGTCACCTCAAATCCGCCACAGATAGCTAAAATCAAACCCACTGTTGTTTCCCGTAACCCCAGTTTGAAACCTCCAAGTCCTTTTCAGACTATTTCGTCTAGATTATCCCCCCCAATCAAACAGAAGCGAAAGCCCACATTCTCCCCTTCTGCCGGTTTTTGCGTCGGTCCTTTTTTCGCAGAACAGAAAATTCTCCTTGCTATCACTCTCCTGGATTAACTCAACGGCCTGTATCTATCTTTCCATTGATAGTTTCTCTCTTTTTATTTTTATGTGTTTGCACATTATTAGGCGAATATGCCTGAAACAAAATGTCGACCCTGACGTCTCCCTGATCTAAGAGCTCTACCAGCGACCTATTTGTAATTGGTTCTCGTAATGATAACGGGCACATCCTGCTCCCTGACGAAAAAATGATTTTCAGGTAAAATAAGAGACACTAAACTCATTTCTATATTACAGATTATTATGCTCATGCTCATTATAAATCTCCAAAAAGGATGCATGAACTGTTTTCAAACTTAATGGACCCCGGAATTTTTTTCCTTTCAGAGGAACTGTCCTAGCTTAACCGGATGATTTTTCTACAACTTCTCTCCAACCTCAACTCTCTGCCTTTACCCTGGTTTGCTCCTCTTCTTGAGAGGAGTGCCTCTTTCTGTGATTTTCAAAAGCTTTTCTCAGACCTATTTTATGAAACTGCTCCTAATTGGAGAATTGGATTCATCCACCTGATGGAACAGAGAATGACTTAGCCATGATGTCAGACATAGTTACTATAAACATTAGACTTGGGTCATTTCAAAGAGTCCACTGGGCTAGTTTTCTTCTTTGCATAAGATAATGGAGGGATTTGATGGATATAAAAAGTCACTACATTATTACTTCTAGTAGATCTACCAATGTGACAGAAATCAGTATTACTTAAACAACCTTCTGGGTTATGACGGGGCATCCAAAGGACCCATTTGACGCACAAAACTGGTAGGGAGTAGCTTTAGTTAAACCGTGGGCTCCACCCAATTTAAAACTAGCTAGCTACACTTTGAAAAACAAAAGGAAGGACCCGTAGGGCCCTTAATACTGCAAGAAATCCTTGCGGCAATGGAAGCAGAAGAGGAGAAGAAGAATTCACATTTCTGGCCCTAAGTACGTTAGGATTTCCAAAGAAGTTTCAACACCTTTCCGCGGTAAAGTGCCACAATATCCTACATAGCGAATCCCAATTTTAAGATGAAGTAAGCAAGCTTCTGAAGAGTTCGGTGCCCCCACCTTCCCCATTGCACACAGCCAGTCAGCGGCCATGCTGAATGCAAATTCGTTAACATTTTAAAATTTTTTGTTTTGTTTTGTTTTGTTTTTGTGTTTTTTTGAGAGAGAGCGAGTGAGAGAGAGCACGCATGGGCAGGAGACATGGGCAGGAGAAGGGCAGAGACAGAGAGACATAGAATCAGAAACAGGTTCTAGGGTCTGAGCTGTCAGCACAGAGTCGGATGCGGGGCTTGAACTCACTAACCATGAGATCATGACCTTAGCTGAAGTTGGAGGCTTAACCAACTGAGCCACCCAGGTGCCTCTGAATGCAAATTCTAAAGATCAGCTTTCAAAGTTTATGTTCCTCCCTCTGGATGATGGGGATCTGGCTGTGACCTTTGTCATCGTGCTGCAGGCCGGGGTTGACCGGCTGATGGAGCTGGCTAGGGGTGGGGAAGCCTTCCTCCGGGAGGGTCCCGGTGCACATGGAGGAGAGAGGACTGTCTGTACCGTTTCTGCAGGATGTGCGCGGTACAAAATCCCAAGGAGCGCTTGTGGTGATGGGGGCCCCCGAATCAAGTGCTCCAGGAGCTATAGTATTGCAGGTGAGCCTGGTGAGGCAGGGATGGGAGGGGGCAGGGTAAACACAGAGGGAGGAGGGAGAAGAGACTCAGGCTCGGAGGGCGCATGATAGCACAGGACGAGCCCTCTAAATCAGGAGCACTCCCCTTAGTGTATGGGTGTATTTATTTACTTTGACCCACGGTGTGCAAATTAGAAAAGTACGAAGCAAGCGGCCGAGCTCATCCCTTCCCCCATCTTTGCTTTTAACAATCGCCAGTGCGGAATTGTGCAATTGCGCACAGACATCCTGTGGTTGCTGGAAACTAAGGAACAGTCTTTACGCGTGTGTGAGTGAAGAAAAGAGGGCTGGCTGTACCGGTGTGGGCCTTTTCAGCAACCCTCACGTGACCAGATAGCAATCAACATCAATAGCTGTGTCCTCAAATCAGAAGGATAATGATAGAGAATGGAGCAAACAGGGGCACCGAGGCAATCGGCAAGCCCCGGAGTGTTTGGAGGGGGCGGCGGGCGGAGGGCGAGTAATGAAGACAAAATAAGAAAGTGAAAAGGTATTGTGTCTGCTGACAGTACATTTCACCGGCTCTTCCCCACCAAAGCGAGTCGCTGGCACAATATTCTGAAAGATTCCATCCAATTTAAGCCCTAGGTCAAGGGATTGGAAACAAAATCCTCTAGCAGTTGAGTCTAGCTTCAAGGTGTTCTATTTAATTGCAAGCCCACGTCACATCCTAGTTTGCACAGATAGCCGAAACTAGGCTTCCTATTATATGCATTTAGCTGAGACTCTGATTCCCAGTAATTTCTTTTCATGCTCAGATGAAGTGATATTAATTTCCTTTGCATTACTACAAAGGAAAACATTTCCCAACTCCCTTTTAAAGATCATTGATACAGGATTATATTAGCTTTTGATACAAGTGATTAGGGAGATCGTATTTACTGACTCAATTTGTTTTTCTTTGAACACACAAGCGTCATTTTGACAGTTCGAACTCTGTTGTTTTCTCTTCCATCAAGCTAAGGTTTTTCTTTTTCATCCCCAATTCCTCGGACTTCTGAATCAATATATTTTTCTTTATATAAGGATTTTGCTTCCCCCCCCCCAATATGCTCAGTCTTATCCTCTCTTATTAGTCACATATCATGTATTACTTTGTTTTCTGAAACGTAGTTAACATAACCATGTTTTGAATTTTATAATCCCAATATCTGAAGTCTTTGTGAATCTCGCTTTTCTGTCTAGTGTTTCTGTCAGAATGCCTTGTTTCCTTTAGCATGTGGGTCATTTTTGACTGCTAACTTATGTTCCTTAGATTTTTTGTGAACTCTTTGAGCTCTGGATTGAAGTTTCAATTTTCTAGAGAGGATTGCATTTGCTTCTGTTAGGGATCTGAGGGTACCAGTAATCATTTGAAATACACTTTTGAGGGGTGCCTGTGTGGCTCAGTTGGTTAAGCGTCTGACTCTTGATTTCAGCTCAGGTCATGATCTCGGGGTTGTGGGATCTAGCTCTGCCTTGACACTGAGCATGGAGCCTGCTTGGGATTCTATCTCTCTCTCCCTCTGCCCCTCCCCTGCTCACGCTCTCCACTCCCTCTCTTTCTAAAATAAAATAAAATAAAATAAAATAAAATAAAATGGTAAATTTTTGAATTGGAGAGTGCTCCCCCCCCAACACATAGGCACTATAAATGTGGGCTGCAAATCCACAAAAGAACTACTTTGTGGTTATTAATTTCCAAGAGAGATGGTTTTTTTTCCCTCTAATGTCAAGGGATTAATGGCCTTTCCCAGTTTTATGTGGGGGTCTCTCACTAGAATCCTCATTTTGAGAACGTCCTAAGATCATTATTCTGTCTCTTCAGCTCTCTCCTCCACCCCTGTGGTCATCAAAATGGGAGCTCCTGGGGGCTGATAGATGCCTCAGGGGTGAAAGACAGCTTAAATGCTTCTCTTTTTCTCTTTCCAATTCTGGACCAGGTATGTTTATAAGTTTATTTAAGGCAGAGCATTTTTTTCTATGTAAAACTTTATATTTAAACTCTGAAAATCGTTTACACTTAAAACACATGTCAAAATTACAAACATTCCTTTTTTTGGAATAGCATCATTGCTAAAACACTAAAATGTAGTTTAGGAAAACAATAAATCACAAGTTGAATAGATTCCGTTTAAGAAAATGGAAGGTGATGAGCACCAGGGTGGCTCAGTCGGATAAGTGTCAGACTCTTGGTTTCAGCTCAGGTCAGGATCTCATGGTTCGTGGGTTCAAGCCTTGAATCCAGCTTTGTGCTGAGCGCACAGAGCCTGCTTCAGATTCTCTCTCTCCCCTGCTCATGCTCTCTCTCAAAATAAATAAAATTAAAAAAAAAATAAAATGGAAGGTAAGTTGGAGGACAAGATAGTTGTTTACAGAAAGGATTGCCCTTTTAACTGTGGACACCACTTTTAGTTCTTAAAGTATCTTTTAAATAAAATAGTATGAAAAATAGCTTCCATTTCTTTTCAGTTTTGCTTTCACTTTTTTTTTTTAATGCCTCTCAGAAGTCTTTACTTTTTTGACTCTGCCAAAGTACTCTTGTTTCTCGTTCTCATAGATGGCTGGTGGGCATACAATGTGGTACAACCACTACAGAGAGATGGTTGGGAATATTTAGTAAAATAACAATTGCAACTACTTCTTGACCCAGCAATATCACTTTTGGAAATTTGTCCTACAGATTTATCTACATGCCTACAAAATGGTGTATTTCTGAAGCTGTTCACTGAAGCACTTTTTGTGACTGAAAACGTCCCAAATGATCAACAACGGAGACATGGCTAACCCAAGAATACTACATCCAATCAACGGAATACTATGCAGCTAGGAAAAAAGGAGAAAGTTCCCTGTACTAACAATGACATGTCTTAAAAGATATATTAAATAGAAAAAGCACAAAGTATCAAATAGAGTACATGACATTCTACCTTTGGATAATAAAGGAGAAAATTACTAGTATATTTGCTGTACGTGTTGATTTACTTACTTAAGTGTGTACCTAACACTTTTTCTTTGTCAGGAACTCTTCTATGTATTTTTTATGACTATCGACCCAATTCACCCTCATTTAAGACCCTTTAGGTAGATGATATTATCTCTATTTTTGCAGATGAAGGAACTGAAACACGCATTAAGTAATATCGCCCAGGCCACATAGCTAGGAAGTAGAAGGATATACAAGAAACTAATAAAAATGATGAACTACAGTGGAATAGATAGGGCAGGTGGGGTTCGAAGAAGAGATCCCCGTATATACCCTGTTTATATATATTTTATATTTATATTATTATACATGTATCTAGCATTTAAATATATATTTATAAACATAAATATAATATATCACATAATATATAAATGTATATATTCATATTATAACAATATAAGTATAATAATAATAATATATAATACATTGGTATAAATATTAATATATAATATATTAAATAATATACTAAATAATAATATGTAATATAACAATATAATGTAAAAATATATTATATAATATATACATTTATATATTATATATTATAATGCATTATATATTATATTATATATTAACATATATATTTGCATTAGCAAATTATATTATATTAATATTTATATTAATATACATTTTATATATATCCAGCATTTTTAGTTGTTTTTGGTGCAAGGTATCTACTTCATCATATTGCTGTTAGAGGAATTTGCAAAGGGTGGTTTGGAAATTCTGTTGATTCTAGGCCTCCTTTTTCTGCCTGACTGATGAAAAATATCGTTTCATTTAAATAAAATACTCTTCTCTTTGCCATTTTAAATTAGAAAATGCTGATTGCTTTTGTGTCTGGGAGATGATTTAAGGACTGAAGCAAGAAGTAAAGTGACTTTTTCTTTAGAAACTTTTTCTTTTGAGGGGTTGGTCGGGTAGGTTGCTCTGGTCTCTTTAATTATCAGACTTCAGGCTTGTCTGGAATTGTGCTTAAAAATCATGTTTTACTTTTACCCACACATGACAATATAATAAAACATGGCCTGTGGTTTCCTATCACCCTTTATTACTTTACCTGCTCTGTAAGTTCATGGTACTTACCAATAATGGCCATTTGTATTATTTTGTTGTCACGTTATTTGTTCATGATTCGTCTCTCTTACTGAAATAATGAATAAAATGCTTTATGAGGGCAAGAGCCTTGTCGGTCTATTGATCCTATAGCCCAGAACACTTAAAATAATGGTCCCCTTTCAATAAATATTTATTGAAGTTACTAATAGAACATCCCAGCTTAATCTCTCTACATAAGTTCCTACATCCAAAGTGAGCAGTTTTGTACATAATTTTCTGCTGCTTTCATTTGTTCTCATCTGAACAGCGACCAATCTTGGAATGCCATGCATTCATGTTCATGGTCTTATGGAATTACTTTCTCTAAAGACATTGCGTTTCAAGGGGTGTTACAAAGAGAAACTAGCAACTTCTCAATGAAATCTAATGCAAAACATACTTAGGACTTTAAGAATAAAGGTATGTGCTTCTCTCTGATGTTTGCTTCGGATTTCTGCTGTGGTTCTTAATTGTGCATCGATCAACATATGAAACACATTCATGAGTGCCATCCTACAGAATTTTTTTTGTAACTTAATTTGATCTCTCTAACCTCAGAAAAAATGAACTTTTCAGCATTTGTTTTTATATTTCTATATTCTCATGAGTAGCGGCAAAGGAAGTCGCTCAGAATTTTGTTTTTGTGTTTAATTGCAAGAGTCCATCAGTAAAGACATTTCAGGAATAAAGACAAAAACAGCCACTATTTTCTTCATTGCGGTGGTTATTATCATCTCTGTTTTTTAGATGAAGGAGCTGGGGATCAGAGAGGTGGGGTAACTTGCCCAAGGTCACACAGCCCCGCTTGGATTCAAACCCAGGTTTGTCTGACTCCAAGGTCCATGCTCTTCATTACAACTAGACTACTTCTTTTCTGCTACTTAGCTTTTCTTTTTAACCCTGTTTATTTATTTATTGTTTGCATCTTTGTCTTTTATTGTAAGCAACTCAAAATTATTTTATGAAGTAGATCATACATAATAAATAAATACATATGTATACAAATGTCTCCCAAGTTTGGATTTTATTTGTATATGAATTGAAATTAATAATTATGGCTACATAATTGAAGTAATAATTGAAGTACATAGTATTTCTATTGCTGTCACTGAAGCAAAACACTACAAGAGAAAGTACTTCCGCAGCAAACTGTGCTAAAGAGATGGCCTCTTGGAAATGTTTTCCCTGCTTTTCAAATCCTCGTTTTTTTGTTTTTTTTTTTAATTTATCTTTACTTTTTTATTTTTTTTTTACTGTGAATAGTGGGCAAATGGAGATAAATTTCTCCAGCGATACCATTTCATTCCACTTTTAAAATCACCCAAGTGTTCTTCTTGAGAATAAGAATGCTGTGTGTTTTATCAGCTAACAAAAATCTTTTTATTATTTCTATGCCTGTACTGCTAAAACGCATCAAATGACATTTAAAACTTCAAATGGCATGAATCGAGCCAGCAATGAAGCTCTTTGAAACTGTTTCATTTTAAACTAATGAATAAAATGCTTACTTTTGAAGCAGAATGAATAAAGTTAAAATGTCATTCTTGTTTTTAAGAAAACAAACACCTGCTTGAAGATTTCTTATATTTAACCAGAGTTGAGGGTTTCATGTGGAGGAAACAAATTAGGCTTTTCAAGTTGCAGGAGGGGACTTGCTTTTGAGTAGACGAAAGTAAGAGAAAAAAATAAACCCCTTAAGAACTAGAAAGCTGTGTGTAGAAGAATGTCTTTGCTTTCAGATGCTTAAAATATTCATGTCCCACTCACCTCTGTTTACTACAGAAGTAAGAGAACGTACAGACAGACTTTATTCTTCAAATCCCCTAAGTAAAAGCCAGATTTTTGTGCCAGGAAGCACGTGGAGGAGGTAATGATGAAGGAAGCATGATGATGTCCTAAAAAATCTTACATTAGGAGAATAAAGGTTTCTGTGTCACTTCCAATTCTGTTCCTAACTGGTTCTATAACCCGAAGTGAGTCACTTAAGCTCCTGGGGCTCAGTTTCTGTATTTGTAAAATGGGTTTTATATCTGCCTAATATACATCCTCAAATATTGTGGGAACCAGTTCAAACAAGCGAACTACACGTGCAAAGAAGAAAAGTTCAATCTCAATAGAAGAGAGAATTCTTCCTTATGTGGGTCATGAGCATGTTCACACATTTGGGGAAAGCTTAAAAAATGCTTCCTTTTCTATGCAACTTAAAAGCTTTTTGAACGGCAGATATTAAACTTCTGTCTTTATCACTCTCTCACCAGGTGACCTTGGGCTAGTCAGCTGATATTTCCTCTTTGTAGTTTTTACATCTTCAGGATGTCAGTTTCTCCCCCTTCCCCCCTTTTTCATGCAATGGGAACAATTTAATAAATGACTCCAGCTACACAATCCGTTTTTGGAACCTTGAAGTTACTGACTTGGTCTTATTACTGCAAGGCAGTCAGAGTGCGCATCTGATTTGAAATCATATAGCCAATGGGTTTGCTACAGAAAGTAAGGAAAGGGGGATTGTGCATTATTTAGAATCTTTAAGTAATTAACAGTGCTTTAATGTTCCCAAAGAGGTGAAGAATTTCAGTTAATGTATATTTCCAAGGACTTATATAAACTCAAAAAACTAGTTTGCCGACATAGTGTCCTTTCTTTACATTGGCCTTCAAGATTATGTCGGAATTAATATAATTTCTCTAATCTCCTTTTCCTTTTCTCCTCCTTATCGTTGTTGGCATCCTCACCACCGTCGTCCTCAAACACCAAATCCTTACTCAATTTTAATGTTTTAATGTAGTGCCTTAGCACCTTTTAAGCACAGAAAGTATAATGGCTGATTCCCCCCTTTTTAAAAACCAGTCCTGAAAATAGATGTTATTTTAACTATTTAAACCTAAATTTTAACTAAGCCTGGATGTAGCTAAGACTGAGCAAGGTCCTGCCTTTTCGTAGTTAGAAGCAAATTTAATGGAAGAATTTAATACTTTATATAAGCAAACACATTTATTTTTCACATATGATTATGTTGCTTCCATTTGGGGGTTATCTGTTGAGTCAATGACCTGAGATTGTCTTCAGACACAATTTATTATTTCTTACATCTGTAACTTATAATCAACAATAAAAATCCTAGAACTGTACAATACTTTATTATTGAGCTATTTATTGGTTTTTAGACTTAGTTCATTATATTTGAAAAATGTTAAATACATTTAACTTGTACACCTCTAACCTACACATTCCAACACACATTATTAATAGCTTTCTTATACTAGCAAGTTACTGACTTCCTCCAAAGTTGGATAGCTCTTGGGAATGTTTCTCATGATATACCTTGAAACACTTCTGAAGCAGCCAGGCGTTGTGTCATGTGCGTGTGTGAATATGTTTACCATGAAACAATGAAGGGAGTTTCTCTAAAATCGTGCAAATACCGAAATAATTTCTCAACATTCTTTAAAAAAATTTTTTTTAATGTTTATTTGTTTTTGAGAGAGAGAGAGAGCACATGCGAGCAGGAGCCAGAGGGAGAGGAAGACACAGAATTCGAAGCAGGCTCCAGGCTCTGAGCCGTCACCACAGAGCCCTATGTGAGACTCGAACTCATGAACCCATAAGATCATGACCTGAGCTGAGGTCGAACGCTTAACTGACTGAGCCACCCAGGTGCCCCCCAACATTCTTAAATCGAGAGATAAGAGTGGGAGTTTTCTATTTCATGAGGGTAAAGAGGAGCCTCCTGAGAGTGTATTTCACTGGAAACAAGGAGGAGAAACGTGGGAAAATTTATCCCAAGATTTTTTTCCTCTGTCATCCTAAGCACCGCACTGGAATCCCAGAGACATGGACGCATATTCCCATTAGGCAGAGGCTCCCTGGATGTAGCCACTCTGAGTAACTCAGAAGCAGTGGGGAAAAGAAAACCGGGTAGCCTTTATCCAATCAACAATGTAAATCCCTCTCCTGCTGCACAATGATTTGTTTCTATCTCCTTTCTCTATGTATTTTACTAAAGTGAACTGAACAGAATGTCTCTTTGTAAAAGGTACACGCGCGCGCGCGCACACACACACACACACACACACACACACACACACACACACACACTATGTTGCTTTGGGAAAGACTGCAGTTTTCATGTAAAATAACTGCAGGTTTCACCTTGTTCTCCAGGGCTCCAAAATGCCAATCTTGTGATGCGCTGTCACAACTTATGCGTGACTGACTGGTTACAGTGCCCGCTGATCTATATGGAGAGGTGAGAATTTGTCACTGTGCATGAGCAGAAAGATCAGTCAGATACAGTGATAGATCTGTTCTTCGCCTGGATTCGTCTGCTGCTATATTAGGGGAGCTCGGCAGCTGCCAAATCCAATTGTGAGCCTGGGTTTGTGGTTGAGAAAACAGGGAAAGAAGAAACGATGTCCTGACATAGCCACTTTGGGGTACAGTAGCTGCAGAGCGAAAATATTATTGTGATAATTGTATCAAGATACTCCCTGACTCCCTATCCACCACGGGGGGTATAGCAGCTGCTTCGGCTTCTTTTCTCAGGCACGGCAGAGAGTTCGTATGTTTGGCTTTGGGGTTCAAGGTAGCATCTGGGGTGCAAGGGGGCGGATGGGGTCACACGGAACTCAGTCTGACTTTTCTAAGGCCTGCCAATTAGAATTAGCATTTGTAATTAAAAATTAAGGCATCGCTCTGGTGCCAGGGGCAGAATATGGTCAAACGACCCTTAAACAAGCTGCAGTAGTGTTCTATGAAAATATCACAGATTTCGCGAAACTCATTAATACCGCTGAAGACAATGCGCTCATTAGATTGGAGGGTCTGAAATGTGCACAGTAGCTTATCTGCTTTTGTGCTCATTCACTCAGCTGTGTTCATTACTATTCATGTGGATTAAAGAGAGAAAAAAAGAAATAAGATCAAAGAAATAATATCAAGACATTATCAATCATATTTAACTGGTGCCCTTTGACAATCAACCTCCATTCAGCATTCCATATCCGAGAGGAACTTCTTTCTCAGAATGCTCTTTGCTCCCGAAGGGCGTACTGAAAGGCATTTTGTTTATTCTCCATCCCTTAATGAACCTGGCCATTTTAATAATAGCAAGAAAACAGGGAACACGGGGAAGAGATACGTATGAACCAGCAGGAGAAACTTCATCAGTTTGGACTCAAGTCTGTCGAGAATGCTCTGGAGAAATGAGTATTTTTGTCAACAGATCAGTTATCCAGATGCCACAGTGGCCATTCACTATTCGGATGGATTGTTCTCGCCATCACGACAGGACTAAGTTAACGAGTCAATGGTAAAATGTCCACCTTTAAAGGGCCCTCTACCAAATCCATCCTGCAAATTTTCTTTTCAAGAATGTCACCAACCCATAATATTTTAGTAAGAGAACCAAATCAACATTCTCCAATGTCTGCAATTTCGGCAGCAGTGCATATGTTAAAAAAGAATTAAAAACATTTCTCTAGGTCCCTTCTAATTAAGGAATCATAACTACTGTAGCTCATGGATATAATAACAAAGCCAAACTTGTGTAAGAACTGGCGCCATTATCTCCTCGGACTGAGATTCAGTCCTGCAGTCAATTTAAATAAGCCTGACAGGCCCATCCACATTAAATGAATTTTTAAAGTTAGGGGGTAGATTAAAAAAAACCCACAAATAATAAGCATCGGAGTTTGTTAACCCTTGGAGAACGGCATTGTGATTAAAAAACAAAGATGTGGGGGCGCCTGGGTGGCTCAATGGGTTAAGCGTCCGACTTGGGCTCAGGTCACGATCTTGCAGTCTGAACCCTGCATCGGGGTCCGACTTGGGCTCAGGTCACAATCTTGCAGTCCGAACCCCGCATCGGGCTCCGCACCAGGGCTAAGCCTGCTTTAGATTCTCTTTCTCTCCCTCTCTTCCTCTGCCCCTCAGCCACTGTGTTTTCTCTCTCTCTCTCTCTCTCACTCTCTTTCTCAAAATAAAGAAAATTAAAAAAAAATGTGTTAGAGACCCTACTTCCGTCTTATTGCCATTAGCATTATTCTGGGTAAGAATGTTGCTGGCACTGCCACTTCAGTAATTTTTCGGGACATTTTACAGAGTGAGTCACAAATGCAGATCGCGTCATATTCCCAGGGTGGGAACAGTCGAATGAGGACTCCTGTAAAACTATAAAGAAAAGTCTTGCAAAATTTTGCATAAATATAAGGAAAGCCCCGGGAACGACATTTCGACACTGACTGGGTCCTATCAGAAGAAAGCATCTATCATCTTGCTTCACGGGGAAACTGCATTAGTGAGATAATTCCATAAAATGGATTAGGAAGTCTTTGAGCAATAATTGTGCAGAGTGGAGGTAGCAAACTCAAAGGGCTAGGCAGGTGGTGTAATGAGTGAAACAAGTCCAGTGGGTGCAGGGGACAGAGAGCGCATGCCCAGCAAAAGAGGGAAGCTGCTTCTTGGTGGCAGCTATTGCCCCGCAAGAATGGAGGCCCAAAGCTCCTGACTTTTTAAAAAGAGAAACTGGAAATTTGGAGTTTGGTGAAGTTTCCTGCTTTTAAAATGTGGGCATCTTATTCGAAATGAGCCCAACCCATAAACCAACCAACCAAAAAACAGACACAACAAAACAAGAAATGCCATTGGGATTCATCACAGCAGCTGCCATCTGCAATTTCCCGAGCATGTTATCACGCTGTCCGCGATTATGAAGTCTCCCGAATATAAAGTTCAATATTGATGCTCTGAGGAAGACCGCATATGTCGAAGACAAGGATTTTCATCTCAGAGAGTATTGTGTATATTTGGAGAACTGACTCAAGTCAAGAAAGCAACTCTCCACCAGTATTGCACAAGTACAGTATGGTATGGCATGGCATGCAGTCTTCCTTCTACTTAGTAATAATAGGAATAAATCAGACTTTTTGAGAGATAAAAGACCAGAAGGAGTGAATGAGACTGGAGAGAGAAAATAAATTCTAATCTTGGAGTGGTATTTTAGGGTAAATATCAGACCCGGTTACTGAGAAAAATGAAAGAAGCTGTGCAGGGCAGAGGATCTGTTTACATTTTGAATGGTCTTCACAGACATACATTTGTAGGCAGTGTGACTGCTGTGGAAATAGGACTGCATGTACAGCCGGTCATTTCCATGATGTGTAGAACAGCAGAGGAACGAGTTACAGAAATATTCAGGTTTTGATTCTTAGAAACTCAATATTGACTGCAGAGGTCATGGGTACCTGATCAAGGATAGATAAGCTTGAAAGAAAATTTCTGATTGCAAACATTTCCACAGCATTATATCTTCTTTTATTTTTATGCATAGTGACAGTGTGTCAACTGAGATGAAAAGAAACACTGAAGGTTTTTCATGGGCTTTGAACATCACATACATTTAATTCCGATGAAAAATTTCCCGACGCGACATTAAATAGCAGTAATTTTGACATTGTGAATTTCAAGGCTAGGAATTCATCACCCCCTCCAAATAAATGGCACCCCGTCTGCAGGAAGATTTAGTCTTTATAACAGATTATCATCCAAGATTTAGCATGGTTAGACTCAAATTTTACTGGAGAAGGATGCAGAGAGAAAAGCTATTTTGAGTTCACTTGTATTTATTTTTCTTCTTTTTCAAAATGTTTATTTATTTATTTTGAGTAAGAGATCAGGGGAGGGGCCAAGAGAGGGAGAGACAAAATCCCACTACCAGCGTGGAGCCTGGCGTGGGGCTGGAACCCACAAACTGTGAGATCATGACCTGAGCTGAGATCAAGAGTCGGACACTTAACCTACTGAGCCACCCACCCAACGCCCCGTTATATTTATTTTTCTTTCAAAAGAAGATATCATAAAAACGTAGAGCTTATTTTTTTTTGTGTATTAAAGAAGCAAATAATAATAAAATTTGATTGTCATCCTATTTAAAGAAGGCAATTACACAGTGGCTATCCGTATCTGAAGCTCAGATGTCTGAACCTAATATGCCTGAATCTTATAAACTGATATCATAATAGAATTGTGTTTCATAGGGGGATAAAGTGGCATAAAACCATGAGTTTGATATTCGTGAAATAGGAATGTCATTTACTCAGGGAAGGAAATTCAGCTTCCTCATTACTTCCAGATCTTCACTCTATGCCTGGACATAATACGTAGAGAGCGGGGAGCTTCAGAGACACTTTTGACTCGGCAGAGTGCTGCACCCATCGGAACTGGACAGCTTTGGGGTTATGGCAGCGTCTTAAAGAGAAGAAAGCTTGGAACTACATTTTACCTTGGTCGGTCATTGTCACTTCGATACAATAATCAGTGAAATCCCAGTGCTTAGGTGGTCAGTTTACATCTTCAATCAGGTGAGAGCCCAGTCATGCCGACTGACCACTCTCAAAGCAAACTGCCTCCCCAGCAAAGTGTTCCCATGTACCCAGAGTGTCTTCATGAAATAGTGTCTTTGGGGGGGGGCATTATCCTTATGTTGCAGGAGAAACATTGAGATGAAGGACTTGATAGTCTAATGCGCCATGAAACAACAAAAGAGAGAGGAAGGGTTATAAACCAATAGATTTCTGGGATAAAAATCACATTTAATAAATGGAAATCATTGGGGGTGCCTGGGTGGCTCAGTCAGTTGAGCATCTGACTTCAGCTCAGGTCACGATCTCACAGCTTGTGGGTTCGAGCTTCATATTGGGCTCTGTGCTGACAGCTCAGAGCCCGGAACCTGCTTTAGATTCTGTGTCTCCCTCTCTCTCTGCCCCTCTCCTGCTCACGCTCTGTGTCTCTCTGGTCTCTTAAAAATGAATAAACATTTAAAAAAAATAAATGGAAATGATTAAGAAAGAAGATGTCATTTAAAAAAATGTCTCCAGCGCTCATTGGGAAATAAACAATTAGCCCACATTAAGAATGAAAGGTAAAAGAGCTGCCGTCTTTAATGTACGTAAAGAATGAAATAAAGAAAAATGAGTAATTTGAGGCCCTAAGCCACCCGTGTTTCTGCCTGATTGGTAGACGAGTGCCTTTTGATTACCAGCAAAAATGGCAAGGCTTGACAATTTCTCCTCTGCGTCGTCCAACGTCCCCGGATCCAGCTGACGAGAAAGACCACATTTCCTCTTCAGGCGGCCATCTGGCCAATTTCACTTGCAGAAAGCTTTGCAAAGATTTCACAGCAGCATCCACAACTTGGCTGGTGTCCTCTTGAAAGATACGGGCTTCGCTTTAGTTGCTGGGACTTTATTTCGTTTCAAATTCAGGGTATAATCAAGTATGATAGTTTCGATTTTGCTAAGCCCATAGAAAAGATGGAGAATTTGCAGTGAACGCTCAAGAGGAGGGCATACAGCCTTGTTTTCTGCCTTAACCACTGAAATCTAATAGAGAGTAAAATTTTTCTTCTATTTGGAAAATATTTTGGTTGCGTGTATTATCTCTCATCATAGCTGGGCGGGACTTGGGATTTATCTGAGATCCGTAGAAACAGAAAGAGAAGATAAGTCTTCAGAAGAAAACATGAATGCTTCTATGTTTGAAGTGAGAGATGGGATATTTACATTATACCTTTGCCTAGGCAAGATATCAGTACGATATACTTCCATATGATACCGCTCTGTTGCTAAATTAGTTAACGTACCAGTTTAATGAAAAATCCTCACATTTAGGACAGACACTAGTGTTTCTTCCCCTAGGTATGGTCATCTTTTATATACAGATAGGTAATAATAAAACTTATAGTCTCCAACATTTGTTGTTTACTATATATTAGGTACTACTAAAAATACTTTTAAAATACTTTGTATTAGCTCTTTTAAATGAATTTACTATTTTAATTGTCAGAACAGGGCACTCAGCCACATACTATTACTATGTCCGTTTTGAAGATAAGAAATTGAGGCAAAGAAAGCCTCAACTTTCAAAGGCCTAAATAATGAAGAAAATTCTACAGGGAGAGAAGACTACGGAGAGGTTTTATTTTATGATAAGCAACTAAGTCAGGAACTTTGATCTTAATGTTATGTTTTTCCTAGCCTTCCATTCACCATTCTCAGCTTATTGGTTCCTTATTTATTATCTTTGTTCTTCTGTTCAATCTTTTTGCCATTACAAACTACCCTTCTTTCCTTCCTTCCTCATTTTTCCAATAACAAATCAACCTTCAGAAGTCCTTGGGTTTCAATACCTCTTCCCTTTATGAAGAAAACAAACATTATTGTCTAAAAATCTGTGTTTCCAAATTCTCTGAAAGCATGAGGAATTATTTTTAAAATTAGGAAACTTTTAATATTTGCAAAAATACTCTCTTCATTCCTTAACCATCTTCATAGATAGAAAATACGGCACTCCCCTTTGAAAAAAAATGGTCAAATAAAGAGAATCCAGTCAATATTTTGATGAAAGAAGCTTCATGAGTTTGAATCCAGCTGGTCTGAAATCTTAGCTCCAACATTCACTAAGTAGATGACTTTGGGGATGTAATTTAACCTCTCTTAACTTCATATCCTCATTTAAAACATGACAGCAATGACAGTATCCACTTCATGGGTTTGTTGCGAAGAAACAACAATTCCTTAGCACAGTTTCTTTTCTTCTTTGAAGACGTGAGTTCCCTCCTGCACCCCACCCCACCATAGTAGGCACACCAGAAATGTCAGTTGCTCTTCTGACCAGTGCACAACACCTGAAACCAAGCCCACAGAACTAGCACCTACTGCCTCTTCACTAAATGCTAGTTGCAACATTGCCAACAAAGAGGAAAATAATTTCAATAATGTTACAAAAAAGGACGCATTATATTCAGAAGAAATAATTTTCAGTTTGGCCCTAAAAGCTCTTGAAAACCCAATTATACTCACGGTTAAGGGTGCAAAGGCTTCTTTATCTGTCTCTATCTTTCTTTCGTTTGAGTGCACTTTACAGGTGGAAAGGGTAAGAAGACACTGGCCTGGAACATTAACTCCTGGATTGAAACATCTAGGGCTTCTGCCTTTCCCACCACCAGACACACGTCTGTGCAGGGAGAGATTAGGAGACACTTGAGACATTGATGCCTGAGGCTTGCATTACTAACCATAATAAACAGTTTTCTTTTTTCGGGAAAGCAAATACGAAGGGAGCAGCTGTACCAGAATAGTATTTTCACAGTTACTTCTAGTAATAACTGCACTTTGAAAGTGTTTTCAACACTTGGACTAGAAGAGGCCCCCACTCCTTTTACGTAGGTTCCAGTTTTCCTGAAGTAGGGTCATTTCCTGCCCACCTCCTCCTTCAAGGTTTCTCTGGTCCTTGCCCCCAGTGAAAAATGATCTCTCGTCTTGTGCCACTGAAGTTTAGGGGAAAGGAAGTGACAGATTTGGAGTGTCTTTTAAAAGCAGATAGTTTAAAAATAAATTATGGCAAACTATATTTATGGTCATCTGTTGATAGTCTACATAGATCTCAGTCTTGGAAGAGTCGCTCTGAATCTCCATTTGGAAATCATGTGCAAATACGTCATCACTCACAACATGGTGCTAACAGCCATCTATCTTCAAGTGCATGAAGTCGACTGGCTAACCTATAAACATGCTGCTGGAGAGATATACACATAGAGAAATATTTTGGAGGAATGAAAATATTCTTAGTCAAAGTCTGGCCTCGTTTGCAGCGACAAATGGATTTGAAGGAAATTCTCTAAACTCTTAAGAAACGCACATGGTACATTGTGCATTTGTGTGAGTAGAGTTCGAACTCAGGCCTGGGGACCCTTAGACGTGCCATGAACTGCTGCAGGCTCGGGTCTCTCTTCTGTAAAACCAGGGGTTGAACCAAATGACACTGAGTTTGTGAATTCTAAAACCATTCTTGGCAATAATAAACATGGCTATCCTTTTATTGTGTAGACAGATAGAAACGGTAATTCCCTGAAACGTCTGATCATGCTATCGCCTCTATCCCTTTTGCTTTATTTTTCTTTGTAGAAATCATCACCATCACAACGCTATAGATTTTACTGTATCATCATCATTATTATTACTGTCTGTCTCTCCCTCCTGGAATGCAGGTTTCATCAGGGCAGGGATTTCTGGTCTTTTCTGTTTGCTGCTATATTCTCAGTTCTTGGAACAGTGACTGGCACACAATAGGTGCTTAGTAAATCCTTATAGAACGAACGGGTCCTGTAACTATCCATAATTCAGCATCCTGTTTTCTGTAGTAGAGTACTATAATTAAAGCTTCTCCTTGCATCCTATCTAAAACTGCTTGAGAATAAATTTCTAATTTAAAATTTGAATAATAATCAAAGTCCTTTCACGCTGAAAGATGTATTACTAATAACAGATAATGGCCGACTGCTCAGGCTAATGGTTTCTAGGTCCAAATTCTCATGGGTGTTATGGCTAGCTTTAATTAATTAGGATACTTTTCCCAAACTGTCTTTTGTGAATAGCTGTAAATATATCAACATAGCATATTATGGAATAGAATTTAGATCTTTAAACCCAATCTTCCACTCAGTGAGGTTTATGTTTATAAACAGCCCTGAAAGTCAACCATTCCAAGCTGCACTTGAACATGTCAATGACTGAGTCCAACACAGCTCTCCTAGGCAATTATTCCTTATTATGAATGGAAATCTGCTTTCTAGTAGCTTCAAATCATAAAGCTTGGCTCTCCCAGTGTCATAGAATGCATCCGTCTCTAAGATTTAATCTTTACTGTCTTTGTTTTTTTATTTGGGGGTGGGAATTGGTAGGTTGATATTTATTATTGTTGTTTATTGTCTTCTTTATTTTTAAGGTTTATTTTTTCAAGTTTATTTATTTATTTATTCTGAGAGAGAGAGAGAGAGCATGTGTGTGTGAGCGGGGGAGGGGCAGAGAAAGAGAGGGAGAGAGAGAATTCCAAGTAGGCTCCATGCTGTCAGCACAGAGCCCAATGTGGGGCTCTATTCCACAAATTGTGAGATCATGACCTGAGCTGAAATCAAGAGTCTGAAGCTCAACCGGCTGAGCTAACCAGGCACCCCTGTTTTTAGGGTTTAAAAACATTTTTTTAACATTTATTTATTTTTGAGAGACAGACAGAGACAGAGTGTGAGCTGGGGAGGGGCAGAGAGAGAAGGAGATACAGAATCTGAAGCAGGCTCCAGGCTCTGAGCTGTCAGCACGGACAGGACTCGAGCTCCTGGATCAAGAGATCGTGACCTGAGCTGAAGTCAGACGCTTAACTGACTGTGACACCCAGGTACTCCTGGTTTTAGGATTTTAAAGCGTACATTTCTGAAGAGTACAATCACCTGCCTTTTCTTCTATTCAGCCATGAGTATCCCATCGTTGCCTTAGGTATTTCTTCTTCTATTGTTGCAGATGTATATTTTGAAATTAATTATAATTACATAATTTAAAAAAAAACAGAAATCATGGCAGCAAGACCACAAGTCATGGCTGAGAGACACTGTACTGTGTATCTAAGAAAATATACCTTTCCCAAATTTCTGGCGTAAATTTTAATTTTTGATAGTTGACAGGAAGCTTATATTGGATGTCTCCCACATGCACCCCCAGTAGTCCAGAAAGGCCAGAGAAATTGTAAGAAACAAGTGTTTGGAGAAAATGGACCCATGGAACTGTGGCAGCCTTGGTCTGCAGAAGCGAGAAATGACAGCGAGCGCACACAGAAGAAGAAACTGGATCACCGTGATGGACTATCCAGCTGAGTCTCAGTAAATCTTTAGGCTTTTTCTCACTGAAAATGTGTTGGTACACTAGAGTAATAGATCTCAAGCTACAATGGAGAATCATTTGGAAGTTTTTGCTAATGGGGATGTTTGTTAAGTTACTGGGCCCCTTTGTGAGAAATTCGAATCCTGGAATGTACATTTTAAATAAATTCCCTGGTAGTTCTGAGCAAGCCAGGAGCTGACCACATCTTGGTTCCAAATTAGGCACGTCTGAGAGTCCATTTTGGTTTTCTGCCTGTGAAAGTAAGTACGTGTGAAAAAGCTGTAAATTAGACAGGAGCAGACGTTACTTTTTTTAAAAAATTACTATATCACATCTTGGATTTTCAAACTAGAAATCCAAAGGTCTTGACTTTTGCTGAGAAGCTAATTAACTTCTTCGTTGTCTTCTTCGTTGGCTTCTTCTTCTTCTTCTCCTTCTCCTTCTCCTTCTCCTTCTTCTTTTCTATTTTCTCAATGTCTCTCAGTTTGGCTCTGTGCTAGAGTCACTTGAGATACTTCTGGGAAGATTTTAATTTAGTTGCAGATTTCAGTAAGCAAAAGTAAACGTTCATCAGGCTACTGCTAGAATGGACATGAAAAGCAAAAACAGTAGAATTCTACATTAATTCTAAAAATGGAAAACAGGTCTTCTTTAATTTACTCATCTTCCTGTAATTACATCTGAACTAAAAGCAGGTTTCCCACATACCTGCTCACTTGCTGGGTTGATAGAGTGAAAATTCTAGTATGTGGTGTGGTATCTTCTTTTTTAAGAGAGGACCCAAGAATAAACCTCTGGCTGGTTTAATAACACGTGAAGTGCAAGATCGGAAATGGAAGATTATTTGACCAATTATAAAGATAAATCCTTAGCTTTCTCTAAGAAAGAATAAAAATAAAGTTCCATCACCTTACTACCTGACTATTAACTAGTCTCTACAATGGTTTGGACTCCAGCTGAGTTCTAAAAAGGGATCTCAGAAACGACTTCTCCTCACCTTGATGTTAGAAATCCATTTTATATGGCATGCAAGCCTTTAGCCGATAATGAAAAATCAATATAACCTCCAACTCTTTATAACTTCTACATTTTACTTACAAAGGATTTAATCTGTCACAGCAGGAATTATGGCACATAGTACTCTCCTCTTTCTCCATTCAGTTGACAAAATGAGATATTGCTTGTTTTCTGAAAATTGGAGTTTAACATCATCATTCTTGATCTGAAGATGATATAGTTTGGGTTAATCCTTTATGTTTATTTACCAGCACAGGGGAGGTAGATCACTGAGGGGAGTCAGCTTTAAATTAAATTAGATATAACTTAGTGAGTAACTTTTAAATACCATGTAATGCCCTGAGCTTTGTGCTAAAGCAAATTCAAGGTGAAAAGTAGTAATTTCTGTTTCTAAAAGTCTTCCTTATTATGTATAATTAGAATCTAAGCTATATTTTCCAAAAAATAAAAATAAAAAATAGAAAAGATCAGTAGATTTCCAGATGTTATCTTTGCAGGTATATGATACTATTTTCTTTTCTCTTTTCATTGTTTGAATATAAAATGAAGACAAATAATATAATTTTTTGAATTTAGCTTTTCATATTTGAGCTATGATGGTTGATCTAAGCTTTGATTACCAGACAAGGGAAGAATCAATAGTGGTTGAAAAAAAAAGTATTTACATTATGCAAATAGAGACGAGACCACAGGAGTAGTTTGAGTGAACAATAGAATAAATATTTAAACATCATCTTCTATAAATTAGTTAAACCTTTTCATGCATGTATTTAAATCACCAGCTCATCTTATGGGAAGGAAATGAAAAGGTCAGCAGAAAATAAAGTTAATTAGCTTCTCAGCAGAAGTCAAGACCTTTGGATTTCTTTCAACATCTCCTAAGACTTTGTATCTAAGAGATGATAATGACGTAGTTGTGGTATCAATTATTTATAGCAAGTTTCCCCCCAATTTCATTATCCATCACATCTAGTAAAATTGAATCTCTTTCGGGGCATTGCTCTTGCTTGGGTTGATCTTAACTGCTCCTTTCTCTGAAGGAATCTCACCTTTCTTCAGGCCTTTCCAGATCCAAGGTAGATCAAGCCCCCTCTCCTATGACCTTATAGTCCTGTAGGTAAAACCCCACCCTGGCAAATCATTATGTGTGGAAATTATTAGTTGGTTTTATCTCTGGCTCTCTGTATATGATATGATCTTTACTTACTTCTCTTTCCTCTGTCAGAATCTAGCACAGGTCTTGGCACATAATATTTGCTTAAAAAATTGTGGTTAACCCAATGAATGAAGCCATGGCTATAATTTCCATGCTGCAAATTTAAAATTCTTGTGCATGGTACCACTAAATTGTTCTCAAGAGTTTTTCGTAATTCAGGAATTAAAGACTCAGTATAAACATTCAGCTACATAATCAATTCATGAAGATTGTCTGGTCACACTTATTACTGATTGTAGAAAAAAGATTCAACAGGAAACAAAGGATTGTGTATTATTATTAAAAGAATTACATTTAAGAAGTGCAAACACTTAACACTTTAATCGTCTCCTAGAAAAAGAGTCCAGCTGGAAAGCTAGAAAACATAACAAGTGTTTTTTTTTTTTCTTTCAACATTTGATTAATGGGCACTAACAATAAGGTCACAGATTTTATTTTGAAAGTGCTGGCTACAGTGAAATATTCACAGATGTGGAGACAAATATACTTTTAAATCAGATCCGTGGCCAGTAAATATGGATTTGTGTTTTGTTTTGTTTTTAAATATCTTATGGTAATTTTTAAAAAATATAATTTATCATCAAATTGGCTTCCATACAAGACCCAGTGCTCATCCCAACAAGTGCCCTCCTCAACGTGGATTTGTGTTTTGTATCCAATCCAGTGTTCAAAGGGACAAGGTGGAGATCTAGATATCTTCTCTTCTTTAATCCCATGGCAATTCTAATAAACTTTTGCCAGAGGTTTAAAGAAAAGGATGAAAATGGGCAGATTAAGGAAATGGGGAGGAAGACCTGGGTCAAACAAACTCTTTCAAAAGAAATAAGGGGAAAAGTTACAGGAACTGAGATAAAGTGAATGGAAAACAGAAAAAAAAGAAGAGATGGAAAAACAGCAAAAGAGGAGGGAAAAGGAATCAATCCCAAGGGAGAGAGATGATTCAAAAAAAAAAAAAAGGGCAAAAAGGATATATTCTCAGGTAGAAGAATATAAGTTGAAAACATAAGGCTATAGCTTAAATAGGCTTTATAGACTACATAATTTAGATATAAGTTAATTTATATATAAATTAAGCCTACTATAGAGGAGAAAATTTGAGAAAATCAAAGCTAACGGCCTGAGTCAAACATCAAGAAATATCTGCCAAATGCTTACTGCTGGTTAAGTACCTAAACTCAAACAGCACTATCTCTCTCCTATAAATCAGCGTGATGTGCCAGGTTAATAAGGATTAGAGACAGAGCTGGAAGCCAGGAAAAAGGTTCTCACATGCATTTTACATTTCCCTTCCTTTTTTTTTTTTTTTTTAGGTTAATAGTGATTTGCAGTGACGCCCCTATTCATCAAAACATTTCCTTCCATTCTTTAGTTTATTATCCGGGTACAGTAGAAAGCCAAACAATGACTTCAGCTTATAGGTTGTTCCCTGTGAAGAATAACCTGTACGGATTCTGATTTATGCTGTTTCTCTTTTTGGTAACCAGTATAAAGAACTGAATATCAACACCATCCTCCAGGGAAACAAGTCACACACAATACACGGCACTAAATGATTTATCTTCGCAAAATCAAAGAATTAGGCTTTCTCCTTACAGAGGTAAACAACCATCCGCTGCTGTATGACCAATTTGTGATCGGTGCTCGGGTTAATAATGTAAACTCAATTTCTTGGCCTTTATTTGACCTACATACAGATAACTTAAAAATAATGCCAGCACCCCCCCCCCCACAACACCCCATAACCTGTACAGAATAGTTTTGGTCAGTATTTCCTGAAGAGAAGGTGATCTCTATCATCTGTTTTTCTAATGCTTGTGAAATTTTGATGTCAGGCACTCTGGATCTAAAAAGGCTTGATCTCAATTATTATATTAATGATGTATCAAGTAATGGCCATTTTCAACATGCTCGGTAGAAATCAATAAGTTCAGCACAGTGCAATTCTCCAAAGATGATCAATTTCTCAGAGAGCTGAAAATGTAAAATCGAAATTGAAGGTGTGTGCTAAATTCAGCAACTATAAATGTTCTTTGAAAAGAAAGCTATTAGTCCATCTGTCTATCCATCCCTCCATCCCTCCATCCCTCCATCCCTCCATCCCTCCATCCATCCATCCATCCATCCATCTCTGCTTGGTTGCAAAAAAGGTCTTAAGTGACTATTGAATAAAGTTTTACTGAATGTATCTGTGGTGTGACAAAACAAAAGCCAGACAGGATCCGAACCAAACTCTGTTGCAGCAGCAGCAGGAGACAGAGGAGGTAATACAGAACAGCATGTTTAGGAAAGACTGGAATATTCCAGCAATGTTGCTTTATCAGTCTTTGTAATAGCATAGCAAGCCATCCAAAGGCGGGTACATGTACTTCCATACCATTATGGATAGAAAAATGAGGCGCGGTTCCATTTCCTGGATGCACTTACTCAACATTTGTGTCGGGTACGATATTTTTCAATGGGGATAAAATGGTGAAAAATCAGTCTTGTGACAATCCAAGATTAGGGATAAACTGATTCTTTTGGCTTACTCAATAAGTTACTCACTCAGTAACTGGATGACATCACCATGAAGTTTCAGGAGATTCCTGTGGAAGTACTCTCAAATAGATTATTGAGAGCCTCTGCTATTTAGCATAGAGACATCATCCACTGTTGAGACTTTTATTTGCTGGGAACACTTGTGCAAAGTTTCTGAAAAAGTTCACTTTTGCATGTGTTTAGAATTTATCTTGATCAGATTTTAAAATCTGCATTTAGTTTTGCACTGCAGACTAAATGATGGCCCCTCCCCGCCATTTTATCCAATGAAAGACCCTGGGCTAATCCTTTCGGATTATGGTGCAAGAAAAAGAACATTTTAGTTAATTGCAGAATGAGTTTGCATGATTTATCTTCCCTAGATCTGTTATGGAAAACTTTCAAGGGATTCAATATACATGTGGTTATTTTTCTGGAGGATACTGTTGTTGTTACAGCTGGACTTCACCATCTGAATCATCTTGGGCTTATGATTAGACCTCTAAGTGAAACATTATTTTGAATAAATCATCTTCCCAGAATAAAAACAAGAGGTTCAGCTCAAGCTTGGTGATTAACGCAGCGGTACAATCAAGTTTTGGTTAACGGCAGGGTTTAGAAACTGGGAAGGTGTTTTGTAGATGTATTTTTCTAGCTGGTAGAGAACGCCAGTTAGCATCCGGCTAACCAATAAACTGCATACAGGGCAGTCACATGAAGATCGTTGCCTCAATACATTTTGACCTGATTAATTAATCTGCTAAATCACAGAAGTTGACTATATATTTTGTATTCATACCCAATAGACCTAAATGGCGTGGCGCTATAGATAGCAAAAAAATTAAAGGAAGTGAAAGACTTTAAGGTTGGTGGTAATGCTTTAACTGTTCTCAGACGAGATGCAGGATCAACAGAACCCCAGGCAGGTTCCCAGAACGCAGAAAAGCAAGCCAGCTCCAGACATACGAGCGGCATGTTAAATGCAGCTACTCGAGGCTAACTTTTTAAAGTGCACACATTATCCTTGATTGCTATCTGTCAGATAATCATCCTATTGCTAGTGAAGTTCCTGCTATAGTTGATATTTATTGCCTCATTTAATTTTTGTTACCTCTCCAGTGAAGGAGGTCTCGGCCTCTTATGAGGTGAGGAAACAGAGACTCAGAGGGAGAAGGACTCAGGAAGTAAGCAGGGCAGAATGACTCTTAATTTCAAAGCTTGACGTTTTTGATTCTTTTTTTTCCTTTTCTTTTTTACATCAGTCTGCCTTCCACTACTATCCTCCTATAGCCACCCACAAAAGTAATTTGGGCCCTTTGCACTAACAACTTTTTATTTGTCTGGCAAAATTGCTTGTGAACGACAATTTATTAGACTTTGTGGCTGCAATAGATGAGAAGGAATAAGAATGCCTAGGCTCTGGTCTTATCGTCCCACTGATTGCTTGGTTAAGCCGCTGACTTTTTTTCCCCTACAGCATTGGAAAAAAAACGTCTTTCTTCATCTTCTGTGAAATCCTTAAGGGCAGGCTTTTTTTTTTTCTTCTTCTTCTTTCCTCTCTCTCTTTCTAAGTCTTTATGTGTTACCTACCTGTAGCAGTTAGTAAAAAAGTGAGCCTTTCACTGTTGGAGAAGGATAATAAATAGTACGCTATTGTACCTGCCTCTCAGAGCTATTTTAACTGATATGTAGTTAACAAAGGATGTGGTGATGTTCCTGGAAATTGCTGCGAAATGTGAATAAAAAAATGATCAACGGGACCAAAAGGCACAGCTTGTCAGGCATGTTTTAAATTTGCATTTATGTAACTTTCCTATTTCTGGGCATCCGTGTGAGGACACGTTTAAGAAATTAAAAGGGGAAATTTATTTTTCCAAAATGTTTGCTGACCTTCACGGCACAAAAACCAATGAACCTGAGCTTCCGAGACGACAGACTGTCGGGAATTGTAAAGATGACTCGGGCAGCGCATTGTTCCGGCGGGAGGCGCTCAGGCCTTCCACTAACAAAAAAGTCTAAGTCAGCATTTACTTAGAAAATTTCTTTTAAAAGAGTTACAGAGGCAGTCCAGAAGTATCAATATTCCCTGTACAAACTCATATCTTTGTTCTGTTCTCTTGCTCTTGTGCCGTCTCTCTCTTTTTGAATTTCCTATAAAAGCTAAATTAGGTCTCAAGGGTTCTGCACCACTAAGCAAGGATCTCTTCTGGTCCATTGTGATGGAAGTAAATGTACTCAGGAGGGAGATGTACTTGAAGGAAAGGCTAAAGTATCTCCCTTCATTGAATTCCCTTATCTCCCACACAAGCTACCCACCCTGACTTTTCTAAATACTTCCCGCCAGTGCGCATGCGCACACGCGCTCCAACTGGCCCTCAGCAAAACAGTGCAATAGGTAGGATATTTATCTTAAATCAGCACAACCTTTCTGTGCTCGCCCCATCTCAACTCTGTCTGGAGAGGATGGAAGGAGCTTTCAAGTTTACAGGCCCTCAAGGTCTCCTGTATCCCCAATGAAGGCGCGTTCTTGGGAAAGGATTTGGTAAACTCATTTACCACGGTATAAATGATATCGAGGCTAAATTTCTCAGTGGTATATACCTTATAATAGAACTCAGGAGCAATCAGACTCTTATTTTGAGATCTGTGACCCTTACTATAGTTCCAATGAATCCTGTGTTCCTGGTGTATTGTCAGATGTGGGCCTATGTAGAAATACACTATAATTCTAATAAAGTTGGAGAGCAGGCACATTGTAGAGGACACATCTATTCAATTTTAGAATCACCAAGGACATTCCAGGTCAGGATTTTGGAATCACATGGTCTGACGCAGAAACCCAGTGTGTGTGCCTTATACCCGTTTAGTTTTGAACAGGCTACCTAATCTATAAAAATCTCTGATCCCTCAATAAACAAAACAATAGAGACCCAATACTGGTAACAGAGTGTTATTATCCTTAAAGGCATGAATCCATGGACTCTGAAAGCTGGAGGCACCCTGGGGACAATCTTATTTAGAGACGAGGAGGCCGGCCTAAGAGGTGACTTGCCTGGGATACACAGTCAATTAAGGGTAACAAAATGCTTCTTGATTTACATTTTAGAACTCTTCCCACTAAATCCCCAGGAGACAGTCTGGATTTTGTAAGGCAGCAAATTATCATTGTGTTGGATACTGCTTGCATTTGGGTGTGAGCCACGCACTCTCAAATTAAGACACGTTGCCTCGGAGCCCCGTGCGGTGTATGGTCACTGGGGGGCAAGTTTTAAAGATGAATGTTTATAATAGGAAGACCAGCTTTCGAGTGATTTCGAATCATCATCTTCTAATCCCAGATGCTCAATTAATGGCCCCCAAAAAAGGACATTTTAATATATATTGTGTGTGACAGAAACAGAAAGATGAACCAGAGCTTTTTTCTCCAGGCCACTCACCTAGCTTTGCCCTAGCCAGCGCCAAGGAGGCATCTGAAGGTCAGGCACCCCAGCAGAAGCCTTTGAGACAGACAAGACAAACAGTAGGATATCAGCTTGCTGTGTCCTCTGGCCTTAAGTGAGCAATGGTGAGAGGAGAAAGCATAGCTCTTAGAACCTAGATTCGAATCCCAGCTCCTCCGGGTGCTATCTGGGTAACCTTGGACAAGTTACTTAACCTCTCTGTGCTTCATCTTCCTCATCTGGGTCACTTAGATTAAAAAAAAAATATTACTAATTTCAAGGACCTATTCTGATGATTAACTGAAGTAATTAATACAAAGTGCTTACAACAGTGCCTAGAACATAGTAAGTGATCAATAAAAATGAGCTATGATGATGAACAAGTATAAATTCTTCTCAGGGAAACATGGACCTTATAACACATTTGTATTTATATAATATACTATTTCACATGATCAATTAGATTGTAGTGGTATTTTAAAAATAAGTTTCTTTAGCCTATTCTGGAAATTCAACTCTAAGTAGGAAAATAATGGTTTTTGAAAATGTCCACTGCTTGTAGGAATACTGGGTTTGCTTTATTTTATTTTTATTTTTAATTTTAATTTTATTTTTATTTAATTGGCAATGTCTGGTAAGAAAAAAATATATATATATATTTTCTGGATTCAAATAAAGTTCATCAAATGCCTTTCAAACATTACAGCTTTATCTATATAAAACTTTGCTTTCAGAAATAGGTTCTGCCTGAGAACACAGGTTTTGGACTGCTAACAAGGTGCTAATATCTGCACCACAACACTGTTCTTTTCTGCCAGCTGAGTCGGTTTGTATCTAATTAGACCATAAGATGCCAGGCTGAGTATAGTGCAAGTTATATAAGTCTCGCAATTTAGATCTCCCCATGTCAGTACCTTCCGTTACAGCAGAAAACACCACCGAAATTATCACCCTCCTGATGGGAATCTTAAAAATGAAATGATGAACACAGGTATTCATTTGTTTTTTTTTTAAAAAAACTCAATTGAGTTTTTTTGCTTTTTTTTTAAATTGCACATGCGTCTGGCAGGTGCGGATTTGAAAGTAGATTCATACAAAATTTTTGAGGAGTTTTGCCTAATGGAAAGCATAATTTTCAGCAAGAAGAAGAGGAAAGAGTCAACTATTTTCGATCCTTTGGGGGATCTTTATAGGTTTGTGTGTTAAAGTATGATAAAATAAAATACCAAGTAGCTCCTATATAAAAAGTGGTAAGGTCCTTCAGCCTTCTAAAAGAACATATCAACGCTCCATAGCTATGGGGAAAAAAAAGCAAACCAACCAAGATGGGTATAATAATATTTAGCGAGACGGTATGTAGGAAAACACTGCAATTTATATCTGGTAAATGTTGTGTCTATAAGCTTTTTCAGAAGATCACACTACCCGAATGTACATAAATATAAGTAAAAAAGCACCAAACTATCATAACAATCTTGAATTTCTTCTCTGTAATTGACGCAATACTATACTCCTCAGTGTTTTGAAATCAGATTCACTAGGTATGTTAGGACCTGCTGGTGACAGTGAGGACACTTACTAGGAGAAGTTTTGTGGGGTGCGGGGTAATTGAGTTGTCAGCTTAGCCTTGTGACACTAGGGCATGCCCCACCAAGCCTCCAGGCCTCCTCTTTTTATCTAATGACCCCTAAATTGTCAAGAGGTGAATTTTCAACGCAGAAGCAGTCATATAATTTTCAAAAGTTCAAACACTAGGCCCCCAACCTCGATTCATCTTGCGAGGACAAAACTCTTAGTTGGGAGGTTCGGCATCTCTCAGTTCCTTCCTCTGTCTAACCAAATTTCTACTTCTCAGAGAACTCTTTGGGAAAATTATGCATCTGTGTAGACGTTGGTCTGAGGTCTCAGCTTTTCTCATTTGCAATATAGACACAATAGTACTTTGCATTTTTTCGTGACAAAAATTCAAGAGCACCCAATGAGGACTAAATGCCAAGCCACTATGCTAAGTACTTTACAATGCTATCTCATGTAATTTAAGCCTGGCAATGACCCTCTGGTGCAAGTGTTGTTTATCTTCATTTTATAAAAGAAAGTGAGGCCCAGAGAAGTTCAGTAATTTGCCCTAGGCCACACAGTACATACTGGAGGCTGGACTAGAACCTGACTGTCTCACTTTAATGCCTGAGATGGTAGCTAGCTCCCTAAGAGGTCGAGGACCTAATATAATAGCTGACAGTCAGTATGGGCTGAGTAAATGTTAGTTTCTTCTCTTATATTTTGATTCATTTGAGGCGGTATACACATATAATTTCTGCCTTACAATTGTGCCCCCAAACTTTTGTCCATTCTGTCCTTCCCCTCTGAAGTGTACCTCTGCAATTCGTTGCTAATAAAGTTCTACACAGTTTGAAGGTTTAGTTCAAGTGGCTACCCATAAAATTCATCCTAATCACTGTAACATTGACCTTCTCACTTCTGAACTCAACTAGCCTTTAGCTGTTACAGGAATCCTTTGGCAATGTGTTGTGGTCTTAGTTAACAAATCACATCCGTCCCTTTGAGACCCCAGGGGTTCACTTCTCGGGAAAAGTGACGGCATTTTGCATTGGTTAAGAACACAGAAGGCAGTAGCCTGCCTGGGTCTGAACCCCAGTATTGCCATTTACTAGATATGTAACATTGGACA
This sequence comes from Paguma larvata, assembly GCA_030068075.1. NCBI lineage: Eukaryota > Metazoa > Chordata > Mammalia > Carnivora > Viverridae > Paguma > Paguma larvata. The sequence goes on from CM057832.1 coordinate 75,375,430, forward strand.
AGTTGCTTAAGCTTTCTGTATCTCTGTTTTCTCACCTATCAAATGGGCCTAATAATAAGCACTATTTTATCACAAGGTTATGGTGAGGATTAACTGTTAGTATTTGTTAGGAATTAGACCTGAACATGATAATTGTAAGAGCTATAAGATACTTATTTTTTTAATAAATAAATTTCATTCGTTGGATATTTTCTGACTGCTACGTAATGCTTCAACATACCAGATACACCAAGTATTTGGTCATCAGCTAGTGAATTGGCCATTTTTGAGTTACTTTTTCTCATGGTTAATTAATTTGAAGTTTCAATTGCCTATTATGCATGGATGAGGTATAGAATTTGGAGCTGGAGATTCCAAGTTGTCTGACCTCCAGGGGTTCAAAATATAGAGAGGAGAAACATTAAGAAGTTACACTTGAATATTAATTAACCACTCAATATGGGAATGTGTATACATAATTTATTGCAGACTCATTTTATTAGGTGTGGCCAAGCTGTCTGGCATTTCTTAGAAATAGGTCTTCTTGTCTCACATCTAAACTCAGTGAGGTTTAAAATTCTTTTCCTATTCTCTTCTATAGTGCATTGTATAGTATGCTTTTAATATACTATCTTTCTCTTAGTGCTTAAATACTTTCATTTATTCAACATTTATTGGGTGTCCAGTTTTGTACTGGGTGATGGGACTACAAAGTTCAGTAAGATGTGGATTCTTTCTTCAGGGACTTGCCAGTCCAGCGGTGGAGTCGGCAAAGTATCGCCCACCTAAATCTAATCTGACACTTGTTTTTATGAAGACAACTTTATTGAAACACAGCCATGATCATTCATTTACATGTGGACTATGGCTGCTTGTGTGCTACAGTGTCAGAGTTGAGCGGTTGCAGCACAGAACACATGGGCCATAAAGTCTAAAATATTAACTATTGGGGTCTTATAGAAAAATTCCGCTGACTGCTGGTCTGGTGGAATGTACTGAAGTGCCTCTTTCTTGAGAAGGAAATGTTTCTATCGCAGCGTTGCTGATTCTCAGGTTGGTGGTTATTCAGAACTTCTGCAGAAAGCTGGCACATTACAAACATGAGCTCAGTGGTGGCTCAGTCGGGTGAGCATCTGATTTGGGCTCAGGTCATGATGGTGATGTGGATCGTGAGTTCGAGCCCCTCAGTGGGCTCACTGCTGTCAGTCTGTCGGCGCAGAGCCTGCTTCAGATCCTCTGTCTCCCACTTTCTCTCCCTCTCCCATTTGCACTTTCCCAAAAATAAATAAATATTTAAAAAAATAAGAATTTAGAAACCCCAGTGAAATGAACAGTTGGCTGTGCCCGGTCATCTAAGAAAAGTAAAAAGAGAATAAGATATCTTTCTTGGTTCCTATGGTTTGAAACAGTTATTGCCTAGGTACTCAATCTAATGTAGTTCCTAAGCTCTTAGGATATCAGGTTAATATGAACCTGAAAAAACTTGCAAAGAAATTGCAAATGGTTCAATTTCTGAGACCTTTTAGATTTCATGTTTAAATAAAAGTTATGAATTTATCCTTAAATATACTAATGAAATCTAAATATCAAAATGTTTTGATATCCATATCATACATTGGAAAATAAAACGGATAAATAAGGTCCTCTCTAACAGGAATTTTATAACATATACTTTTAAAACTCGTACTTCCCTTTCCTTCCCTCTCCCTTCCAGAATTTTATTCTGATGCCAACGTTTTCATGTTTGAAAGACTTTTTAAATCCCGGGGTTATACTTCTCACCAAGAAAAGTATGTTTATATAAGCAAAATTAGCATTCCCCTCCCGCCCTGGACATGGGTTCTGAGTGGTACCATTTATTCTGGACTGATTTATTGCTATTGTTATCACTACAAAAAACTGATACACATCGCACAGATATATCTAACAAAATTTATGTCTATTAAACATAAAAATAAATATTTAAAGGAAATAAGCCAGGTGGGGTGTTTTTTTCTTCCACTTAATTCTGGTACCTATACTTGTCTATTATTTACTACTAGAATATGCTACGGCTTAGCATCACTTCTCTCCCTATTTTTGTGTTTAGCAATGTTAAGTGCTGAAAAATGTATTCACGTAAATATATAGACAGAAGCAAAGCTAGTTTTGCCATAGCAAATTAACTCACTCTTTAAACCCCTTTTGAAACATACGCCTCACATCACACAGCATTCTATCATCAAAAAGTATTTTTAATGATCTAAAGGAACTGATAATTTGGTTAGATCTTCCTCCAACGTTGTTGAAATTAAAGGAACGGAAACTACCTGACATGCAAAAGGATCTTTTGCCCCTTCATTAGAATCGCGCACTTTCTCAGCATCCAATCAGGATTTCAAGTTGTCCCTGTTTTAGGGCATTTGCAATTTTTCCATTTTGGGAACCACATATAGCACATAATAAGATTGGAAAGGAATGAGAGTTTGGCCTTTTGTGGGGTTATTGTGTAAGGGGGGGGTGGTAAAAAGGGGAGGTGGTAAAGAGAAGCCAGCTTTCTCAGTGAACACACGTGAAAACTGATGACCTGTAGAGTGATGCTGCTCAGAAAGCCTTCATGTTTCTCCATCTCGGCGCTATGGATACTTGTGAGAGATTAATTCTTGGTTTTGAGGGCTATCCAGTCCCTTGTAGAATGTTTAGTGGCATTCCCGACCTTTACCTATCGGATGCCAGTAGCATCTTCCCAATTGTGGCAACCAAAACTGCTCCTAGACATTGCCAGGTATCTCCTGGGAGGCACGACCGCCACCCGTTTTGAACCATGGCCCTAGGAGCATGAGTACCCATGAATGAAAACTACCTTGGCAGTGAACATCATACTTGAATTCTGCCCTGCAGGGTACCAATGAGTTTCCAGCAGGCTCAAGGGCAAATTGGAATTCGTTATCTACCTCAGAGCATAGGAATATTTACAAATTTTCCACAACCTCACAAATAGGAATTGATTAATCCGCTAGCTGCTTATATTTTGAGACTTCAGTATGTCTGTGCTTGTGTTCTTTAATATCTCCAGGGACTGTAAAACCACACGGTATTGTCAGGAAATACATATGGGTGAGTTTAGTGGAGGTAAGATGAAAGCAAGTTGATTAATTTTTCTATATGAGTATCCTGATCTTTCCTCCAATATTTGAAATAATATATTTCTCAAATTAATATGAGCCTTCAGAGACTCAAAAAGGCAATATTAACCCACTCTTAATAAGATCTTAGGGAGAACCCTTCATTTCTCAGTGACAGAGGAAGCCTTTTTTTTTTTTTTACTGCATATTATTATTATTTACATTTTGCTATTTCCAGTAACTTTGTGAGTTCTAGCTTATGGCTTTCAAGACTAGAGTCTAAGCTCTTCAGAGGACGGGAGTAAATCCCACCACCCCTGTATCTTCAACACTTAGGATAGAGTTTGATAAATATTTGGTTATGAACGAGTGAACAGTTGTGCAAATATCAAACAAGTTAATTGTCTTGATGAGTCATTAAACTTTCACCTTACCCCTATTATCATCCTAGCTGAACTCAGGCAAACGGACGAGCTAAAATATAATGACTCATAATAAAGTACAGCCTTACTATGCCAAAGACATTGAGCATTCGCCTTGATACTAAGGACTAATCTACAAAGAATACATGGGAAATTTAGAATGCACAAAAGAAGGCAATGACAAAGAAAATAATTATCTGATACCTTAATATCTAGGAGGGACTTTTAACATTTTGTATAGCTCTGTCAATCTCTTTTGGATGCATTTTATATAACTTAGATCACTAATATATACCATTTTTCATTCTAACGTTTTTTTATTATGACACTTTTGGTTTCATGAGGTGAGGAATGATACTGTTCTTGCTTACCCTAGAACATATTTTATTTTATCCCTAGAACCTAAAACACATTGTCAGGTACATGTAATCACTTAATACTAGTGAAGTATATTGAACATGTGGTAAATACATACTAGTATAACAGGGAATATATACTGCATGAAGGTGTGCCATAAAAAAATTTCCTTATATTATTGAAAATATCATGATGATAGTACAGTAAGTCTTCGGGCACAAGTATTTAGGTATATAGGCTTGTTGATACTTTATTTCCTTTGGAAAGATTCCCAGGAGGTGAATTACTAGGCCAAAGAGTATGAGTTATTATTTTTTTTAATGTTTATTTTAGAGAGAGAGAGAGAGAAAGAGAGTGCGAGTTGGGGAGGGGCAGAGAGGGAGACACAGAATCCAAAGCAGGCTCCAGGCTCTGAGCTGTCAGCACAGAGTCTGATGTGGGGCTTGAACCCACTAATGGTGAGATCATGACCTGAGCTGAAGTCAGACGCTTAACCGACTGAGCCACCCAGGCATCCCGAGTATGATCATTATTAAGGCTTTAGGCACAATGACTCAACCAACACAAACACCTGTTATCAAATATGAGGGTGTCCAGGACATCACACCCTGCTATAGTCTGACAGGGGGAATCACGCCATTCATATTGTTTTAATCCTTTAATAAGTGAAGCTGAGCTCATCCTCACCCAATGTTTACCAGCCAGTCACATTTCCTCCTTTTGCAAACAGTTATGTTTTTGGGTAGGGACTATTGTTTTAAGGCACTGAAACCATATTCTTAAGCTGTTAAACAGCACTCTGTTTATATTTGGGGGTTTTCTTTGGCCCAGCTGTCCAAGGCAAGTTCCCCTCTCCGCCTGTCCTGCATGTCCCGCTCGACTGCTCTGCGGATCATCTGGGTGGCGTCCACAGAAGCCCGCTGAAAACGCCAGCGCACTACACACGGGCAGGAGATGATTATAAATGTTACCTGCTATTACGTTTGTGAAGAGATGACGCTGCATGGGTCAGCTCCTCTCAGGTCTACAGAGTTCCTTTTTAAAATGTTTTCGAAATTTTCCTTAAGAGCAGCCACAGTACAAAGACTGGCAGAATTAATGAGCATGAAAAAATATAGCCCTATTTCTAAAAGACAGAGTAAGCAAAGCAGGTATTCTACATGAGGTAAAACACAGAATCACCTGAGATAAGCCTACAATTTCCCATGATATGATATTATTAAACACACTAGGTACTAAATATAAGATGAAGACGGCTCAATGCGGATTCTGGTGCAGTCCATTTTCTTTCTAATAGTATCTGTAGTCAAATTTAGTCTAGTGTGGGAGTCAGGACCATTATAAACTAGGATCAATTCGAGACCTGGAGAATAAACAACAGGGTAGGGACGGAGTTTCGAGCTATGTGTGTGTGGTGCAGCTTACTGAAAAGGCCTGAAAAATCAATGATAGTGGACTAATAATTGTGCTTTTAAAGAAATATGAAGGGACTTCACTGGAAAGCACAAAAATTAACCATATAAATGGTAGCTTGCTGTAAGGAATATTATGTTTCAGCCAAAATGCGAAACACATTACACTGCAGTATTGTTAAGGCAGAGCGGAACTCTGCATTTATTGAGAATTAATGTCAAATTTAATTTTTTTTCTTTATGTGGTTGGGCACAATTGGGCATGACTCCTTCTTAAGTTGTTGAGATTTTTTTCCTTAAAAAAATATTTTATGCTTGTATAAAACAAATCATTGGACAGGATGATAATAGGCCTTTGATACAAATTATGTGCTGATGGGACTTTCAATTCCAGTCAATCACAAAATTAATTAAACTCAGGCGGGTCATCGGTGGTATGCTTGGCTATTCAACCCATTGCTTTGGTTAAAGGGCTTATGGCCAAAGATAGATAACCCTCCTCTGGACAAACATAAAAATCATAAGGGAAAATTGACGAGCTGAAGGACAGATGAGCAGATTAACATTATAAATGATGAGGTAAGTGTACGTTGGTTACTAAATGAAGAAGAATTTCATATTTATACATCAACAGTCCTTATGGCTACCTTCCCATAAAGTTGTTTCCTTCCTTAAAGTAGATGCAGATAACGTGAGGATCTTAGTGGAGGAAAAATCTGTAAATATATTTTGACTCAGAATTTGACATCTCTGTAAAAGATGACATTTAGTTTATAAAATCAATTTTAGAATATTTGAGAAAATTTTCCTCTCTCTATTTTTGGAATTTGTTATTATTTTTACTGGAGAGTTTCTTAGAGAATGACACTTATTTTATTTTAATTCTTCCTGAGATCAATAAATGCCATTCCCATTTTTTAGGAGTAAAAATGGTGGAGACGTATTGTTTGCCCAAGGGGAGCTTGTGATTGAGCAAAAAACAATTTTACTTCACTACTAGGTATTCTTTATACGGCCAAAACACTTATGAGAGTTTTGGTAAGTTTTATCTCGAGGGCCAATGCTGGTCAAATGGTACTGGAAGTCGCATCTGCACTTAGCAAGTATAAATGATATAATTTATTAGTCTGCTATGTAACTGATGTCTGCTATGGGTGCAGCGGTGGCAAAAAAAAAAAAAAAAAAAAAAAAAAAAAAGATAGTACAGCCTGAGAAAGAAAACAGAGGAATGAAAATAGAACTGGATTCAGTCAGAAGTCCTCGATTGAAGTCAACTTCGATTGAAGTCAACTTCTGGCCTCAATCTTTTTTAAAAATAATTATGGACACATCATCATTTTTCTCTTTTAGGAGAAAAGGCTGTTGTCAACGCTGGAGATCTGAGAAATTCAAATGAAACAAAAATTATCTAAGGAATTCTGAAGGAATTTTATAGAAAAACCACTTTTCCTGAGACTGTCATCTTAGAGGGTGCCTATTACGTATTCTAAGTACTCAGTAATCGAGATTTGTGGAATCACACTGAAGCACAATCCACTGCTGGAGGTCAGCTACCTATCTGTTCTGTGTTTTCTTTACTTTTTTGGTCATTGTACTATGATGAAAAAAAAAAAAGTCTTTGTTTGACTCTGAATCAACACTCATTGTCAACCGCATTAGATAACCTTTCGAAAATCATTAACGACATTGTGGTGGAAAGAAATTCAGCACCAATTTATTTCATGACAAAAGAACACTTGCTACAACAAATAAAATAAATTCTAACTAACTCTGACATAGGTGGCAGCCAGAACTGCCCTTTAGAAATATTAGTAAACAAAACAAAATAAAACAAAAACATAACCAGAAGGGTGTTGATGCTACCTCATTGGCATTCTTATTATTGGTATTTCTGAGCTGTCTTTGGAAAGATAATCTTTTCCTTTGTTCCTTTGGTACTTCATTTTTTAAATTTTAATCACAAGAATGAAACTATATGTGCCAGAGCAGAAGTGCCTAGAATTAAACCTTTGGAAAGATAGCATTTAAAAAGAAGAAGAAGAAGAAGGAGAAGGAGAAGGAGAAGGAGAAGGAAAAGAAGAAGGAGAAGGAGAAGAAGAAGAAGAAGATTAGACTGTTTTAAACTTAATTTTTGAACAAACTGATGAGTAGATTAAGATTTTAAAAATTTCAAAATGAATTTATCTGTTTGTAAAAAAAAAGAAAAAAACATATTTGCCAAGAAGCACTGCACCTTAATGATACGATGTGTTTTTCCTGAACAAATGTTCCTCTATTTAAGCAGACTGTGTGGCATTTGCTCATATTCAATAACTGCGGAAATTTGGAACAAGGTTTTATCTTCTTCTTCTTTTTTTTTTTTTTCCAAAAAGTGTTTAATTCCTTCGTTATGTGCCAGGAACAACTTACGTACACGCTAACAGGAAATGTTCTGTGTAATAATTTTATTATTTGACCTGACAATAATATTGGTAGCCAACTATTCATTAGAAACTCAAGATGCCGAAGTTTGTGTTAATTGTTTGATTCTGGGATCTAGAAGCTAACAGCTGCTGGATGGTAAAATATGACTTGCATGTTCATTGCAGCTCAAGCGATCTCCCGAAATTTTTACTTGGGAATTCAGGAGCGGGGTCTAGTTCGCGCTAATGCAGTGTTGTGAAACACATCTGAAGTGCTTTTATGACCCACGCTTTTGGGCAAGTGAGATTAAACATATTTTAAATGTAGCTTGAAAAAGAACTAGTTACGATGATTTTCATTACACTATTTAGGCAAATAAAAATAGTACCACTGTCTGAATTTCCTATTCTCAGAATTAATTACAGGCAACAACACATTCTGATCCTATTTAACAAGATGGTCTTTAAATAGTGTTTTTAATGGAAGGATCAAAACAGTGGTTTAATGTTTACTAAGTATGAGGCATGCTTCCATGAAAGCCGGAGTGAAAATCTAGACTCATATTACATAAATCACTTCCAAGCATAACCACTGTTCTCCACAAAGATTCAGTCTACATTCATCACCCAGAAAAAGCACACCGGCCCAGGCATATCATGGATCTCTGTGTCCACTGTCGTGTAACACACCAGCACCTTGACAGTGCGGTAAGCGATGAGGGAGGAGGTGTCCAGAAAAACAGTCGCCTTCTTAAATAACTCTTCAATCAAGGTTTCTAGGAGTCAGAGGGGTCTCTGTGTGCCCTCTCTTCTAATCTCTCACCTTTTAAGAAATGCTCCAAGAAGAAATGGGGTCATTAAGCCACTTCTTGAATCCTTCGAGGGCCAAGAAATAAACAGATCCAGTACGAGAGCCGTTATATGATCAGGGTGTGTTACAACAGAAGGGCCCCATTCCTCAGCCTAATAAAGTGCAATGAATAATCAGCATTTCAATAAACATATATATTTTTCAAGACTGAAAATTTATGACTCTGCCTTGCTTGCCATGTAAAAGTTTGAAGATGAAGTTCATGCTAATGCAGAGGGCAATGATCAAGAGTGACAACTTGTCTGCCTGGGAGTCTCAACGGTGACACTGACTTCTGTGAGTTCTCTCCAACCCAGGGTCTGGTCGTCAGCTTTGCAGGCTCAGAAACTTGATCTCACCAGTGTTTCAGAGTGGATGAGATCTCTGTATGAGAATTCAAGTTAACAAAGCTCACAAGAGCTAATGGATGAGACCAGAATGCCAAATTGTCACTTCAAAATGAAGAGCCTGATTATGAACTGCGGTGGATTACTTTTTTCAGTCGGATCAGTGATTTACCTAGAGATAGTGCTGGGGAGGTGCATGGCCAATAGTTGCTTTATATGCTCACATTTTTAGTATCTAGGAGGCCAGGAATTTTCCTTCTTTAAATATGCTTAAGAGGAAGAATAACTCAAAAGTCAGCAAGACCATTATATGTTGATTTTTTAGTTTAATTTCCAGAGTTCAATCTTATATCCAAGTTCTCAGTATGGAAGATTTTGAGGAATATCACCATGGCCCTCAGACACTGCCGACATACCCTATCACTTCAGTAGATTTTATTCTCTCCGATATCCAGGAATCTAAGGTAGTTTCTAGAGCAGATACCATTACTTTCAGGCGTTACCTTAAATGTTAATGAAGATGATGCTCAATGTCTATCAGCCATTTCCGTATTTTACAAAATTAAGAATTTCTCTGATGAAAACAAGTATATAAGGACACTGTAAGGTGTCCCTCCTCTTTTCTCCCCCCTGGTGCTATTTTTTTCTTACACGTTATACTCTCACAAAAATATTTGTCTCCTTCAGTACATTTTCTTTTTGTAATTTAAAAATACCTTAGAGGTTTCTTTTAATTGTCACTCGGAAATCATTTCACTAGTGAAAGTTTCGTATGAGAACAATACTACTACTTGTTCTCCATCAGGATATGCTCTTCTTGAAATAGCTCTACTCTGATAAACTAAATTTCACATAGTATCGACTGAAAAGACAACCGAGGAATACAACAAAGAACACGTTAGCACATTTCATTTGCGATGAGCAAATTAACCAAACCTGGACTTCTATTCATCCTTACAGACCCAGGACCCATCGCAAACATCACTTCCCCTGCGAGAGCCGTTCTGATTGTGTCCCCACAGCATTCTCTTCTGCTCTTGCTTTGACCATGGCTTTAACTCACGAGTTGTGAGTTGTTTATTCTTTATCAATGTGGGCATTCTTAAGGCTCAGTTCTGGGCATTGCTTTGAGTAGATGCTCAGTAAATCGTGAATAAATAAATGCGAGTCACATACATTTCTACTTGTGTATATGTATGCCTATAAAAGATGAAATCTTTGGCCTATCCTTTTTACAATGAAAACTGGAAATGGAAACATTTGGGAAGATGCTCTTATTTTCATATTTGAGAGTACGCTTTACTTTGGACTGTGAGAAAAGAGTGGATCAATGAGTTTGACAAAGTTTTCAGAATGGAGGAGAATCAAAATTAGTTGGTTCCAAACAAGGAAAGGAAGATGTATTTGGAAGTAATATTAAAAAAAAACACAGAAGATTAAAATAAAATATTTTATAATTTTTGTGCGGCCAGTAATACTCATTTATCCCATGCCAAGAAATGACTGTAAATGCCAAAGTCTTTTTAAAAAGCTTTGCAGTTTCCTTTTTAAGGATGATTTTGTGTCCAAATTCACAGAATACCTTTTGTACCTCTGATTAAGTATTAAAATATTATATATTTGCTGCTGTCACATGATCACAACATAATCCTAATGTAACAAATGTAAGAGTCCTTAAAGAAGAATGTTTTACTGAACAGTCATATGAAAATTTTTAAAAATGTAATTTAAATGGACTTGTTGTAGTATTCATTGTTAAAACAGCTTTCCTATGAGATAAAATCTATGCAACGGTTTTCCTTAAGCAACCTAAATCTTTCATATGCCCCACGGTACCAGGATACTGGGCTCACGTGAGTACAAAGTGATAACTAGCAACAAAAAAATAACTCAGTACACAATCAGATTAATTTTCCCATTCTTTGCTCTCTGTAATTCCTCTGAATTAGAGAAATAGAAGCCCGGACCACATGATACGATGAATAATCACACCCAAAAATGACATCGAGAAATACTCGATGCAAAATACTTTAGCAAGTAATTTACAAAGCCAGCTTAACCCAGCCAGTTAATAAAATATTCACGATGCAGAGGTGAACAGGCCTAAGTCAAAACAAATTACTTTTGCTCTTTTAGAAGAGCACGCTTTCGAACCAGTTTTTAGCCTCATGTTTTGGAAAAAGGTGACAGGTTCATTTTGGCCTATGTAAGAACTTGCCTAAGCCAAGAACATCCTAATTTACTTTTAAGACAAAATTTATCATATAATAATTATTACAAAGTTATATTCCGTTTCCAATATTTATACGATGAGTACTAACCAAGAAAAATACATGTTATATTGAGTATAAAATAGTTTACCTTCTAAGTGTTATTTTTAAATGTTTTAAATGCTTACTCTGCAAGGTATTAAGCAATGTAGGTAAAATAAATATATTGAATAACATTTTGAATTCCTCAGAAAAGCATGGCTAAAATTGCACTTATTAAGGAGAAAACAAATCTAGGGCTTGAAATATTGATGGCCACATGATATATCTTAAAAGTGAACAGAGCAAACCAAAATTCTAAGGGGCTTGCAATGCATAATAATTTTGTGACACTAAGATCACACTGTTTTTTCATAAGAATCCACCCCCCTCAATGCCATTAGTTAACCACATGGTTATTATAGTTAGCTTGATTCACTATAAATGCCGTTATAACACCTGTGGTTTCCCTCATTAAGAATTGAATGGATGGGGTCAGGGGTTGAAAGGGCAGCATATGCACTATGAAAGAACTAGTTAACATAGCCTATTATATTGGTGCACTGGTAAATCTCATTTCTATTCATCAGATGATTAGTTCAATCAATATTTATTCCTCTATGCTCCCTTTGTCTTGTGCTACAAAGGAGACATCCTTCAATTCATGGCATAAGCCTTGTTATCTATGAATTTGTAGCTTAATTTGAGAGGGAATATTTTATTTATTTGGCAGTCCTGAGTTCTTTGATTCCTTTTCTCTCTAATTATCATTAGGTAGTATAATGGAGTTTTGTGTAGATTATTTATAAATAGATGCCATTAACAGTTTCTTTTTATGCGACTCAAGTGCCACATGTATTCATGTCTTCCTTTTGAATGCTCTGGAAAGTTGCTTCTGTTTCTCTAAATATGTTTGAATTTGGAAGTCTGGATTGTGAAAGCAAAGATAAGAATGATTTTCTCTCTCAAATATTCATTCTTCTTGTCTGAGTGGGCGGTTATAGGCACATACATATACATATTGTGTATCAGTGTGTATCAACAGACGCCTCCAAAGACTGCTATTATCTGCTAGGGATTCTGTTAAGTCAGAGATTCTATTCAAAGTAAGATAAATATTTGCAAGAAGCTGTAATTGGAAGATGATTACAAAATTACAGGAATAATACTTTATGTGTAGAGCGCTCATTTTATCAAAGGTCATTATTCATTACATTACAAAAGATTTATTTCATTTGTCTACTTAATTTCTATCCTTTAGGTAAGAATGGATGGAATACATGTTAATTATTAAGCACGATGTCCACTCCTAGTATTTACTTTTCTGTATATTTTAACATCACAATAAAATGTTGTATTAATGTCAATTACATTAAATTAACAACAATATAATTTAAAGCCTTTATGTTTTGTTGCCTTTGTAGAATAAATGCAAAGATGATTTAGTCTTAAGAAATTCTTTTCTGAATAATAGAATGATAAGAAAAAAATATGTATCTACTAAGCCACTTCGATCACTAATAACTTTTGTACTAATAACAGAAAAGTGCTCATAACCTTTGATTTGTTTCAATCTGGCTAGAATTTGGTGGTTTTAACTTGGAAACTACTTCTCCTGCTGCCTCATATAATTATCTGTAAGGTTTAGATTTCAAGAATGTACAGTAACAATGATGTTATTGTTCACAATGTAAAACCTGACTTTATTTACAAATTTGCATCATACCGGCATATCTACCTATGTAGAATTTTTTTAACTTGATAATTTACTGGAATACTTTCAAAGTCCGTATTAATTGAATAGTATAATATGCACTTTAAACTACAGGTATATATATTCATTGCAATGAAAAAATCTAATTAAGTGTTGTGATTCATACTTTTATTTTTTAGGACTATTGTATTAAAAGTATAAAAACTACAATGGCCACATTACATTTCTGAAAGGTGGACACAAGTTTATAGACTGTGATATAATAGCTGAAAAAAAAAAGTTTTGGATGTCTTTTTTTTTTTTTTTATACAGAAAAACTTGAATCATGTTAAAATCCTAGTGCCAATTCTATATATGCTACTTTTAGGAAAAAAGTAGGTATTATTGCTTACAATTATCTTTCATGAAGACCTACCCTAAAACTTAATATTTTCTTGGTGCTGAAAAGTCCTTGTTGCTATAAAATTAGGTTTCATGATTCTGTAACATTTAAATTGGAAATACAGTGTATTTGCATCACGTTCACAACCAGAATAATTGCTTTTAAGGCTATTAATAGCTTAGTATGCAACAAATTGTCACCAAAATAAGTAAAGGTTGGCATTCATATTTAAGAGTACAAAATAAACATGTCATTTATGTTAAAGGAAAGTGTCACATAAAGCACTTTAATAATGATACAGGAAATCATCTTGTAAGGGTTTTCTAAACAGTATAGCAAAAGCTACACCGTTCTTGACGTCAAATCCAGGACTTCTAAGTTGGAAATGAATTCTAACAAAGGAGTTTAGTCTTGTATCCCTCATGTTTATGAGGCCTGCTGTTCAAAATTTCCCCCTTAATTTCCATCCTGGTTTCCCGGTTCCTGATTATCTGAACAAGTAAAAAGCCTTGGTGGTTCTAAGACGTATCCCCAAAGCTGAGGATGTCAGACACTTCCTTGTCATAAAACTTGCTGAAAATTCACTCCGGGCGATGGGGATGGGGGGAGGGGGAGAGTCCCAAGTGGTAACCACCCAGGAACGTATTCTCTTTTTCTGACTATATATATTTTTTCCCAACAATACTTGGAATATAGCTTTAGAATTTTTCTTTAAACTGTTTAAATGTTCACTTTCCTAGGAATAAAAGACAGTTTATTGATGATTATTTAATGAACATTAACGGACTATTGACAGACATGTCCTTCCAGCAATGTTTGTTTGTTTGTTTGTTTTTTAATTGGGGAAGGTGGAATCACGGTTAGAAATATTTAATTAGAATTTGTGAAAGAAATTAAGATAGGAATCTTGGTTAGAAATATTTAATTGGAATTTTTGGAAGGAACTAAGATAGAGAACTCGGTTAGGAAATTTAAAGGCCTGGCCAGCAGGACGTTTCAGAGCTCCGGACTTCCAAAGGGCTACCATACCTCTCAGAGCAAGCTGCTGTTTTTCTCAAGTTAGCAGTTCATAAAAATTAACTACCTGAAAATAATAGATGAAAACTGGGCTTTCAAAAAGCCAAGCCCCATCCTTGTTTACAGCAAGCATAAAACCAGATTTCTAATCCTGTAGAGGCCACAGTCAGCTATCGATTGTGAGGACATCTGTGCCCCTGTTTTGGGAGGCAGGGTGTTCTGCGGAGGCAGGGCTGAGAAATCTGACCATTGCTGTGCGCCTGTGTGCTAAGCAGCTGACAGGCTTCTCAGGAAGGAATCTTGAAACCCACACCTGTGCTCACCAGTTTCTCACCTATGGATGGGGTCCAATTAAAAGTCTTCCCTTTCCCCTTTCCTCTTTAGAAGCTATTCTTTTCAAATGCAATCTACGAAGTAGCATCTCTGGAACTCATGTGGTACTCTCTAGCAGACAAAGGGTGAAATGCTTTGTGTGCCACCAAAGACCACCTCCTTCGCCCCAGGCCAGCCCAGAGTAAGCCACTGAGCTGGGGACAAATCAGTTCAGCAGTGGGCACGATAATGACCTCGAGGATCAGAGTCTTTTAACCCCTTTCTTACCCTTAGAGCTTCCGTTGGGATACAGTCTTCTTTTAACTATCACAGACCTGCCGAGGTCTGAAGGAGGTGGAGGATGGTTTGCTGGATTGGTCCCGAGGGAGACCACTTAATCCTGGACCAAGTTTATGTCGCAGAAAGCGTCCTGACTCAGGATAGTTACCAACTGCAAACTTGGAGCCGAGGCCAAGTCACTGACAGGGACCCCTTGGAGATGGGGAGTGTGTGTGTGTGTGTGTGTGTGTGCGTGTGTGTGTGCTGGGGGAGGGGTGTGCACGGGAGAAATGGAGTTGGTACACAGTAAAGCCTAGTTCAAAAACCGCCCCCTCCCCCTGATGGAGGCTGATTAGTATCCCAGGCACAAGAGAAAGCTGATTCACTTCCGCTCTCACTTCTCAAGTTCACACTCAAGTTCAACCCTGACTTCCACAAGACGTCTGAGTGGACCTTTTCTCACCCTATCCTTAAAGAACAACTCCTGATGTCACGGGAAGGGAGAGTCTGTAGAAAATGCGTAGGGATGGCTGAGGAGAGACAGTAAAGGGTCAACAAAGGAGAGCCTGGGGGTAGAGCAAAGGACTCTGCCACCTTGTAAGCTTGCTTTTTCTCCAGTGCGAGTCCCCGGGCCGCCCTTGTAAGTTAGAACTTGTAAGCTCTTCTGGGCAGCCCGGCTGGCGTGACGCCTTCTGTAAAGCGAGTGTGGGCTTCGACGGGTTTCTAAAGGCGAGCACTAGACAGGCGAGCGCCTGCCTTTCAACCGTTCAAGCTGCTGGAGTCGCCGAAGCGAGCGCGGTGGCGAACCCGGACTGTCTCGACAGGCGGCTCCTTCAGGAGCAGCGCGATCAAGCTACAACCCCCTCCTGCTCCATACTCCCCTGTTTTCTTCTGTTTACGCGGAGAGTGAGCGGCTTTTACGCCGCAGGTCCTAGCGCCGGGTCGCGGCGTAGGTGACTCGTGGGTTCAGACCTTCAGAACATAAGAACCCAGCCACGGGAGGAAGGGTGGAAGGGGAGAAGCAAGGGAAGGGCGACCTGGCAGCCCCAGACCAGAGCAGGGGAAATTTAAAGGAGAGCGGACGATGGTGAGATAGGGCAGAAAAAGAGTAACAAAGACGGGGGTCATCTTTCACTGAAAGGTTCTATACTCGCCAATTGCCCAGCATAGTTTTCTGAGAGAATTTAGAAGCATGGGACCAAATCCCTAACCGGGCCCCTCAACTGGGATCCCCTAGTTGCAGTGCACGGGTCAATCAACCGTCTCACCAGGGTCCCTGTCCCGAATCTTCGACTGCCTCCCTCACACCACTTCCCTGGACAACCTCTCTGTTCTTTCTCTTCCTTCCCTTTCCTGCCACGTCCCCAGTGCCCGGCCAGCTAACCTGGTGTCTGCCCTAGCGTCCGAGCTCCGGGACTCGCGGTGTGCCGAGCAGGGGGAGCATGCCGCCTGCTCCCTCGGGGCCCTCCCAGACAGGTGTTGGGGGAGTGATGGGAGGTGTGCACTGCCCGGCGGAAGGCGACGAGCGTTTGCAGTTCTACCGGTCTAGTCCACCTGTCGCCGGATCGGGGATGTAGGGGGGCCCAGGGCTGGCCGTTTCCAACTTTCTGTTACCAGGACCCGGAGGGCGCGCGAAGGGTCGAAGAGAGCCCCACAAAGAACCGTAGGGTGGCCAGGAAGGAAAACGGGGGGTGAGGCAGGTGCCCAGAGGCTTGCGCGTATCCCCATGGCATTCTGGCACCGGGCCCGCTCTCCAAGAAAAGAGTGAAGTTGTGGCCAAGCAGAAAGTGAGGGAGTGCGCGCAAGAAACCAGAGGGTCCCAGCACTGCGCGGGGAGAGACGGACACAGTGACTCCCGAGAGCCGGCCAGGCCAACCGCTGGGGCAGCCCGACGGGTAGCCAGAGGAAGCGTCTCTCCCCCGTCCCCCGCGCGCTGCCCCACAGCGGCCAGCTCACCCCAGAGACCAGCCACCGCCGTCGCCGCTGGGGGTCTTGGCTCCAGGGCTCACTCGGCACCGCCTCCCGCAGCAGCCCTTCGACAAAAGAGCCTTCTCTGACGCGCGGAGCGCGGGCTCTCCCATCCTCTGGAACTTTCTCCGCACAACTTTTTCTGGGGCGGCGCTCGTCCCTGGACCGCACGGGCCCCGCGCGCGGACCTGGCCTGGGCGTAGCGCCGGCGCAAAAGAACCCGCGCAGGGGACGATGCCAGAGTCGGCGTGCGGTCCCGCGACACCGCCCCTCTGCCCAGCACTCCCACGGAGGGACGTGTGAGCGGGCCAGGACGCCCGCGGGGCCCGGCGAGCCCGAGTCCGTGCGCCCGCGCGCTCAGGCCCGCCGCCCGCCGGTGCGCCCGGCGCGCCCATCCCCGCAGGCCGCCGCTGCGCGCACGGCGCTTCCTGGCGCTTCCAGCCGCGTCCGCCGGCCCGCAGCCCTCGCCCGCTCTCCCTCCGCCGGGCGTCCGCTTCCGCGCCCCAGAGTGACGAGCAAAAATGGTCCGGTGCAACTCGTGTACGGGGAGACAGCAACTAGCGTTGCTCCCGCCTCCAAAAAGCGCCCTCCTGCGTCCCTCCAGAACTCCCGAGAGGCACCGACACCTTCCCACAACTTTCTACGCCCAGGCCGTTCGTAGCCCACCTGCGAACGCGAACTCGAGAGGGGCGCGCCGCGAGCCCCTTCCCCCTGGGGCGGCGCGCGCTCCCCTCCCCCACCGCCCCGTCTGGCCGGAGTTGGCCGGACCCCGGGAGCCCCGCGGTCCGCGGGCTCGCTTACCTCGCATGGTGTGGCCGCTCTCCCGCTCCGCGTAGTCATGAAGCTGCTCCCAGCCCGAACCCCGGAGAGCCCAAAAATCCTGCTCAGCACGAGTGAAGAAGGTGGTCGGCCAAGAGCTGCTCCGCCGAGAAAACCATCCCTTTAGGCGGACGCCGTGGCCGGAGGGTGACGTTTGCCGCCGCCGCCGCCGCTATGTTAACAGTTTTGATGATGGTGGTGATGACTGTTTTGATGGTTGTTTGGTTGTTTGTTTTCAGGAAGGGTGGAAAAAAAAATGGGATGTCTGGCTGGTGCCCGGGTTTTGTTTTGCTTTTGTTTTTCTTTCTTTCTTTCTTTTTTTCTTTCTCTCTAATGTGCTTGCTTTTTAAAAATGCCACCGCCTCCGGCTCAGAAGATTTCTTTTGTGATCACTTGGACTGAGGAGGAGGAGGAAGGGCAGCAGCGGCAGGAGGAGGAGTTGGTGGTGGTTTTGTTAGTTACAAAGAAGAAGGAGAAGGAGCAAGGGGGGAAAAAAAAAGGAAACAGAAAAGGAAGAAAGGCGGTGTGGATGGCAGAGCATGTGCGTTTTCACATGACATCTGTGCCTGTTAGCGGATCCAGTGAATTTTCACTGTTCAGTTACAGGGAGGAAGGGAGCGAGAGAGAAAGAGAGGAGAGAGATGGAGAGAGAGAGAGCCGAGAAGGCGCTTATACGCGAGGGCGGGCTTGGCCGGGACTTCCAGGCCCCGCCTCCTGTCAGCGCCGCGGCCAATCAGCACCCGGCAGGGCTGGGAGGGGGCCGGGACCACGGGGGAGGGGACGCGAGTCCCGGGGAGAGGCGGGGGTTGCAGGCACTGGAGCCCGGAGACGGCCGGAGCTGAAACCGGTCCTTAGAGACCGTCCGAACTGGGCGGAGGAGGGGGGCGCCGCCCGGAGAGAGGGGCAGACCCGCAGGTGACCTTCACTTCCGACTCGGGGAGGAGGGCGGAGGCATTGGACCAGTCCTCCGCAGGCGAGGCGCGCGGGGCTCCCCGGGTCCCACGTTCCGTCCCTCTCTCGCGGCGATTGCCTGCCCGGATAGTTAGTTTAGAATTTATGGCAGCGCTCCGCGGAGTCCTCTCTCGGTAAACTCCCGAATCTCTGGCGGGGGTTTCTGGGAGCAGGACGCTTCAGCTTTAGTGGCAGAAGGATGCAAACCAACTTCCACCACTTTGCGCGTAACCAAAATGCAGTCCCGTGCGACTGTCATCCGCTTCCTTTGAAATAGTCTTTCAGATGCTTCCTTGCCCCGAATCCTAAAAACAAAAACCGCAAAACACTAAAAATTCTTCGGTTTAAAAAAAATTATTTAAAAAAATTTTTTTAAATTCTTTTGTCAAGGACATTTTTATTAGCATCTGGCAAATCTCCTGACATTGGGCTACCCTATTCAAGGATAAGAGCCTCAGTGGACAGTGTGGCCACCTCAGTGATGCAAGGGAAGTGGCTGAGGCCAGAGGTATGGTTGTGTGGTACGGTTTATTTGACAGAGGTGCAGGGCTTTAGGGGGGAGGAATTTTAAGTCACTTGCTTCAAGAAGACATTTATCTATTTATTGGAGACTGGAAATTAAACGTAAGTATTTTATATTCCTCAGGTGAAAACTGTCATCTGTGCCAACTATTTGTATTTTGATAAAAATCCCATGCATATATCAAAACTATTCCTTTGCAAGTTTTCTCCTCTGAGTGGACAAAGTAAACATGGTGATCACATTTACCCCCTCCCCCTGGAGTAGGTTAATTGGTCCCCTAAAAGGCAGAGGTGGAAAAATGCGCTTTCTTCTACTTAGTTTTAGGCATTGAGGCTTCAACTCATTAACATACCTGTTGGCAGAGCAGGCCTCATCATCATTCACGTGCCCAAATAATTTGATCTTTACTGGTATTCAGATTATGACATGTAACACAAAGTGCAGTGCAGACTTGGCGATTATTTAGTTAATTTCTCCACCCTACACTGCCAAGTAGTTTGTACTCCCCCCCCCCATTTATATAAAAAATAGATTACTCGCTGAATCTTCCCCATTGCTGAATTGACTTAGCCCTGGTATATGCCCTTCCATTTGCAAGCCAATGTGTAATTTAGAAAAATTTTAGTATTAGGACTGAAAGTTGATTGAGTCTTTAATTAAATGAAATGAACAAAAGGAAGTTACTGTTCGGAATAGTTATTCCCTTATAAATGCCTTTCCCCTAGATTTGTAATTGACACAGTAGTTAATCTTTTAAGATAATATTTAAGGCTCCCTGGTTTTTATCATTTTTAATCAAGTAAAATATATTCATCATAACTACATTAAAGCTGCACTAAGTTATGCCTAATTTAGTTGCTTCATTAAAAATTACTGAATATAAAATAGTCAAGAAACAAATTGTGACTACATCATTTTAATTTTATGTGCTTCAAGCAGAGACATAGGAATGGTGGAAGTTCCACAGCCTTTGTAAATGCTGTAATTATTATTGTTGTCATTATTTTAGATTTCTATTTCTGATTAAAGAGAAATTTCAGAATTCAAGAATTTTAACTCCTTCCTTTAGTGTCAAATTTCTGAACACTTACTGAATTCTTAAATTTCTTTTACTGCTGCAATATTTGTAATTCTTTAAAAAAAATGACATGTGTTTAAAAAACATATATGACAAGTGCCTTTCCTCCTCCTACACATTTTTATGTCTTTTGCTTTGTCAGTACAACATGCATAATTTTGCTTACAACTCTATCACAGTTTTTAATCCCTTCTGAATATTTCTGAAAAAATTGTTAATTAGAGATAAAGACTTAAATTATATCATTTTCGAAATTGTATATATACATATTACATGTAATTGTATATGTATATATGTATATGATACATATGTATATGTATATATACACATATTATATATATTGTATATGGTGGTACAAAAGTATTTCTCTTTCGGAGTGGAATAAATGCTGATCACTGGCTATATTGTGGTGATTTGGGACACTTTGGGTCTTCCTAACAATTAAGAAACCGAATTCTCAAGCTTTTCTAATAAATTGCAAATTACGTCAACTGAATGGAACCTCTTTGTGTAAAGTAAATATTCAGAACTGAAAGAAATCGGCATTTTCCAAGAAGTCATAAAATACTTACGCATAATCTGATGTTTTTGTAACCTATCTGCCAGCAACTATCCATATTTTGATTGACATAATAATAATAATATTATATAATGTCCTTGCTCATGTGAAGTGCAGTGCCGGTCATTACTTGAATGATTATGGAACTGTTTGGTTTCCTATGATCTTGAAACTCTGCTTTTGGCTCTGGTCCTGAAAGATGTTCTAAGTTGCTATCTAAATTGTGATAATTTTCAATGAAAATCAGTAGGTCACATAGCACTGTACTTATTTTCAAGAACAGATCTGATTTTGCTTATGGTCCTGCTAACCTGCTTTCTGGACATATCACCATCCCTCAGGTTCAGCTGTAAGGCCGTAGAGTAACAATGACAAGAAACATCCTGACAGAGGCAAAGGTTTATAATGAGCCAACCAGTTAGCGTGAACACAGCACTCAGGATTATTTTATTCCGAAAATGCTTCAAGCAAAATAGGAAGTAATGGTTCACCATATTGAGCTGGCCAGTGTATAGATACTGTTTAAAATATTTCTGCATCCTGGAGGAACAGTGCCAATATTGATAATAACATTACATCTAGAATGACTAAAGACTGGGTGTTTAGGGGGCTATGTGGCTGCGGAAGTCAAGAAAGGTATACAAAGTGACTTTAAATACTGGGAAAATGAGAAAAAAAAAGAACTTTAAATGTGTAAACCTATTAAAAATGGAAAAGGCAGAGTACTGAGCTTACTGTTGCTGGAGGCATCCAACAAAGATTGAATGAAAACCTTTGGTAAAGATGCTCTAGTATACAGATTTCTCTAGTGGGCCGCACGCTGCCCAGATTAGCTCTACTGTCTTCCGCAACTCTCAGCGTATTGGTGGAGGCAGTGAGCACCGCCCCAGCGGCTGCAGCCGACCTGTGCTTCCTAACATGACAGCGAGCGCCAGGATTTCCCAAGCGTTCCGAAGAGTTCTGGGTACTTTATAGATGCTTGATAATTATTGGTTGAGTGAATGCTTTCTACTCTTTTGTCCCCTGGATGTGACCCAGAAATATAGCAAACACCTGAATAAGAGCCATTCTTTCTTAGTTTCTACTGGGGGGGTGGGAGGAAAGAGAGAGAGAGAGATTTTTCTTTTTTCATTTTAAATTCTCCTAATTTGTAGAAGAAAAAAAAACACTGATGTTTGGGTTTGGTTACATAATTATAAAAGAAAGCAAAATTCAGTTATTTTCATATTTATTAGCATTCTCAGTTTTATTCTCAGATGGAGGGCCTTCATAATTTTTAAAATTTTGCTTCATTTAAAAAAATGTTTATTTACTTTTGAGAGAGAGAGAGAGAGAGAGAGAGCAAGCACGTGTGTGAGCAGGGATGGAGGCAGAGGGAAGGAGAGAGAGAATCCCAAGCAGGCTCCACACTGTCAGCACAGAGCCTGATGAGGGGCTGGAACTCATGACCATGAGATCATGATCTGAGCTGAAGTCAAGAGTCAGACACTTAACCGACTGAACCACCCAGGCGCTCCAAGTTCTGCTTCGTTTTTAAGTATGGATGCAAATTCAACCGCTTTTCAGAAAGCAACAAGAGAAAATATGTTTAAAATGTATAGCTTTGCTTTACATAATAAATTGGAAAGAGAGCACGCGCCAAAACGAAATGAACCCCACTAGGTGGGATAGGAGCTAAGGTAAGCTTTAGGAAAACGACAAGATAGATTAGGGGAAAAAAAGAGCTAAACACTTATTGGATGAACCACATAGTCTATCAGCCTATCTAACTTTTATTTCCTTAAAGAACCTACATGGCGTGTATTATATCTCGCTCCCCTAACCCCTTTCTTTCTTTTCTTTCTTTCTTTTTTTTTTTTTTAAGATAAAGGAACACAGGTTTAGAAAGGTCAAGTAACTTGCCTAAGATCACAAGTCTAAAAATGTTGGATCCACCATTCAAACCCAGATGTAGTCTCCAAAATGTAAGTTCCATTTTATTTTTTTCAGTGCTGAATTCCCAGAATCTAGCATCTTGCCTGGCAAACAGTAGATACTCCAAACGCACTTGTAGATAAATATAGGGACATGTGGACTCTTGTCCATGCACAGTACAGCATGTCTACACACTCCATGACTGAAGCTAGTTATTTGCTAAATGCCATTAAATGAAGAACAGTGAATTTTGACTTTGGAGACCAAAGGATACTGTGAAAAAAATTATTATGCCTGATTCGGGTCCATCACAGAGTCTAGGAAATAATTTGTAATAAATATTTCAGGTCATAGATAGATAGTGTGGGGCTGAATTAAAATGGTACTAGTAAGGGGCACCTGGGTGGCTCAGTTGGTTGAGTGTCCCACTTCGGCTCAGGTCGTGATCTTACAGTTTGGGAGTTCAAGCCCCATGTGGGTTTCCGTGCTGACAGAACCCAGGCTCAGAGCCTGGAGCCTGCTCAGAGTCTGTGTCTCCCTCTCTCTCTGCCCCTCCTCCATTTGCCCTCTGTCCCCCTCTCTCAAAAGTAAACAGAGACATAAAAACAATTAAAATAGCACCAGTAAAAATGAAAAAAAAAATAAAGGAGGGGAAGGTTGGACATATTTTGACAAGCAAAAGCCATAAAGTCTAGTTCGTGATTATATAGTGGTATTTGTGGGCAGTGTGTTGGTTAAGATGAGGAAGAAGTTAAACCACAGCTTCACAAATAGGAAGCTGGTAGAATGCATATAGCATCAATAGGAATAAATAAGGAATGAAGAGTAGGTTCTTGATTGAACAGAGGAAAATGTTGAGATTAATTTCCAGTTTTTGTGTATATTGGTGACAGTATTTAACAGATGGTTGGGTAGGTAGAACTGGAGATTTTTAAATTGTTACGAGGTGAAAATAAAGATTTTTAGGATACTCAAAACCATTAAGCAGAAGCAAAATAAAATGAAAAGAAACCAAATGTCTCTTTTTAAGGGGCAGGAGATGGAGGATAAGCCAGTGAAGAAGAGGATGGATGAGGATGGTGGACGATGTTAGTATTGTATCCGAGAAGGATTGTATTAATTTCCCTGTGCAATCCCCTGCAAGTCACATTATTTCTACATCCCAGTTTCCCCATTATACAGTGAGTATCCATTTTGTTTTTAAGTTTTTATTTAAGGGGCATGGGTGGCTCATTTGATTAAGTGTCTGACTTTGGCTCAGGTCATGATCTGGGGTTCGTGAGTTCGAGCCCCGCATCAGGCTCTGTGCTGACAGCTCAAAGCCTGGAGCCTGCTTCAGATTCTGTGTCTCCCTCTCTCTCTTCCCCTCACCCACTTGCGCTTTGTCTCTCTCAAAAATAAATAAACATTAACAAAAAAAAATAAAGTTATTATTTAAATTCCAGTTACTCAATAAACAGTGTAATATTAGTTTCAGGTGTACAACACAGTGATTCAGCACTTCCATACAACACCCAGTGCTCATCACAAGGATAGTAACTCTGTCATTTTCATTTTGGTATCTAGCACCTGGTGTTCTAGAAACTGCTTGTTAAATGATTTAGTTCAACTTGACAGTTGGATCATTAGTGAAACTTTTGTCTCAGTTTAGTGCTTGTCCTGATATATTTTGGTAAACTCCCAACTTTTTATCATGACCCTTGAGGACTTAAGTATAACAAATCCCCATTTACGTAAGCTAGATTGAGTGGCTCTCCTTTTGTTGCAAACACACAAGCTCTACCAAAACAGGCCGATACAAAAAACATCAAAGGAACTATAACAACTGGCTGCCAGTGTGTTCCAGACACGACATAGGAAAAGATGAGTTACGCTTTATTTTATAAAACTAGATGAAATATCTTAAGGTTTCTTTAGAAGAATAAATGCTAGTGAAATTACTTCAGAAAATAAGGCTGGTCCAGAATGAATTTAAATGTATAAAAATGCTTAGCCAAAAAACTAGAAAATACACTAACATTTTAATAGGGCGTAACCTGAGGAATTAGAGGGAAAGTGAAGATTATAACATTTTTTGTGCCATATATTTTGTACTGTTTGATTTATTTACAAGAGGTAGATATTCCTCTGTGTGTGTGTGTGTGTGTGTGTGTGTGTGTGTGTGTGTGTGTATGTATGATAAAAAAAGATTTTTTCAAGACAACCAAAGTAGGAAAAAAAAGAGATTAGTACAGGGAACTTCCCTTGCCAAAACTTACTTGAAAGTTAGTCCAATAAAAATAAAATATATTGTTGGGATGCCTGGTGTCTCAGTCGGTTAAGTGTCCGAGTGTGGCTCAGGTCATGATCTTGTAGTTCGTGAGTTCGAGCCCCACGTGGGGCTCTGTGTTGACAGCTCAGAGCCTGGCGCCTGCTTCAGATTCTGTGTCTCCTTCTCTCTGTGTCCCTCCCCTACTTGTACTCTGTCTTTCTGTCTCTCTCAAAAATGAATAAACATTTAAAAAATTAAAAAATATATATATTGTCACAAAAGTAGATAAGTATCAGCATACAGAAATGATTTAAGACTGTGAGAACTTTATATAAAAATCAAAATGGATTTTAGGTTCAGATTAGGAAATATGATGCATTTTAATATCATGGGCAATGCCAGATTTTTATATATCACATACAAAAAGTACATTTCAGATGGATTAGAGATTTTAGTGAAATATATAAGCAAAAGCCTAAAATAATAAAATTGCATTTTTGTGTATATTTACATAATGTGGATAGGGGGAAACTTTCCCAAAGTACTAAACCCAGTCCCTCTGAAAAGAAAAAGTTAGATGTTTATTCCTATGTGCAAGTTAAAAAGTGAATATTTTGAATGGCAAAAGGCCTCCAAACAAAGTGAAAATACACACAGCAGCCTGGAGAAAATACTACTGTACAAACAAGTAGTAGTTTTTATAAAAATGCATACACACTTATACATTGTAAGAATTAGATAAAAAATTTCAAACCTGGGGTTGGTAGAGAAGAAAGGGGAGCGGCTTAATTTAGAATTTCTTTTCCTGATTGTTTTTGCTATAGGTAAACAATTTCTCCTTTGCGTTTGTATCTGTTAATGCTACAGAAAAGTCCCTTTCCCAGATCATATGACGAAACTTTCAGATACTTTCTTGTTTGTTTATTAAGATATGAATTCGCTTGGGGCGTCGGGGTGGCTCAGTCGGTTAAGCGGCCAGCTTCAGCTCAGGTCATGATCTTGCGGTCTGTGAATTCGAGCCCCGCGTCGGGCTCTGTGCTGACAGCTCAGCCCTGGAGCCCGCTTTGGATTCTGTGTCTCCCTCTCTCTCTGCCTCTCCCCTGCTCACGCTCTGTCTCTATGTCTCTCAAAAATAAATAAACGTTAAAAAAAAAGATATGAATTTGAATGCAAATGGAAGGTTTTGTATAACTTCGTCTTAGCTGCTTAGCCTAACTACAAAATTTATCTTTGACTGGCAGTTTTTCTCTATATTCCTGCCTCGTCAATTCAAGCTACTGTCCCTCTCCTACCTAGATGGGTACCAGGTTCTCAGAATTTGTCTCTTTACCTCCGTTTTTGCCCCTTAAGTTATATATTTTCCAATTGGCAGCTAGACAGAACTTTAAAAAGTCTAAGTCGTACAATAGATAATCCCTTGCAAAAAACATTATAGTGTCTTTCTTTTGCATTTAAAAATAACCCTACCATGGCTTAGAAGGAGGGTGAAAACATTCTGGTTTGCACCGACATCCCGAATAACTATTAGAAGTGCCCCGTTTCATTCTCAAAAGCGTTCCAGTCTGAGCAATATATAATATAGTTGGCCTAACTGTAAGTCTCCGCTGGCTTCACGGCTGTGTTTTCAGAGAAAACCGTTTCTCATCACATCACCTAACAGAGCACTCATTATAATTCTTTTTCAGAGCATCTTTCTTGTGATCAGATCGTAATTTATGATTGTTTGTTTTTGTCTTATTATCTGATGAAGAAATAATTTATAATTAATATTATTATTTGGCCCACGAGGCAAGGACCACATCTCTGTAGTTTTGTATTGTATCATCAAGACCTAGTATGATGCCTAACACTTAGCACATGCTTAATCAAAGTTCGTTCAGTAATCGAGAATTTGGACTAATTGTTAAAATTTAAGCAATGCAGGGGCGCCTGGTTGGCTCAGTCAGTTTAGTGTCGGACTTTTGATTTGGGCTCAGGTCATGATCCCATGGTTGGTGAGTTCGAGCTCCACGTTGGGCTCCTTGTTCACTTACATTAGTTAAAGTTTTCTCTAGGTGCCAATTGGAAAATACATAGGTTAAGGGGCAAAAATGGAGGCAGAAAGACAAATTCTGAGAACCTATTCCTCTCTAGGTAGGCATGGACAATAGCTTGAATTGACGAGGCAGGAATATAGAGACAGCTCATGCACGCGCTCCCTCTCTTTCTTGAAATAAATAAATACACATTAAAAAAATGAAAAAGTGTCATAAGTAATGCTTTTCGTTTTCTTTTTGAAAATTTGATCTGTACGTTTGCTAAGATGTCTTCATGTCTCATTATGGGCACATTAAAAAATGCATGGGATATTAAGTTTTTCTTTTTAAGACAATTGGTATATATCATGATGATTAAGTATATCAGTTCTGGAGTAAAATGAAACAAAACAATAACGAAAACAAACATAAATTGTTTTCTGTTCCAGATCTGCTATTTTCAGTGTGAACTGGTAGTTAACGTGCTTAAAATGCACTTAAAAATATTTAAATAGGACTAATGAACTCAAAAGGATAAAAGGAGATATACTAACATAGTGCTAAGCACATCATAATCATGTAAAAATCATCAACTATTTATAATTTTATGACTTGCTTGTGGAAGATCTGTTTAATGAGTTAGCAACAGCAAAGTTTTCAATGCAGGTCAATTAGAGGTTGCTTGTCCATCACACTTCCCAGCTACTTCTAAATAATCAACAAAAGCACAGGATATAAACTAATTTATAATTTTATTAGTTGTTTTCCATTGCATTTTCCCCAAATGCTTTGTGACTCTTTTTTTTCCTCCTTTCTTAGTCTGAATTAATCAATTTTGGATTATTCCATTTATTTTTCTTCCATTGGATTGCTGGTTACACATCTTTACTCTTCTTTTGGTAATTCTCCTAGAGATTAAACATTGGTCCTTGGATTATTAGAACAAATATAAGTGAGTACTCATACCACACTGCAGTCAATGCTAAGACTTTAGAACGTTAAACTCTGTTAACCTTCCTTATCCCGTTAGTGCCATTAGTCTTATTATTGTCACGTATTTTAGTTTTACATTTACTCTAAACCCCAGAAAATATTATTAATATTGTGAATATTATTTCGTATCGTCAGCATTCCTTCAGATTTGGTCCAAATTTAGTCATATAATTTTTTCCTGCATTTTCGTGTTTCTCTTGTGGATCATTTCCCTTCTGCTTGAAGAACTACTTTTAGCATTCCCTTTCATGTAGGCTGCTGCTGCTGAATACACTTAGTCTTTGGTTATCTAGAAATGTCTATGCAGCTTCACTTTTGAAAGATGTTTTTTTACTGGTTGCTGGATTTCTTTTTTTCCCCACACCCTTCTCATGTCGTTCCATTGTCTTCCGTCTTACATCTTTTCTGTTGAAGAGTCACTTCTCGGTGTTATGGTTGTTCCTTTGAAAATACTGTATCTTCCTTTTTGGTTCTTTTGGGATTTTCTCTTTATCTTTGGTCTTCAGTTGTTTTACTGTGAGGTGCGTAGATGTGGTTTTCTTTTCAGTTGCTTTGTCTGGAGTTTGAAACACCTTTTGAATCTATGGCTTGGTGTCTTTCATCAATTGGAAAGTTCTTGACATTTACTCTTCAAGATTGCCTTGGCCCCATTCCCTCTGTCTTCTTCTGGAGGAAGATGGCATTATATGCATGCATTATGTCTGGCATATATGTATGTGTGTATACATATGTTTTCATTTTGCCCCACATATCACTTTCACTCTCACTAGGTAGTTTCTAATCTTTTTTGTTCTCCAGGCTTCCATCAGGGAATTTTATACTCACCTAACTTCTAGCTCACTAATGCTTTCCTCAGCTGTCTCTTCCAGTTTGTCATTAAATCTATTTGATCATTGTTTCAATTATTCTATTTTTCAGTCCTAGAATTTCTATTTGGTTATTTTTTCTATAGGTTCCTATTATCTGGCAGAATCCTCCATCTTGTCACCTATTGTTTTAAATTTTAATTCCAGTATAGTTAACAGACAGTGTTATACTGTTTTCTGGTGTATGATATAGTGATTCAAGAGTTCTATACATTACTCAGTGCTCACGATAAGTGCTCTTAATCCCCTTTGCCTAGTTCACTTATCTTCTTGAACATAGGAATACATTCGTATTTTAAAATCCATGTGGACAATTGCGATATCGTGGTCATCTCTGGGGTTTTATGTATTCACCAGAATTTTTACTGAAATTATAGACACAGTCTATAATTATATAACCTAATGTCTAAATGGTGGTCTAAATGCTAATTTTTATGGTGGTCTGTATCTTTCTGGGTTTCAGTGAAGGTTGAAATGGATAAAGAAAACCGAGGGGAAGACAATTTTGAAGATTTGAATTTGAAAAAAACATGTCAACAGGCAGGTATGTGGGCCAAATTACCCAGGGATTCCCCATTAAGATTAAAGAGCTTCCTGTGTGTTTCCAGTTCTCAAATATCAAAATTGTCACTGGTGGATTGCCACATGTTTATAATATCACTAACAACACTGCTCTCTTTTCGACTCATTCACCCAAGTCAGACCATTTCTCAATACCGAAGGCTTCCATCTTTTCTATTGGGAAAACAGAAAATAGATGGGAATCTGCATTTTGCTTAAGATGTTCTGAGATTTCATCCTTGGTGCTTGCTACCACATTTCTTTCCTTAAAATAAAGAATATACAGCTAACTGCAGCTACTTTAGGGACCAAGATTATCATCACCATTGCAACTTCCCTTAGAATGAATTCGTATACACACGTGCCCTGGGATTGCCCCGTTTGAATGCCTGGCAGACCCGAGGCCTGTCGGCATTTTGATAAATGATGCACATACATAATTTGAAAATCTAAAATGCACTGGCAGAGATCAGGAGATGTTTGTGTTAATGAAAGCATGATTTTCTGGATCAAAGCAGACAAGGGAGGCCCAATTCTCTCAGATGAGGAGGGCTGCAGAATCTGTTTAGTGAATGAAAAGAGAGGTTGGTGCGAGATGAGCTCTTTAAATAAGGGCAAAGTACTTTATCAATCCAAGCCAATTTCGAATAGTCCACCCTCCTCTCTGGAGGACACTGGGAGGAAAGGGATGAAATCAGCATGCTTTTTAAAAACTCTAAGTAAGTATATCAGACCTCTCCAGTGGGGCACTTACAATCTCAGTCAGCTGGTATGAAAATCTGGAGAAAGAAATTTTATGTTTTATTCGAATGTAAATTCTGCTCAACCTAACAGGCAGGACTGAGAAGACAGAGAGAGAAAAACATGACCATGAGCCCCGAGGTGGGAATAAACTATGAGAGAAGGATGTGAATTCAGGGGTTTCAAAAACCTTGAGAGGAATGGGGAAGGTACGTGGTGTCTTTGATAGAGCGCTAACGAATGTGTATTGCATATTTAGTGGGACATGTTTCAGATTAGTCATTCTGTGACGAATGAAGAAACACCGGGCTGGGACTTACGATGGAGAGCAGAAAAGGAAGATGGGGAAAGAAAAAGGCAGGGCAGAGCCATGGAAGCTTTCTTTGTTTGGACCCACTTTCTGGCTTCTGGTAGGAGCAGTTGATTACTTAGGACTGGAGTGGATTGTCTGGTTTCCTGAGTAGTGCCTGAGGGTTTGTTTAGTTGTTTGTATTTTTGGCAATTCAGTCCCAAGGGAGTCCTCACCATGGCACCCGTAAGCTATCAGCCCCTATCCTTCCCCACTATGCTCTACGAGGGAAAAAAAGAGTGATGGGCTTTTCTGCCTAAGTTTATCTACAATTTGAAAATATGAAACCAATAATACAGGGCAAAATTTACACTCTCTAGATAAAAGTTTCAGAAAGGACTTTGTTTCTCTGTCCCGCAAAGTACATGCATAGCCATTAACTAAGATGTTTTATGATTTTTTAAAAAATGGTAAAGTTAATATTGTTAGTTTGGAAATTACTTAAGTTTAATAAAATCAGTGCTATGAGACAGCTATTATCTTAAAAGAGGGAGAAAAAAAATTCCTTCCAAATGCCATTAAGTCGGCACAAGGTATAACACATTCAAGTGAATCACTTTTTCCCCACTGGATAGATTTGTGACAGTATAAGAAAAAGGGGAACAAGGCTTTTAAAAAATGAATTTTGGCTGGTCATAAGTCTCAAAGAGTTATGTAATCAAGGCAGAAAAGTATGAAAACAATTAGTCATGTCATATTTGAAATACACGTGCAAGTGTGTCCCCAGAGAAGGCTGGTGGATGTCATACATTTAAACTCGAGCTAAGCGGATAAATGATTGTAGAGTGTTGCTTAGATCCTGTATTTGCTATCCTTGCTTCTGGAGACACTAGTGGAATATAAATGAAATAGGTAAGTGGAGGGGTTCAAGGCAACGGACAAGCATGTATTTTCTGCCCCGCTCCAAGGGGCAAACCACATTCCTTTCCTGTCCTAACAGATTTGGACAAGGGAGAATAGTAGTGTCCAGCAGAGGGCGCAGCGCTGGAGTCAGGAATGCTTTAACCACTGCCTTAAATCTACTGGCGGAAGGAACCACAAAACCTGACCACATAGAAGTGAGGGTCATAAAAAGGGCCAGCATCTTCCCGTACTTAGGAAGTCAAATCAATATTTGACCTTCGAGCCCACTGAGCTCAACATTAAGTATACAAAACCAACCATATTCACCTGCCTTAATACTTGTTTTTTAATTTTTTTTAATGAAAGTATCAATGAGGAGCTCTCAGGTATTAATTTTTCATAGTTGCCTTCAATCAACAGTGTATGTCTTATATTTCTCACATACTACCTGTGTTGAGTCAGTTATTGTGTTTGTTTGTTTTCTGGCTTATTCTATGTTTGTTCCAATTAAATGTTGAGATACTAGGTCTTTAGCAAGTTGGCTGCACATCTGTCTTTTCACCTTGTGAGACCGCCTCTTCTGGACAATAATGGCTCCTTGCATTAGCTCTATGGCAACACTAGGAAGTCTAAGGGAAAGTCTAAGGGAAGTCTAAGGATCAAGGTTTTGATCCTGTGGGCTGTGATGGGTGAGCAAACACAGTACCTGCCAGAACAGGGATTTGTAGGACAATCTAAATGATATAGTTACAAACAATGGAGATGAAACTCAAGGAAGAACGGAATTAGTTTTAAAAGGCAGACATAACAGGGGCGCCCGGGTGGCTCAGTCAATTAAGGGTCCGATTTCACCTCAGGTCATGATCTCAAAGCTTATGGGTTCAAGCCCCACGTTGGGGTCTGTGCTGACAGCTCAGAGCCTGGAGCCTGCTTCAGATTCTGTCTCCCCTTCTCTCTGCCTTTCCCTCCCTCTCTCTCTCTCTCTCAAAAATAAATAAACATTAAAAAATAAATAAAAAACAGACACTGTGAAGCTACTGCTATGTTTACAGGTGGGTTTTTCATTCATTTAAAAATTCAGCGAGGGGCGCCTGGGTGGCTCAGTCGGTTAAGCGACCGACTTCGGCTCAGGTCTTGATCTTATGGTCTGTGAGTTCGAGCCCCGCATCGGGCTCTGTGCTGATGGCTCAGAGCCTGGAACCTGCTTCGGATTCTGTGTCTCCCTCTCTCTCTACTTCCCTTGCTCACACTCTGTCTCTCTGTCTCTCAAAAATAAATAAACGTTAAAAAAAAATTCAGCGAATATGGATTTAAGTAAAATCTGACATTTCAGTACCAATACATTTCAAAAGAGATCAAACCTTGAGTAGGTTATGTTACAAAGGCACTAGAAATGGTTAAAAGCCCAATATTTACATAACTAGGAATGCTTCTATAAAATATTCTGAGATATACATAAGCCTGGAAATTTTGCTTTAAAACTTACGTGGAAAACTTGTAATACTCCATAACCTGAAAGTTAAACCAACCCAATTAAAAAAACCCTAGAATTTACTGATGATTTTGTGAACCATGTCAAAATTTTATTTTATTATTATTTCATTTTATTTTTAATTTGAGAGAGAGAGAGAGTGTGAGCAGGGAAGAGGGGCAGAGAAAGAGAGAGAGAGGGAGAGAGAGAGAGAATCTTAAGTAGGCTTCATGCTAAATATGGAGCCCCTGGGATCATGACCCGAGCTGAAATCAAGATTCAGACACTCAACTGATGGACTACCAGATGCCCCCCAATTTTATTTTTAATGTTTTATTTTTTACAGCAGTGTGAGGTTTACAGAAAAATCGCGCAGAAAGAACGGCGCCCATGTGCCCCCCACTCCACTACTGGAAGAGTTTCTCCTTTTACTAGCATCTTGCATTAATGTGGTAGGTTTTTTTGTTTGTTTGTTTTTGTTTTTTGTTTTATGTTTTACAACTAATGAAGCAATATTAATACATTATTATTAAATAAAATCCATACTGTACATTAGGGTTCACTCTTTGTGGTGTACGCTCTGGGGGTTCTGACGACTGTGTACTGACCTGTGTCCGCCGTCCCAGTGGCATACAGAGCTGTGATTTCACTGCTCTAAAAATCCCCTGGGAGCCACCTGTTCATCCTCCCCTCCCTCACCCCACCCCAAAACCCTGGCAACCAGTGATCTTGTAACTGTCTTCATCGTTTTGTCTTTTCCAGAATGTCATAGAATTGAAATCCTACAGTGTGTAGCCTTTTTCTGATTGGCTTCTTTCATTTACTGATAGGCATTTAAGTTTCCTCCATTCCTTTTCATGGTGTGGCAACTTTTTGTTTTTCAAGCAGTGAATACTATTTCCTTGTCTAGATGTACCACAGTTTATTTATCCTTTCTCTTTACTGAAGGACATCTCCCTGAATTTCCACTTGGAGCTTTATATAAGTAAGGATGGAGGCTGTGAATCACAGGAAGACCAGTTATATTTAGGTGAATTAAATAGAGTTTTGTTGCTGTCTTCATTTTACATTATAAGAAGCCACAGGTAAGCAGGCCGGTACGATGCCTTCGTGAGTCCATCAGGGACACAGGTGTCTCCTGTCTGTTCCTCAGACGCTTACAGAATAAGGCTTTTGTCCTCTTGCTTTTCCCCTGAAGATCTCCAGATATTTTCTGCCCCTCCCGCATTATGCCAAGAGCAAGGGGAGGGCAGAGAGGAAAAGGTGCGGTGTGCTCCAGCTAACCGTGTTCCCTGGGAGGGAGGGAAGTGGCCCTTGGCAGCCGGGAACTGGTCTGGCACTATCTACGGGCCTTGGGGTTGCTAGGAGCTGGCTTGGCACCCCCAGCTACGCCTTGGAAACTGGAGGGACAGCACTAGAGATACCAGAATAAGACAAAGGGTTGCAGAGAAAAGATGTGAAAAAAACCTTTGACTATTCACAACTTGGGCTCGATCTGACCTTACTCCACAGTATTCTGCCCGAGTGGACCACTGCAAATGTGGCCAAAACGTTACATTCCCTCTCTGTCTGGATTATGTAAATAGTTTCAGAAAAAAC
Organism: Paguma larvata; assembly: GCA_030068075.1. Taxonomy (NCBI): domain Eukaryota; kingdom Metazoa; phylum Chordata; class Mammalia; order Carnivora; family Viverridae; genus Paguma; species Paguma larvata. The sequence goes on from CM057832.1 coordinate 75,409,757, forward strand.
AAACTGAGAGAGCAAATGGCAAAACTGTGAAATACAGTTATATTTGCAAATAGGAGAACCTAGTTTTGACATTTTCTTAAATAACCAAGATTGATTCTTTAAAACATGAAATAACACATGTGATACATAAACACATATGCATTATGAAAAATTCAAATAATACGAAGTGTGTGGTGTAAAAATGACAATCCCTCTCCCCTCCCCCACAGTCCTCTTTTCACCAGTGGGGCTTGCTGCTAGAAGAGTAGTGTGTTTATTAGAAAACACCTCGCCTGATGTTCATACCCACAATTTTAGTTTTTCTTTTGGATATATGTATACATACATGTGTCTCTCTGTGTGCCTATGCACTGTATGTATATACATACACAAGTACATACACATATATTATGTATCCACACACACACACACATACAGACACACACGCACACACACAAATATGTAAAATATTATACAAATTGCTCTTTATACCCATGGCAAAAGAACTGCTCGGTGTAAGGTTTAACATTTTAACATTTTGGTGGATATGGCCAAACTCCAAAATGTCCCTCTCTAATTTTGATTGTCACAATGGTGTACCAAGCATTCATCTTCCCTTATCCTCATCCACCGAGAGTCATTCTCCCATTTACCACTTTGTACCCGTTGTTGTTTTAATTAGCTGATCAGTGCTGACGTTGAAGATCTTTCCACGTGTTGATGGGCCTTTAGGAATTGTTCTGTGTATTATTTTTATCATTCTCTTGCTGATCTGTAGGGACCGTTTTATAGGGCATGGAGATTAATCCTCTGTTGTAAACATGTTAAGTTACAAACATTTCTGTTGGGAGCTTATCTTCTAACCTTTTATGGTGTCTTTTTTCTTCTAAGAGATTTTATTTTTATGTAATGGCTTAAAAATATTTTCCTTTCAGGGGCATCTGGGTGGCTCAGTTGGTTAAGCGGCCGACTTTGGCTCAGGTCATGATCTCGCGGTTTGTGAGTTCGAGCCCCGTGTCGGGCTCTGTGCTGACGGCTCAGAGCCTGGAGCCTGCTTCAGATTCTGTGTCTCCCTCTCTCTCTCTGCCCTTCCTCTGCTCATACTCTGTCTCTATGTCTCTCAAAAATAAAATAAAAAAAAGTTAAAAAAATATTTTCCTTTCAGCTTCTGGGTTTTGTGTTTTTTAATGAAGTTTTTCCTTACCTCCTCGCAAACGATTGTAAGAATATTCTCCCCTATTTTATTTAAATGTTTTATAGTTTGGCTTTAGGTTGATTGCAAAATAGGAACTCTCTTTTTTTTGGTAGGCTGTAGGTAGGAATCTAATTTATTTTTACCTACTTGGTGTAATGGAGTTAGAATGCTTGAGTCCATTTTCCAGTTCTGCTATTTGCTTGTAGTTCTGTATTACTTGACTGTTTGGACCTCACATTTAGCATCACACACTGTGGATAACACTTTCACCTACCTCATAGGATTATAGGATGGATGAAATAAGTTCTTAACATGAAAGATACTTAAATTACTTCTCAGAAAAGTATAAGCCCTTCTTCATATATACTAGCCCTGCCCCATCTTCCCCCCAAAAACCTAAAACCTGAAACAAAAATAGCAACCAAACAGGTCTAGTCCTTTCTCTAGTGAACTGATACATAATATTTACTATAATTTCTATTACATAAATGGGACTTCTTTTAATTTTTAAATTTAAATTTTATTTTTTTAACGTTTATTCGAAAGAAAGAGAGAGCATGAGTGGGGAAGGGGCAGAGAGAGAGGGAGAGAGAGAGTGTGGGGCTTGTTCTCATGAACCATGAGATAATGATCGAATTGAAATCAAGAGTTAGATGCTTAAGGACTAAGCCTCCCAGGTGCCCCTGTTTCTTGATTCTATTCTGTTTTATTGAACTCTTTCTGTCAATTCCCTCTGTTTTAATTACTATAATTTTAGGGTATATTTGCTATCTGGAAGGGAATATGCCTCTCATTATTGTTCTTTTTTTTTTTTTAAACTGACATTCTTGCACATGTTTTCTGTACAGATGACTTTTCTCATGGAACTTAGTAAGTTCCATAAGAAACATCTCGTTGAGTTCAATAAGAGATCTTAAGTTCCAAACAAATTTGGTTTAAGATTGCAGTACATTTATAAATTACTTCAGCGAGAATTGATATCTTTATGATATTGAGTTTTCCTGGGAAGATGAGAACACCGTACATTGCTCCAAAATATGTCTTCTTTTCTGTGCCTCAGTAAAATGTTATCATATTCTCCGTGTCGTGCCTTTCTGATTATAAACTGGCTGCGGTACTCCAGATGTTGTTACTGCTAAGAGTCAAGTCCAGAGGGACAATGTGAGAGTCTCACTGTGTCCCAATAATTTTGACTTGGACACGTTCCCATCTCTGAACCAATCATTGTAACAAGAAGAATGTGATACACACTGGCTTAAGCTTAGTTCATGTCCCCCACAGGGACTCGTGGGTGACAGGAAAATTACCAAAGAGAGTCAAATGTATGCAATGTCAATTACTCCAATTTGGATGCATATTGATATTTGGTCTGATTTAATTTTTTTTTTACTAGATTCTTAAGTATTTTTCTCAGGAGAGTCTTCTAGATTTTATGCTTTCTGAGTCCCTGGGTGTCTAAAAGTGTCTCTTTATTTTTTCTTATTTATGTGAATTATAAAATGTTTAAAATGTCATTCCATTGTCTTATCTTATTTTTCTGTTGTAAATGAGAAATTGAGGACTGCCTGCTTTTCTCTACTTTCTAAATAACTCTCTCTCTCTCACTAAAAGAAGGATGTAATATTTTCCTTTATCCTTGGAGTTAAAGTTTTCATCAAGAGGGCTAGGTTTAATATGATTTTTGATATATGAATCTTAAGTATTTAGCTTAGTTTCTTCCAATAGCTCTGTGATTCTCGCTTTTTTCCCTCCTCTTTCTGGAAATTCTATTATATGTATGATATCTGGGTTTATATTCCATTAACTTTTATTTTCATTCATGATTTTCACTGTATATATATAAATAATCAAATACATAATTAAATATACATAATCAAATATGTAATGAAATGCATGTGTGGGCATATGTGTGTTTACATGTACAACAGCTCCTTCATCTGGTGTTTGGTGTCGTTTAATTGGTGGTTTGTTCTATTATTTGGTTCCTCCACAGAAGGTTTAAAAATGGAAATCATGTCTATTTCCAAAATTTTATTTGTTTTATTGACTTTCCTCTCCTCCCCTCCCATTTCTTGCTTCCTTTCTTTTCTTTTCCTTTTTCCTTCCTTTCTCTTTCCTTCCCTTCCCTCTCCTCCCATCTCCCCTGCCCTCTCCTTCCTTTCCCTTCCCTTTCCTATTAAGATAGGTAGTTTCTTTAGATTCCACTCAATCTTTCTGAATAGGATCTTCTGTTCTGATCACTAGCTTCGTCTTCTTCCTTGAAATAACCAAAGCCCATTAAATAGTTTGTGTTTTGTTTTTCTTTTCAACCAATGCAAGTTGGGGGCGAGAGCCTCTTGGGCAGTGCTGTATCGGCCAGCAGTGGAGACAAAGGAAGTATTACATGTTTTCAATAGTCTTTTTCTAGGGCTGAGGATACCTTTTTTCATGAACTGAGCAGACCAATCTGTTGTAACTTTTAAAAAGTTTCGGCATTAAAGTTCTCTGCCCCATGCTTTGCTATTGGGGTTGACTTCCTCTCAGTCTGGTTCTTCATGTCTTCTGGAATGCAAGAACTTCCTACAAGTCTTTTCTGGATGCGGTTGAAACTAGATTCTCAGATGTTTATAGGGTCTCCTTCAGGCTTTAGAAGTAGGCCACGGTTCTCCCACCTCCTTCCCACTTCCCTACACATCTATTACTGCTCAAGTAATTTTATCTATAAGCTCGCTGAGAAAGGAAGCAAAGTGATTGCATTCAGACCACCATCTCCTGAGAATTACCTCTGACTTATCTTTTGATAGGAATATATTCAAGAGGATCTGAGGCTACTGTAAGTCCATTCCTCTCTAGCAAATGCAAGATGTGTTACCTATGTTAGTGTATTATTTGCCTTTTGAAAAATTATATATATATTTCTGAACTCTAATATCCTCATATAATTTATTTCTCTTTGTTCAAATCAATGCTAGGCATCTAGAGGATATAACAATTTTTTAAGAATATGCTATTTATTGACCATTGCTGAGTTCTCATGAAAGTTCATTCTTCTGAATCATTTATTCATTCAACAAACAGTTTTTATGCCTTAATTTTGCCAGTTATTGCATTCAGTCCTTCAATGTCTTCCAGGCATCCTCATGACTCTCATTAGGTAGCACAGACATCCTGGGGAGAGGACTGTCATGTGGCCTTGGTTGTTCTATCGTTTGACTTAATACGATTTTCATTTATGAACTTAAAGAATGTTTTATAACTGTTGTAAAAACATGACCAGAGTAGTCACTAATTCCACACCACAAACCTTTACAATGTGCCTTTGCAGTTCCTCCCATCAGAAAGTGGGGTCTCTTTCCCCGCCCTTTGCATCTAGACTGGCCTTGTCACTTGCTTCGGCTAAAACATATGACAAGTGACAACGTGCTGGTGTTGAGCTTAGGCCATTCGAGGTCTGGCAGGCTTCAGCTTCCTTCCTTCGATCCCTGTGATCACTGTGGGAGCCAGTCTGGGCTGGCCTGCTGGAGGAGAGAGGAGCCACTGCAGCTGAGACCAGCTGCACCACCAAACTAGGCTTAGCCCAAATTGCCAACTTGCCCATTTGTGAGCTAAGTAAATGATTGTTTTATGTCATTAAGTTCTGGGATTTTTTTTTTTTTCAGTGGAAAAAGATCACTGATACAATGTTAAGTGAAATTGATAATTTCATTCTATTCACTCCTAATAGGACCTCTGTTAGTATATAGGAAATTGGTTTCAAAGTAACTATGGGCATTTTGTTTTGTTTATTTTTATTGTCATTGAATCGGTATTTATGTCTATATCATCTATATCTATGTTTATAATATGTATATATATATGTACATATATATATATACCAACTGGATGTAAATATATTTGTATCTCCATCTACATTAGGAGGGCAAGCTCAGTCTAAATTAGAATTCAGAGTCTAAAACTAGTAAGTACCAGAGCTGGGGCTTATCATAAGCATACATTTGGATGGCTTAATTTGCATTAGAAGGAAGAGAGGCTCTAATGAGGGCGTTTTAGAATGAGCACCTCATCATGGACCCATTTATGAGCCCTATGGTCTTTCTCCTCATTTCTGTGGAACATCATTTTGATTTGGTGCACTGATGACAGAAAGGAATATGCCTGTCTGGGTAACTGGAGGCTCCTGTGTCAGGAGGCTCTGACTTAATAGAGGGCATCAACAGAGTGGCAACAGAAAGGTGGGATCTTACAGTGGGCTACAGGTGATGGAGAAGAGTTGGGGGGAAACTTGAGAGGACTCTACGAGCCAGGTGTACCACAAAGAGTGACAGAAATAACTGTAGAGGACTTGGTTGGGAGAAGGGGATAAATAGTGAAATTAGAGTTTTTTTTTTTAATTTAATGTTTATTTATTTTTTAGAGAGAGAGAGAGACAGAGCATGAGTGCGGGAGGGTCAGAGAGAGAGGGAGACACAGAATCTGAAGCAGGCTCCAGGCTCTGAGCTGTCAGCACAGAGCCCGACGCGAGGCTCGAACTCACGAACCGTGAGATCATGACCTGAGCCGAAGTCAGACACTTAACTGACTGAGCCACCCAGGTGCCCCTGAAATTAGAGTTTTAATTTTTATATGAATTCACTGCCTTCCCATTGGCTAGTGTCTTCTGAAGCTTTTAGGTCACTGTAATAACCAATCATTTACTACCAATGCTCCTTTTAATTTTCTTTTTTTTTTTTAATGTTTATTTATTTTTGAGAGAGAGAGACAGAGACAGAGAGAGAGAGCTTGCGAGGGGTGGGGCAGAGAGAGAGGGAGGCAGAAGATCTGAAGTTGGCTCTTCTATGCGGGGCTTGAACTCACCATGAGATCATGACCTGAGCTGAAATCAACAGTCGCATGCTTAGCCAACTAAGCCACCCAGGTGCCCCAATTTTCTTTTAACTGCATGTTGGAAGTTAAAAAAAAAATAAGCTGTTAGAGGGAAGATGTTAATAAAAAATGATTTGCCTAATGCCTAATGATAACAATTTTTAGTAGTGAAGGAAATCTGAAGTCAAAATGTACTGTCAGAAGTAAAAATAGTCAGATAGCAAGTAAAAAATGTACTCGTCATAAATTATATAGAGAATGGATTAGTGAAGGGAGAGTAATATATTATCTGGAAGAGTTGTGTTGTTCTTCAAAACTTACGCTATGTATGTCATGATTTAATTTAGTTTCTCTTGAAAATTTTTAGTTCATCATTGCAGTACTATTTATGACTACTGAAACTCAATATACCTTATGGAGTCAAACATTTTCTGTTGAATTTTCCATGCTGAAAAACAAAATATTCCAGAACATAATCTTTATTTGGGTGCCTGGGTGGCTCAGTTGGTTAAGCATCCAGGTTTCGATTGTGGCTCAGTTCATGATTTCACTCTCAGTCATGAGATCAAGCCCCACGTTGGGCTCTGTGCTGAGCGTGGAGCCTGCTTGGGATCCTCTCTCTCTTTTTCTCTCTGCCTCTCTTCCACTTGTGTTCTCTCAAAATAAATAAGCATTTTTTTAAAAAAGGAACATAATAATTATTATATTTAGAAAAAATTCCAGGGGCGTCTGGGTGGCTCAGTCGGTTAAGTGGCCGACTTCGGCTCAGGTCATGATCTTGCGGTCTGTGAGTTCGAGCCCCGCATCGGGCTCTGTGCTGACGGCTCAGAGCCTGGAGCCTGCTTCGGATTCTGTGTCTCCCTCTTTCTCTGCCCTTCTCCTGCTCACTCTATGTCTCAAAAATAAATAAACATTAAAAAAAATTAAAAAAAGAACAAAGAAAAAAAAAAGAAATTCCAAAGCGTTATATCTGAAAAAAAAAATGTTTACCCCAACTATATCAAGTTCTAATTAAAATAAAAATAGGCAAAGAGGAAGGAAAACTACATTATTTGAATGGAGTTCTCTCATGTTTTGGATGGCACCAAATTCTTTTGGTTTTCCTCCTACTTCAATTAACTACTACTTTTTGCTGCTTTACTGTCTCTCAGTCATAAATATAAATGCTTTTCAAGGGTCGATCCTTACCTTTCATCTTTTCTATCATTATTTTCTCCATGAAAAATCTCATATAATCTAATGGAGTAACAATGCAAATGGCTCCCTGTTCGTTCTTTTGTTTGTTCGTTTGTTCCTTCCTTCCTTTTTATTGAAGTACAATTAACATACAATGTTATGTTAGTTTCCAGTGTACAACAAATTGATTCAACAGTTCTATACATCACTCAGTGCTCACCATGATAAATGTAGTCACCATCTGTCACCATGCAACATTATACTATTATACTATTGACTATACTATTTACTATACTATTGACTATAGTCCCTGTGCTGTACATTTCATCTCTGTACATTATTTATTTTATAACTACAAGTTTGTGTCTCTTAATCGTCTTAATCTGTTTCACCCCTCCTTTCACCCACCTCTACTCTAGCAACCACAACTTTGTTCTCTGTATATAATAGTCTGTTTTTGTTTGTTCATGTGTTTTGTTTTTAAGATTCCACACATAAGTGAAAGCTTAATCTTTATCTCCACTTTTATCCCTTCTCTGAGTACTTCTATTTCCAATTTCATTGACATCTTGGTTCTCTATCCTACAGTGTCTCAAACACTATCCATTCAATCTGAATTAACTCATCATCTCCTTCCTTTTTCTTTTTTTTTTTTAAATGTTTATTTGTTTGAAAGAGAGAGAGAGCAGGGGAGGGGCAGAGAGAGAGGAAGACACAGAATCTGAAGCAGGGTCAAACGCATGAACTCTGAGATCATGACCTGAGCCGAGGTCGGACATTTAACTGACTGAGCCACCCAGACGCCCCTTACCTCAATTTTATCCTCCAATTAATTTGATTATAAAACATATGCCCTTATTTAAAACCTCAAAATGTTTCCCTCAAATGTTTCTTGAATAAAACCCAAACATATTATTGGTCATTTAAACCTCTTCATCAAGATATACCATTCCAAACCTATTTCTAATTGAATTTCTTTGAGTGCCAAAAAGATCTAGTCAAACTCTTCTACACATCCTTTCCTGGGTATGTACAATGATTTCCTGCCCTGGTTCTTTTTTTTTCCCCTGTATTTATTGTATTGCTGGGTATTTTTCCCCCATGTCAAAATATCCATATTTTTCTTATCCATAAAGTTCTAGTTCTAATATATTCTCTATTGAATTCAGTTAAAATATGTCAACCATTTCTGCTATATTCTATGCTAAGTACATTATCTTGTTTACTTTCATAACAAGATATTACTATTCTTATATTCTTATTATCCCATTGTTATACACTGCTGTAAATGTGTCTTTTACAAAACTGTGGCATACATAAGTTATATTTAATTCATTTGGGCATTTCTCAAAGTTTATCGTGAAGGGTAGATGCTCAATCAGTATGAATATATAAATGAAATATATTAACAATGTTTCAGTAGTTCTACTGCATTTATTCACATCCTGCATTGTCAAGAAGGATTTAAGAGAGCCTAAATTTTTTTTCAATAAATTTGTTTAAGGAAGTAGAGTAAAGAAAGGAAAAATGAAGTGAATTTATGTGTAAGATTGGTTCACAGTAAACTGTGAAGGATGGTTTAGTATCGATTGTCAGAGGTAAGCCACACATTTGGTGGTTAACCAAGGCAAAAAGATCATTTATTTACAGTATAACCAATTTCATGAGATGAAAAGAAGTAAGTTAGTGATAAGAAGCTCAATTCTTAAGAAGTATTCTGCTTGATGTAATAAATTATATCCTCAACACCATACTTATGGGTTACCTTAAAAACCAAACTTATCCTCAGTGTTACTTTCTCAAGAGTGATAGGTAAGCTACCACGGAATAGAAATAACCATACATGAAATGGACTTATTTCAAGAGTGGTAGACAGGGTCATACATTATTCAGGTGACAGTTGTATTGAGCTGTTTCAGTGAATTGTAGTGGGCATGAGGATATACTTCATGTACTCTTTCTTCTTTCTCTTCTCTTTTTAAACAGAAGAGAAAAGAGCAATTCAGTGTTGTGACGGGTTTCTTAAGATATCTGAAGTTATTAGCTACATAGGGGGTCCTTGCTATAGCCCTTCTACACAATGGAAGGAATGACAAATATTTTCACAGTATGATTATACAGGTCTATGATACCAAAACCATAATCACAGATATTGTGGTTAGCAATGATGGCAGACAGTAGCAATAGTACACATACATGTGTGTGCTCATACACGTGCACATGGACACACACACACATTTATTTCAATACATATCCAGTGTTACTTCACAAAATAGTCTATGACCAGCTCTTTAAACTCAGCTTTTTTCTCTCTCAAGGCTTAATCCTTTTTGTTGGATAATTGTCACTCGTAGTGATTATTCTGTTTTTGAGATGATTAGACATATTTCATTACTACAAATAAAGAAATTTCTTAACAAATTTCTCTTTAAGAGTAAATAAGAAATTGTGTGTGCTGACTTCAAAAAACCTTTGAAATTTCCTACCTGGTGTTTACTGTCAAAAAGCACAATAGGCTTTCAAACAGGTTCTCATAAGGAAAAATTCTGTTTGTTTTGTCACACTTTTTCCATTAATTTAAAAACCAGTGAAAGCCCGAGTACGCTGGGAAGTGTGACAATAACCCCCAATTTTGAGTTTTCAAAATCTCTTGGGAAGCACATTTTGCGGATAATTGCATGTGCTTTGTGAAAGAGCTTCAGAACTGCGTGAGCTTCCGGATTAAGTATATACTATTTTAGAAAACAAAAATATCTTTCTTATGCTATCTCACACCCTCTGCTTAATAAGCCTCATCAATTTACGCCAATGTTGAAAAACCAATCAGTTCAGACCAATAGCTCTATAATGGTCATTGTTAGTATCTCCTAAAAATCAGGACAATTAATCAAACATCTCCTAAAAGACTGACAATTAGCCAAACAAAACAAAAAAAGGTTAATAATTTATGTAGTGTGTTTTTTGTGAAACTTGCATAACTTAGGCATTGCTGGTGGCACTATGGCTTGGCACGACCCATTTGGAAAGCACTGTGCTATCGGCACGCACTGTCACCTAGCATATGGCATAATGACAGGTTATCCAATCTCTTTAATACAATAATTTTTTTTTAATTAAATATATATTTTTTTAATTTTAGAGAGAGAGTGCATGTGAGTGAGTGGGGGATGGGTAGAAGAGAGAAAAATAATCATTTTTTTTCTTTTTTTTAATATTTATTTATTTTTGAGAGAGAGACAGAGAGACAGAGAGAGAGAGTGTAGAAGCAGGGGAGGGGCAGAGAGAGAGGGAGACACAGAATGTGAAGCAGGCTCTAGGCTCTGAGTTGTCAGCACAGACGCCCACATGGGACTCAAACTCATGAACTGTGAGATAATGACCTGAGCTGATGTTAGAAACTTAACCAATTGAGCCCGTCAGGTGCTGAGGAGAGAGAGATAGAAAGGCAGAGAGAGAATGTTAAGTAGACTCCATGCTCCTCATGGAGCCAGATGTTGGGCTCAAAAATGACCTGAGCCAAAATCAAGAGCTACCAGGCATCCCAATAATTTCTTTTTTGAGGCCAGCTGCTAGCATGGTTAGATGGCAAATCTAAAGCTCTGCTTATATTTGTCTTATGAGTAGGTGCTAACGTCTTTGCTGAGACTTTGTGCTAGGTGTGTTTGTAGGTATATATGAATACGTTTCTCTTTTGGATAATAACTGCCAGTATTCAGTAAACACTGTGATATATACTTTACAGATATGATCTCTTTTAATTTTTATAATAATCCTTTTCGGTAGATATTAGTATGATAGTTTTAGAGATGACAAAACTTGACCTAGAAAAGATTAGTTAGCCTAACCACATCACAGCTTGAAAGATACTCCGCTGACAAAATGGTGAAATTGGAACATACGTAACTGACTTCAAGTCATATGAGCCTTAACTAGTAAACTCTCAATTATTAATTAATTAATTTTTTACTTTTTACTACAATATTTTTTAATGTTTATTCATTTTTGAAAGAGAGAGAGAGAGTCAGAGGGTGAGTGAGGAAGGGGGGGGAGAGAGAGAGAGAGAGAGAGAGAGAGAGAGAGAGAGAGAATCTGAAGCAGGTTTCAGGCTCCCAGCTGTCAGCCCCGAGTCCAAGGCAGGGCTCGAACTCAAGAACCAGGAGATCGTGACCTGAGCCAAAGTTGGATCCTCAACCGACTGAGCCACCCAGGAGCCCCTTTAATTTTTTTCAAGTTGAGCTGTATTTGAGACACTTGTGCCAAACTTTATTTCCCCAGATGCAGATTAAAAAACATTTAGAGTTGTCATTTGCAGTCTGAGTCACAATGCAAGATAGCTGTTGAACCCCTATATATGAATGTTTTGTGCGTGTGTCTCTCCTTTTTCAGCTGTCTGTATGTTTCCAAGAGTTTTTCTGTGCTTCCTTTGCTAATACTCTGGGAGAGGAAACATGTCATGTCGGCATGGTATGTGCCACACTCAAGCTTCTCTCTGGGACCCTTCCTCTGTACCCTTTCAGCCGTCAATGGGAGGAATCATTCTTTTACTGATAAGTCTGTAGTTCGCAAGAAAATGCCCTTTGATTGTCCTTGGTCTATAAATCCTACCTCACAGCTGCCCCCTAGTCAGTGTTCATGGAGTTCTTGTCCCATTCTGAGACCACCTCTGTTTAAGGCCTGTAGATTAGAAGGAGCATCTGAAAGGTGCAAAGTAATGACACAGGACTGAGCATCAAAAAGGGACATTCCACTAAAGGTGCAGAGAAATGTAACCAAGATATACTTGTACAGTGAAGTGAAGAGTTGAGAGACTGAGTTGAGTTGAGAGTTGAGTTGAGACACTGATGAGTCTAAATAACAGTACTCTTTACATGAGTACTTCATGAAAATAATCTTATCTAATCTTCACAACATCCCTACTGTTTAACTGTTCAACACATTTGTCATGTTCTGTTAACTTGTTCAGTTCCTTTGCTATATAGTATTCCAATTAAATGAATCTTCTGCAATTTATATGGAATTTCTATTGTTGATGGGCATTAGATTTTCTTCCCGTTTGGGACTATTACAAATTATGCAGCTATGAAACTCTTGTACATATATGCTGCGAAAATAGTCATGCATTTATATGGGCATATATTTAGGCGTGGAATTGCTGAGTCATTGGATATGCTTACGCCCAACCTTAGCATATAATGCCAAACAATTTTCCAAGTGGTTTTGCCAATTTACCCTCTACCAGCCCTTGATGATAGTTCCTAGAACTTCTCTTTCTCAACAACAGTTGGCATTGTCAGTCTACTTATTTTTAGATATTCTGGTGGGTATGTACTATCATCTTTTTGTGACTTTAGTTTGTATTTCCATAATGACTACAAAAGTTAAGCACTCTTGCAAATGTTTACAGGATATATTTATTTATTCTTTTATGAAGTGCCTCTTCATGTCTTTTGCTTATTTTTTCTTTTTGGTTATTTGTCTTTTACCGAAGTATTTGTAGTTCTTGATATACCATAGGTACAAGTATTTTCTTGATTATATGTGCTGTAAATATCTTCTCCCGTGCCTATTCACTATTTTGTGAGTATGGTAACCAGTTCAAAATCTTAGTAGGTCCAATTTTTCAACATTATTTTAGATATAGTAATTTTTGTGTCACTTTAGAAGACTCATTGCTTACCCCAAGATCATTAATCTATCTTAATATATTTTATATGCTTTATTGCTTACCTTTTACTTTTAACTCTAATTTATCTGAAATTTATTTTTATGTATGGTGTGCGGTAGGGACCAAGTTTCCTTTTCTTTCCCCCATAGGGAGATCTTATTGGCCCAGAACTGTGAAGACAGTTGTCCTTCTCTCTTGTTCTCCAGTGCCACCATTATCATAATTCAAGTGTCCTTGCAGGTGTGAATTCCATTTTCTATTCCTTTATTGATTTAGCTATCCTTGTACAAATCCCACAGTCTTAATTCATATAGCTTTAAAAATAAATCTTAATGTCTGGTAAACAATGATTACCTCCTTTTTCCTTTTCAGTGTGACTTCTCTGTTGTTGGCTTTTTGCATTTACATACAAATTTTAGGATTCACTTGTGAATTTCTAGCCACACACGCGCACACGCGCGCACACACACACACACACACACACACATACACACACAATCCCTGCTGGGATTTTGGTTGTGATTGAATTGAACTTATAGATCCATTTGGTGAGAAGTGATACCTTTACAATGTTGTTTGCAATCCATGAATATATTTTTCCATTTGTCCTGTTCTTTTTTAATTTTTTAAACAATGTTTTATAGTTTGGTTAGAGGTGTTAACATGTTTGCTAGATTTATTCTCAGATATTGAATGTTTTTGATGCTTTTGGAAATACTATAGTCATAACATTTAATTTTCAAATGTTTTGGTTGAAATCTAGGAATGCAACTGACTTTTAGTTTCGACCTTGTATCCTGGAGCCTTGAGAAACTCTTGGAGTAATTCTAATAATTTTTTTCTGTACATTCCTTATAGTATTCTACATAAGCCCTCAAACCATTTGCAAATATCAGAAATCTTCATTTCCAGTATCTTTACCATGTATGTATGTATGTTTGTATGTATGTATGTATGTATTTACCTTATTTCACTGGTTAGGATGTTCAGTGCAATGTCATTACAAGTGGTGACAGTGGTCATCTTTGTGTTATGCCCAGTCTCAGAGCGGAAGCTTTTACCATTTCATCTTTGTTTGCTGTACAGTTTTTTTTTTAATCCTCTATCAGATTAAGGAAATCTCTTTCCTTTCCTAGTTTTCTAAGTTTTTTTTTTTACCATGATGTGGTATTAGTATTTATAAAATCTTTGAGCATACTTTTCCGTTTATTCTGTTAATATGGTGAAAATACATTTTTCCCTTTTTTCTCTTAATGTCGTGAAATACACTGATTAGTTTTGTAATATTGAAACAGCCTTATATTTTTGCATTCCTGAATAAATTAAACTTGCTTTCTCTGAATTATGACATACACATATCCACACACATTCCACACCCATATTTAGTATTAACACATTGAATCATGTGCAATGTATATGTTAATCAGTATGCTAATGTTTTTGTTAGTATTTTTTTAATTAGGTTTTGAGAAGAAATCACATATTATGGAAAACTGCATGCTAGACATTTATCCATTTTCTCATTCAATCCTTCAGTGTTAGGACGCATATATCATCAAACTTTCTATACATAAGAAAATTAAAACTCAAATCATTGATTTAATTTTCTAAACCATGAATATGACCTAGTTAATTTCAGGTTTCCTGTTTCGATGCCAGTGAATGCCCTGTTCAACCCACACTTCAACACGTTGCCTAGAGTGTAAAGTCTGATTTTCTAGAATAATATTGAAATGTAGTAAGATACAGGAGATCTGCAGTCAGAGAAGCTTGGGGACAAGGCCCAGCTTTGTAACTCACTGTGTGACTTTGGATAAGTGGCTTATGCTCTTCAAACTTCAGTTTCTTCACCTATAAAATGGTGAGACTAGGAAACAGTTCATCAACTTGGGATGGGGATTAAATAAAATAAACGGAACTTTAATAGACATAGGACTTTTCAGATTTTCTGTTTTGGGAGGATCAGTTTTAGTATGTCATGTTTTTCTAGAAATTTGACTTTACTATTTAAATTTTCAAATATATTGACAGGGATATTATGATATCATCTTTGTAATGCCTTTAAGAGCTATAGCTTTGAACCTTATTCATTTTTAATCTTAGTTATTTGTGTCTCCTCTCTTTTTTTCTCAGTATGTCTCTTCAGAAATTTATTTTATATGCTTTTCAATGAGCCAACTTTAATTTTGTTGATCATCTTTATCTTATGTTTTCTTTCTTTTTCTTTATTATGTGCTCCTTACTTTTCCTTTCTTTCTACTTACTTTGGATATATTTACTGATCTTTAAAAACTTCTTGAGATGGATGATAAGTCATTGATTTTTCAGCCTTTCTTCTTAAGCTAGGGCACAATGAAAGAACCATAAAGCATTTTAAACACATTTACCTCCCTCCCGATTTTATATATGCTATTGTTGTATATAATATGTAAATATATTATTGTGTATGTATATCACATATATGTGAGATGTGTGTATATATACATATTCATAGAGGTATTACAGAAACAAAAAGCATGGCATTTACTAATATATATCTATATCTCTATATATTTATCTCCCTTCTGACTTCTTATATGGTATTGTTGTATATTATGTGGGTGTGTAAATATACATATAGTATAATACACCATAGTACATCTATATTTAGTATAAATATACATATGTTATATATAAATATTTATAATACATAAAGACTACGCTTTTTGTTCCTGTAATTCCCTTTAATCTGGGCTAACGCTATGACTTGCAGAATGCAGGAGTGCGACATGTGTAACATCCAAGACTGGATTCAAGAAATTTGTTAATTCCTGCTTGAGCCCAAGCCGCGTGGAGAGGCTGAGTGGAGGAGGACGGGTGCACTTGGGTCAGAAGCTGCATCTGATCTTCCAGTCTATCAGCAGCAGCACTTCTCGTCAGTCATGTGTATGGGCTATCTTCAGCATGGCCCAACTGAGCATAAAGATTTACACCCCCAGCTGACACCACATAGGACAGAAGAACCATCTGACGAAGCTCAGCTAACTTTGCAGAATGGGGAGAGATAATATAAGGTTTCTTTTGATTTAAGCCACAAAGGGTTATCAACCAGCAGCTGGCATCAGGAAGTGAGCAATTGCCATCTGAGCCCTATCACACCAAGGCGAGGAACTGAGCATCATTTTCTGTGGACTGGCTACCAAATCCTAACCTTGAAAGCGTGAGTATTAAATGTCGTGGTCCTTAAGGAGCAACAGAGGTCAGTGAGGAGGTTGACACTGCTCCTACTGCACTGCATGTTAACTAACTGGGATTTACATAAAAACTTAAAAAAACAAAACAAAACGCAAAACAAACATGAAAGAATTGAGTGAATTTGTGCACTGTTGGTGGGAATGTAATTGGTGCAGCCAGTGGAAAACAGTATGGAGGTTCCTTAAAAAATTAAGAACAGAAATACCATATGACCCAGCAATTCCATTACTGGGTATTAACCCAAGGAAAACAAAAACACTATTTTGAAAAGATACATGCATTCTTAGGTCTACTGCAGCATTATTTACAATAGCAAAAATATGGAAGCAACTGAAGTGTCCTTCAATAGATGAATGAATAAAGAGGATGTGATTATATATATATATTATATATATATAAGGCATATATAAAAAGAACGAGATTATATATAAAATAACAAGATTATATATATTATATATTATATATAATATATAATATATATTATATATTTTATATTTATATTATATATAATATATATTATATATAATTTATATAACTATATATTATATATAATATAAATTAAATTTTATATAAATTTATATATTATATGTTTATAATTTATATATATTTAATATATATTTATATATATTCTTTTATATATAAAAGAACCAGAATATATATATATAATTATATATATACATATTAGTCAGGCATAAAAGAACGAGATCTTGCCATTTGTGACACCATGGATGGACCTAGAAGGTATTGTGCTGAGTGAAATAAGTCAGACAGGAAGACAAATACCATATGATTTCACTTATATGTAGAATCTAAAAAAGAAAACAAATGAACAAACATAAAGCAGAAACAGACTCATAAATATAGAGAACAGACTGATGGTTATCAGAGAAAAATGGGATGGGAGGATGACCAAAGTAAGTGAAGGGTTGTGGGGGTATAGGCTTCCAGTTCTGGAATGTACAAGTCATGAGGGTGAAAGGTACAGCATAGAGAATAGAGTCAACAGTATTGTAATACTGTTGTATGGAGACCGATGGTAGCCACGCTTATGGTGAGCATAACATAATTTACGGACTTGTTGAATCACTATGTTGTATACCTGCAACGAATGTAACATTGTATGCCAACCATGCTTCAATTACAATTAAAAAAAAAAGGAACTGAATGAATTAATAAATACACAACCTTGTAAAGTTTTTTTTAATAGTGATGAGATGCAATGGTGATTATCTGGATAAATTTCTGTCTATTCTTCATTATATGAAGAAGAAAAAAGTCAAATATTGATTAATTAAAAGAAATAGTGGATGGAAATTACCAGTGTGTTGCCAAAACAAAAAACAAAAAACAAAAAACAAACAAACAAAAAAACCCAAAAACACAACATGGAAATCCTTGAAAAAATTTGAAGCTCTTTAATGCATTACTCCCTTCTCTGGATATGGGGTCATCATATAAATACGGACTTATAACAAACACCTATGTTATTTCCTATTAGAAGGTAAGTATTATTAGTGAATTAGGCTTGGTATTTGGCACATAATATAAAATCAAAAGTGAGCATGGGTGGACGTTGTGTTTTATGAAGTTCAGCTATAGATTTGAATCCTTATTTTTATTAAATTTCTCAAAAAACCCCATCTCTATATCTTTAAGAAACATGTTGGTATCTTAATACCTATTGATTGTCCTTTATTTACAGATTCTCAAAGCAAAGCAAAAAACTGCTTGGTTATAACTCTATCCTCCACATTTCATAAATACATGCCCAGGCTATCTCTAGGAGATGGTCATTATATTTATCTTCAAGGAGTAAGTGAGATTTCTTAAATTTTGCAGTGAATCTGACAGCTAGTTCTTTCAACCTAGTCTAAACCTCTCCATCTATTTTAGTCCTTCTTGCTTATTTTCTCATGGAAATAGAAAACATATCTTATAAGTCACAAAGAAGATACTCAGTAATTATTGCTTCAAGAAGCAAGTGATTTAAAAAAAACAATTTTTAATTTTTAGGGGAAGGGAAAGAATCACAATATTAAAAAAGGAGACAAGCATGAGGGAAAAAGCTAGGTATTCAGCATTTAAAATATACATTTTTATGGTATGTCTCATTTTTCTTCACTGCCAGAATCGCCTTTTGCATAAAGAAATATGAGTTTTGTTGAGGAGGCTACAAACAGATTTTTCCAATATTCATTTTCTCTATGGTGTGAAAGCTGTGCACTTTTAAACAGTGACAGACCTTTCATACTTTATACAGTTTTCATTTTAAAGAAGAAGAAAAATTCAAGGAACCAAAGGAATATCAATAGTTATCTGACATCATAAAAGGCTGAAACTTTCGAGAAAATAAACATCAAAGCGTTTATTATTTTTGATGGAATAGCATCTATCTCACTTCCTAAGAGTAAGCCAATCCTAGGACACATGAGATTTTTAGCATTTAAACACACACACTATATTTCAGCATGCATTGTCTAGGAACAAGGCAGTCTATTCCATAAACAAAGTACAGTTATTACACTGTGTAAATTTAGCATTGGCAATTCTATTATCTTCCACAGAGTTCACATGCAAATTCCTCCAATTGTCTGAATGGCATCTTTTAGAACTCTTTGCTGTTTTATTTGATTCGAGATCCAACCAACAATCGTGTGTTAATATTTCATTTGTTATGTCTCTTTAGTCTCCTTAATCTAGTGTGGTTTCCCAGCCTTCTTGCGTCTTTCATGATATTGGCATTTTTGAAAACATCCAGCTATAATTGTGTTGAAAAATGCCCTTGTTTTGGATTCTTTCCTCATGATTAAATCCAAGTTAAACATATTTTGACAGAAATACTATATAAATGACATTGTGATTTCTGTGGCTCGGATTGCTGTATTTGATTATTTTGGTTAAGGTGGTATCTACCAGACTTTCCCACTGTAATTAAAATGTAGTCTATAAAGTGATACTTTGACACGGTGAATATCTTGTTCCTAACATTTCTACACCCATTGGTTTTCTTGACTGACTCAATGATTATCTTGGTGGATGCAATACAGTGATTTTCTGTTTCTATTGCCTGAGGGATTTTGCCACTTTCTATATTGAATTAACGTAGTGCATGTGTTTTGTTTAGAGTTATCTAATATCTTTGCTCCTTCCTAACCATATCCCAAATTTCCCTTCTCAAATTCAAATTTGAATTCAGATTTCCACTCTCCTATTTTCCTCTGTGAGATCTGGAGCGCCTCCTCAGCTCTAGAGGGTGTGCCTGGGTGACAGTCTAATCTCACCTCTGACCACGATAAGTGCTTTGAGAAGGCCTGTCATCCCAAGCCACCAAAGAGATCAGTGACTATATTTGTGCTGAGGCTTTTGAAAAAGTAAAGCTTTCTCTTTCACAGGCAGTATCAGAGGGAACCATGACTATTTCTCAGGAACTTCATACTATATGCCTAGTAAATTCACCAGCTGACTACGCAGCAAGTACTGTTGTTATGAGGTGAATTATGTCCCTCCCTTCCTCCCTTCTATTTATACATCGAAGTCTTAACCCTTATCCCTACGAGGGATAACTCAGAATGTGGAGACAGGATCTTTGGTGATTAAGGTAAAATGAGGTCATATAGGTAGGCCCTAATCCAGTGGGGCTGGTATCCTTATAAAGGAGACAATGAAGACACAGATACACAGAGAAAAGGTCATGAGAAGACAAAAGAAAATATGGACATCTACAAGCCAAGGAGAGAGGCCTCAGAAGAAACCAACCCCCAGCTGATGCTTTGATTTCAGACTTCCCGCCTCCAGAACTGTGAGGAAATACATTTCTGTCGTTTAAGCCACCCAGTCTGTGGTACTTTGTTATGGCAGCTCCAACATATGAATACAGCCACCTTGATGTGAAGTAATGGTGAGATCCCTGAACCTCAGAAATAGCCTACGGAATCTGACGGTGGAGATTCACAGAGTGCAGAGCAGAAGATACAGAGGAGCACTTCTCAAACCTACATTAACAGAAGCCATACTTCCTGAAAAAAAAACATTGAGTTAAATGAACCAGTAAATTTTCTTATTTGCTCAAACCAACTTACGCTGTTTTGTTTTTCCTCAAAATGCAGATTCCCACAGGTACAGGTAGTATAGCTGCAGCAGCCTAGCCCCTTCCTGCCTAGCCTAGAGTTGCTGACCAGCTTCACATGATCTAGGTCACACAAGGTAGAGACGGGCTCTAAGGAGTCAGAAGGAATACCTCAAGTTTCCAGGGGAAAGGATGACCTAGTCTGGGGACCAGTGGGGTGGGGTACAGGGGGTTGGTAAACCTTCATGTAATGGGTGTGGTCTTCCTTGGAGACAGGGCAGAAGTTCTACTTATAAGACTGATGAGCGTTATCAAAGTTCAGTGGACAGAAACTGCAGAATAAAATGTGTAGACTTGGGTTTTGCCCTTTATTTTGTGATGGTTCTGTTATCCTGCTCTCCATTTCTCTATCACATTGTGGCTTCTATCCTTACAATCAAAGTTATCACAATTAATCTCTATCTCAGTGGCAAGATGGGAGGATGAAGTGAACAGCTTGTAGGCTGTTGCAATTATTTTAGAGAAAAATATTTGACCTGAGAGGTTCTGACCTGCCTTTTTCTATTTAATGCATCTGTGATGGCCCTTTAAAGAAAGCAACTGGATGAATTTCAGACGTAATGTAAAGATTCACTGATAATTTATGAGTTTGTTTTAGCTCCCCATGCTAATTAAAAATAAGTGTATGAGTCTTAGGGAATCATATATGAAATTAATTTTCTCCCAAATATGCTAATATTGCATAATTTTAATGAGAATAACTGTACGAATGCTAATAAAATTCCTAGATTCAACTTCTGAGAACATAGAGAACTTCCATTTACTTAGGACTTAAACATGAGTTTCACATCAAAAAGAGGTATAGTTTCTTTGGTTTTAGAACTCAAAACTTACCATTTTAAAAAGAATTCATTTTTATTGCCAACAAATAAGTAAACATGACACCTTATTAAGTCTACTAAAACTCAAAGAAAGGGACTATCAATCTAGCACACACTTTGAGTGTAATGAGCTTCGTCGAGAGCCAGTACCTGGAGGAATACAAAGCACATTTAAAAGGTGTCAGGGTCATCTCAGTTCCTAGATGCTGCATGTCAACTTGTCCATCTGGAGGTCCCTTTTGTATGCTTAAGGAAAAGGACCATATGTCCAACATAGGTTCTAGGAGGCTCTGTGATTGATAGGAAAGTTGCTTGGATAGTTCAGGCTATCCATTTTTGCTTTAGTTAGAAGTGAAATCTTAGCAGAATGCTAACATTGTACCTTGGTATACTTGTAGCAGGTTAAATTCCAAAAGGTTAGACTGTTAATCAATAAGCATATCTGATTTTATGCAAATTCAAAATGGGAAAACAATCTTTTCTCCAATGTTTTTAAATGTGTAGGGCCCACAAAATAGTCACGATGGGATGACACCACCTCCATGGGTGTAACTTTGGTATTCATGGATAATTATCAGCTGGATAATTTGGCAACCCTCTAAAGTCATTCTTCCTCTTTATCTCCCTAGTCCACACCACCATCATTTTCCTCACTATGGTCAAGATATCTTTGCAAAATATGTATAGCCTGTTATCAAGGAAGAAAAGGTGATGCCTAAAGAGGTCTTCTAGGTGGTGAAACAAACAGGAATGCTGCAAAAGGTTTCAGCTAGCCCCTTACTTGAAATTCAAGTGATGCCATCAAGCTTAAATAGAGTCACAGAAATTTAAGAGAGGGCTTCATCATTCTCTGTGACTTTTCCAAAGACAGATGCCTAGACTTGTGACCTTAAACCTTTTTTCTCCGAGGACATCCTGTGGAGGTTTGCTGAGAACATCTTTCTAATAGCTTCTTCCTGCCCCTCTCTTTCTCCTTTGTCAGTTTGTTTCAACCAACCACTGGTTAGCATCCCCTCTCCCCATGACCCTTCCAACCATCCCTGGGCATGGAGACTCTTCTTACTTTAGATTTCACTGAAAGATGGGGTGGGAATGGAGTTGAGCTCTTTGGATCATGAGAAAGAAAGGGAATGTGCCTGGGCCCTCACCATTCGGGGTCTCATGGTGGATCACTAAAACAAACATTTACCCTATGAAGATCATTACCTTTCCTATTCTTTATTACACCAGGATTGTTTTGTGTCTCTCATTAGCCTTGAATTACATTACACTATTTTTTTTAAGTTTTATTTCTTTATTTTGAGAGAGAGAGAATGCATACTTACAAATGAGAGGGGAAGGGATAGAGAGAGGGAGAGAGAAAATCCCAGGCAGGCTCAGTGCTAATAGCAGGGAACCTGATGTGGGGCTTGAACTCATGGACTGTGAGATCATGGCCTGAGCTGAAATCAAGTCTGACACTTATTGAACTGAGCCACCCAGGTGCCCCTACATTACACTACTTATCATGCCATTTCCAGACTTACCAGTTCTTAGGACTTGGTTTATGAAACCCTATATAGCCAGGTCTCCACCACCTCTTCCATTTTCTGCTCAGTCCTCACCTGCCACTTCTGTGCTCTAGCTACGTTGGATTTCACAGGGTTTGAACACTTAACTACTTGAAGGCCCTCATAAGTGTTTGTGTCTAGAATGACTTCCTACCACCTCACACTCTGTATTTCACCCCGAGCTCCTTTTTCTCTTTCAGGAATCACCTTAGTGCTCTTTACTAAGAAGCATCATCCTAAATGCTATTTTCTGCTGCAAACCCCCTTCGAGACGAGGCTATATTCCCCTGCAGAGGTCCCATAGCATCCTGTACGGCTCCTTTGCAGCAAACATCTTTTAAAAAACACTTTTGCAGTAGCAGTATATAATTTTAAACTGAGAGGAGTTGCAAGAATCCTAAGTAGAACATTCTTGACCCGGATTCACCTACTGGCAATATTTTGTTCCGTTAGCTTTGTCATTTGCATGCCCCTCACACTCACACATAATATTATTTTTTTCTGAACCATCTGAGTGTAAGTTACATACGTCCCAGCTTTTTATCCCTAAATACTTCAGAATATATTTCCTAAGAATGGGGATATTCTCTTTCATCACCACAATAGATAGGGTTATGAGCTTCAGCAATCTTACCATTGATGCATTCCTTTTACCTACCTTTACTGTCTATATACCATTTTTGTTAGTTTACCCACTGGGACAAGATGTAATTTAGGCTCGTCTCCTTACTTCTTTGGTCTTCTTTAATTCAGAAAACTTCCAAAACTCGTCTTCTATTAATAAATCGATATATTTTTAAAGAACAGAGTCCTCTCTTTTCTTTGAAACAGAACGGATGCCCTTTGGGTTTGTGTCTGATGTTGCATCGCAGTTAGATTTACGTTCTGTAGTTCAGCCTAGAGTAACGCCTCAGTGACACTGTGTCATGTCAGGGAGATCACTGATCTTTTAATTATTTCCTTATGTCTGTCCTCCTTGCTGGAGAGTAATCACCGAGAGGGCGGTGACCAACTTCATTTTATTTACTTTTTTAGCTCCAGAACTAACAACAGGGCCTGGCGCACTTCAGGTACTAAATAAGTATTGACTGGAGTCACAAAGCAGATTTTCACCTAACTTTTCAGAACCCTGCCTGGAAGTGAGGTAGAACTTTGCACCGTTGCGTAGGGTTGCCTTGTAACTACTAAATTAAAATGTGTCAGGATGGAAACCCCAGGGTCCCTGTATTGACCAAGAAGGAGAGCTAAGCTAGTTTTACCTCCTTCTAGAGCTTCTATCCTTTACTGTTGCAAGCTGCACATCCTCAGGAATGCCCCCTTCGAAGTGGCCTCAGTGTGAGAGAATACACACTTCTCTTCATTTTTCTAAAAAAGCTGAAGGCATTTCCTCGCCACCCTCAGATGGCAATGGATGCATATTAAACCAACTGTAATTGTCTGCTAAATGTATTTCATAAACAAGCAAACCAGAGCTAGATTTTTTCGAGCCTTTAAAATACTCGGGATACTAAAAATATCCTGTCAACCTTGAGCACAAAGCTGTCAAGCCAGAAACATTAAGCATTTCTGAAAAAGAATTCGGAGGAGGTTGGTGGAGAAACATTGAAATTCATTGTGAATCTCATTTTTTAAGAATGAGGAGGCAGCTATAACATTGATGTGTATTTATCCTAAATGAAAAGAATGAATGAATTCCACTCACACTGTGGGATGCGCAGCGCGGCGAGGTGAGATTTTGCACAGTATGGAGTTTTCTCCTTTTGCTTTTCAGGAGTGTGTTCCGCGGTTGGTTTGTCAAACGGGTGTATGTCATTAGAATGGTGAGATTAGAGCTAAAATATTTAAAAATGGGAAAATATCTGTATGTTTATACACATTGAAGAAACGTTCCCAAATAGGAAAATGTCTCAAAATGTTTTGCAGAGTTTGACAATTTTTTAAGACCCTCCCATTGGAGAAGTATCTATGGTAATGAACTGTTAGTCAGAACTAAAACTGAGAACGATTATAAAAAGAAAGAAAGAGAGAGAGAGAAAGAAAGAGAGAGAGAGAAAGCAGAGGCAGGAACGATCTTCACTGAAGAGTGTTTTCCGCTGGGGAGTCTATTGGCATTCAGTTGTCTCATTTAATTATCCCTTGTGTGATTCAACCATTATTTATGAGCTTCTTCTTGTTCTTAAAGAGCTCTGGGCTCTGCTTGCCAATGTTATGGCATACGATGAGGCAGGGGTGTGCGTGTGATAATGCATCCGTCCACACTGCTGGCATGTTTTCTATCTGAACTCATCAGCTGCCAAAAGGACGCAGAACTCTCTTTAAAGATAAAACACTGACTGGGGTTTCAACATTGTGTGGGGTTTGGCAGGCATCACATGCTCCTGCATTATTTAGGGAGAATACAGCCCCTAAAATGTGCACAGTACATGTTCAATAAAAATCATTTGCATGGAATTTTCACCAGTTTCTGTCCGGTAATATCTCTGCCACTTGCAACGAGGAAATGAATTCATCAGAAACGTGGTGATTCGAATTGATGGAGGTGTTGGACATGCAAACAATTGAAGAATTTCCATAGTTTTACTTTCAACCCAAACTCCTCCCCGCCCCCCCACCCTCCCCACACTTCATTCCCAGTTTGAATTAAATGCTCCATTGTGGACATGCCTTGCTTTCTGCTGAGTTTGAACGCAGAGACGACAGGGAAAGCATTAGAAACATCCCACTGGTTTTTGGATGGAAAAAAAAAAAGAGGGGATGATGATTAATAGGGAAAAACACTGAAAAAATTTGGTTGCCGAATGTTGCCAGCAGTATCACAGATGTTTAAAACAAAATAAAATCAACTTGTAGCACTGATTTAGAATACAACATGGAGGTCTAAGCGGTCTTTAATGAGGTAAACCGTGATTTTTATCATCAGTTGCTGAACTTGGCTCTGTTTCAAGTTAAGAACTCATCCTTTAATAAAGACTTTTTTTCTGAAAATTATTACTTCACTTAGAAGTAATAATTCTACATCAGTTAGGAGGAATTGGTAGTTAATAGCTTTTAATTAAAATGCCATGTCTAATGAGATTTTTTTTTCCTTTTTCTGTGGGAAAAGTAGATCCCCAACACTGAAAAATCTCTACTCGACCAGGACTCGAGGGTGCCAGTGAACAAAAATTGTTTAATAGAAATGACTCAGCACATTGTGGTAAACCACTGATTCTACCAGCTTAGAACAAGGTCACTAAATCGTATTCTCAAACTGGATTGGCCTAATGCAACAGATATAGCTGTCACTGAGAAAATTAATGAGTTCTTATTCATATTTTAAAATGACTACCAATAATGGAATATGCATGTAGTGTTACGAGTGTCAGCCAATAATTATCATATTGACTTAGATTAGTTTCCTAAGAGGCAGCCTACATGGTCTGAGTTTGGCATGTCTAGTCCCTTTTAAAGAAATATTAACATCTTCAGTATCATTAGAAAAACTGGCAAATTCACCCTTCTCTTCAGAGGTTTGATCTCCTTCAATCACTTTTTTTTTTCCATCCACAGCTTAATGTAAAAATTGAACAAGAAACTCTATCTGCTCTCTACACACCCGGGATGGACAGTATGCAGCTCTTCCTCCACTCACTCAACAAAACATGTGATTTCAAGTTTGACTTATCTGCTGTCAAGAGTTTTCATTCAGTCAACTGGGCCATTAAGATGAATGATGGAAGGCACCCACAGGCAATTCTATATTTTAAAAGACTCTTTAAGCTTATCTCTGTATGAACAATGGAATCTTCAATCTTCAACCTGTGATACTAGCTGCCTTCCTCCACTGTCTCCATGGAACTGCCCCGAAAGAATAACTAGTCATATTTATTAATAATAATGGTTGTACCTTCATTACTTCCAATTACTTAAATATGGTGGTAAATATTTCGAGAAGAAAGAAACTGTCAATTAGGGTGATTCTATTCATTTTACCTTCAATGTGGATGAGATTCTATATCATATATAATTATTTATTTTACAAAATATAATAATCTTTGCTGTTTATAGATCAAATATAAATTTCTGTTATGTATCAGATCCTTTAAATTCCTTTTGAACATGAATGAGTAAATAATAAATTATGATAAAATTTGTTTTCTTTCAAAAAGCAACTTTGGTATTTTTAGTGAAACATTTCAAATGTGGAGAAAACCACAGGGAAGGAATATATAACAACCCGGTATTAGCAAATGTTAACCTTTCCCATATCAGCTTTAGATATTTTTCAACTTGTCTCCAATCCAATACCCCTTTCTCCTTCAGGTAACCACTACCATGATGTTGGCATGTGTCCTCCTTGATTGTGTCTTCTATTTTACTGCAATTTGTGTGCCCGTAGGGCCGTTTTGTACTTTTTCGTTTTTAAACTTTACATAATTGGTATGAGATCATGTGCATGATTCCACAACTTGCTAAACTGTTTTAATATTTATTCATAATGTTATAGATGGATTTAATTTTGTCATTTCAATTGCCATGTAATTGAGTGGCTCTCAAAATGTGGATGCTGAACCAGCCAGCATCACTGGAAACTTGTTAGAAATGTAGATTCTCAGGCCCCATCCCAGTCCCACTGAATCAGGAACTCCAGGGGGCAGGGCCCAGCCATTTGTATTCTGATAAGCCCTCCAGGTGGTTCTGATGCTGAAGTTTGAGAACTACCGCTACATACTGTTCTATATACATTTATTTATTCACTCTTATATTCATAGATATTTTGATTATTTCCTTTTTTTCAATATTATCAGCAATGCTTGAATGAACACTCTTGGGCATACATTTTCTCTAGAAGTTGAATCGCCAGGTGTAAGTAACAGATGTAACAGGATGCTAAAAAAAAATGGAACTTTTACTATCTCAGTGTAGGCAGAAGTCCCAAGACGACAGGTTCACTGATGAGCGATACCATCATGAGAGGCTCGGGTGAAGTCACAAAAGCACCCATGAAAGGAAGAATTGGCTTTCCTTGCCTGTCCAGGCTAGACAGCACTGATGGCAACTCATGATAGTACTAGCCAAGTAAGACCAATCCTGATCCCTTCTGTGGGGTCCCGGTGGAACTCTGCTCAAATCTCTTTTCCAGAGAGGACTTGCCGTGACAAGTACAGTGAGAGGGCAGCCTTGAGCTGTTCCATCTTCAGGATTTCCCACAGCATTTGAGCCAGAGAGTTACTTTGGCCTGGCCATTTCTGCCCAATGAGGAACTCATCAATGGCCAGTGTTTTTGCCAGAACATTCCACTGGGCGTGCCAAGATGTTTTCAGATTTACACCACAGTCTGAGTCTCTTCCTTTGCAATCTTCTTTTCTGCCCCATCTCCTTTTATAATTCTGATCAAAGTCTGAACTCTCTCTCTGTCTACCCCTTCTTTCTCTCTTTATCTTTCAGAGGTGTTATCCCTAATAAATCTTTTAAACTTGGGGTCTGTTTCCCATAGGATCTAAACTGACACACTCTTTTCCTTCCAGCCCCGACACTACAAAACTATTTCCCAGAAATCAAAAACTGTCATTTGAATGTTGGGGGTGGAAGTATAGAAGCAACATAACAAATTAAAAAAAAAAAAAAAGCTAGGGATCATGTTTTTCCTTTTCCATTGCAGACTCCTCCCCTCCAATAGTCTGGAGCTGGGGAACAGACAGAAACAACTTTTAACTACAATTTGTAGAAAGTATGCAGTATTCAAGTATTAACTACTGAAATCCAATTGTGTCTTAAAGTAACTAGAGGACATCAGATTCACCAGGAATGTGTGGCTGAGTTATGGTACTTGTCACAAGAAGAAAAACACAGTTGTTTTATGATTGTGTTCTGCTTGTTAAACGTTTAAATTATATACATTTCAATCTTTACTAAACATTGCCAAGTTATTTTCCAATGTAGAGGCTCCAATATACACTTCTGCTTCCAGGAATCAAAAATTCCTGCTTTCCCAATCAACAAAACTAACAGGCAGCCTACCAAATGGAAGAAGATGTTTTCAAATGATATATCCGATACAGGCCTAGTATCCAAAATATATAAAGAACTCATATAACGCAACACCTAAAAAACGAATAATCCAGTTAAAAATGGGCAGAAGATATGAACCACCATTTCTCTAAAGCAGACATCCAGATGGCCAACAGACACATGAAGAGATACTCATCATCACATGTCATCAGGGAAATGCAAATCAAACCTACAATGAGATATTACCTCACATCTGTCAGCATGGCTAAAATCAACCATAGAAACAAAGGCGTTGGCAAGGATGTGGAGAGAAAGGAGCACTTGTGTACTATTGGTGGGAATACAAACTGGTGTAGCCACTCTGGAAAACAGTATGGAGTTTCCTCAAAAAGTTAAAAATAGAACTATCTTAAGATCCTGTAATCACACTCCTGGGTATTTACCCAAAGAATACAAGAACTCTAATTCAAAGGGCTACATGTACCCTGATGTTTATAGCAGCATTATTTACAATAGTCAAGATACAGAAGCAGCTCAAGTGTCCATCTACTGATGAATGGTTAAAGATGTGAGACACACACACACATACACACACATGCACACACACAATGGAATATTATTCAGCCATAAATATGCAGGGAGCTAGAGAGTATTAATGCTAAGCGAAATAAGTCAAAAATATGCGAGAAAGACAAGTGCCATATGATTTCACTCATATGTGGAATTTAAGAAATAAAATGAACAAAGAGACTCAATTACAGAGAAGAATCTGAAGGTTACCATAGGGGAAGGAGAGAGGGGGATGGATAAACCAGTGATGGGGATTAGGGAGTGTGCTTATCATTATGAGCACAGGGTGGTATCTGGAAGTATTAAATTACTATATTGTACACATGGAATGAAAATAACACTGTAAAATAACTGCAATTAAAATAAGAATTTAAACAAATGAAACAAAACAAAAACCAACACAACAAAACAAGAATTCCTGTTTTCCAACATCCTTGCCAATATTTAATTTAATCAGAAGTTGGGGCGCCTGGATGGCTCAGTCAGTTAAGCGTCCAACTTCAGCTCAGGTCATGATCTCTCGGTTCGTGAGTTCGAGCCCTGCGTTAGGCTCTGTGCTGACAGTTTGGAACCTAGAGCAAGCTTTGGATTCTGTGTCTCTCTCTCTCTGCTCCTCCCCCATTTTCAGTGTCTCTCTCAAAATTAAATAATAAACATTAAAAAAAGTTAACTTAATAAAAAGTTATAGAATGCTAATAGTAGGCAGGCTCTGTTCTAAGAATCTTGAGAGTATTAATTCATTTAATTACCATAATTCTCTGACACAGGTAATGTTCCCATTTGACTGAAGAGAAAACTAACATAGAAAGGTTAAATGATTTGCTATACTCAGACTACTAAGTGGTAGAGTTAGGATTTGAAATTAGATAAGATGTGTTGTCAATTTTTATTAATTTTTCCCTATCTGATAGTTATTATCTTGCATTTTCTTAATTATTAGCAAGATTGAAAAAAATTATTTTTGAATGTTTATTTTTTTGAGAGACAGACACAGTGCAAGCAGGGGAAGGGCAGAGACAGAGAGAGACACAGAATCTGAAGCAGGCTCAAGGCCCCGAGCTGTCAGCACAGAGCCTGACACAGGGCCTGAACTCACAAACTGAGATGTGAGATCATGATCTGAACCGAAGTCGGATATTTACCTGACTAAGCCATTCGGGTGCCCTGAAAAATATTTTTATAGTTACTGACAAGTGAAGTTCCCTTCCTATAAATTGTTTTTTTATATGCCTATTTTTTCATTGAATATTTGTTTTTCTCTTATTTGTAGGAGTTCTTTATGTCTGTAGATACTAAACATTCCTTGCTGATCATTTTCTCTGTGGCTGGTCTTTCTGTTTTTCTAGATTTGTTTTCATGTCGAGGTAGACAATGTTATCAATATTTCTTTTTAAAATACTTTTTGTGCTTTGTATAAGACAATTCTTTTCTAACCTGAGTTCAAATAGACATTCTATACATTCTTCCAAAGTTTTACTTTGTTTTGTTTTCAATATTTAGAAAAAGAAAATTTATGTAGCATTGGTAAATAATCTAACTTTATTTTCCATTTGGAGAGTAAAATATTGTAAGTTTTACTGACTAACTCATCTGTTGACTTCTGACTTGTGACACCACCTTCGTCAAATGTCAAACTTGCACAAAACAGTACAACTCTTTGTCAATTCTGCTCTACTTCCCTATGGGTCTGTTTCTAAAACACCACCACCATGTTGAAAACAAACAAACCCAAACAAACAAAACCAAACAAAGAAAAACATAGCTTCACAATGGTTTGGATGTCTGGTAGGGTGAATCTTCCCTTCTTTTTTTCCCTATGTCCTTTTCCTCCAGATATTTAATGCTTTTCTTTGTAATCTTCATTTGGCCCTATGTACTAAGTTGGAGTAAACTTCTTAGTTGACAAAATTAGTCTCCTTTTTACTTTGGTTTTCTGTATTTTTTAAATTAATCTTTCTCAGATTGCCAGATTTCATAAATAAAAGCACAGGATGCTCAGTGAAATCTGTATTTCAGATATTTAAATAAGCATATCTTAAATATTATATGGAATTTGCTTACACTAAAAGTTAGTTGTTGCTAAATTCAGATTGTATTTTATCTGGCAACCCCACTATTTCAATTGTTTTGATCCTGAAATTAAGAGGATGTGATCGTGATTCTTCGGATATAAGACTTGCTTTATCGTTCTGTTTTTTAATTGTTTATATGTGTTTGAAAACAACAAATATATTTTTTATTTGTAGGCTACAATGTGCCATACACATGTATTAGATGAAATATATTAATTGGGTTGCTGTAAACTTCTACACCTTATTTGTTTTTTTGCCTCATCTATCAATTTTTGGTAGAGGTATGATACTATTGCAAATTTATCTATTTTTCCTTAACATTATGAAATTACATTTCAAACTAATTCATTAGGTATATACACAAATTCATAATAGTTATGTCTTTCTGGTAGACTATTCTCTTTAAATTAGGTACTGTCATGTATTGCTTTTTTTCTTAAATTCTATTTTGTCTGAAATTCTTACTATGACATAAATCTCCTTTTGGTTGATATTTATCTTCTATAACTTAACCTATATTTTTTTAACTTCAGTATCGTTGTTTTATGCAAAATTCTTATAAAAAATTTTAACCAGATTAAAAAATGAATCTCATTTTTTAAAATTAGTGAGTTTATTCTATTAGGTACATTGAGAATACTGACGCATATTTGAATTTATTTCTACAATTTAATTAATCTTTTAAATAATAATACTATAAAATATAATTATATCAATTATATAATTCAATAATAATATAAAATATTACTATTATCATATAATTATTATATAACATGTTTATAATAGTTCTTTTCTTTTTTCACAGTGAAATTGACTTGATAATTTTTTTCTTTTCAATCTTTTCCTACCTTGGAAACAAGATATTTAATTTATATTTTAATGTTTACTCTAATTTTTTAACATACACTATTAGTTATTAAATTTTCTTTTTTTAAAGTTTATTTATTTATTTTGAAGTGAGGAGAGGCAGAGAGAGAGAGAGAAAGGATCCTAAGCAGGCTCCATGTTGTCAGCACAGAGCCCAACGTAGGCCTTGATCTCATGAACTGTTAGATCATGACCTGCCCAAATCAAGAATGAGTTGGATGCTTAACTGACTGAGCCACCAAGGTGCCCACAGCTACTAAATTTTCTAACAAAGTCTAAAATTATTCAGTATTTGCATCCTTTTGACTAATTTAAGAAATGTTTCATGTCTCAACTACTCACTAAACAATATCCTACTTCATATTCTTTAGACCTTTTCCACATCTTTCCTAAGACCAAAGTTTTTGGGTATAAACATGTTTGTTCCCTATAGCAAATGTTTGATTACATTTACCAGCACATTTTTTTTTTTTTTAAATTTTTTTTTTTTAACATTTATTTATTTTTGAGAGACATAGAGACAGAGTATGAACAGGGGAAGGGCAGAGAGAGAGGGAGATACAGAATCTGAAGCAGGCTCCAGGCTCTGAGCTGTCAGCACAGAGCCCGACGCGGGGCTCGAACTCACAGACCATGAGATCATGACCTGAGCAGAAGTCGGCCGTTTAATCAACTGAGCCACCGAGGCGCCCCATACCAGCACATTTTTAATGGGTTCGGTGATTATACATTGTGTTTTATTTAACTCCTATGTGTTCAATTTTCTTTCTGCTGATGACAATCCTTTAGTGATTATTTCAGAAAGTGCCTATGCATGACAAGATCTTAATCTTCATATCTATGTCACGTTGAGCATTTATTTTTAAATCTTCATAATTTTATCTATTATCATCTATAATATTCATGTCAAATGTCTAGGGAGAATTAACCTAGTAACTTTTACAATATTTACATGAGACTTCTAGGTCTGCACACCTATAAAACAAAACTGAAATTAAGTGAGCAGAACTTCATATTACTTCCATTCTATTTTAGCCACAAAGAAATAGAGGTTATAGATGACAGTATCACATTATATTATTTTGTTTCATTACGCTTAGTTCTAGTTAAACATAAGTTCTGAAACTGATCACTTTTTCTTCTTTGAAGTTCTCTATTAACTATGTGTAAAAATATTTCCGTAAAGATGATAAAAAGAAATGAAATAGAATTGTTAAATAGAAATATATATATATACACACACACACACACACACACACACAATTTCATTTACTACAAGTATGAATGGCTCTGAAGAAATCTTGTTCTTACCCTTTTATAAATCAAAGCTCTTTCAATATGCATTTTTGCAGAGCATGCTTTCATCACTTGACTTTTCTCTTTGTATTCTCTAAGGAGAATTTGTACAAAATAAAATATTATAGGGGTGCCTGGGTGGCTCAGTTGGTTAAGCATCCGACTTTGGCTCAGGTCATGATCTCATGGCTCATGGGTTAGAGAGAGCCCCGCATCGGGCTCTGTGCTGACGGCTAAGAGCCTGGAGCCTGCTTTAGATTCGGTGTCTCCCTCTCTCTCTCTAGCCCTCCCCTACTCAGGCTCTGTCTCTCTCTGTGTCTCAAAAATAAATACACATTAAAACATTAACAAAAAATAAAATAAAATATTATTTTTCTCTTAGGTGCTGTACCTCTCTAGGCATATTATTTAAATGTCCAAAACCTATTCTTAGGAGGATTCATTTTGTTAGTCATATGGTTTTGTGAAGAAAAATAAAGTCAAAAAGACATATTAAGGTCTATCACACTAGACATACTTACTAGCAACTTAAGGAGAAATAGTGTATATAGTGGACCTTGTCAACATACATTATTATTTGTAAGGTTATCTTAAAATGTATAGATGGGGGAACTGGATTCCCCTACACTGATACTCCCTTTTGTGGTGACAGCTCACTATACACAAAAAATGCCTAGCTTTCTATGAAGAAACCCTATGGTAATAATAATAATAATAATAATAATAATAATAATAATAACAACAACAATAGTAATAATAATAATAATAATGAAGTTTTCTCTTTGTAAATTCCTTTGAAAGAGTTTTGGTTAATCTTTTATAAAATGATGTGACTTTTACGAAAAACTTCTCAAGTTTACTATCTTTATATTATATATATAAATTGCATCACGCTTCGTGAAATGTGTCTTGAGTCCATGTTGTCATAGCAATTGATTTTCCTTTTGGGAATGCATCAATGCTGAACTATATAATGCCATCAGAAAATATGGAAGGAACCTAAACTGATAGGTTATTCTCCATGATGTAGTAATTCCCTCAAGTCATTCTAAGACAAGCCTCGCAGACACAAAACAAATAAAGGACCAAGAATACTCTAAATAGGTTACATGAGCACAACTTATTCTCAGAGGTATGTAACAGTGCTATCATTATGATTTAATATTCTGGTGAGTTTTTGTACTGAAGATGGGAAGTTCCGTAAACATTCCAGACCTAATCAATAAAACAAAGGGACTGAAGCTTTGGAAAAAAATAAGAAAGTAGAATTATAAGCTAAATATTGTTTCTTCAATCTAAAGCAGAAAAACGTGGGGTGCCCAGGTGGCTCAGTTGGCTAAAGTGGCCGACTCTTGATCTTGGCTCAGGTCATGATCTCACAGTTTGCGAGATGGAGTCCCACGCCGGGCTCTGCACTGACAGCCTGCTTGGGGATTCTCTCTCTTGGTCTCTCTCTGCCCTCCCCTGTGCTCACTCATACACTCCCTCAAAATAAATAAACTTAAAAACCCCACCACAAAAGTGGACCAAAATGGATGAGAGATTGGGACTGGCAAACTCTCAGCTTGGACCTGGTCGAGTCGCAATGTCAGGCATACTTATTAAAGACACTAGAAGATATGCCAGCTTCCTGGAAACAGTAAAACAGGTAAAGTAGTGCTCCTTCTTTCCTCAGCCCCCTCACTCTCGACGCTTCTGAAGGGAGGGGCCGTCCATCCCACCAACCTCTCCAACCCAGCTGTTAAGTTCCTCAAAAATCTATTGGGTGTCTACAATATTCCATGCATTGTGCTTGGTGCTGGAGTATAAAGGATGTAAATGGGAGCAACAGAAGAGCAGGTCTTTTCATTTTAGTCGTTCATTGCCCTATCTGCATTGCTGAGCAGTGTCCAGAACACATTAAGGTGGATTCGATAATATGTGTTCGATAACGTTGAAAGGTCCCTATGACAGACTAAAAATGTTCATAAATTCTTTGGCTTTCTACCCTTTGCAAGACGGAGTCTCATTTCCTTCTCCTTGAAACTGAGCTGGCCGTAGAGACCTGCTTGAGCAATATAATGAGATAGCATTTGTTCTCTGAGACTGTGGAGGTCAGGTCACAAGAAGCCATGTGATTTTTCCTCATGCCTGTTTGAACAATAACTTTGGGAGCCTTGAGATACCCTCAAATAAGTCCTACTACTCAGACTATCAAGCGAAGAGGTCATTTGTAGGCATTCCAGAGGATAGTATCAATTGAGCCAAGCCTTCCAGCCATCCCCTCCAAGACACCAGACAAATGAGAGGCCAGTATGAATTATCCGGGCCAGCTCATCCACCAGCTGATAGCAGCAAGACCTCAACTGATGGCACATAGAACAAGAAAATTGCCCAGATGATCCTGTTCAAATTCTGACACATTACATTATGAGACAATAACCATGGTTGTTATTTTAGGCTGCTAAATTTTGGAGTGGTTTCTTATAGAACCATAGATAACTGGAACAGTCCCCCAAACATTACAGTTTAGGATGCAAGTGAATAAAGTTAGAAAGTCGCAGAGGTTCAGATGAATAAACAGATATTTATAATCCAAATATTGTTTTCTAAATCAGAGATGATAAACCAAACATAGGATTCCGAGTGTTTACTCTTTGAAATAAATGAAGTCTAAGCTAATGCACTGCTTCTGAGGGGAGAAATAAATGAAAATGTGACATGCTACATAATAATTTTTCCCTTTTGACTTAGATCAAACTTATGTCAGTGAATAGAGTAAACAATAACTGCTCTTTTTTCATTAAAAAAGTTGTATTCCTCAGAGTTTCTTGGGGGGGATATTAGATGTTAGAAATTAGTTGCATAACACAAGGACATGACATCAAGCATAAAATATAACAGCTGATTATCTAGAATTGACCCAGGTGCTGGGAACGAGGCAAATCATGTCTTACCACTGAGTGCTTGGTGTCATGGAAGCTCCAGGTAGAGGAATGGCAACTTTTTTGCAGCATTTTTTTTAAAACGTTTATTTATTTTTGAGAGACAGAGACAGAGTATGAGCAGGGTAAGGGCAGAGAGAGAGGGAGACACAGAATCTGAAGCAGGCTCCAGGCTCTGATCTGTCAGCACAGAGCCCGACGCGAGGCTCGAACTCACAGACCGTGAGATCATGACCTGAGCCGAAGTCGGCTGCTCAACTGATTGAGCCACCCAGGTGCCCCTGCAGCATTTGAGGAGGAGTATTTGCAGGCAATGTCTGGAGCACTGCTTTGGCCTTTCATAAGATTGCTTTTTCTTGTTCTCTCAAAGTAAAAAGTTCATAGATCTCCTTTACAGAAGATATTCAGAGTTTGTGAATGTAAAGGTACCCTTAGTATTTGGACAAGAGTTGAAAACTTTTGAACTAGTGTTGCTGAAATATTCCATACATACTGAAATTTACCTTTGGATGTGGTTGACTTGTTTCTTCTACTGTAGAGTGACCTAGAATTTTAAACTATGATGCATTAGGTATCTTCCATTTCCTAATTTATGAGTCTACATGTCCCATAATTCTTTCTTGAGTTGCTGTAGTACTGTGAGAGCTCAGGCCACATTTTCACGCCATCTAGTAGCCCTGGAGATCCTCATATTCAACTTCCAATGGACAATAAAGGTTGCAACCTTTGGGAAACAGTGGGCTCCTCCTTGAACTGGAAATCCCTGGTGGGCTCCACTAGGTTTCAGTGTGAGTTTTCTCTCTTAGAACTGGCACGATTGTATCATATTTGACAGTATATGAAGTAGATCTTACCTCTCTTCCCAGAATGCACTAGTGTTCTCTGATGCTGAGGAGTGACTGGAGACTAGCCATTCAGTCTTTCTTAAAGTTCAGACAGTATGATTGGGTTTCCCCTTCTGTATTTAATTTTTATATTTTATTTTTAGTGAGGCTTGAACTGTAGGTAAGTGGAGAGAAATTTTCAAATAGATGAAGTGAATATCATTATAGGATTATGACACTAGACTAGAAATTTAATTACTGACGAAAGACTATTCTTTTTTTTTTTTGTTCAATGTTTTATTTATTTATCTATCTATCTATCTATCTATCTATTTATTTATTTATTTATTTATTTATTTATTTATTTATTGAGAGAGAGACAGAGTATGAGTCAGGGAGGGGCAGAGAGAGAGGGAGACACAAAATCTAAAGCAGTCTCCAGGTTCTGAGGTGTCAGCACAAAGCCCAATGCTGGTCTCAAACTCGCGAATGGCGAGATAATGACATAAGCTGAAGTCCAATGCTTAACCAACTAAGCCATCCAGGCACCCCTAAAGAAAGACTATTCTTCAGTCTAAAATGTTTGGAGGAGTTTTAGTCAAGAAGCAGTAGGGAAGGGGAGAAATAAAGTTTTCTTCTGGGGATAAGAAGAAAATTGAGCTTTCACACATTGAGACTGTTGAACACAGAAGATAGTAAGAACCCTACCTTGGCTCTAGCTAAAGGCTGCTGTAGGACTATGGAAGGAGTTTACCCTAACCGGAAGAGTTAGTGGGGGATATTTTGTGGGGGACCTAGGATGCAAGGTAAGAAGTTATTTCAAGGTATGTAGGAATAATGGCATATATTTAAGCAAGGAAATAATGGAATCGATGCAGTATTTTAAGATAAACTCAATAAGATACCTAACATATATTTAGCACTGAATGCATCCTAAATAGTTTTTATATGCATTCTAATATCACTGTAAGAAAATGTTAGTCCCATTTGATAAATTATGAAATCGAACTTTGGTGAACAAACTTGCCCATAACATCACATACTTAACAAATGGGACAGTTGGGATTTGACCCCAATTACCTAATTCCATAGACCTTGCTCTTTTATGCATCTGGTATGTATCTAAAAACGCTTTAGTTAATTAAACCAGAGTAGATTCAGGGCGAATGGCAAAGCAAAGACAAAAGTTAAGAGACACTGGGAAGTCAAATTCAAAGAGACTTGAGGCTTAACAACCGATGTGGAAGGCGACCTAGGAAAAAAAGAGTGAAAACTATGCAGTTTCTTTCCTAGGTGGCTGGGAGAATATCATTACTAGCGAAGCTTTGTGTAGCGCTTAGATTGAGGGGAGAGATCTTCCCTAAAATCTCCTCCAGCCTTCCAATCCCATCTCTCTGGGTGAGTTTGGATTTATAGAGTCTGATTTTACTACGGTGGTATGCTCAATTTGAAGTGGTAAGCACTTAGCTGTCATACACTGCAAAAAACACGTGGAGAGAAGTGAATTCACTGTTTGGTTGGGTTATATGGTGCCCTGGGGCTGACTAGTGCTGGATCAGGGATCTGGCTAACAAGAGAAGTTCCAATGAAGCCCATCGATTGCACAGGGAATGCTCAGAAAGAACAAGTGGGATAGACACATCCTTTCATATTACGATGCCACAGTCTCTCAGTCACGCTTATCCATCGTTTTCTTCTTGCGTAACGATTCCTGATGTTGGCGCCTGGGCACAGCTGTTGTCCAGCTCTCCATCCCAGCATTCCCTCTGAACATGTCTTTCTCTCTTCAACAGACTCTCAAGCTATAGTGCCCCCTTCTTGCATCAGCAATGATGTAGAGAAAGCCCTGCTTTGACCTACACATCACGTTGAAAATAATTTTTGCTGATTTTCTGAACCTTTAGGTTCCTGCAATATCTGAATTTTAATTGACCAGCAATTGCAATGATCCTTCCAAGCTATAGGTCTAGCCCAATGAAGTAACCCCACTCTCATACAACTGGAATGCTATAATGCAGGGTGCCTTCCAGAAGAATCTGAATATGGTTCTTAACAACCTCACCCTTGCTAGGGAATGTTGCCTATGGTTTTAAGTCAGCCAAGAGCTGGCTTAGCCCAATATCACAATAGAGCCTAAATCAGAGAGTGGCTACCTTCAAGGTTATTTTCTGATATAACTCCACAATCTTCACCCATTTTTCTCTAATCTTAAGAAAAATAGAGAAACTTGAGACAAGATTCAAGTGGGAATTTAAAAATAATTATTGACTTCAGTTTAATTTGCAGCTCAGGGGCAAGTTAAAAGGCCACAAAGACTCTTTGGGCTGCAAAAGTGAGGCAAGAAGAGAAAGCAAACGGAAACCAACAGTAGTACCTTAAGTTCTTCGATGAGGTGCACATCTCCCTTGCTGCTCACGTGAGGGTTGCCCGCCCTTCTGACTGATGTACTCCCGCCAAGTGTTGCTTTTAGAGTGGCTAACCTATGGCAGGGAGAACCATGTGACCTAATTAGTCTCTTCAGGGTATATTAAAAATGTGGAGAACTGGTATGAATTGTTAAAGGCAAGAAGATGCAAATATTATATTAAAACGTATAAATTATTTTTGTACATTGTTCTATTCTTTCTCATGACTCACTCAAAATGGATTTCCACTGTATTCCAATTGCAGCTAAGACCCCAGACACTTGCTCTCTATGTTCAGTCAAAAATATCCCATTAGTGGGGCACCTGGGTGGCTCAGTTAGTTAAGGGCCCCAAGGCCCTTTTATAAGGGGGCAAATTTATTTTTTCCTAAACATTGGAAAAATCTAGAAACAACCCCATATGGAAATTAGTATTAATGGAGGTCATTATTAAGGATTTCTTAAGGATCGATATATTAAAGTAGCTATATGAATTAAATTTAGGAACTTCTAAGTTAAGAACTTTTCATTAGAAAACATTCATTAAGACAATGGAAATGGGGCACCTGGGTGGCTCGGTCAGTTGACTGGCTCTTGATTCCGGCTCAGGTCTTGATCCCAGAGTCGTGGGATCAAACTCTGAATAGTGCTCTGCGCCGAGCATGAAGCCTGCTTAAGATTCTCTCTCTCTCCCTCTGTCCCTCTCCCCAGCTTGCATGCACGCTCTCTCTCTCTCTAAAAAAAAAAAAAAAGACAATAGGATGTCCTTTTTCCAATAGGATGGAAATAATATCCATCTACGAGCTTATAAAAAAAATCCTAAATTGTGCATGAAAAAAATAAGAGGATTAAAAGTGTGGTATGAGAGGGGCCCAGCACTCGGGGCAGCTTCCATTTTTGGTCAGGAACTTGACATTGTATTGGTCCCTTGTCTGAACATACTTTTTAAAAAAGCCTCAGAGGCTAATTCACACCATAAGAAAATGGCTGCATCCTGAAGGCATTTCTTCTGTTAAGTACGTTTGCATTAGAGCAGAGTTGGCTCTTTCAAGCCATTGTGGGTGAGCCCTCCACAGAGGCCTCTTCAAGCATCGGTGGGCAGCAGACTGAAGACCTCTTTTTGGGTAAGTAGCAAGGGGACTTGGGGAATGTCAC
This sequence comes from Paguma larvata, assembly GCA_030068075.1. Lineage (NCBI taxonomy): Eukaryota > Metazoa > Chordata > Mammalia > Carnivora > Viverridae > Paguma > Paguma larvata. Next base: position 75,450,448 of record CM057832.1, read on the forward strand.
ATTCTCTGCAGAAAGGTTCCTGTGTCCCTCAGTTAAGAGCTCTTGGATTGGGATGGTGATTATGTTAGTAAAAGTGTATAGTCAGATGACTCAGGGACACACAATCCGTCCCTTCCTTCCAATGCCTAGTCACTGAATAAACCCCCATAAAGAACCCTGATACAATCCTGGGAACAAGAATGAAATTAAAATTTCTTGCCAGGTGTTTTTGGAAGGGACCTTGAAACACGGTAGAAATTGAGTTGAATTATAAATATAAAAGGAACTCTTTTTCTTTGCATATTAGACTCCTTTGGTCTGAGATTTGCTTTCCCTACATAAGATGCATTGCTTTTCTTCAAGGGGCTTACGTTCTAGGGTGTTTCAATATAATGATTTTTAAAGGAAATACACATGTTTATATCATCACTAGAAACTGAAGATAAGAAAACATATTTATAACATCGTTTAGCTGGGCGCCTGGGCGGCTCAGTTGGTTAAGCATCCGACTTCCACTCAGGTCATGACCTCGCTGTTCATGAATTCACCCCCCTCATCGGGCTCTCTGCTGTCAGCACAGAGCCTGCTTTGGATCCTCTGTCCCCATCCAGCTCTGCCCCTCCTCTGCTCGTGCTCATTCTCTCTCTCAAAAATAAATAAACATTAAAAAACCCAAAAAGACATTGTTTAGCAATAACTTGCAGCATATAAAAATCTCCATAGAATGCATTTGTAAAATCACACCTTTACCCTTTGACTATTGATTCTCCTTGGCGGAGAAGGGGCTCAGGAAAATGCACACACTTGATTTCAGTAGAAGGGAGCTCTGGTTCCAGACACACTCAAATGTGTACCTTTTGATCTTCTGATGGTATAAATACATACAGGGCACTTGGGAGCTAATTAACCTAAAATCTGGTTATGCTATTCATCAGCAGATGGGCTTTCGGTTTAACTTCACTGTAGAAAAAATATGGTGATATCTCAATTATCAAATCACCTAAGAAGTAAATTGCTTTGCGTATACACCTCTCCCTTGTTTAATGACTTTCGCTCTTTTCTGAAAAATCTGCCGCTAAGTAAAAAGCTGTTAAGTGAAAAAGAATCTATTAATTCTAATAGGAAAATTTATGAAAAGCTTCACCCGAGCCACAAATAAAAACTCCATTGCAGAATGAAAACAACTTTATGGAAGTAAATAACAGTCACTTAGTAAACAGGAAAACACCTTCTGTCTGAAATATCACTTCTTATAGAGTGTATGTCGTTAGTGCGTTTTGGGTGGAAAAGTCATCGTACCAAAAAAAAAAAAAAAAAAAGAAAGAAAGAAAAGAAAGAAAAAAGAGTGTGAGTTTGCTAGGGGCTTTTGAGAAAGTTCTTTCTCATTCTTCTGGGAGAGCTTTGGGAAGTGATCTCCTCTTTGTCTTCGTATGGGCATTATTGATCATGGCCATGAAGCCTAGAGCCACAATAGGCATTTCAGATAGCAGCGTGAGGGTGAAGGTCACTTAGGAAGAAGACATGGCAAAAGTTCATGCAAGGATTAAGAGCCATTGGATTAAGGCTTTTGTATCAAGTTACTTAGAGCCTAAGGCATTTGAATTCAAACAAGTTACATTCTAGGCAAAGAATTGGTAGAGAAATCAAATTGGGGGCAAATTTGAAGGTCAAACAGTCACAGAGACACACATATCTTAGCAAGAAGTGATGCTCATCGCATTATATCCTGTATGTCTGGACTGCATGGGTAGACGGAAGGAGAAAGGGGAGTGCTGGAAGCCAGAGACAGACTATTTACCCTGCAGATAGTCATGGCTGTTGTTTGCGGTTTGCGACTTCAGGGGGCTCATTCCTCCTTGGGGTTGGAGGTTTGACTGTCACTGCTGACACTCTTTCTAAAGAAAAGAATCATTGATAAGCTACATTGGGATTATGGAAAAAGTCAGTAATCTGATAGTCAGTTGGGGTGAATAGAATTGTTCCTGGGGTCTTAGTCTTTTAGATAAGTCGATGATAATGTGGTAGGGTCTGACTAGGGTTTTATCATCATTCCATGGATCAGGATACTGGTGAGTGGTGAGATCAGAGGAACAAAAGAATTGCTGTCTCCAGATAGCTCTTCTAGTCCAGTCTACCATATTGCATGAGGCAGACACCAAGAGTACGTGTATAAACAATGAGCATCTCTGTTGAAATACAGAGTTGTTTTTTTAAATTAAAACATTTTTTAATGTTTATTTATTTTTGAGAGAGAGAGAGAGAGAGACAGAACTGGGAGGAGCAGAGAGAGGGAGACAGAATCCAAAGCAGGCTCCAGTCTCTGAGCTATCAGCACACAGCCCAATGTGAGGCTCGAACCCATGAACTGTGAAATTGTGACTCGAGCCGAAATTGGACACTTAACTGACTGAGCTACCCAGATGCCCTGCAGAATTGTTAATAGAGATGAAACATTAAACCCAGAGTTCTCAAACTGAGCACTTAAGTCGTCTGGGGCTCCACTGCAAATTCAAAGAGGCACTGAAGGATATTTTAAAATTCAGGAAAAACACAGTAACATTTGTTGGACTTCATGTGAACTACTAGCTGAAAGTAATTAACATTTTTAATACTGATTGCTACCTTCCTTTCAATGAGTGGTACAGACCAATTTGACTCCACAATTTGAGAAGCTGGGTTTTAGGACATAAATGGGTATTAAGGTGCTCGGACATAAGTATTTGATAAATGGGACTGTAAGATACTTCTTTTGGCCCAAAGATACTGTAACAATTACTGAGACAATTAAGAATGCTGTCAACCAAGATAGTATGAGACACCTTGTGTTCAGCTATTATCACGTATTAATCATTGGACAATATTTTAACCACTTAGATCAAATAAACACGGCAGAGGCTTTTATGAAAAAGAGGGAAGCAGAAAAACTCCTTTGCATGTGGGTATGTGGTTTCAAAGAAAGCTTACTTGGATAGCCATGAAAACTTCGCATTCCAGAAGAGAAGAGAGGGGCAAAAACATGGAATGTGGTTAGTGAATAATATGGTTGTGCCGTCTGTGATTTTTGTCTAAGACCAGGCTTGCTACTACTTCACTGAGAGACTCCAGGTCTGATCTGGAACCACTTCTGAAGCTTAGATTGAACTGTAATGTATGTGAGTGTGTGTGTTTTAACGTTTACTTGTTTTTGAGAGAGAGAGTGAGAGAGAGCAGAGGAACGGAGGCTGAGGATCCAAAGTGGGCTCTGCATTGAGAGCAGAGAGCCCAATGCAGGGCTCGAACTCAAGAACTGTGAGATCATGACCTGAGTAGAAGTTGGACGCTTAACTAACTGAGCCACCCAGGCGCCCCTGGACTGTAATGTTTTTAAACAGAGTAAGGCAAATGGTCATTTGCTCATTATATTCTACTCTTTCTTTGGCATTGATTTCCCCAAAGCCTCAAAATTCGACAAAACTTTAATAGAAAGCGTTCGAGTTTAATAGCCTTTTATGAAGCAGTCATTTTTCTTTAGAAGAGAAAGTTCAAAGCACTAAAATAATAGCACAGAAAGAAAATATGTCACTGATATTCTAGTATCTATTGACCAGGAGGAATCTCCTTTTCTCCATTAAGTGCTATCAGAGAACCATGATCAATAACTATCCAATATTCCTAAAAGTATCCCGACTTGCGAGATCCCATCTGGGTTACTGTTACGACATAACTTCAATTCATTCAGACTCATAATGCAAATGAGTACCACTTTCATGTACCAAATTTTTGGGTGTAACCATTCCCTGTGTTCAGGGTAAATAAACATCAAGGTCATTTCTCCCCATGGCTTTGCTTAAACTCTACTATTTCATCCAGAATTATTGTATGTTAACATTAAACAACAGAAGAACTCTTGGGGTTTCTTATCAACTTATCCAGACATTGACAGAAAGCATTCATAAACTAGGAATATATATTTTTTTCTGGTTAGACTGAAGAAATTCTAGCGTGTCAAAAACTTTCCCTTAGATTATTCTCTTTTAAGTTATATCATCATTACTGGTTCATCTGCACTTTTTCTCTCCATATCTGTCAAACAACTGAAATGATTCTGTGGGATTTTTTTCCTCCATGTTAAATATAGGCTTTAAAAAAAAATTCATTGCAATTGAGCATGTCATTTATCCTTCTGCCCATTTTTCTTATATTAAAAGGTCTCCTGCTGGAATTTAATTTCAAGTTAAATCTTTACCCCACCCTCAGGCTGTGAGACTGAATTAAATAAATCCCACTAAAAGTAATAAACCACTCTTAGCCGTGGTCTTGTGATATCAGTTGTCAGCCTGTCAGAGCGAATCTGAGTGTTAAATTCACTGCCTCTGCTAGTGAGGAAAGAATCAGAACACCAGAAAGCCCAGGAAAGCAGGGCCGCTCCAGTCGCTGCAGTGTTATCTCAGCAGTAGTACTTAGGCATGCAAGAAAATATCTTTGAAGATGATTTTCTTGATGACAGTCTTTTAAAATTCATATTGATGGTAAAACATAAAGGCTCAGCTATGGTTATTATACTTTATTTAGTAAGTCGTGGGCCTGAAAGATCTATTAACAAGGAGGAAGATTTCCTGTCTGGGAGGAGGGGCAAAACAGAATATTGCTCTGATGGAGACTGATGAATTTTAGATTTAAAGGAAGTTAGTTAGGATTGGCACCTAAATATATTACTGAAAGGCAGATCCTTTGAGAGGAGGAAAGAAAAATGATACATGTCATCAATTTCCTCTTATGAAAATTTGTGAGGAGATCAATCCACAGAACATAGGCGATCCTTCAGATGTTCAAATAAAATGCTCTATAAAGGGGCACATGACACCCTCCCCCAATGAACTCCCTTCAATACTGTGCCTGTGATGCAGGGACACTGGGAACAACCCCAGTATCAGGCTGGATTTATGGGTGTGACTAATAGGAGGTGACAGCTGGCTTCAAATCTGTTGGCTTGTCATCCAGTGGACCAATTTACAAAATACTTGTTTACCCTTAAAGCAGTGAGATTGTCCAAGAAGAAAGGTTTTTTTTTTTCTCCCCTCAACATTAGTTTCTCCATATTAAATTCTGAAGACTTAAAGTTTTATAAAGAGCCAAAAATCAATATTGTCAGTGATTTGGTGTTTCTAAAGAACAGGACAACAGCTCAGCAGATTAACTTCCGCCTCTCCATGGGTAAGCACAATATTGCCTTCTGTAGAAATATAGCTGTGGGAATTCCCGGGGGTGGGGGAGATGAACACAGACAATGCTCGGAAAAAAATTTCAGTAGAGAATTCTGGCGTGTAGAAGATGATAGACGTCTCCTAGTAATTATTATAGTTGCAACCCTCACCTTTCTACAGATGTAACATCTTTATCCACTCACCTGCTGGGCATATGGTTTACACTAATGCCTAGTAATTCCTCAAGCCCCTCCTCCCAGCCTTTTAAAACCTTTTTACTGCCTGATTTGGAAGTGAGAATGGTTCTAGAGAAAGCATGTCCTAGGAAACGGCTTTTTTCCTTATTTTGAAGTAAATATTGACAGTGAATATTGTGTTTGATTTCTTACAACTGAAAACATAGTACAAAGTCAAATTCTTTTCTATCCTCACAAAGAGATTATTTTCAAAATACAAATGTGAGGAAGATACTTTTCAATTTCTTATAGGAAAAAAAACCAATACATCGCAGTGATCTCTATTATAGAATTGGGACTTTTTAGGTGATGGAAAAATATGTCCACATCTGCGATTAGGTTGTTTAGTACTAATAATTCAAATAAAAGCCAATAGATTTCATACTCAAGGCCAGGCCTTAGTTTTAAATCATTAGATTATATGTTTGTTAGAATTCCACTCCCCCTTTTTTTCTGTATTTATAAACCTGTGCTAACATATTTTCCCTTCAATTTCATTTGCTTATTTAGCAAGTTAGCTGAGAAAAGAAAGGACTCAGAAGTAGAGTGATCCGTTCTGAAGTCCAGCCTTCCCACACACCAGCGGTTTAACCTCTGGCTAGTTTTACCATTTTGAGCCTTGGTTTATTCAGATGCACAATGGGATCACACTGCTCCCCTTAGGGGATGGTTGTGGGGACGAATAATAATAACACAGGAAGCGGCTGGTGCAGGGCCTTGCATGTTCAGACCCTCCCTTCTGACTTTGATCTATGATAGGTTTTATTGCCTGTGCTAGCCCAAATTAACATGGTTAGCTAATATCGTACAGCGAGTGTCCTCCAAAAATCAGAGTGGAGAGAATTTTCCAGAGTATATGACTGATGATTTGAACAAAAAGAAAAGGTCTCAAAAATATCCAAGGATTTTCTTATCGAAATGTGTCCTTGAGATCACGAAACTCGATTTTGGTCATAACAGATTTTCACAGGATCCGTCGGTTTTACAGGCAAAGAGAGAGCACACCCTTTGCAATTTCATTCACTTATTTACTCAACGATGATGTACCTCTAGGCCATTATTGTGCTAGGATCTCAGCAGGGGCGGGGGTGCCTAACAGTGAGCAAAATTACCCGTCAAGTTGCTAACTGAACACTGCGGAAGGCAGACGATAACCGTGAGAAACCACAGCAGCGATAACACACATCAACAAACACCAGCTGGAGCCCACAGGGAGGTTCCATTTAAAAAATTCTGCTCCTATCCCATTCCATGTTCACAATCACTTTTTATCTTTATACCTGGGTCCCAATTTATTTAGGATTAAAATATTCACCTTTAGGGAATACATGAAGAAATTAACACTTTTTGGTGTTCTTTTGTGAGCTAGTTGCTAATTTAACAGTGGTAGACTTTACACTGCACTGAGCACCGTATCAAGTAAGGCTGCATGGCACCTGTGTATCCAGTTGTCCAGAGATAATCTAAGCAGGTAGAATGTTATGCTACAAGTAATGTAAAACAACTTCTTGGGCAGAGACCAAGACATGACCAACACATGTATAACTGCTCAAAATTCTGAGACTTTTTTCCTGTGCACTTGGTAGATTTCCCTAAGTGCTTATTTTGACTGTAAAGTGAAATCAGACTGGAAAATATCCGTGAGCAACATCGGGAGCCCCTCGTGAAGGAATAGATCCTTAAAAATCAGAATCAAAATAATGACGGTGATGATAATAAAAATTACGAAGCATCTAATGTGTATTGAGCACTTACTATGTGCTGGTCATTGTTCTAGAAGCTCACATCAACTCACTAGTAGGCTCATTCACAGAAGATTACAGGCCGTGGTCACAAGGTTCACCTTGTGACAGGATAGGTGAGCTTTGCCTAATATCACCATTAGTACTGATTATCACCAATGGTAAAGGGTAATAATTAGAAGAGTACTAATTAGAAGAGTACTCTAGGTTTGGAACCTAGCGAATAATTGGGCTTTCTGGGTAAGTATTCCTATAAAGAAGATGCAGGGTGAGACAGCTAATGGGTGCATGTTCTTTTATCTGAGCCTCTGGGGCACAATGAATGACTTCATTTCATAAACTTAAAAACAACTGTTTTCCTCATAAACCATTTACGTTGCTGTTCATTTAATTCAGTATGGCCAAAAGGGATACGACTGCCAATATTTTGACTTCCCCAAATCTCCTCGATTTTACTTATTTCATATGGAAATGTTTTGATTTAGCATTTTGAAATCTATCACCACCTTTCAGGAACCCAGGCACACAGTACATTGAAAGGCTGATGTACTACTAACTGACAAAGTGGGTGAGAAGTCTCCTCTTTGAGGACAGCCATGTGCAATGCCTTTTACATATTTCTCAGTATCTCGCCTAGTGCCATGCCCATCACTGAGGCCTCAGAGACACTCACTGATTGCCTCGCGTGGGATTACAATGTAAAGATTTCACTCCAGTCGGGTGCTAAGGAGACGCAACATTCCCATTTTCCTTTTCCACAGATACTGATGTCTTCCGAAGATGAGAAAATCTTTACCTTTAAAAAAAAGTTCTTTTTCTTCATAGCAAATGGTGCGTTAGAATTTTTTCTTTAATGTTTTGATGGCCCTGGGTACATATTTCAGTAATTCTAAATCAAATAATCATGGGGTAGGAGAGCTGGAAGGAACCGTTTGCAGCATGGTGTCCGCGGATTACAAACACGAATGCCTCCAAGGGTCAGGCAGGTAACATAAATATGTGAATCTGACTGGGCTTAAGATCATAGAGAGGATGGAAGCAAAGCCTGTAGCAAACTAGAGACTGTGTAACTTGTCAAACTCAAACCCAATTCAAACCATAGAAAACAGATCTGAGGGCTAGGTTTGCTCCACCAGCCACCAATGGTAAACACCGAAGTTAATCCTTGAATTTTAACGATTAATGGATTTGATCCTGCATTTATCAGTTTTTCAGGGAGCTGAAAGGCCAGCATATGGTGTGGAGTCAGAAAGAGCCAGAGAAAGCACCTACCTAGCCCAACAACCTTAAATTACACGACTGGTGTATTTAGACTTTGTGAATTCTTATCTAAATAAATATGCCAGGGGTAGGGGAGAGAGCCTTAAAGTTACCTCCATTTGTACTTTTTGGTTTTTGAAATAAAGCTGTAAAAATACTCTGGTGAATTTCTTTGTGTGTCTTTTGCTGGCTTTGAAGCCAGATCAACGAAGGTCTATCTGTTATGAGCTGTGTCACCTTGAACGATCCGCTAGATTCATGGAGCCTCACTTTCCTTAACAGCACATCTGGTTTATTTCCCATAAAGTTAGTTAGAGGATTAAATAAGAAAATTCCTGTTAAGTGTCAAGTGCAAAGCTTGTTCATATGTGATGATCAGAAAATGTTGTTTCCTGCCTTCTATGCCCTAAGCCTCTTACTTTCTTTTTTTCCTGGATCTGGGCCTGTAACTTCCTTTAACCAGTTGGCAATAAATTGGTCTGCATTCTATGCCTTCACTCCAGCTGAGATCATCAACAGTGTTGTGGTTTTGTCTGTAATACATTGTTAGATGAGGCTTTTTATGTAAGAAAATGAATGTAAACATTTTAAGGAGCTTCCTTGGAGATGTACACCCTCTGGTTAAATAACAATTTGTATTCTTCAGAGCACGTTATTGTTATTATTATTTATCATTATTATTATTTTGGTTAATATCTCTTTCCTCTTTGTACCTTTTCTTTCAAGAAAAATAGGATGTTACAGAAGGGCCTCCAAATGTTATGGGGTCTTTAAATGTTCACGGTAGGAAATCTGGGTCTCTAAAATTAGCACTGGCGATTGGACAGGGTAAGAAGCAGCTCTATTATTTGAACACGTTATCAGCATGGCTACAACTTAGAGTCTCGACTGGTTCCTCTGGAAAAGAAGCCCAGCCAAACGTTCTGTTTCAAGACGCCATAAGTTTTTAAAATTTTTTGAAAAGAAAAATTCATGAATTTGGTCGGTGTTTCTGTGCTGTTTCGTCTCTCACACAGGCACACACACAGTGAAAATGGGTAATGGGGCTGCTAGAGGCTTAACTAATTTAATGTGGCATTTTGGGTGGGTAGAAGCCGTTAGAAGATTCTCCTTTTTAGACTTACTGAGTATTTTCTCTTTAGGCATGGATTAATAGAGAGAAATATGTTCTTTCAACAAGCAAGAGGAACCCAAATGTGTTTTCCCTTCAAAACTGTATACTTCACTAAGAAATCAGCATAGTAGCATTTGTTATGTATTTGGTATATTCCTCATTATTCTGTAACCAGATCATGGATTTAAAAAAGTTAAAAAGGTGGGGCGTTTGAGTTGCTCAGTCAGTGAAGCATCTGACTCTTGGTTTTGGCCTAGGTCGTGATCTTATAGTTTGTGGGTTCGAGCCCTACATCATGCAGTGCGCAGGCCCTCTTGGGATTCTCTCTCTGGTCCTCCCCCCACTTTCTTTCTCTAAAAGTAAAGAAATAAACTAAAAAAAAGTTAAAAAGGTAGGGCGCCTGGGTGGCTCATTCAGTTGAGCATCTGACTCTTGATTTTGGCTCAGGTCATGATCCCAGAGTTGTGGGATCCAGTCCTTAGTTGGGCTCTGTGCTGAGCGTGGAGCTGGCTTGAGATTCTCTCTCTCTCTCTCTCTCTCTCTCTCTCTCTCTCTCTCCCCCCCCCTCTCCCTCAACCCCTCTTCCTCACTCTTTCTCTCTTTAAAAAATAAAAAAAAAGAAAAGAAAGAAAGTTAAAAAGGTAGAAGCTAAGGACACATTTGGTAAGCTTGCTGAACTTAATGATATTCATGCCACTTATCTGTAATTTTGGATGCTGTCATGTATAGGCTGTCTGTTTTCTTCATTACTCCTGTCTATATACTAATCCATATTCGTTTTTTTTTTTTTGATAGGTATTCCAATGAAGGACACAAATGACCTCTAAAATATCTCTTTGCCCTTGTTGAACACTAATTGCTTTTAGTTTTGTTTTACCTTTCTAGTGGTTCCACACTGCCTTTTTCAAATGGTATCTTGTATCATTCCTAAATCATTCGGTCACTCTGTCACTCCTGTTGTTTGTGATTTCCACTGTATTTGCATTTTGAACAGCTTCGGTCAGAGTCTTTTGTTTGGTCATTTCTGTTTCTTGCCTGACCATTTGTCATAATTGTCGATAATTTTTCTACCGATGTAAGGAATGGGTCCCTCCACTTCTCCACATGCTCTGCAATCTTGTCATCAACAACAACCACATCACTACATCATCTCGCCCTTAACTGGTTAGCACTGCTGATACAGCAGGGTGAAGAGGTGTTCTGTTATTGTTTGCACGTCACCAGGATGGCTACGACCTTGAGCCTCAACCGGATTCTCCGGAAAAAGAAGCCCAACGGGGTGTTCTGTTTCAAGACACCACAGTTCTGCCTCTCATTCTGGTCACTGCTGCTCATCATTGCAGCTCACCCCTCCCACTTCCCATCGCCCAGAATTCTGCCACTCCACCCTCTTGGATGCCACCACTTTTTCACTGTGTCTCATCCCCATTCATGCCCTCATTTCCTTGTGGGTTAGTCTATCATTATGCTCTCTCCCTTGCATATATTCTTAACCATCTTTCTTCTCTTATTCTTCATCACCCTCCTGGCAAAAACCCAACCTAGGTAAACCCAACTCTGACTGCCCAAATGCTCTATGCTCTGCCCATGTGGCTGGACACAGCTGAGAAAAACAACACACCTGTGCATACTGGCCTCACATTAAATTCATAACATCAAACCACAAGTGGGCCTTACATAGCTTGGGAGACCAGCACTCCCGCCCTCCCCAGTTCGCTTTCCCCTCTCGTGGATGACCACTTCACTTCTTTCTTCTCCTCAAACTGGCTGCCTGCCCCCATTGTCATCACATGCCGCCGATGGCCTTGCTTTCTGTTCCGGTCACAAAAGAACTTCCACGAGACATCGCTGCCAGTTAATAGTTTTTAAAGGAGCTAAAATTCTTTTCTCAGGACATTCCAAAATGATTAAATCCAGTCAAAGAAAACATTTACATCTTTACCTGATATTTCCAAAGATCGAAAGTGATGCACACTTGTCATTACCAAGAAATAGAGAGCCTGGGACTTACCCAGCTTCAGCACTGAACATTTTATGTCCTGAGAAACCGCTCGTTCCTACGCAAACTGGGACGGTTTGTCACCTTACCAGGAGGCAAAACACCGTATAGGAAAATATAGTAAAGATGAAAAATGAGTAATTTTATCTGGCCGCCTCCCCCTCCTTTCAAGGCACTATGTGCTTATGCCAACATACACAAACATACACTCAATAAATAACGGGTAGTTTGTGGTCTTTTGCTTTTACCGAAATTGCATACTTCCTCTGTAACTAACATTTTTCTTTAACTCTCTTCTTTTTCCTGATTGAAAAAAAGGAGGTAAGTTTCCCTTTAAAGAACATTGAGAGAACAAAACTGAATGTTGTATTTCAACATAACTGGATCTGGCCAGCTGAAACTGATAAACAACCGTGATGCCAGGATACCAGACCCTTGGACCCAACTAAAGACTCTATTCTGATGAAGGAACAGTGGGAATGTTTAACCAAATGTGTAATGGTTCCATGGAGTCATTTAGTATTATCTGGACTTTAGTTTTTAATCCTCATAGGTGTAACCACCATTAATTCCACCTTTGTAATGCTTAGAAAGTCCTGACTTTCTCCTTCAGAGAACCACTCAGTAAGTTTTATTCACTATGGAGTGTTCCATTGGTTGACAAGGTGACTTTTTTTTTTTTTTAGGTTTTGGTAGTCTTTGTTTTAAAATTTAATATCTAACAATATAGAATGGATACACACACTTATACACACCTATACAAACATGCACATTATTTTATATACATAGATGTCATACTTCTTTTGTTATTATTGTTTTAGTAAAGCCTCTTTTTGTCTTATGCCTCGCCTCTCCCCAGTAGGTTGTTGCTTAAATTTCCTGTGTTACCCTGTGGGAATATATTGTCTAATTTTCTCCATGCTCATAATATGTACATGAAACTTCGATAATTGTGTAATGTGAAAGGTGGATTTTGGTTGCATTTGCTCAATAAAAAATAGTGTCATATTAAATTTGGGGTAAGAAGGCTCACAAACGGATCCTAATGATCCTTCTTCCCGGTAGTCATACTCTTGGGTGACCCCCTGCCCTTGAACGTGGGCTAGAACAGGTGCTTTGCTTCTAATGAATACGGCAAACATGATGGCATATCGATTCCAAGATTAGGTCATATGATTAGGTCACGGTGACTTCTGTCTCACTGGCATTCTCCCTCGCTTGCTCATTTAGGAGAAGCCAGGTGCCATGTTTTAAGCTGTCTTCTGAAGAGGCTCAAATGGCAAGGAACTGAGGGTGACTTTCGTTTACAGTGGGGAATTGAGGTTCTCAGTCCAACAGCCTGCAAAGGTCTGAATTTTGCCAATAACTACTGAGTGGGCTTAGAAGCAGATCCTGCCCTGTAGAACTTTCAATAACTGCAGCCCTGACCAACACCTGACCTGCAGCCCCATGAGAGACCCTGGGCAGAGGCCACTGTTAACACATGCCTGGATCTCTGGAGGAAGAGAAAACCTAAGACGGTAACTGTGCTGCAAACCTCTATGCTTTGGGGTAATTCGCTATGTGGCAATAGATTATTCAACATATTTCTCTAAACATTACTTTTCTCACTTAACCATACGCTATGGAATTCTGTCAAATTAACTGATATCGGTTTGATTAATTCTTCATAACGGCAGCATAATATTATGTAGTGGGAACTTGTCATAATTTATTCAAATATTTCTTTATAGAGAGTCATTAATTTGCCACTATATTTCTGGCAGTATACAAGTTTTAGATAAATGTTTTGAAAATATTATTATAGGTTTATTATCTTACATTCCATATTTCAGATATTCATTTACAAATGGGAAAACACACATGCAAGAAAAAATTCTAAGCGAGTCACTTCTTCATATTGTATAAAGAAATCTAAATCAAATCATGATAAAATAATTTTAGAACAAAATGCATTGTCAGAATTATAGTTTGTTTTTTGTTTGTTTTGGGGAAAGAATTTTGGCATTTAAAAAAATGTAAAGATAAAAAGAAATGCTTTAAATATATTAACTATGTGGTTTGTCTTTAAATTCCTTTCAGAAGTATAAACAATGAAATTATTTAATCTTAGGATGGAACGGATGTTAATAATTACTTAGTATAATCACTTGTTTCATATCTTAACTCCCATTAAATCTCTGCCATTGAAAGGCATTTTAAACAGTAACGTATAATTTTATAAATAATGTAAATATGTATTTTTTTGCCTAAAAATATAAATATTATGAGTAATACTGGATTTTCTCTCCTCTCTCCCTGAGGGAAGCAGGGTTTGTAAACTGATGTGTGTAACTATGCTCTTTTCTATAATTTTGAAGGCCTTTAAATTTGGATATGTGTATAGTTATTTGCAGAAACTATACATTTTAAACATTACTATAAACACATTTGGATATGTGTATAGTTATTTGCAGAAAGTATAAATTATATCTTATTGTATATATCATTCTGCAAGATATTTTATCAAGTGGCATTTGAAAATATAATTGTAATACTGCCTTTTACAGTGCTTCATGATTGATAATTAAATTTAAAGAATGGAGACTGACGCTTCTTTTTTGTTATTTTCATATTTATATTGAGTTATTTATTTATCTTTGTTCTGTTATCATGTAGAAACAATATTGTTTTAACTTTCCAACAATGCACTGGCTTCCATTCTAATGAAATGATGTTAGTGGCTAAGCTGGCAAACAAAATTCCTTCCATCTAAAGTATCCCTAAGTACATTTCACCCAAGGAAACGTTTTGAAGCCATGCGAAGTTGAAACTTTGCCTGCAAACATTTCCACTGACAATCATTTTCGTAGTTTAAGTAAAGGCTAGATATGTTTTTTTTAACACCCGATGTCCTAATGCCTTTAAAACGAAATTTTTCAGCCTCAGAAGCAAAAGCGCATTTTACAAATGCCTGTGAGGAGAGTAAACATTTCAGCCAAAAACACATTTGGACTGCTAAATTCCCTTGGTGAACCACATGTTTTGCTTCACAAGTGGTTTTTAGATTTGCCTTGATTCAACTCTATTCCTTCTTAAACAATACTGTGAGGATTTCATAAATTAAAATCCTTTCTTCTTGGACTATCTGTGCAATTTAGATTCAGTTCGGCGGATACTTACGGAGCATCTTCTTTGTGACAAATACTGATTCAATGATAAATACTACACGACCCCTGCCTCTAAGGAACATGTAATCCAATGGGAGAGGGAAAAAAAATCATGCAATTAATTCAGTATAACATGCGAGAGTTATTAATTAATAAATCAATCAATGAATCCTTGTTTCCAGAAAACCTTTAATGGATCAGGCATTGTCCTAAGTACTATCATGTCTGGCCTGTCAGAATTATGAAGGAACCTGCAAGAGGGCACAAAAGGTGGGTGCCCGATCTCTGTACACAGAGGAGGTCAGGGAAACCTTTTTGAGAGATGACACATGAGCCAGGGATTAAAGAAAAGAAAACAGACATTGTACAGGCAAAAAACAAAACAAAACAACCCACATTATCAACAAACATGTGAAGTCAAGAAAAGCACCATGCGTTGGAGAAATACTGCAATGCATATCAGCAGTGGGCCTGGCGGAGATGGGAGACAGCCGGGAGAAGTAGCCAAGACCAGGTCACGAAGGAGCCTGCAGCTTCTACGACACTGAGAAGTCAAGGGTTCACATTTTATCTTACACATATACCAAGATTCGTGCTGAAGCCTTGCTGCTTACTAACTCAGGGATAATAAATAATAAATTTAGGCTTTTTACTGCCTTCGTAACCATTAATAAGGAAAATCTGATACATTTTCAGTGGACTGGAAAAAGAATGTTCTGCAAATTATACGTAGTAGTTTTGGTGGTTAGACACAATCTGACTCACTGTGACATAAAAAGTTAAGACTGAAGTGAATCAAGCTCACAGCCAACAGTCCGGTTTCTCCTATAACATGATGTTGTGGCTGGGACCTTACGTGCCGTTTTAATAGTGTCGGAATTTTTCAGGATGTTTGGTTTAGCCTGATTAGCAAGGAATTTGTCTAATGGTGAGTGGTGTGTATAATAAGTTTATGATTCTAAAATGGTTTATGTTGTGGCTATAGTGATACTGACTTGCAAAAAGTTCTACAGAGCTATCCAAATTTAAAAACTTTGTTAAGGTGAGTCAAAAGAGTGTACTCCAGTTTTGGGGTCAATAATATGATAGGAATGCTCATTTCAGTCAGGTATTCACTGTTAAAAAACTAACAGAAATTTGGAAAAATCATGTAAGCCTTCCGGCTCTTGAGTTTCTATGAAACTGTGGGGATTAGATAAAAATCTTTTAGTCTCTTCCAGTTATAAAATGATGCAAACTGTAGTCATCTACTTTGTCGTAAACTTGTCTCACTTTTGAATGACAGAAATATGTAGTAGCTAAATTACTGGCAGAGTTGTCCATTATCAGAACATATTAATTTATTAATGACCTACAGTACTGAAGCAATGTTACGGCTGGTATTTGGTATTTACTAAATACCTAGAGTACTCAAGTGCTATTACAGTTAATGAGAATACAGTGGCCGTGGTCATCTGTGCTGGCAACCAAATCTTTCTGCTTCTCTGACCTTACAGGTGCTAAGAAGCACTTGCTTCTTGGCCCATTTGTGGACAGGGCCCATTTGTGGTTGGATAGGGCCCATTTGTGGTTGGATAGGGCCCATTTGCGGTTGGATATGGCCATGTACCTACTTCTGGCTAAAGAAGTGTCAGTGAAACTGACATATGTCATTTTTGGGCCATAGTAATTGCCAGTTTGAGATCCTCAAATGGTCTTTTCCCTCTACCATGAAGACTGCCAGTGTTCTAGATATCAGCTCTTCCATCAGCTGGAAGAAAAGGAAAGATTTTATTTTCAGAGTTATCATAGTATTCAAATGTCTGTTTTCAACAACAACAACAACAACAACAACAACAACAACAACACAAGGCGTACAAAGAAATAAGAGTGGTCCACTCTAAAAAACTAAATACATTGACGGAAACCATCCCTGAAGAAGTCCAGAAATTGAACTTAATAGGCAAGGATTTTAAAACAACTATCTTTAAAATTTTTTAAATGTTTATCATTTTTGAGAGAGAGACAGAGAGAGACAGAGCATGAGTGGGGGAGGGACAGAGAGAGAGGGAGACAGAGAATCCAAAGCAGGCTCTGAGCTGTCAGCACAGAACTTGACGTGGGGCTGAATCCATGAACTACGAGATTAATGATCTGAGCTGAAGTTGGCCGCTTAACCAACTGGGTCCCCCAGGTGCCCCTAAAACAACTATCTCAAATATGCTCAAAAGCCTGACGGAAACCAGGGACAAAGAACTAAAATAAATCAGGGAAATGATGTGTGAACAAAATGAGATAGCAGTACAGAGATACAAATTATAAAAAGGGACCAAACAAATTTTAGAGCTGAAAATGATAAACAACTGAATGCAAAATGCACTAATGAATTGCAACAGCGTATCTGAGCAGGCTGAAAAAAGAATCCGTGAACTTGAAGATAGGACAGCTGAAATGATCAAATCAAAGAAGCAGAAAGAATAAGGAAAACTAAGCAGAGCCTCAGGGAGCTGAGGGATACCATCAAGTTGTCCAACATATGCATAATGAGAGTACAGAAGGAGAAGAGAAATAGAATGTTTAAAGAAATAGTGACTGAAACCTCCTCCTGATAGGATGAAATACACGAATATACACATTTAAGAAGCTCAATGAACTATAAATAGAATTGACTCAAAAAGACCCACTCAAAGATACATTATAATAAACTGTCAAAGATTTTTAAAATTATCCATCCATTTATCTATCTATCTATCTATCTATCTATCTATCTATCTACACACACACACACACACACACACACACATGCACATACACTCACACACACTAGAGTACTATTCAGCCATAAGAAAAATGAAGTTCTGACACATGCTACAATGCAGATAAGCTCTGAAACACTCTATGTTAAGTGAAATAATCCAGATCCCGAAGAACAAACATTCTAAATACACAAAAGTTAGGATAGGTAAATTTATAAAGATAGAAAGTAGATTGGAGGTTCTCAGGGGCTGGTGGAGAGTGAATGTGAAGTTATTGCTTAATGGTTACAGTATTTCTGTTCAGAGTGGTGAAAAGGTTTAGAAATAGGTAAAAGTGATGGTTGCACAACATTGAAAATATAACTAATGTCATTACGTTGTATACTTAAAAATGATTAAAATGGAAAATTAATGTTATGTTTATTTTACTACAATAAAAAATAAAAAGACTGCCTTTCTGGATTGAGTTATCCTTGCAATTATTGACATACAATTCATCACTATATATACATATCTGCATATTATGCATATATTAATAATTAAATATAAAAAGTAGACACTATTGGAAGTATATCCTCTAAAATGTATGGAAGTTTATTTTTCTTTTTCTCTTCCCTTCCCTTCCCTTCCCTTCCCTTCCCTTTCCTTCCCTTCCAAGAGAGCATGAGCAGAGGAGAGGGACAGAGGGAGAGAGAGAATCTTAAGCAGGCTTCGTGCCCAGAGTGGAGCCCGATGTGGGGCTCAATCCCACAACCCTGGGATCATGACCTAAGCTGAAATCAAGACGGGGATGCTTAAATGACTGAGCCACCCAGACTCCCCAGAAGTTAATTTTTCTAAAAAAAAATGCATCTATGAATACATATTGTTTATTGCTAGAATGAGATAAAATTCAGGATCGATTTTATTTCTCTTTTACCTTTTTATGTTAAGGTGCTGAAGAATATTGTTAGCGTAAATTTTACAAAGAAGAATGGAAGAATTTGTAACAGCAAGGCCACACAATTCCTTCAGTGATGCTGGTGTTGAAAAGCGAATGAGAGCCACACAGGCCATCATTTCTCAACCTAAAGGCCATGTTTTGAATGGTCCCTAGAGCATTTTCTCTCAAGCCCAAGGTATGGATTAGGCATGGTTGAGGAATTGCATCATCCTCTGTTTAGAAAGGCAAACAGGCGATTGCGAAAGACAGAACAGCTTTTGTGAAAACAGAATCAATATAATACCTTAATCTTAGTCCCTCGGACAGTCTTTGTCTACCTCCACAATCACCAGTACTTTCATACTTCTGCTTTATTGGAAAGAACATGAGGCCAAGATCCAGGGGATTTGCTACCATGCTAACTTCTAGGACTCGGAAGAAGAGAAGATAAAGAATTGTGTGCGTTTCCGAAAAACTAACTGCTTCAATGCTATCTCCATTGGTGTACGTAACCTAAATTTCATTGATGTTCTGATAACAAAGTTTCAAGAAGATTTAGAAAATAAAATGAAGAGCAGGGAAACAATAGTTAGAGGTTATCTTAAAAAACCTTTTGTGTAAATTAGTGCCTGTTTCCATCATACCATTGATGTAATTTAGCACCCTTTCCTGTACTGTTTTTTTTTTTTTTGTTTGTTTGTTTAGTGAGTTGGTCCTTACAAGTTCATTACAAGTAAGATATTTATGGGTTATTTCACTCTGAATTAAAAGCTTCTCAGTAAGGCAAAGAATACCAATTAAGGAAGGCTGAGGTCTGTGTAGAAAGCAAAGGCAGGTTTTTTTCTTCAATTTACAAAATTCCTTACTTAAGCTCTTTCAAAACTTCACAGAGGAAATTCTACTCGGCAAACAGTAGGAAAAGAACAGAGCGACGCCTCTCATGCTTCCTTTGATCATCAGGAAACCATAAGCTTGTAAAATACTTTTGACTGGTAAATAACAATACTTTGTTGATAAAAAAAAAAAGTTAGACAAATATGTTCATGTAAATTCTTCCATGAAGTTTGGGCACCATTAGGGCCATTTAGACTTTGTCTATATTAAATAAAGACCTGAAGAAAGATCCAACAATTTGAATTGGAAGTCTCATGCTTAGGGTTTCTTTGATTTCCCTCAAGTCCTTTATGACTCATGCTCCATGGCAGTCAGAGAGATCTTGTAAAAGTATAGATTAGGTCCTTTGATTTATCTTATTTTGAAAAAGCTTTCGGTGGCTTCTCTTTGTACTGGAATAGATTACAAACTTCTCAAACAATGACCTTGAAGGCTCCTGCCTTTCACATGGCCCCTGTCTCAGAGCTCCCGAGTACATCTTGACCTAATATTCCAGTTGTTGTTATTTCTGTGTATGTTCCCTAAACATGCTGAGTTTGTTCCCAGTTGGGGCCTTTGCACATGCATTCCTTCTGCCTGGAGTGTTTTTTTTTTCTCTGGATCTTTGCCTGTCTGGTGGCTTTTCATCCTTCAGGTGTTGATTCAAAGGTAGCCTCTCAGAGTCTTTCCCAAATTGTCTTCCTGTTCCCTCACTACTCTGCCTATCGCACATTAGGAAGAAGTTGACTTGGGCGCCTAGGTGGCTCAGTCGGTTGAGCGTATGATTCTTGGTTTCAGCTCAGGTTATGATCTTATGGTTTGTGGGTTCAAGCCCTGCATCTGGCTTTGTGCTGATGGCATGAAGCCTGCTTGAGATCCTGTCTCCCTCTTTCTCTGCCCCTCCCCTGCTCTCTCTCTTTCACTCTTTCTCTTAAAAATAAAGAAGCATAAAAAATGTAAAAAAAAAAGAATGAAGTTGTCTTCATAACACTCATCATTAGAAGTTTTCTTAATTATTAGCCTACTTATTTATTATTTCTTTCCTTCCCCTATGTTGTAGCTTCATCAAAGAAAACCAGTCTTGTTCACTATTATATTCTCATCTTCTAGAACAGTATAGATGCATAATACACATTAGTTCGAACTGACTAATGTATCATCTGCTTTACTTTTCAACTAGAGTATTTCCTGCCAAATTCACCCAAGGACATTTTTTCCCCTTTGCAATGTGCAGTTTGTTTTAATTCTTAAAAAAAAAATTGATTGCCATGCACACAGTGAAATAACTTGAATGAAATATTTGGCTGATTGGTCTGCCACTAGTGTAAATATCAGCTGGCTAATAGCTGATGGCAAAAGACTGGAATCTACAAGTTCACTCACGTTTCTGGAACTAAAACGAGAAAGTGAGTTGGAAAAAAAATCATGCCTTTAATGATCTGGGCTTTCATTCTTTATATTTGGATCTGTCAGCTGATCTGAAAGTCCTAGTAAATCGAGTTACTTTGTTTTCTTTTTTTTTTTTTTTCATAACATCCTGTTTGTATTATGTCCTACAATAATGTCCTGGAATTTCCCCCGGGGAAGGACAGAACTGGAAGGAATGCCCTAAATTGGGAGCAAACGAAAAGTTACCATCTCCTTCCTTGTCTCTGCTTACTTAGAATTACATACAGCAAAGTTTGGGATTTCAGCTCTCGGATAGGTTTGCTTATGCCCTTTTGGCTGCAATCAAATTGGAGAATTTTTCCACTGACAAGAGCAATCTCTCGAGAAGCAAGTCATGGTGCTCTGATGGTTATCATTTGTGCCAGTAACAAACATTTTCCAGTCATTGGCTGTGATGGCTAATTTTAAGTATCAAGTTTACTGGGCTAAGAGATGCCCCAATAGTGGGTAAAACATTATTTTGGGTATGTCCATGAGCTTGTCTCCCAAACAGATTAGCATTTGAATTAGCAGACTGAGTAAAGATCATCGTTACCAATACAGGTGGGCATCATCCCATCCCTTGACAGTCTGAATAGAACAAAAAAAAAGGGCGAGACAGGTGAATTCTCTCATTCTGCTTGTGCTGAGACATCTATCTTATCTGCCCTCAGATATTGGTGCTCTTGGTTCCTGTGCTTTCTGACTCAGATCAGGACTTCTATTATCAGCCTCTTGATTCTCAGGTCATTAGACTTGGACTGAATTGTACTGCTGGCTTATCTGGTCCTACGGCTTGCAGATGGCAGACTGGTCTCCATAACCATGTGATCCAATTCCTATAATATATTTCTTCTTATATAACTACATATATCCTATTGGTTGTTTCTCTGGAGAACCCTGGTTAATACGTTGGTTGAAACCAGGATTTGGCAAAGTTTTGTTTGAAACCAAGAGTCATAAAACGCAAGATTTTAAGGCGATTATTGAACAACACCAATTTAATCACTGTTCATTCTAAAATCATTTAAAATTTTTCTTTTTCTTTTTTTTTTTTAAGTTTATTTATTTATTTTGAGAGACAGAGAAAGTGCACACGTGAGCACGAGCTGAGAAATGGGCAGAGAAAGATGAGAAAGAGAATTCCAAGCGGGCTATGTGTGCTGTCAGAGCAAAGCCCTATGTGGCGCTTGAACCCACCAACCACGAGATTATGCCCTGAGTTGCAGTCAGATGCTGAACCTACTGAGCCACCCAGGCGCCCCTTTTATTCTCCTTTAATCCAAAGTAACTAACCCTAAATTCTTAACCAATAAGACCTTTACATTTCTGCTTGGAACAAAAGTCCAGTTATCCAAGGATGCTTGCTCCTTAATAATCTCTAAACAAAAATAGCCACTCCTCAAAAATTTAACTTAGTTACAATTTTTACTTGGTTTTGTTAAATTTAAAGAAAACTCTGACCCTATCTAATAGGGTCATTGATAATCCAATGATGGACGAACCGCTGGAAATATTCCAATGAAACTTATCCTTCTCATAGTTTAGTTACCTTTTTGTTTCATCGTTCTTAAAGTATACCTGATTGTGCATTTTTGAGCTAAAGCCATTGAGTCAATTACCCCCCAAGGCTCTCCTAATCTTCTTTCCCCCTATTAATACTAAAATGGGTGCTCCTTGGAGGATAATGCCATGTCTATGCCATTATGTCTGCCTGGTGCTGGGGTAGCAGATACATTCCATCTCTTGTGTCAGCTGCAAAGAGATTGCTAGCAACTTCCTGGAGAAGCAATCTGAGGCTATGTCTGACATCACTAGGAAAAACTGTTGTGTCTGATTAGCAATGCCTGCTGTGGTCATGCAAGGAAAGGATAACTTTTCCATCTCTGTCTTTGTGCTTAAGGAGGTACCTGTAATCCATTGGCATATGATAAATGTTTGCTAGTTAGATGAATAAAATGTAATTTTATTTGGACAATCCTCCTATGCAGAAAGAAAATCCTGAAGTTCTTTTCATCGTAACCTTTGAAATTTCCTTGCTGATACTTTAAACTCAATCAGTCCAGAAACTATTTCTTGGATTGACCAGTTAAAATCAATGCCTCTTTTTTTTTTTTTTTTGTGTCACGCAAACTGAGCTTCTGAAGTTGTCCATCCCTACCATTTATTTCTCACCCAAATTATGTATATGTCTTTAAACACTATTTGTATATCCCTATATATCTGGGGTAGTAATGTCTGTGATTTAGCCATTCTAACTTTGTCATGTCTACAGCTATGGTTTGGTTATGGGCAAAACGATAAAGTAGGCTAAGCATACTCCCTGGGGTTCAAAGCTTAACTCTAAGGTCTATTTTCTTCCGCATGGTCCTTCCCATACTGTCAAAACCTCCTTTCAGGAAATGGTCTGCTATTATTGGATGTAATACTTTTAAGATAATATGTTAACCTTTATAGGAGCATTTAAAAATGCCTTTTTTAAGGGGCACCTGGGTGGTTCAGTTGGTTAAGCATCTGACGTTGGCTCAGGTCATGATCTTGTATTTATGCGTTCAAGCCCCACATCAGGCTCTGTGCTGACAGCTCAGAACCTGAGCCTGCTTTGGATTCTATATCTCCCTCTCTCTCTGCCCCTCCTCTGCTCACGGTCTATCTCTCTCTATCAAAAAATAAAATAAAAAACTTAAAAAAATTAAAATTGCCTTTTCCAATTCTAGAGTAAAAGTACATCCTACATGTCAAACCATGTCGAACAGGCAGTAAAACAATTTTTGAATATTTGACACTTGCTTTCAGAAGTTCGTACTACTCATTTGCATACATCCTTTACAACTTCCCATCTTATAGTCTCTAATTTTTCGTGATTATGATAATATTTATACAATCCTTTCTGTAAGGACCTTATAAAGCATTTATAAAACAGTAAGCAAAATA